>OX638134.1:86539846-87739846 GCA_951804985.1 Dryomyza anilis
GACTATAATTTTGATAATCCTAACTATCATAATTACACCTACTTTAAAATTTCCCATGTGATCTAACCTTCCCAACTGGTTTTTATCTAAAAATGAAAATAACTTATAATTTTTTTTTATCTTAAATTGAAAATATTCTCTAAAAATTTAAATGTTCTTTAAAAATGAAAAATTGAAAAAAAAAAAATAATTATATAAAAATTAAAATTTTGTCTAAAATTGAAAAGATTCTCTAAAATTGAAAAGATTCTCTAAAATTTAAAAGTTACTATAACTTAAAATTATCTCTTAAATATAAGAATTCTCTAAAAATGAAACTTTTTTCAAAAATGAAAATAATTTATAATTTTTTATCTAAAATTAAAAATTTTTTCTAAAAATAAAAATTATCTGAAATTTTTCTAAAATCGAAAAATTTCTTTAAAAATGAAAATATACTCCTAAAATGAAAATTTTCTCCAAAATTAAAAAGTTGCTCTAAACATAAAAAAAATCTCTAAAATTTAAAAATCTCTAAAATTTTAAATTATCTCTAAAATTGAAAATTTTCTCTAAAATTTAAAATTTGTTCTAAAAATTAAAAGTTCTCTTAGATTTAAATTATTTATTAAATTTGTTTCCAATTATGAACATTTTCTCTGAAAAAGAAAATTTTCTCTAAAAAATTAATTTTTTTCTAAAATTGATAATTAAAATTTTCTCTAAAATTGAAAATAAAAATTATAATTTTTTAAAATTTAATTATAATTTTTTATCTAAAATTGAAAATTATCTCTAAAAATAAAAATTATCTAACATTTTTTTAAAATTGAAACATTTCTTTAAAAATGAAAATATACTCCAAAAATTAAAATTTTATACAAAATTAAAAAGTTGCTCTAAAATTCAAAAATCTATAAAATTCAAAAATCTCTAAAATTCAAAAATCTCTAAAATTCAAAAATCTCTAAAATTTAAAATTATCTCTAAAATTTAAGATTATCTCTAAAATTTAAGATTATCTCTAAACTTTAAACTTATCTCTAATATTTAAAATTTGCTCTAAAAATTAAAAGTTCTTTAAAATTAAAATTTTTTATTAAATTTGTTTCCAATTATGAAAATTTTCTCTGAAAAAGAAAATTTTCTCTATAAAATGAAATTTTTTCTAAAATCGAAAATTAAAATTTTCTCTAAAATTGAAAATAAAAATTTTCTCTAAAATTTAAAAGTATCTCTAAAATTTTAAATATTCTCTAAAAGTGAAAGTTTTCTTTAAAATTAAAAAAAATAAAATTTGTATTGAAAAATTTTAAATTTGCATAAAAACAATTTTTTTTTAATTAAAAGTTAAAATAAAATTGGATAAAAATTATTCACATAAAATAGACAATTTATAAAATTTATTTCTTTTTCGAAATATTCTTTATAAATTTAATTTTTGTGAACAGTTTAGGGCACTAAGTAGCTTTACATGAATTGAACAGTTGCCTTTATTGTTTTTTTTGCATTAGGCTCTTATAGTAATAATAAACATTAGAAAAACCTATGCATTTAAAAAAATAATAATATATAAATAATTTAAATATAAATCGTTGCTCGTCAAGCGAAACCACAAACCACACACAGCGCTGAAAGTCTGCATTGGTACCTTTTACCCCCAAATACTTCCCATATTCCCAATACCCTCATTCCGTACAACTTACTTCACTCGATATGCGCGCGAATAAACAAAATTTCGCATCACAGGCAAATCGATTGAATTGACCAAATCATTATGGAAAATCTCTATTATTTGCAATGTTTCCTGCAGCGCAATTGAGCCGCAGTCGCAACATCTATTGAATCCAGTTACATACCCTGCAGGAATTGTCAGGATATTGTAGAAATCATTATTGAGGACTTAGTCTACACCTTATGTATTCATAGATGAATTGCCAACTAACAAATTAACAAATCAAGTTAGATGAAATCCTTCAACCAATAAAAAAAATAATAAAACCAAAAAATTACTTTAAATTAAATACATATGTATGAGTTACGTCCAAAAACAAATGTATTTGTTTTTATTTAATTGATGTAGTTGTTTTTGATTTGTATAACAATTAAATATATTTACTACACTTCTGTACAAAATTTGACTAAATTTGCATTACATAAAACTCCATTTTGTACTTCCAACATTATGTAATTAAATTACTTAGTCTGCATTTATTTTTACAACATGCTGTATTTATTTAAATCCATGAAATATATTAAAAAATGATGATGACAATTCCCACTGGGATATATTACACTCAAACGCAATTTGCCAAGTATAAAAAGCGCATAAATAAAAATGCAAAAAAGTCAAAGAAAAGAAAGTCATTGTTAGTTCTTTGCTATTTGGGTATAAATAAAAATAATACAAAAAATATTTATATAAAAAAAACCAGCTTATGATGTTATACAATAGTTCATTCAGTTCGGTGGTCATCGCCGGCTGCCGCCGTGGGCCCTGCCAGCGATTGCATCAGCGTCATATGCAAACTTTGATTCAAATTATTTAGTTGGCAAAATGTATAAGATTAAATAACGCAAACATAATAAAAACATATCTAATAGATATTTTCGGCAATACCGCCCACAATATTTTGATATTTTAGATCTAGTGATGCGCACGATTCGAGAAATAATACGCCTCATAATTATAAATTCGGTGTTTGGATGTGAGAAATTTAGATCTCGACGAGATACAGAAAATCAAAGAACCATTTTGTGTCTATGTCTGCAGCTCATATATGTACGAATCCAGAAATCAAAATTAATATTTCGAATATTTAAAGATCACAAAAGAATTTTTAAAACAAGAAAACATTAGGCTCTGATAAAATAATGAATCGAAAATGCGAAATATAGACTCCGGGATTAAGACAATTATAGATTTGTTGTAACAATAGTCTGGATCTTATCTCCTCTGGATCATATAGGACACTAAAAGATCACAAATGAATTTTTGAATATAGCTAAAATTAGAGATTCTAAATAATAATTTATTAAATCAAAACATATAGGTACGGACAAGATTACAAAAAAATCATAGATTTGTATGTATCAAAATCAAATATCAATAAATCGAAAATATATTTTTAAATCAACGAAACATTTCTACAATTTCTAATAGAATCTTTAATTATATGAAAAAAAAAAATATAATTCTTGTACGGATCATATCGTAATACAAAACTGGGGATCATAATAAGCATATTGAATAAAGAGAATTGGGAAATGTAAATCAAGAAAACCTTAGAAATTCAAAATAAGTATTTATTGTAGCCGCGGTAGCTCAGTGGTTAGTGCGTTGGACTGCGAGCCGAAAGGTCCCCGGTTCAAGCCTGGACTTGGGGCTAACAACATCTTTTCATAGAAACATTTTTCTATACCGCACTACCTCTCGGCAGTAAATGGCAAACCTACGAGAGTAAAAATTGCCTAAAAGCTCTCACCCGCCGTTCGAATTCGGCAATAAACTTCAGGTCCCACCACTTTGAGTACAAATATAACACGCACAGCTCAAAATGGTGAGAGAGCTCGGCCTAAGTTCTTATAGAGCTGTACTGCCAAACTATTATTATTATTATTTATTAAATTAGAATTCGAAAGTGAGATCAGTTTACCTTGACGAAATGAGCAAATCTAAGAATTTTTGTTTGGATCTCATCGAAATAAATAACTGGATATCGAATAAAGAGAATTTGAAAATTGATTTTGAAATAATGGTAAAATAGAGATAGAAAATAGATTTTGATGATATAAAGAATATCATAGATTTGTTGTGACAATAGAAACTCTTACTCAATTGTAATATTTCGAATATTAATTGATTTTTAAATCAAGGAAACATTTTAGATTTCAGATATAATAGTTTGCCGCTACAGGGCTGAAGAACCTAGGCCGAGCTCTCTCACCATATGAGTTGTGTGTGTGTGTTGTATTTGTATTCAAATGACGGGACCTATAGTTTTAATGTCGAATCCGAACTTTCGAAAGTTTGCTATTATTTGACGAGAGGGTATAGATAAACATATATTTTTGATGTTGCATGCGTTGGTGATCGAGTGACCTTACGGCTCGTAGTCCAGAAGTGAGAAATAAATATCTCTACGAGATAAAGAAATCATATCGTCACTATTATGCCAAAGGGGCGAATGTGAAATTTTTGACATTTGCGTTTTTTTTTACATTTTTGAATGTAGTTTATCCTCAAGTATGCTGTGCCAAAATCGCGTGTCATTTTGTTGGATATTTCTAGCCACAAATTACAAAACCAAAAGGATGAAAATTGAAAATCTTGTCATGCCAAAAGGGCGAATCTTTTCGTTTTTTCGCCATAACTTTTTATTGGTATAAGATAAAATAGTCATGTGAAGGCATTTATTATTTGTTTTCAAAGCACCTATTGATCTGCATCATTAATTACAAATATGTTGCCAAACATTAATTTGCCATTTGTTATTTGCAGGAAAAAATGTTTGGCAAAATATTTTTAAATAATGATGCAGTTCGATAGGTGCTTTAAAAAAAAAACAATTAATACCTTTACACCACTATTTTATCTAGTACCATTAAAGAGTTATAGCAAAAAATGAAAAGATTTTCCCTTTTGGCATGACAAGATTTTGAATTTTTCCAATTTCTTCGTTTTTTGCTTAAATTTTTTATTGGTGCAAGTTAAATAGTGGTGTAAATGTTTATTTTTAAAGCACCTATCGAACTGCATCATTATTTTAAAATATTTTGTCAAACATTTTTTCCTGCAAATAACAAATAGAAAATTAATGTTTGACAAAATATGTTTAATTAATTATTCCAATAGATAGGTGCTTTCAAAACAAACAATTAATGCCTCTACATTACTATTTTATCTTGCGCTAATAAAAAGTAATACCATAAAAAACAAAAATAAGTGCGTTTTGTTCAGGATATAGCCTCACAAAATCCGTATTTATAATTCAGTAGGTTGTCCAAATATAAAGATATTTTTTATAGGTTATAATAATTGACAAATAAACTAAAATAATAGAACAAATTTTAAAAAATATAAATTTTTCTAATTTTTAAAGCCCTTCAAACTTTTAAATTTGATTTCCTAACATTTTTAAAAATGCACATTCGCCCCTGTTGGTAAGTATTGTCTGGATCTCGCGAATTATGAAACTCGTGAACAAAATTATAGTTCAAAATAAATTAATTCCAAAAACTTTAATATTTAATTCATGATTGAGAAATAAAAACCAGTTGGGAAGGTTAGATCACATGGGAAATTTTAAAGTAGGTGTAATTATGATAGTTAGGATTATCAAAATTATAGTCGGTCTAAGCCGACTATAAATACCCTACACATATGTGTGGTTACCATTCAAAGTGATATATAGGTCACCAGGGTATACGAATCCTGAAAATAACTACAAACATTTAATCGCTGAAGAATTTCCATTCATTTGATACCCATATTTACAAATGGGTAGGTGTACCGAATTTCTTTTTTTTTTTGTGAACCACAAGTCTTTTTGCCGGAAACCATTTTTATAATGTATTTGAGCATGATATCAATATATATTTGACCAAAAAAGTTTACCTAAGCACTTATACATAAAAATTGATCTTTATATGTACATTTTATATGAGGTATTTGAACATAAGTGGTCGGATCATAGATCACAATGGACCGATCTCGCCAATTTTTTCGCACATACAGAGTAGGTATATAAGTAATTTAAGTTATAAGTTTCATATATCTAGCTCTTCAATTTTAAAAGTAGTAGGGATTTCAACAGACAGACAGACGGACATCGCTAAATCGACTCAGGAGGTCATGCTGATCAAGAATATATATACTTTTCCATACCGGAGATGCTTCCTTCTGGGTGTTACAAACTGCGTACCAAACTGAATATACCCTTTCACTCTTAGTGTAGGGTATAAATGTAGATTTGTATAAAGTAATACAAATTTGTTTGGATGTAATTGAAAAACAAAATTCGAATTTAAATTGGTTTGCTAATGGAATCTTAAATCAAGAAATACTGTGAAGAATAATCGACGTGAATTGAGTTTCGAATAAGATTAGTAGTTAGTTTTTCAAATATATCGAGACTAAAGACAATGCTTTCTGACTTTATCCCTGAAAAATCTTCTAGAAATTGTTAAATCTAATTTTTAAAATGAAATCGAATATATCAAGAAATACTCGACATTAATATCGAAGTGATTCGAGTTTTTACGATATTAGTTTTGAAATTATATCGAGACTGCAATCATTATTCAATGTCATTAAGCCTGGAGATTATCTTTTTCTTAAATCATATTAATGATATTTTCAAAATTAGTTGACTCTTAAATCAAAGACTGAAATAAATATTCGAATCCCTGACGTTTTGTGCTCTTTACTCCATATCTGGAAAAAAGCTTCCCCTCAGCTTTGTTTTTCATATGTTGATACCTGTGTCTACACCTTCACTGTGCCTCATAATATTACTACAAACTTTGGTACGGTTTGTCGATTTTCTATTAAGCGCCAACTGCGGCTACATGCGGAACCAGCATTTGTGACCGCGACTGTTTTTTTTTGTTTTTTTTTTGTTTTTTTTCTGGTTGCTATTGATCCTGCGGTGCTGCAACAGGGAGGTAACACAGCAACAACGATTTACAAGACAATGGACACTTGAGCGCTGCTGCTGCGATCATCGTCTGTGAAATATATCGCATTTGCGCATTGGAATTATGTATGGAGTATCTTTCAGTTTTACACCGCCTTCAATGCGCGATTTGTCCTCCGAATGGCAGAATGAATGCATTGCAGTCAACGAGAAATGTTAGTACGTGGAAATAATACATCGAACCAAGAGGGAATACATTCGTCGTTGGGCGTATTCGGAATTAATATATTTCTCTTAATTTTTGTTGTATGCATTCTTGGCGCAAAGATTAACATTTGTGCTTATCACTGAAATGAAATCTTTAATCAGTGAAGTAAAACAGAGTTGTTGTGTGCAGCACAGTGGGGCGAAGATGTTTCAAATTGCATTATATACAAAATGTTATGTAATCTAAATGCCTGTCAAACATTTTTCGAATGTGTTTCTCAATGCTATTTTATGCTTATGTGTAAAATTATTTGTTTTTTTTTTTTAAGATAATATGAACAAAAAGACTTATTTATATAAAAATCGAAATTGAAACCGGTATATGGAAAATAATTCCTTATAAATCTAAAAACCAAAACCGTGAAATAAACCGAAATCAAAAAAAAAAAACAGAGAAAAAAAACCGAAAACGAAATGGAAAATACAATTTTTTGGCTTTCAATGATGAACCATCCCAGTTTTTCAGGAATATGTTTTGATAACCTATATTTTTAATATTTTCATACAAAATACCAATACCTAATATATTTTTGAATAGATTGTTCTAATTTTGCATAATAGCAACGGTCAGTTTTGGGAAAATTCGAAGCAAATATCAACGACGAGGAAGTAAATATAAAGGATAAGAATTACCAGGTTATAGAGTACCATAAAATAAATTCTTTGGAAGCTAAAGTTTTGTTTCGTTCTTTAATTTTTATTTTATAAGCGAAGCAGAAGTATGCTGGCACCATTAAGAATCATATATTAAATTATATATATTAAATTCAATACGTTGATTGTTTTTAATAAATATATTTTCAGAATAAATTTCAATTTTAATATTTTTATATAACTCAAAAGTCCATTTTAAAATATGCATTTTAAATTTTTTGGTTAAGATATTCGAAAATTCGGCTAAATTAGCATCTATACAAAAATCACTATACCAAATTTTTTTCCATTTTGAAACCATAACTAAAGCCGAAAAACATTTTTTATGAGTCTCAAAATAAATAAAAATATATATATCGTTGTTGTAGAACGAAAAGTCACCAAATACATTTTCAAAATTACCACATGATAAGAAAATGTAAATCTATCAATTGATATTTCAACTTTAAAAATGCATCAATTAATTTTTATAATATTAATCAACAAACTCGAAATTTAAGTTTTTCATAAAAATGTATTTGGTGACTTTTCGTTAAAATATACGGTCCTTCTAGAACCAAATCCGACCTTTTCAAAACTAGATGGCGTTTCTGACGGTATTCCTCATATTTATCATTTCCGAGAATAGGAACTATAATAATTCCGATCCACTGTGCCGCAGTTCACTACTCTACACCCACTCTACACAATCTTTTGTGCACAATTTTGCATCTCGATGGTTTATCCCGAATATCAGCGCATGGTGGTCCTTTGCCGACGACCCCGACCAAAAATTCATTAAGGCGCATGCGCAGCGCATATCAACAACTGCAAAAGCAACAAAAACAACAACCACAACAAGTACATTTGGCAGCCAACGTCAACGGGCCGCCACATCGACAAGAGATCAACAATTGGCGATTATTTTCATTTATTTTATTTTTATTATTATTTTTTATACTTTTAGCGAAGCACAATGGTATGAGACAAAAAAGAAATAGAAGACGCAGAAGTAGATGTAGAAGAAGAGAAAAAGAAGAAGAAGAGCCAAACAATGATGCCTCAAAGTAACGCATTCGCATTGCCAACTATTTACATCATCGTCAGCCACATGCATCGGGTCTGTTTCGACAGAAAACCAACATCGCTTCCTGCGCCTAAAGCTATGCCTTAAATACTGCAAGTGGTTGCGGCGCTGACTTTGATGCTGGCGCTGACGCTGGCGCTGATGCTGACGCCGACGATGATGTTGACGTCGCGACTGATTGTGAGTACGTTGTGGCCATTGTTTGCGAAGGAGGTTCATAGTCTGTCCTTGCGTTCGTATTCGTCTGTCTGTCTCTTGAAATGTAATTCAGACAAACCGACGACGACAATTTGCTGTTATTGTCGTTGTTGCTGGTGTTGTTTGTGTTGTTACTGTTGTCGCTAATAGTGCTGGTGATGAATCTCCACTAATGACAGGATGCGGCAAGCGGCAATTTGTTGGCTTTTTGCGGACAAATTATATAAGTGCGCGATTTCTTATTTATCATAACAAAAAATTGAGTTTTGTATATTTTGAATTATTTTCAACAAAAATTCGTTTATTTAAATAAAATTAAAATTAACTAAAAATTAAAATTTTCACTAAAAATTCAATTTTCAATGAAAATTCAGTTTTTCACTAAAAATTCAATTTTTCACTAAAATTCAATTTTTCGTTAAAAATTCAATTTTTAATAAAAATTCAATTTTTCACTAAAAATTCAATTTTTCACTAAAAATTCAAATTTTCACTAAAAATTCAATTTTTCACTAAAAATTCAATTTTTCACTAAAAATTCAATTTTTCACTAAAAATTCAATTTTTCACTAAAAATTCAATTTTTCACTAAAAATTCAATTTTTCACTAAAAATTCAATTTTTCACTAAAAATTCAATTTTTCACTAAAAATTCAATTTTTCACTAAAAATTCAATTTTTCACTAAAAATTCAATTTTTCATTAATAATTAAATTTTTCACTAAAAATTAAATTTTTCACTAAAAATTCAATTTTTCACTAAAATTCAATTTTTCACTAAAAATTCAATTTTTCACTAAAAATTCAATTTTTCACTAAAAATTCAATTTTTCACTAAAAATTAAATTTTTCACTAAAAATTCAATTTTTCACTACAAATTCAATTTTTCACTATAAGTTAACTAAACTTTTAACTAAAAATTTAAATTTTCACTAAAAATTATTTTCTAAAAATTCAAATTTTCACTAAAAATTTAACTTTTTCACTTTAAATTAACATTTATCACTAAAAATTAATTTTTTCATTATAAATTTAATTCACTAAAATGATACACTAAATTTAATTTTTCACTAAAAATTTCGATTTTTCACAAACATTATTTTTTTTTACTAAAAATTCAATTGAATTAATCGAAAAAAAATTTTTTTTTTGAAATAGTTAAAAAAATTATATATGAACAAATTGTGTAGGTTTCCCATAAATTGCCTCCAAATGCATTAAGATTTTAATGCAAAATTAAATTAGAAAAAAAAAAAAAAATAAATAAATTCAAAACTTCAAATATGATTTAAATTGATTGAAAATAAAACAAAAAAAAAAAAAACTACATCCAAAAAATTCGAAGGTGTTAAAGGCTGGCAAAACATTGTAATTGATTTTGGTATTCGCAGCCAATAAGCTGCAACTATTATTGGCAGCTTGGTTATTTGGTGATTCTCAGGCTACACGCTTCGTGCACTGCTCTGCACCCAACGCAGCCAGTTGCCACCGATGCCAGCCAACAACCCACACAATGTCATCTATTTATCATGCCAAAAAGCAGCAGCTAAAATGGTTTATTAGCCATGTTTGGCTAACATTGCAGTCGTCATAGTCTTCGTCTTCGTCATCCTCATCGTCGTCGTCTTTGTATCTTCAGCACCATCTGTAACATCCATCCAGTCATTCAGTCATTCTGTCTGTCACTCAGTCAGTCTGTTTGTTAGTCAACCATTTATTCGTTCAGACAGCAGACCGCAAACAACTGAGGCAACAGACCTCGTAGTCAACATTGGCGCACATTGGGGTTTTTACGAGTCTTGCAGCCTTGATGCTCGGTTTAACCATAATAACTAGAAATACGCGGAAAATCATATGCACTAAAACTTCAATTCGTTACTAAAAATTAAATTTTTAACTAATAACTCAATTTTTCATCAAAAATTAAATTTTTCATTAAAAATTAAATTTTTCATTAAAAATTAAATATTTCATTAAAAATTAAATTTTTTATTTAAAATTAAATTTTTCATTTAAAATTAGTTTTGACATTAAAACTTAAATTTTCGCTAAAAATTAAATTTTACTTTAAAAATTAAATTTTACTTTAAAAATTAAAATTTTGCATTAAAAATTCAGTTTTTCACCAATAATTAAATTTTTAACTAATAATTCAATTTTTCGTTAAAAATTAAATTTTACATTAAAAATTAAATTTTTCATTAAAAATTAAATTTTTCATTAAAAATTAAATTTTTCATTAGAAATTAAATCATTTATTAAAAATTTAATTTTTCAATAAAAATTAAATTTTTCGTTAAAAATTAAATTATTCATTAAAAATTAAATTTTTCATTAAAAATTAGTTTTGACTTAAAACTTAAATTTTCGCTAAAAAATAAATTTTATATTAAAAATTAAAATTTTGCATTAAAAATTCAGTTTTTCACCAATAATTAAATTCAATTTTTCGCTAAAAATTAAATTTTTCATTAAAAATTTAATTTTTCATTAAAAATTAAATTTTTCATTAAAAATTAAATTTTTCATTAAAAACGAAATTTTTCATTAAAAATTAAATTTTTCATTAAAAATTAAATTTTTCATTAAAAATTAAATTTTTCATTAAAAATTAAATTTTTCATTAAAAATTAAATTTTTCATTAAAAATTAAGTTTTTCATTAAAATTAAATTTTTCAATAAAAATTAAATTTTTCATTAAAAATTAAATTTTTCATTAAAAATTAAATTTTTCATTAAAAATTTAATATTTAATTAAAAACTAAATTTTTCATTAAAAATTATTTTTTTCATTAAAAATTATTTTTTTTTTATTAAAAATTATTTTTTTCATTAAAATTAAATTTTTCATTAAAAATTAAATTTTTTCATTAAAAATTAAATTTTACAATAATAATTAAATTTTTCAATAAAAATGCAAATTTTAAAATTTTTATTAAGATTCACATTTTGAATTTTTCCTCAAAAATAAAATTTTCTCTAAAATATCAAATTTCCCTTTTGATAACCCTCTCCAACTACTTCACTGTCTACTACACTCTGTAGTAAAACTCGTCATTAGCATCTTCTTGATCTGCGTCTGTGATAGCAACCGACTTAACGCAGATTTGCTGCAATATTTGAATTAGACTAAAATATGAAACTGTTGTCGATTGGTGCGGTGACAAACAAATTGCATAAAAAACATCAATGAGTCGTCGTATCTTTGGCATTAACTGATTTAACTGATGATATATATGGTATTTGCCGAATTAAACTCATTAAACTGTAGTTTATAATTCGTAAGTTGTTTTTGTAGTTTACTAAGTAGTTTTTGCTGTTGTAAGTGTTAGTCAAAAATTACATGAGGTGCTGGTAGCAGCATTTACAACGCCATTTTGTGTGTTGGCAGCAACAACATGTAACAGTGGCAATTCTTGTTGTTGTTATGGCCATTTTATAGCGTATAATGTAGTTGTTTGTGTCAGTTTTTATTGCAGTTGTTTGTTGTTTTAATGTAACATGTAAGAGCTTCCGTTGTAATGACTGGAAAATTAAAAAAAAAAATTGAAAACACCAACGCATTTGGTGGAAACTAGTAACATGTTGCACAACAAGCAGCACAAAAGCAATTAAGACATACAAATGCAACATATTAAGCAGTAAAATAGAGGCAAGAAATTATTAAGAAACAATAAAAATTTAACAAATAAATAATAAAAACTAATAAAAATCAATTTATATCAACTGCTCAACTAAATTCCGTTGAAACAAAAGACTTAGAAAACGAACTGCGTTGCATGCAAACGAAAGACTTAAGCTACAAACTATGCTGAAACTAACCGAGTTGACTGGGCTGCGGTTTTAAAAGTATTAAACAATTTAAATGATGCAAAATTAATGCAAATGAATTAATTTCTAGCTAATTAGCCACATTTAGCTACAAATTGCGTTTGACAAATGTTGCGCTTTTCGCTGAAATGCGCTTAAATCATGTGTATTAAAATTTTTCACTGCTTTAATTGGCAAATGCAATAAATTTTATAAATTTAGTATGTTTTTGTATTTTTTGTAGACCACAGCTTTAGCTTGTCCTTGCGTTTTTTTTTTAATAATAATTAATTTGCAATATTGATTTAAGCCAAAACACCCTGTATTTGACTTAAGCTGTTTTTTTTTGTTTTTTGCATAAATATAAAATCTTCCAAAATTTATGAATTTTTGCGCCGCGTGTCAGCGCAGCTAATAGCCGCGCGCATTAATTTATAGCAATTTAAATGCCTGCGCTGGAATGTCGTTGGCACTCGCATCCGTCCATCCGCCCAGCCGCCAGTTAATGATGCTCATAAATGTGTAGATTAAATTTACACCTGAAAGGATTTTGCATTTGCGCTTTTGGCAGAGATTTCGCGTTTTCGCTTTTCGAATGTCGTCTGTCTACCTAACTTTGTAGCTGCACGCGAAGCAGCAGCCGCATTTGACGCATGCTCTTGACCGTGAGTTTTTTTTTTTGTATTTTATTTTTGACGTTTTTGTTCTCCATCAGCCTCCCACAATTTATGTGCTTTTGTGCTTAATGAAGCCTGCGGCACCAAAACCAATGCGTTGCCCCCAATCGGGCTATAAATTATTATTTTTTTTTTGTTTAGCTTGACTTGAAATTGAAACGTTTTCATTTTCGTTCAAAAACATGTTTGCATCATGTTGTGTCAGTCGCATAAATGTTTTTTTTTTTCACTTTTATTGCACATTATTTGTGACTCTGCATTTGAGGAACTTTTAAAAGTGTCCAACATCATTTCGGTCAACTGCTTGTCTAAATTAGACAAAACACGCCTCGGCTAATTAAACGGCACGCCACGCAACAACGTTGTCTACTGCGACAAATTCAATTTCTACTTTACTTCGTTCAACTTTTAAAATAGTTAAATTTTCAACATCTCCTTCAACAGCAGCTATTTCCATCTGCGCCCCCTGCTCTATCTACACCACCACCTTTGTCTTCCTCAGTTTCTCTAATGCCTTGTGGTATCCTCTTGTTTCGCGTGAAATTAGAGCCGCTGATTGCTACAGAAATTCGTGTCAGCAACAAGTTGTTTCTTGTGTTGCCATCAAATATGTAAAGCAAGGCTGTGGAGCATATGCCCCAGCGGGAAAGAGAAATGTTCATTTGAAATTCAAAAGGCATCAATTGCAATTCAGAAATTCAATTTCAAATTCAAAAGACATCAATTGCAATTCCGAAGTTTCTTATCAAATTCAAAAGACATCCATTGTAATTCAGAAATACATTTCAGAATTCAAAAGACATCAATTTATAATTCAGAAATTTCTTTTTAAATTCAAAAGACATCAATTGTAATTCAGAAATTCCATTTGAAATTAAAAAGACATCAATTGTAATTCAGAAATACCTTTTAAAATTCAAAAGACATCAACTGTACTTCAGAAATTCCATTTGAAATTCAAAAGACATCAATTGTAATTCAGAAATACCTTTTAAAATTCAAAAGACATCAATTGTAATGCAGAAATTCCATTTGAAATTCAAAAGACATCAATTATAATTCAGAAGAAAGAAGAAGTAAGTTGTACCAACCAACATCAATCGGTTAAATTGATATTTATAAATCGATTGATTGAGCTTCTATATTTGATTTGCATTTGAAATTACTTTCAAATTTTAAAAATTATTATGGCGCGTAACTATAGACAATTTTAAACTGAAGTTTATTTTAATGTATAGTTTTTGACATTTGTTTTCATATAAAAACTTTCAAAAAAAGTCGTAATTAAATTAAAGCTCCAGATTATTTTTGACTACAGATATGGATCTATGTTTTTACAAATTAAACAATGCTCCATATTCGTGAAATGAATCATAGGAAAGGATTATATGTTAAAGGGAGTGAAAAGGATGGAGTATATAATTCTTTTATATTTTCCAATATTAAATATAGCGGTAGAAACCGACGAAGGGAGATTTAAACAAACGTATCGTGTGACTGAAAAACGTATTATTTTTGTAATGCGTCGTGGTTCGGTTGAGAAATGAGTGGACTATATACACAGAAAAAAATATGTGTGTAAATATTGCAAAACATTTGATCAATACAATTAATTTTTAATTGATTCATCGCCGATACGACCTTTAATTGAATTGATTAAATATTTAATCGTATTAATTAATAAATTAACAGAATATAAACAAAAACTTACTTCAATACAATTAAAATATTTGCTGGAATTTATTGTATTGATTAAATATTTAATCATCTTAATTAATAAATTAATAGAAAAAAAAAACAAAATGTTACATCAAGACAATTAAATAATTTGTTGAAATGAATATTAAATTAATTGTATTAACAATCACCGTTGCGGAGCACACGATGCGGCGCGTCGTCACGATGCGAGCTTGCAGCAAATGAACGCCGGAAAACAAGCAAACTATGTAATTTTTGTTTGCGCGTTTTGTTGCGCGCATATTATTCCCATTTGGTATATGCCAAGATATAAACTTCTAGAGCTTGATCATTCACTAAGTGTGTGTCCTCAAAAATGGTGATGATGGTAATGGTTGCATATTTAATTATGCTTCCAACTTCATCATCAGAAAAGTATATTGTATGTACTTTCACAAGAATTTATAACATTCTTTTTTAATTAACTCAATGAGAATTATAAAGACTGTGATGATAATAAAAATACTATAAAAGGTCGACAATACCGATTAAATAGTTTGCTATTTATGCAAAGTCCTTAATTGGTATATTTAACATTTTTAGCGAATGTATTTGCTAACTACATTAGAACTCGTGGCTAGACAGCCAATGGTACTCCATTATTTTTGGTTATTGTATTTACGTTGATCTTTTATTTTCTGTGCAGTGGTTATCAGAATCGATTTAGCAATTGAGAGAACAGAATATGTTGATTGTGCAATTAGTTGGTTGGCGTAACAATTGTTCCATTCTGTTTATTCACTTGAAATATTTGAATTTATTTTATATAAAATTTTATTTTATATAAAATTTTATTTAAAATTGTTTGATTTGAAATGTTCAAAATTAATTGTTCTGTAATAGTAGATAATTTATGTAAAATCTTTATTTTTAAAGTGGAATGTTAATAATATTTATATTTGGTAACATATTAAAAATAACTTTTTATTTGTCATTAAATCTCAAATAAAAAGATAGTATTAGGATAGATCCTTTACACTTATGTCTTAAAAAGCGATTTTATTTGGCTATAAAAAGGAAACACAACAACTATTTTTGAACTATAAAAATTTCGAAAACAATAACGCAATTTGTATCCGTTTCAGACCCTGCTTAAAGTGTGCTCTATATCTGTGGTCAGCATGCTGCCAACACATGCTACACATGTTTGTGTAGTTGTTTTTGTTGTTTTCATTTTTGTTGTTGTTGCTTTAACTAAGCCTAAATGCAAATAAGTTACTTTCGGACAACAACGCAATAGCAATAGTAACAACAAATGTGACTGCTCCAACAACAACAACAACAACGATGACAACAAATTAGCAAGCAATAAATTTTTGCATACAACAAAAACATAAAACTTGCAACATGTTGCACAACATGCGGCACAAATGCAATTGAGACATAAAATTGTAACAAATGAGCGAGTCGCGCGAAATACATTTTGGCTGTAAAACAAAAAAGGAAGCAATAAAAAAGAATAATAAATGTAAAAAAGGACAGCAACAAAAAATATAAATTAAAAACTACAAAAATACATTGAAAAAGTAGTGAAAAACAAAGGAAAACAAAAGACTACTAACTAGAAATGCGATGCGAAACAAAAGACTGCAGCAACGAACTCGCTGCATTCGGTAATGCGTTGTGTGTGTTGCTACCAATTCTTGTTGTTTTTGTGAATGAAGCTGTTGATGGTGTTGTTGTAAATTTTGGTTGCAAGTGCAGAAATGTTGTAGCAATAAGTTTGTTGTTGTTGTAGTTGCCTAGTGCGTGGTAATATTTTATAGAAGAGAAAGAAAAATAGAAGAAGAGCTTAAAATTGATTTTTGAATGTGTATTAATTGGCAGTAATTTTAATATGATAAAATTCTAATAAATTATATTTTAAAGAAAATTTTTAAATTAAATAAAATATACTTTTTTTTAATTATAACATTGAAATCTGTTCAAAATTGTTTTTTAATTTTTTTTTGAAATTTAAAAATAAAATTATTAAAATATTAATCAAAAATAAATCACAATAATTTCGCAAAACTGACAATTTTTCTCACGTTTGCCACAGCGATCGATACATGAGCCATGATCTTTGGCAACATTTCGTAGGTACTCGTTATATTGTCTATGAATTTAGTTGCTTGTTTGCAACACCTTCGCACTCGTTTTTATTGAACAGCAACAGTAAGAGCAACCACTCAAGCAGCAACAATACAAGCAGCAACAACAACAACAGCAATAAATGCGAAACAATTTGGCAAAAACCAACATAAAATATCGTTAATTTTCACATACAACAAATACATTGGAAACGTGGAAAATTCAGCGAGTTGTTGATGATATCAGCAAATGCACAAATAGACGCCAACACATGCAAATAAATTACGCACACAAAACTGTGAGGACACTTGAAGAAAAATTTGATTTACTGCGTTTTAATTTTCACATTTTTAATTTTTTTATTTCTTAATTTGTTCATTTCAAAATTTTTCATTTTCGAGTTTTCCATTGTCATTTAACAATTTGTTGCTTTCCAAGGTATTATAATCTGCTTTATCTGTTTGTGATGTATCATCAATCAATTTTTATTTGTCAATTTGGTGAATTTATTATTTATCATTTTCATGCTTCTCATTATCATTTTATAATTTATCATTTTCTGATTTATAATTTTTTAATTTACCATTTTTTTTCGAAAAAGCCATTTTATAATTCAACATTTTCCTTTTTGACTTTTTAAGTTACTTTTCAAATTCATTTTGCGAATTTAATATTTATATTTAATATTTATTTAATATTTAATTTTGAATTTTCCATTTTCGGTTTTACTATTTTTAAATATATCATTTTCTAATTTATTATAATACTAGCTGAACCCGTGCACGACTCGTGTAAAGATTTTGTGAATGCAAGGATATGGATCAATTTTATTAATATAAAAAACATTTTTATTATTTATATCAGGGACCCATGCTTTGCTGTGGACGTTTTTTTATTTGTTTTATAAATGTAATAAACAAAACAAAAATAATTCTCCGCTAACACAGCTTTTCTCATATACAATTATTTCTCCGACTGTGCTTCCCCGTAGAATTTTCCCTGTAGAAATCTTCCCCGTAAATTCATCCCTATAGAACGCTTTCCCGTAGAATTCTTCTCGGTAGAAATCTTCCCGGTGGAATTCTTTCCCGTAGTGGTGAATTTTTGTGTGATGAGATTTATGTGGTGAATTTGGTGTGGTGAGTTTTAGTGTGGTGAATTTGAGTGTGGTGAGTTTTAGTGTGGTGAATTTTAGTGTGGTGGTTATAGTGTGGTGAGTTTTAGTGTGGTGAATTTTAGTGTGGTGAATTTTGGTGTGGTGAGTTTTAGTGTGGTGAGTTTTAGTGTGGTGAACTTTAGTGTGGAGAGTTTTAGTGTGGTGAATTTTTGAATTTGTGTTTTTTGTTTCATGATTGTAGTTGCTGTAAGTGCCAAGTTATATCGTTTTGAAAGTTAAGGCTGTATCGGAGGTGCCACGCCCTTTGTCTATTCCAGCCTATATATAGCCTATCATTCCATCCAGACCCTACCGTAGCTGTGGTAAAAATTTCAAGCAAATCGGATCAGTCGTTTGGACGAAGAAGCGGAACAAAGAAACAAACCAACAAATAGATTTATTATATTAATAGGATAATAGGATAGGATAATTCTTATTTTTCAATTTATGATTTTGTCATTTTTATTTTCGAATTATCAATTTCCTAGTTTTTCATTTTCTATTTTATCATTTTCGAGTTTGTCATTTTTTAATTGTCGTTTTCGAATTTATCTTTCTGAATTTATCATTTTCTGATTTAACATTTCCTAATTTGTGATTTATAAGTTTTTATTTTCCACTTTTTATATTTATATTTAAATTTACATTTTCTATTTACCATTTCTGATTTTCTATTTTCAAATTTGTCATATTCTGATTTATCATTTTCTATTTCCAATTTCTAATGTATCATTTTAAAATAAAAGATTTTGGAAATTTTATTTTCTAATGTCGGCTACAGTATAACATACTTTTATCTAAAAAAATTGTATTTATCACAAATACTATTAATTACACGCAGGCATAAAAATGTTTGCAGAAAACATATTGTAATTGGAATCTTAAATAGCTTGAATATAATTGGTTGTCCCAATAATGTCAAAGTGTTTAATATGATTTAGGTATAATTTTATTGTTCTGTACCGAAATAATTCAATAATTTTTAAATTTTTAACATTTATGCCAATCATAACATGTTTGTCGCAAACACAAATTTACTCCTGAGTATATAAAATCTGTAATTTTCTAGTTTTTTTTTTTATAATAACGTAAAATAAACCTATTTTAATTTTAAAATTTTTATAAAGTTCCAATTTTTTTTCGCACAGTGTTGCCATTTATTGTGTTAAACGGTTTCGCACCTCATGCCTACGATATGGGGACAAAACATGCCCGCAGTAACAAGCATTTTGGAGTTTTTTTTTGTTGTGGTTGTGGTTCGTATTACTGCCGAGATTTGATGTTGAGATTTATATTGACCCGCCATGAAAAGGTCGCCAAGCGGCGTCAACTATTTGCTGTTTTTTTCTATTTTATTTTTTTTTGCCAAAATGTTCTGTAGGCAGCATTAAATTGGCTATAAATCCGTATTTTTTTTTAGGTAATAAAACAAAAGCAATTTAGCGAGCTGTCGTATATGGCAATCGTTGAAAAGATCTAATTAGAGCGCACTAATAGTATTCGCATGTTAAGGATAATGTTATGAGATATGTGGTGAGGAAATTGCAATACTCAAATTGAGAAATTTGTTTAAAGCTTTTAGAGTTAGATTGAAGATCGAAATAGTTATGAAGAAACCTAATATTAGTTAGGTTGAATAAAATTTTAATATTATTTCGAATATAATTCGCAGCAGAAAAAAATTATTTTATTATTATTGCTGAAACAAAATAGGACATATAACTTAAAAAATTACTGCCAATTAGATTTTGACATTTAAACATTTTTAAAAGCCTTATTTATTTTAGTCTAATATTTTAAACATAATTAAATTTTTATCTATGTGACTTTATGGTTTGAATTTTAGAGAACCGTTTTTGGAGTCGAAATCATTTTAAAACCTAAAAATTTTATTTATGAAATTAAATGAAGACGGTCACGTAACATCAAACATTGTTTTAATTTGAGATTTTAATAAACTCAAATTCAGAAAAAAAACCGCATATATTTAAATAGTACTGAATCGAATTTGTATTAAATCTGTAATTCGACAGAATTTGACTGTGCTGTTTTAGAGTTTGGATTTTTAATACAAAATATAGCCATTTCGATCAAATTCAATCAGCATTTTTCTACTTTTGTTATTTTAAAAGTTAATGGCGCATAATCATAGACAATTTTTAGTCAACTTTAATAATATATTTTACTTATTTGACAAATTTAGTATTGAATAAATGGTCAAAAAGTCTATGATTATGCGCCAATATTTTTAAATTTTTGAATTTTCAAAATTCTCATTTTTTCAATGTTCGAATCGAGTTTAATACGCTTTTCATATTTTTTCACTAAATTTATTTTTCACTTTAAATTCAATTTTTCAATAAAAATTAAATTTTTCAATAAAAATTAAATTTTTAACTGAAAATTAAATTTTTAACTAAAAATTAAATTTTTGACTAAAAATTATATTTTTAACTAAAAATTAAATTTTTAACTAAAAATTAAATTTTTAACTAAAATTAAATTTTTCACTAAAAATAAAATTTCTCACTAAAAATTGCATTTTTAACTAAAAATTGCAATTTTTAACTAAAAATTAAATTATTCACGAAAAATTAAATTTTTCACTAAAAATTAAATTTTTCACTAAAAATTCAATTTTTAACTAAAAATTTAAATTTTCACTAAAAATTCAATTTTTCACTAAAAATTTAAATTTTCACTAAAAATTCAATTTTTCACTAAAAATTCAATTTTTCACTAAAAATTTAAATTTTCACTAAAATTCAATTTATAAATATGTAAATACTTTAATGTATAAATAAAATTGACAAAAATGTGTATACCAATCATCTGTTAAAAAGTTCAACCCAAATCTCCAAGCAATTTTTCGTTTACTTTTCATTATTAAAAGCACAAAATTATTATAATATTTTAGTTTTGGCTTACAATTCATTAAAGTTTAATCACCAGTTGGCATTCAGCTGTCAACAATTACTACCGCTCAATAAATCCGACAGCTAAATAATGCTCCATCGAAATATACCCCAAATACTCTTTGTTTAGTCTCTTATATAGCCTACTATTTCCACATTTATTCCCGGCATTAGTACCAGCAGAAAACTACAAATTGCTTCCACATTCACTGGCCAGGCCAACTCAAATGGCAGTCAGTCAGTAAGTCAGTCAGACACCATAATATTGTAGTATTTACCTATAGCGAAATTGCAATTTGGCGTTTATTGGCTCACCTCGTTGAACGTTGTTTGATTTCGGTGCCGGGCCAGGCTAAATGCGACGGGACGGGACACGGCGCACAAATTTCGGTTCATTAGGTTAAATTTGTCACGATTTCGACGCGTCGAACGCCAATTTCTGGGCATCGGACTTTTTCCGCAGACACATTTTGCCCCGAAACAACGACGACGAAGACTACAAAAAGAATGTGCCATGCAAACCTGTTGCCTTAAAATGGTATGGACGAAGGAAAAAGACCAACTCACAAAAAGGAGTCTACAATAAATAATTTTCGCAAACATTCACTCGGTCGATGGATCGATCGCTGGAGTGTTGAAAGCGAAACTGAAAACTGAAAATGGAAAATGAAAATTTTATTTATTTTTGGCATGCTTGGCATTTTAATAGGGTAAAAGCTTTTAGGCGGTAATAGCGAAAAAAAATTTAATTCATTTTAATTTTATGAAATTAGGGTGTTTTAACATTTAGGTCAACTATGCTCAAATCAATCTATTTTTTAAATACATCTCGTTGCATTTAAGTAGTAGTTGGTAATAAATAATTATTTGCCATGGCCGCCACACTAAATCATCCCAAATTTCAACACATTTCATTGCAATTTAGTGGCAACCTTGACGGCAACAATAATAAAATACGAAAAAAAAGCGCCCCAGTGGCCATTATTCATCAGAAGGCAGACAAGATCGAGTCACTACTATTTAGAGGTCTCCCAATTGATCTGGCACTGGCAGGCGTCGAACGAACACAATAACAACAGCGAGACAATGCTGCTGCGGCTGCCTGAAATTAGAAACCAATTTAAGAGATTCTTGGCAGCAACAAGAGTGCCAACAACAATTGCTGCTGCAGCAACTGCTGCTGGTTGTCGAGCAAATTGCTGCAACAATCACAAAACAAACGAGACATTGTGATGGGGGAGACTGACAGCGACAGAGGTTGTAATTCATTTTGGAATTAACCTTTGGCAGTGGAGTTTATACGTTCCTCAAGTGCTGACCGGGTAGGAAGTACCAATTGGAGTTGATCAGCGATTGGGTCGAATTATTTTACTCAATTTTTAATAAAAATTTTATTTTTTTTAATTGAAAATTTCAGTTTTCCCTAAATATAAATTAAATTTTTAACTAAAAATTAAATTTTTAACTAACAATTAAATTTTTAACTAAAAATTAATTTTTTTACAAAAAGTTCAATTTTTCACTAAAAGTTCAATTTTTCACTAAAAATTCAAAGATCAACTGAAAAATTTAATTTTAACTAAAATTTCAATTTTTAACCTGTTTAACAAAAATTCAATTTTTCACTAAAAATTCAATTTTTCACTATAATTTCAATTTTTTCACTAAAAATTCAATTTTTCACTAAAAATTCAATTTTTAACTCAAAATTAAATTTTTAACTAAAAATTCAATTTTAACTAAATATTCAATTTTTAACTAAAAATTCAATTTTTAACTAAAAATTAAATTTTAAACTAAAAATTATATTTTTAACTAAAAATTGAATTTTTCACTAAAAATTCAAAGATCAACTAAAAAATTGAATTTTAACTAAAAAATCAATTTTTAACCTGTTTAACAAAAATTTAATTTTTCACTAAAAATTCAATTTTTCACTATAATTTCAATTTTTTCACTAAAAATTAAATGTTTAACTAAAAATTTTAATATTATTAAAATTTAAATTTTTAACCTAAAATTCAATTTTTAACTAAAAATTTAATTTTTCATTAAAAATATAATTTTTCACTAAAAATTCAATTTTTAATAAAAATGCAATTTTTAACTAATAATTCAATTTTTAATAAAAATGCAATTTTTAACTAAAAATTAAATTTTTAAAAATTAAATTTTTAACTAAAAATTAAATTTTTAACTAAAAATTAAATTTTTAACTAAAAATTAAATTTTTCACTAAAAGTTCAATTTTTCACTAAAAATTCAAAGATCCACTAAAAATTCATTTTTTTCACTAAAAATTCAGTTTTAACTAAAAATTAAATTATTCACCTAAAATTCAATTTTTAACTAAAAATTCAATTTTTCACTATAAATTCAATTTTAACTAACAATTCAATTTTTAACTAAAAATTCAATTTTTGACTAAAAATTAAATTTTTAACTAAAAATTCAATTTTAAAAATTCAATTTTTAACTAAAAATTCAATTTTTAACTAAAAATTCAATTTTAACTAATAATTCAATTTTTAACTAAAAATTCAATTTTTAACTAAAAATTCAATTTTTAACTAAATATGCATATTTTAACTAAAAATACAATTTTTAACTAAAAATTCAATTTTTAGCTGAAAATTCAATTTTTAACTAAATGTTCAATTTTTAACTAAAATTTCAATTATTAACTAAAAATTCAATTTTTAACTTAAAATTCAATTTATAACTAAAAATTCAATTTTTAACTACAAATTCAATTTTTAACTAAAAATTCAATTTTTAACTAAAAGTTCAATTGTTAACTAAAAGTTCAGTTTTTAACCTAAATTCAATTTTTAACTAAAAATTCAATTTATAACTAAAAATTCAATTTTTAACTACAAATTTTATTTTTAACTAAAAGTTCAATTTTTTACTAAAAGTTCAATTTTTAATAAAAATTAAATTTTTAACTTAAAATTCAATTTTTAACTAAAAATTCAATTTTTAACTAAAAATTCAATTTTTAACTAAAAATTCATTTATTAACTAAAAATTCATTTTTTAACTAAAAATTAATTTTTATCTAAGAATTCAATTTTTAACTAAAAATTCAATTTTTAAATAAAAATTCCATTTTTAAATAAAAATTCCATTTTTAACTGAAAATTCAATTTTTCACTAAAAATTCAATTGTTCACTAAAAATTCAATTTTTCACTAAAAATTCAATTTTTCTCTAAAATTATTTTTTTTTTTTACTAAAAACTCTTTTTTTTACTAACATTTAATTTTAAAATAAAAGAAATCCTAAAATACCTCATCTATCATAGGTCACTTTAGTTCCATTGGGTAACTTTAAAGAATAAAATGCATTTTTTATTCAATTCAAATCCGGTGGCAACTGTTTTCAGTATGTGAGGAATGGCGATTATAGCAACAACTGCACTCCAAGCCCCCTTGAAAAAATACCGCAACTAATTTAAAGGTTTTTCGAAGTTATTTTCGATTTCAGTTGCATTTGGGTTCAGGATCCAAGGTCTTTGCATGGCATGGTTTTGTTTTTTTTTGCTGTGCTGGCGCTACTGTGGTTGTTTTTCATGTTGTTCTTGTTGTATTTTAAAGTGTTCATAATAAAAGGTTGTTGTTGTTGCTTGGTTTTTGTGCAACACGGTAGCGATTTAATCAACATCCACCGCCGCCGCAATTTTTTTTTGCGCAATGGCGACCATGACATAACGGTTCAGTTTGCGCACAGCAACAAAAAATATAATATAAAAAAATTAAATTAAAAAAAATAAATGATCGCAAAAATTATTTGGAAAAAATCAACATTTAATGTGTTTGCTTCGCTATCAGTTGCAAAAGCTGTGCAAAAGTCGTGAGTGAGTCGCAAATTAGCTAAGAGTCTTAGACTGCATTTGCGGAGATTTTTCTAAAATTTTAATAAGATCGATTAGCATTTAATGAGGAGGCTAAAATTGTTTTTTTTTAGCTTTGTTTGTTGGATTATTGTTGGTAGTTCATAGGCTCACCAAAAATAGAGCGAAAGTTTTATATTGGGGTTTTAAATGATAAAGTATTATATGGCGTAAGGAGTTAACTTTTTGTAAAAAAATAATTAATATAAACACTTTTTTATTATTAAACCTATGTATTATTCATCTTTCATAATTTAAAATTAAAAATTATAATTTTTTTTAGTAAGGAAAAGTATCTTCGAATTGATATACATAAAGATTTTCCCCTGTGTAATCAAATACAAATTTTCATGAACAAATCACTTGAATACGTGGAAATGATAAAAATATAATATTCCATAGAAATAGCTAGTATTCCATTTGAATATTCATCTAAAATGGAATACCACATTTTCAAAATAACAATTTTAAAATATACAAATTAAATATTTTAAATATTTGTTCTAAATAAAATAAATAGCAGTCCTGCTTACCCAATTGAGACAATTTTTTAACAAAACAATATAAACACAACAATCCAAAAAAAAAAAAAATTGTTGGAAGACGTTTTGGTTTTCCTCCAAAAAAAGTACATTTGAATTATTTTTTAAATTCTTTTGAAGTTTCTCTTCCATAAACTGTTTAATGATCTATCATTTTACAGATATACAACGATTACAGTCTTTTCTTAGTGAAACCAATTAAATAATTCATATAACAAAATATTTTAACTAAAATTACAACAAACATTGCTATAATAACGTTTCCCACTTTACCCCAGAAAATGTTTGCTACTTTACCCCAATATCACAATTTGTAGATAACACCATTTAAGCAATTTCAAATTATTTCAAAAACTCGTTTTTTATTTCAAAAGATATAAAATATGCCATCATTTTAAACATACCATCTTAATTAAAAATGATAAAAATTCTCACTTTTTGATAGAAACACTAGCACTCTAAGAAATATTCAAAACTTTTTTTTTCACTTATTCTCGAAATGCAAGAAAAAGTTATTAATTTGATTAGCACCATGGATGAAAAGTTGATACCAAATTAAGAAGCACTTGACAATTGTTTTTATTTGTATAAAAACATGTCTACAAATAACAATTTCCCACATTACCCTATGTTCCACTTTACCACATGTTCTGCTATACAAATGGAAACATTAATTAAAGTAAAGATTTTGATAAAAAAAGGGTGATTTTATTAATTAAATTTTATTTTGAATATGAAAGCTTGTGATTATTGATCATATTGATTTATTTTTATTTATTTCACGCACAGAAATTCGAATTCCTGACCTTCTGAGATCTACAAATATTTGCTGGAATCAGAATATTTCGATGTCACAACAAAAATGTTTCGGTATTTGTGATATACACAGAAAAAAATATGTGTGTTAATTTAGCAAAAAAATTTATCAATACTAATAATTATTAATTGACCTTTAATTGAATTGATTAAATATTAAATGATATTAATTAATAAATTAACAGAAAATAAACAAAATGTTACATCAATACAATTAAAATATTTGCTGAAATAACTATGGAATTTTTTTAAAAGGTTGGTCTTTTACGTACAGGTTTTTTTTGAAATAATTAAAAATTTCAAAACCAAATCTGATTTTAAAAATAATTTTAAAAATTGAGTATAGAAAATTAAAATTCTGATTTTTACTGATTTGTATTGAAATTTACTAGCAATGTGTGATATTTTTGAAATTTTGAATTTTTGTTAGCAAATTAAAAAAAAAAACAGACAGACAGACAGACGGACTTGGCTAAACGGACTCGGGTAGTGATGCTGATCAAGAATATATATACTTTTCCATACCGGACACGCCTCCTAAGGGGCGTTACAATATATGCACAAAGTTAATATACCCTGTACCTCATGGGTGTAGGGTATAAAAATTGAATACTGACAATTATTTCTCTGATTTTTACTGAATTGTATTGAAATAGAAATGGGATCAAATGGAATGTTCACTACCAAATAACCTGTTTTATAAAATAGATATTGCGTGAACCACTTCTGAAAAACTTGCGGGTTAAGCCTTACAAGTTTTTAAATGATTTTGCCTTAAAAAATCCTACTTATTGATTATTAAATGTCTCAAATATTCTAATCTATACGGGCTATTCCACACCAAATCGACCAAAAAAGTCAAATTTGAGATTTTACCTTTTGGATTTCAATAAAATTTGAGCAACTCATAAAGGGTATCCAGATATGTACTGACCATTTTTTTTTTCGCCCACTATTTCCAGAGATACAGTGGTTCAAAGTTACAAAAAATGGACCAAAAATCACTTTTGTATGGTTGTTCATATTTAAATATCTCCTAAACTAGAAATACTAGAAACTCCATTGATGGCTATAGTCATTATCCTTGCACTTCAAAATTGATGTCCTTAAAAAGACCCTTTTTAAAATTCTGAAAAAAATCCTAAGTTTTCGTCAATTTATTATAAATGATCAAGCAAAATTTCAAGATGGTATTTTGATGGCATCACATTTTAAAAAATAATTTTCAAATTTTTTATTTTTTTTTTCTACAGTAAAAGTTGTATTAATTCCTGAATATATATGTAACTCTGATTTCTAAAATGTAGTCAGTTTTATTATATTCAATCTAGTTTTTCGAATTTCGAAAAATGGTATATATCTCAATAACTAGAGACAATTTAATGAAACTGACACCATTTTCGAAATCAGAGTTACAAAATCATTTAAAAGTTATTGCAAATTTTACTTTTGAAAATATATAGTTTTTTTCAATACAAAAAATATGTAAAAATTAAAAATAATAATTTTTAAAATATGATGCCATCAAAATACCATCTTGAAATTTGGCATGAACATTTATATTAAATGAACCAAAATATGTGATTTTTTTCAGAATTTTAAAAAGGGTCCTCTTTAAAGACATCAATTTTGAAGTGCATGGATAATTACCACGGGCTACATGTTCAAGTTTAGAAGTTACAACTTAATTGGTATAAAAGCTTGTTTTTTTAGCTTTAAAACGAGCCATCAACGGAGTTGCTGGTATTTCTGCTTTAAGAGATATTGAAATATGAACAACCATATAAAACTGATTTTTGACCCATTTTTTGTAAATTAGAACCACTGTATCTCAGGAAGTAGTTGCCAAAAAAAAATAAAACAAAAATTGATCAATGCATATCTTGATACCTTTTATCAGTTTCATTGAAATCTAAGTAGATGAGTTCCAACCGCTGGTCGATTTGGTGTGGAATGGCCCATATTAACTTTGGAAATTATTTTTTGTGTATTTTTTTTAGTGACCTAAATAAAAAAAATGATTTTTAAAGTTAAGAAAAAATAGATGAACATTTCTTCAATTCAATGTGCGATGTTCTTTGTTTAGTGTCAAAAATGTTGGTGATTTTTTTTAGAATTTTTGAAACGGCAGTTTTTGAACGCTTTGCAACATTTTAATTATGGAGTAAATCGAAGGGGGTCAGGGTCATAGCTCGATGAATTGACGTGGAATACCGCATATATTTAAAAATTCAATAATTCTTCAAAGCTATAAAATGTGGTTTTAATTCATCATTATAAAACGTTAAACATTTTTAGTGATTTTTTACCTACATTTTTTTTTATGTTTGTATTTCTTTGAGTATTTAATTGATTATTTTTTTATATTTGAGTATTTTGAGTTTTTTTTTTTTATTCTATTGTTATTTTTATACCCTACACCTATGAGGTACAGGGTATATTAACTTTGTGCATATATTGTAACGCCCCTTAGGAGGCGTGTCCGGTATGGAAAAGTATATATATTCTTGATCAGCATCACTACCCGAGTCCGTTTAGCCATGTCCGTCTGTCTGTCTGTCTGTCTGTCCGTCTTGCTGTCTTGCTGTCTTGCTGTCTTGCTGTCTTGCTGTCCGAATACAGAATAACTTGAGAAATACTGATCAGAATGCGATGAAATTTCGTCTCAATATATTTTAGCCAAAAGTAGGAACTGAGTTTGAAAATGAGCCAAATCGGTCAACGGACACGCCCACCTCCCATACAAGTCACTTTTATATAACTCTTTCGAAACTAATAACTCGAAAAGTATACAACGTATAGTTATAAAATTTAAAACTTATTGTTAGAATTCACCTAAAAATATGTGGTCCAAAAATGGGCGTGATCCGCCCACTTTTTTTTTTCATTATTTCCCGGGTTTTCATAGTGGAAATTTGATCCGTAAATTATTAAAATCAAATCTATGAAATATAAGCCTTTCAAAATTTTAAATATAGGCGTGGTCCGCCCAATTATATTTTTCAAATTTTTTTTTTAGTTTTTTATACTTTATATAAATTTTTAAATTTATGGGGATATAATACGTAAATTTCTGATATATGAATAATATTCTGAGGGTGGGGAGGTTCAGCATAATTAAAAATTTTAAATTAAGGTATACAATTATATATTACTCATTAATATCTCCACCAAAGGTGTAGGGTATTCCATAGTCGGGCCCGACCGACTATAAAATCCGCCCCATGTGACCGAACTTACCCATGTGACCTAACTTTCCCAACTCGTTTTTTAATGCGTACTAAACATTATGCTGTCGTCCTCAATTGACAGCATCCCTCACGCCCGCACCACACCGCAACCTACGCCATAGACGCTTTCGTTGAGTAGGTCTTTAGGTTCCACGTCGTTGGTTGTTTGGTTACCCGGTACTCGTCTGTGTTATGTAACTCACGACAATGACAATTCACGGCAGGACCTTTCATGACCTACACCATGTACCGATGTTGTTTTTTTTCTGCCGTTTTTTGTGGTGTTTTTTATTTTTTTAGTTGCCTTGTATAGGTGCCATAGTGCAGGGTTCCACTGAATTCCAATTGCGGCAAAACCAAAAATCGAAGCATGTCGAAGTGCTTACCAAAGACAACAAACAACAACAAAAAAACGCTTTTAATTTTTACGGTTTCTTTTTTATTTTCATTAATAGGGTTTTTCGCGTAGAATTTTTTATTATTAGAAGCTGTGACAAATCGTTCTGTGCCAAACACTAACATGAATCAATTGCAGTTGCATTTGGCCAAAAGGCTGCTTTATAAAAAGAGTAAAAAAAAAAATATAGAAACTGAAAATAACAAAATTTATTTTTGGGATTTATATAAAATTTGGCGGCGCTCGTTTTGTGCTTCAAAAATGTTATGAATTAATTTACTTGGTTTGGGTTTTTCTTTTTAGTTTATATGCGAGAGGTTAAGCATTATTAAAACTTGACATTTATTGACAACAAAAATAATAAAAACTACAACAACAATTGTCAGCTGCTATCCCGCTGTGTTTGTTGTCAGTGTCATCGTGGGAAATGCTTTAAATTCGACGCTACATCATTTTCCACTTTAGTGGTTTTTGATGTTTTGGTTGTTGTTGTTGTTGTGGCCAAAACAGTGTCGAAAAACTGCGGCAACAATTACTCATTCGCAATTGGCTTCTTCTTCTTCTGCCATTACTGCAACTGCAACTACAACTGTTGCTGCTGTTGATGTCGATGTTGCTGCTGCTGTCGTCTGTCATCTGTGGGCGGCCATCATTTGGCTGCAACGCATGCATTCAACGCCATTCAATTGCATTGAATTTCACTGTGTAGCCCACTTTCAGGCGTTTCACCCAGCAGCATTAAATGCATTAAACTGGCTTAAATGCGTTAGATTAGTGGCAGACTTAAGAGGCACAGTGGGTCAAAGCGGTTTAAAAGTTGCATAAAAATATAAAAATTTAATTTTAAAATTTATTTTTTCTTTTGATGTCTGTGATGACAAAATATTTCTGAACAAATACAGTTTTGTTCAGAAAAAATAGTTACAGCTTATTTGGTGACTGGACAGCACTTTGGCCAGATCAACCCGAATTTCTATGTTTTTATTTCCAAATATTAGCTGTATTTTTAATAGAATATCAAAGAATGAGAACGAAAACTCAAATCTGTAAAAAGTCAAAGTCCACCGTGCAAGCGATCAACAATAATAAATGAGACGGAAGACAATTCAGCGCACTAAGCAAGGTGCTAGAAAGACACGGAAGATCATTCAGCGCACTAAGCAATGTGCAAGAAAGAGATGGAAGATCAGCACATTGAAACACATTAGTGCGAATGAGATGCCAATAGTATGCGTCATTCACGAACGAGTAGAAGGTTCTCGAAACATGTCGAAGGTTGCCGAAACGTGTCGAACTGATGCAGTATATAAGGGCACCACATCTGAGGCACAGCACTTCAGTAGTGATTGGAAAGTGGTCGAGTGAGTCTCGAGTGATAAATGTCAAGTTAAATAGTGGACATGCAGCAGTTGTTAGAATTTGTTATTATTAAAGTTGTTTATTAAAGTGAATTAATAAAGTTAATTGTTATAATGTAAACCAAACATAAGAGAGTTTTAATTTTGTATACAATCCAGAGATACGAACTTGAAGGACAGTTTTCCGTGGACTGAATTTTCGTAACAATATGTATATAGAAAAACAAAATAATTGACATATATTTGTTTTACATAATAACTCAAAATCTTTTGAAAATATCACAAAAACTTTAGGAAATAACAAAATACTGAGTATGAGGTATTGATTAGAATTTTGAATTCTATCGGAATATCGTGGATAAAAAAGTACTTCATTTTTGTCTAGTGTAATTGCTAGAAAAAAAATTATCACTGCAAATCATATGCCGATAATTTTTGAATTCGATAAAATGATGATTAATTTACGACAAGAAACTTTTGAAACTGAATTGGGAGAACAGGCGCAGCGAGATTGTTCCACAAACGTATCGAATTGTCTCTGTAATTGGTGCTGTTGAGAGCCAAGTAAACTGGGTGAGCTTGACTCGATGCCCGAGTAGAACGAGCAAATATACGACGTGGTGGAATCAAGCCATGTATTTTCCCCGAACATTTAGCAATGTAATATCTATAAAACAGGCTTATAGATGAAAATTGTATTAAAAGCTCGAACCTTGAATTAAAAGCACAAAAGTATCATTGATTTTTTTTTTTAATTCCTTGAATTTTTATTACTGAAACTTTTGATTTTTTCATGCGTTTGAATTTAATTTGTTGCCTTTTAGCCACTGTACCGCAATAGTGAAACATATTAAGTTAATGTCTGTAGAACGAAAAAAAAAATATTACAAATTAAAAAAACAAAATATTAGACAGCATCAGCTAGTGTTGTCAGTGTTGCCACATTGTGTGCTAGAGCCAAACAGAACTTAGTGCGACGCTGAGCGAAGGTGGCGGCAGAACATGCTGTGGGTTTTATTAATATTTTTGCATAAAAAGATGTGATCACAATGAACCAAAAAAAGATATAAAAACGTTTGTCTATTTGTCTGGGAACATCATGCAGCTGCTGCTATACAGGGTCTTTTGGGTGACCATTTACAAGGTCACAATAAATTAAGAGAACATTACTAGATGAAATGTTAGACAATATGAAGCTTTTTCTAAAAACTAACCTTAATTTTAAAACATTCTTAGACATTTTGTTTTTTTTTTTTCTTAAAATAGTAAAGATATAAATAGAAAATAAAATATTTAGATTTAAGAAAATTTTTTTTAACATTGAAGAAGTTCTTTTTTAAAATTTGAATGTCTTTTTGTAAATAAAATTTACTTAAATTTGAAAATGATAAACTCGATTTTTTTAAATTGAATTTTAACAAAAAGTGACTGGTCAAAGATACCAGTGACAGCTTTTGTTTACTTATTAATTTTATCGTCATTTTCATTTCATTTAATACAAAACAAGTCTGTTACTGTAATTTCTGACGTTTTTTCTACGAATCACTTTTCGTTTTGTTTTTCAAAATAGAAGTGTGAAATATGATTTTTACGAAATTTAAAAATTTTCGGAATTTGCCTTCGTTTTTAGAAGATTTTAATGTTGCTATTTCATAGTAGATTTCTTTTTATTTCCTATGCAGTATTACGATCAATCATGTTGTTCTTATAATCAGAGATTAAAATTCTTTGGAATATCGGTTCCGGTTCTGTTTCCAATAATTTTAAAATTGTAGTTCCGATTCCAACCAAAAACCAGTTGGGAAGGTTAGATCACATGGGAAATTTTTAAGTAGGTGTTATTATGATAGTTAGGATTATCAAAATTATAGTCGGTCTAAGCCGACTATAAATACCCTACACATATGTGTGGTTACCATTCAAAGTTGTATATAGGTCACCAGGGTATACGAATCCTGAAAATAACTACAAACTTTTCATCGCTGAAGAATTTTCATTCATTTGATACCCATATTTACAAATGAGTAGGTGTACCGAATTTCGATTTTTATTGGGAACCACAAGTCGTGCTCTTCTACTTTTACTGTAATCGTTATTTCAACAGACAGACAGAAGGACAGACAGACGAACAGTCGGACATCGCTTGACTCAGGAGGTCATGTTGATCAAGAATATGTTACAAACGGCATACCAAACTGAATATACCCTTTCACTCTTAGTGTAGGGTATAAAAATCCATGAGTTCCGATTCCGGTTACGGTTCAAAACATTTTTTGAAATAATGGTTTCAATTCCGCTTCAAAAAAACGAAGCGGTTCCGATTCCGGTTCTTTGTGGTCTCTGAATCGTATTGAAATATTCAGGTTCCGAAGATTTTACAAATAGCAGTTGGAACCAAAAAAATTATATGGGCTCCGGTTCAGGTTCTTTGCGGTCTGGTTCTGATTCCAAAGGTTTTGCAACCAAAAAAATTATATCCATTTCCGGTTACAATTCCGGTTCTTTGCAGGCCCTGCTTATTACAGTGCATGATATAATCAGTTCCCGATCATGGACCTAATTTATAATAATTTATACTAAGGTTAAAAACACAACTCCATTGGTTTCGATGGACATCCTACGAGTCATTTCTATATAATTCGAATGTGCTGATTCGCATACTTCGTTTTTTTTCTATCACTTTACTTTTTTAAGAACATAGTAATAGTTGATTATCGCGTAGAGGTAGTTGATTGCCGCGGTAGCTCAGTGGTTAATGCGTTGGACTGCAAGCCGAAAGGTCCCCGGTTCAAGCCTGGACTGGGCTAACATCATATTTTCATAAAAACATTTTTCTATATCGCGTTACCTCTCGGCAGTAAATGGCAAACCTACGAGAGTAAAACATTGCCTATGAAAAGCTCTCGCCCGCCGTTAGGATTCGGCAATAAACTGTAGGTCCCACCACTTTGAGTACAAATATAACACGCACAGCTCAAAATGGCGGCCTAAGTTCTTATTGGACTGTAGTGCCCAACTATTATTATTATTAATAGTTGATTACACAGAAAATAAAATTCTTCAATATTATGAATTTTTTCACCAACTCCCAGATTCATCATCACCGTTTATTAAATGACATATTTATGAATGTATTCATTATATATATGAACAAAATATTCAATACAATGAATTGAATTGTCATATTAATGAATTTGTTTATAATATTAAAAAAAAAATAAAAATAATTCGAAAAAAAGTGTTGTAAAAATTTTATTTATAAAATAACAGTAAACCTATTTAAAAAAAATTCGGACAACAAAAAATTTCCGAAAAATACAAATTCTTCCGCAAAAACATTGTCCGAAAAAAATTTGTTTCGAAAAAAATATATGCATATATGTTGTAAAGGGTTTTTCAATAAGAGCGCTACAAAAGTTTTTTTTACGGATTTTTCAGGGACGCATTCTTCAATATGATGAACTTTATGTGAAGAATACGTTTCATCATATTAATGAACCAAAATATAAAATAAAGTGTTTTTCAACAGGGACGCTACAAAAGTAGAGCGATAGGGACAGCAAACAACACCATATTTCTTGCCGCTTTTTTGAAATTTCTCTTCAGTTTGGTTTGCCATTTCATGATGGAAAGATATACGAGCTAACAACGAGTAGAAATTCGAATTCGTATATCTTTCCATCATAAAATGGCAAACCTTACTGAAGAGAAATGTCAAAAGAGCGGCAAGAAATATGGCGTCGTTTGCCGTCCCTGTCGCTCTACTTTTGTAGCGTCCCTGTTGAAAACCCTTTATTTTATATTTTGGTTCATTAATATGATGAAACGTATTCTTCACATAAAGTTCATCATATTGAAGAACACTTTTTCGACAGTGACAAAGTGTTCATCATATTGATGATCGCATTCATAACATTGATGTAGTTACTCATTAATATTATGAATGGTTCTTCAATACAATGAATCATGGTTTGAAAAACAGAATTCATCAATATGATGTACATTTTTTTTCTGTGTATTACAGACTCTTTTCGGACACTTTTTAGTATTCAAAAATTATACATATTTACAAAATTATTTTTTTTTTTCCAAAAATTAAATTGACATACCAAAATTCAGTATAAAGAATGTTAATCAACTATGTTTTAAGATATTTGGATCTAAACAAGTCAATTTTAAAATAAATATTTTAGTATTTAAGATCTAATGATTATGGAAAGGTTAAAGGTTATCAGAACATAGTGCTAAATAACAACTAAAATTTCAAATGTTCTGTCATCTGTTCTACTTTTTCAAATATTCCCTTTAAACAGTATTTCCTATGTTGTACGTTTTAAAGAGTACTGAAATATGCGACTATTATTTTTAACTATAATAAATTAATCAAGGGCAATTATTGGGTAATGATCGTAGACATTTTTCATTGTCATAACCCGACCATTTTCAAGACCAACATGATCAGGTTATGATCATGTCTACCTTAATAGGTTAAATTTGTACTCGTCACTCGTATAAATTCTTCTAAGACAATGAACGGCGTGATAGTTTTTTCTTCTAAAAAACTGACCAGCTACAAGCCGAACATGATCATTTTATTTTTATCCCAAAATATAAGGGATATAATAAAACTTGTCTTCCATAGTATCGACACCCTGTATTTATGTAGTTTTGATATTTTTTTTGACAAATCGCCGAATTAATTGCAAAACACTTTTATTTTCAGTTTTTCGACTGCCGTCGCCAACGGATGACTAATGCCTGCGCATGTGCGCATTATTTTTTTTTTTTTTTGATCGTCGAACGTTTGACAGAAGGTCGCTTTTAGTCGTTTTAGTCTGACGCGATGCGATGTCATGCTGTGTGCGGTCTGTACGCGGATTTATGTGGGGATAAAAATGAGGATAAATGTTGGGATTTGTATTTGGCGACTAAAAAAAAGTATGTTGGTGTGCATGTCTTTGACGCTGGGTGGCACAAATGCTAGAAAAGCTTTTAAGTATTTTTTTCGTTATATAAAAAATATTTTTTTCTTCAATTTATAAAAAAAAACAAAACAAAAACTTTTTATTTATTTGACCCATTTTTCTATCATTTGTATATTTTCTTTTTATGATTTCACTCCAATCGTTTTGAGTTTAATATGCGATCGCCCAACTGACGCGATCAACGTAATTGTCGTCATTTTTGATCTAATTGCCAACTACTTTAACTCGATGTCGCAGCGATTCGACGACCATAAGTGTCCTGTGCGCGCTTTAATCGCTGTCCACTGCATTCGACAAACGACGACCGATGATCGCATTGAAATGCATTTGAAATGAATCGCATACGGTTGCAGACAGCAGCAAACGAAAAAAAAAACAATCTGTCCAAATGCCTGGCTAAAGATTCATGTTGCAGCCGTGTAAATAAACCAAATTGGTCACGATTTTGGTATTTTGTTTGTGGACGATCGTCGCTGGTTTGTTGCTGCTTTGTTGTAGCAATTGCTGTTGCCACTGCTGCCAGCCGACTGATGTTGTTGTTAGCAAAGTGTAGTATGTACATCGCGTGTTGTTGGCTGCCAACAATTTAAACAAAAGTCCGTGAGCGCATAAAACACGAAAATAAAAATTAAAATAAAAAAATAAGAATTATAAATTTTTCCAGCTGCTGTCCGTTCAAAGGAAGCGCTGCAGCGTGCAACCACAGGAAAAGTTGTTTGAAACACTTGGCTCGATGCGGGCAACGTATGGAAAATTGCAATTTACTGTTGCTTTATTTTATATTTATAATAAAATTAAAATATTTTGTTTCAAATATTTTTGAATTCTGGAGTTCGAAAATTGTAGGTAGATTTAGAATTTCGAATATTTCAATTAGATTTTATTTTTTAATTTTTATAGCAAATTTATTATTGGAACTAATTTATTGCGCGCGTCAGAATGAAAACGAAAATTTAAAATTCAATGTTCAATAAATTATTTCTATATGTTGAAGAAATTCCGCACAAATTTCGAGATTTCGAGCGTTCAATCTGATTTGTTTTTAAAGAACTTATCGATTGGCATCATTATTTAAAAATAATTTAACAAAAATTCAACAAAATTATTTAAAATAATGATGCCAATCGATAGGTGCATTAAAAATTAACAATTAATGCCTTTATTTGGTACCAATAACAAGTTATCGTTTGCAAATAGCTAAATTCGTAAAATTATAAATCTTGCCATTCCAAAATGGCGAATCTTTTCGTTTTTTTGCCATAACTTTTATTGGTAGATAAAATAGTAGTATATATTACAATTAACTGTTTGTTTTTAAAGAACCTATTGATTGGCATCATTATTTAAAAATAATATGCCAAACATTTTTCTTGCAAATAACAAAAATTTGAAAAATTATGTTTAAATAATGAGGCCAATCGATAGGTGCTTTAAAAACAAACGAAAAGATTCGCCCTTTTGGAATGACAAGATTTTCTATTTTTCAAATTTTCCCTTTTGGTTTTGTCTTTTGTGGTTATAACTATCCAACAAAATCACACATTATTTTTGCACAGTATACTGGAGGAAAAACTACATTCAAAAATGTAAGACAAGCGAAAAAGATAACACCCAAATATTATATACTAGCTGGACCCGTGCACGACTCGTGCAAAGATCTTGAGAATGCAAGGATATGGAGCGATTTTATTAATATAAAAATATTTTTATTATTTATATCAGGGACCCGTGCTTCGCTGTGGACATTTTTTATTGGTTTTATAAATGTGGTAACCAAAACAAAAATAATTCTCCGACAAAACAACATTTCTCAAAGACAATTCTTTCTCAGACTAAGCTTCCCGTAGAATTATTCCCCGTACAATATTTTGCCGTAGAATTCTTCCCAGTAGAAATATTCCCCGTAAAATTGTTCCCCATAGAACGTTTTCCCGTAGAATTCGTAGAGTTTTAATTTAGTGAGTTTTAGTGTGGTTAGTTTTAGTGTAGTGAGTTTTAGTGTGGTTAATTTTGGTGTGGTGAGTTTAAGTGTGGTGAGTTTTAGTGTGGTGAATTTAAGTGTGGTGAGCTTTAGTGTGTTGAATTTTAATGTGGTGAGTTTTAGTGTTGTGAATTTTAGTGTGGTTAATTTTGGTGTGGTGAGTTTTAGTGTGGTGAGTTTTAATGTGGTGGGTTTAGTGTGGTGAATTTTAGTGTGGTGGTTTTAGTGTGGTGAATTTTAGTGTGGTAAGTTTTAGTGTGTTGAATTTCAGTGTGGTGAGTTTTAGTGTTGTGAATTTTAGTGTGGTGAATTTTGGTGTGTTGAGTTTTAGTGTGGTGAATTTTAGTGTGGTGAATTTTAGTTTGGTGAATTTTAGTGTGGTGAGTTTTAGTGTGGTGAGTTTTAGTGTGGTGTGCTTTAGTATGTTGAATTTTAGTGTGGAGAGTTTTAGTTTGGTTAGTTTTAGTGGTAATTTTAGTTCTGTGGTAATTTCAAGAAAATTGGATCAGCCGTTTAGAAGGAGAAGTTTAACAAACAAACAAAAGGACAAACCAACAAGGAGATTTATTATATTAATAGGGTAGGATAATACAATGAAAAACGTATATCGTCGTTGTAGAACTAAAAGTCATCAAATACATTTTTATGAAAATCTTAAGTTTCAACTTTGTTGGTAATTATTACAAAAGTAATTGATACATTTATAAAGTTGAAATAACAATTGAAAGATTCACATTTTCTTATTATTTGGTACAAATATTGAGCTCATTAATCAGAAATTGACAAATATATAAAGGTTTTTGTAAATGAATATTTGGCATTTTGAAAATGTCGTTTGTGACTTTTCGTTCTACAACGACGGTATTTGAAAAAAAAAATCAATTATTTAAGAAAAATATCATTATCAATAATTGTTACCTCAATTCCACGTTTAAATTTTGTAACTTTTACTTTTTTGCTTCGCCTAAACTCTGCGGAAGAATAAAGTGCAGATCAGAGTACATAAACAGAGCACCTGTACTTGTAGGTGCTGCTTTTTCGCGATCGCACCAACTCAACTCATGATCATGCGGCGACAAAAACTGACCACATGCCGGCAATTTGTAAACAAATTATTTATTGGCCTAAAGCAAAATGAAGCCTAACACTGCAGAGGGCAACAATCGCAACAAAAAAACTCACAAAACGATCCTCAGTTCCCATGAACGCCGCCACACCAAACTAAAAACAAGGGACCAACAAACCACCCACCGCCAAATTTACGTTTGGCCCATTATTTCGTAGTGGCCACCTTGTAACGTTGTGGCCAGACTCTTTTTGCGTTCGAACGCAAGACGTTCAATGCGATCAAGCTTGTCAATTTTTTGCGCGATCGCATTTATAAGCGACACAGATCGGCGGCGGCGCTTTTGAAAACCCGCAGCCTGGTGGACAAAAACTAGTGGCCACATCATACGCTCGCTGGCTAATTACCCTATGGGGAGTTGGTAGGTAGCGCTCGTTGTGCGCCGATCGTACAATGATCGCGGCAAAAAACAGGCTTCCGCGTGTCGCCAGAGAGCGTTAAGTTCACATTGCGAAGCACGATCAATGCGCTGTTTTTTCGTTTTTTCTACGGCGCAGTCGCACAGTAGCCGGACAGTGAATGAACGAACGTGTAGCTGATTAGACTAAAGCGAGCACCTGCAGTGCACACGGCGGCGACACTTGGCGTTCGACGGCGAACAAAGCCGAACGAGGCCAATCGACGCCGATCGACGGCGCAACGCAACGCAACGCGACTGTGGAGCAACTCGCGTCTCAACTCAAAGTGTCAATATTTGTCAAAATGTCAATTGCGGCGACATTTTCGCTTGATCACCAGGCAACCAATGAACCAAGCAACAGACGTCGGTGCACCACAACGATGTGGCAACGCTGTGCAACTAGAGTCGTTTTTTTCTTATAGTAGTCGCGTCTATAAACTTTGAACGTGATCTTTTTATCATTCATTCACGTTTGCCGCGCGATAAGAGCGCAAGCAGCAGCAGCAGCAGGCGACACTTTAAAATGAACGCGATCGATCGCCGCCAATCGCAATATGTCAATCGCATTGCGATGGCGTTATGTCAATGCGTCAGCATGTCAAACGGTAGCAAATCGCAGACAGCAACCGCAGCGATAGTGACTGAAAAGTGCTGAAGTTTTTGCGACATGTGGCGATCGAACGTCGTCGTCGTTGTCATAGACCCCACAAAAACCCACGAACGACGCTTTAATGAGTTATCTGTGTAACGCTCAAATATGAAATACGTTGATTTTTATAGTCAGCAAATAGTTACTCACAACTAACAATTTGATCGATTGCGATCGATGTTGCATTCTCTTGCGTTCTGTGTTGCGTTTGAGTCGAGCTGAGCCGCCTTGCGATTGGCTGTCTGCCCGTTCGTTAGCCACGCCCATGAGCCATGAATAACGTCGCACATTAGGCGCACTTAATATGCATTCATATTCATTAATAATTCATATTAAATATAAAAAAACAAAACACTAAGTAAATGCTAATATTTATTAATGTGCATTTAATCCAATTTAATAATAAAACTCGTCTACTTAGCATTTAAATGGTTGCCTCCAGTATTTATTATATTTGTTTTGCATAGACGGAGCTTCAATCTGTAATATGCGCTCACTCTCTTTTGATGTTTTGTTAGCTACTCTCATCGAACTGTTCGTTTTTGAGTCGTATTCTTTAGGCTCTTTTCTCTTTGGCATTTAATTGAGTCTTTAAAGTGTAACTAATGCTACCCGGTGTTTTTTAGTGCCTCAAACCATTTGAAAAACTACTAAATTAAGCTGTTCGTTTAATTTGCATAAACTCAACTTCCCAACGTGTACCGGCCGTATGACCGGTAGCGCATTTAAATCTCAAATTAATTTCATGCCCGTAACATTAAGTATTAAAAATCTCATCAATTAATTAACTCATTGGTCACACTTTGCTTGAATGGTGTGGATTTTTTTAAAAATTTAATTGAATTGAATTCTCGACCCACGCCAAATTTTGCTGTTGTCGCACTTTGAATCAAAGACTTGGTAATGACCACTTTTACAACTGTGTTACGCAACTTGATTAACCCATGAAATGCATTGATTCTTATATAATTTAACAGTTATTCAAATATTTGCGTTTAATCTTTTATAGTTTCTAATTAGTTTGCAATACATTTTATAATCTATATTAATTACTAGTACTTCGTACCTGGACTGTTTTTTAACCCATTTTTTAAGCAAAGTTGTTCATTGTTGTTTTTATCGTTTCCACCTTTTCTGTTTTTTTTACTATTTTTCCCGTTCTTTTGATTTTGATTTTTCCTCTTTTACATTGTTTTTATTTGGTTGTTTCTGTTTTTGCTTTTGATTTTGTTTTTAAAATTGACTTTTTGTTGTGCTTGAATTATTTGTGGATTTGTAATTTGTTTTTGATTTTGAAATTGTCTTTTTGTTTTGCTTTAATTATTTGGGGATTTGTGTTTTATTATTTTGGTTTTTGTGTTTTATTATTTTGGTTATTGTATTTTTAATATGTTTGCATTTATTTGTTTTTTTTTTAGTTTAGTGATTTGCTGTTATTTTTGCTTTTGTTTCTACGTTTTTGGTTTTGAACATTGTGTTTTTTATTTTGTGCTTTTGTTTTTGCTTTTGTTATTGTTTTTGTGTTTTTGCTTTTGTTTCGTGATTTTTAATTTTGATTTTGTTTTGTGATTTTTAATTTTGCTTTTGTTTTTATGTTTTTACTTTTGTTTGTGTTTTCTTTTTGTTTTTGTATTTTGTTTTATATTTTGTGTTTGTTTTTGCGATTTTGCTTTTATGTGGTTTGTTTTTTATTTTTCTTTTGTGTTTTTGATTTTGATTTGAGTCCATGCTTTTATTTTTGTATTGTTTTTTTTTTTTGGTTTTGTGTTTTGCTTTTATTTATGCTTTTGTTTCTACGTTTTTGTTTTTTTTTGTTTTCAGATTTTTTTTTTGTGTTTTTGCTTTTGTTTTGTGATTTTTAATTTGCTTTTGTTTTTATGTTTTTACTTTTGTTTGTGTTTTCTTTTCTTTTTGTTTTTGTGATTTTGCTTTGTGTGTTTTGCTTTTAATTTTTTCTTTTGTTTTGATTTTGTGTTTTTGATTTTGATTTGAGTCCATGCTTTTATTTTTGTTTTGTTTTTTTTTTTTTGGTTTTGTGTTTTGCTTTTATTTATGCTTTTGTTTCTCCTTTTTTGTTTTTTTTTTGTTTTCAGATTTTGTTTTTGCTTTTGTTTTGTGATTTTTAATTTGCTTTTGTTTTTATGTTTTTACTTTTGTTTGTGTTTTCTTCTCTTTTTGTTTTTGTGATTTTGCTTTTAATTTTTTCTTTTGTTTTGATTTTGTGTTTTTGATTTTAATTTGAGTCTAAGCTTTTATTATTGTATTTTTGCTTTTGATTTTTTTTTTTTTGGTTTTGTGTTTTGCTTTTGTTTCTATGTTTTGGTTTTGTGCTTTGTGTTTTTGATTTCGTGCTTCTGTTTTTTGATTTTGATTTTGCATTTGTTTTGTGATTTTTGCTTTTGTTTTGTGATTTTTAATTTGGCTATTGTTTTAATGTTTTTACTTTTGTTTGTGTTTTTGATTTATGTTTTTCTTTTTGTTTTTATGTTTGTTTTTGCGTTTGTTTTTGTGATTTTACTTTGGTTTTTTTTATGCTTTTACTTTTGTATTTGTGTTCTTGCTTTTGTAATATATTTTTTTTGTTGTCTTTGATTTTTTTGTTTCATCTCCTCAGTTGGTGTAAGTGCCGAGTTATATCGTTTGGAAAGTTTAGGTTGCAAGGGAGGTTCCATGCCCTGATGTCCAATTCTACCTTTATGTCGCCTATTTCATACTCCGGACTCCATAGTATTCTCGTGCAAAATTTGAGTCAAATCGGTTTAGCGGTTTAGACGTGATGCTGGAACACACAGCCAAACTGACAGACGGACCAAGAGTTTTATATATAGAGATGAACTTATAATAATGCAGCTGAAATCGAGAATATGTTTCGTCTGTAGATTTATGAAGGATTTATAAAATATATCAAATATCTTTGATAGTTTGTCCATTCCCAGTATGCCATTCGTTGCGATATCGAGTTCAATACGAGTAGATGGAGATATTGATTACTTCTCAATTACCAAATTCATAACTATGATAAATTTTTAATTGCATTTATGAATATTTTTGTCTATGCGTGACACTAATGGGTTAAACTCACTTAAAATTAAATACCGTTTATGCTCTAATGCAACAGAAGCTAATTGGTCACTCTTAAGCGCCAAAAAATGCATTAATGTCACCTGCGTTATTGCCGCAAAAGCCGCCTCTATTAACAGCCACATCGTACGCTACAACGTCGCACTTTGTAGCCATAATGCGCAAATTAAAGACACGCGGTTTTAATTAGTCGCCACAAGATGGCAACATTGTGGGCCAACCGCCAACAGCAGCAGCAGCAACAACATTGTCTGGTGCAGCTGTCAAAAGTTGAGCTGTCACTTGTTGCCGCCGATGACAGCTAAACGTGAGATGGCGCTGCGGTGCCTGTTAGTTTTAATAAACGACTGGCCTGGTAGAGGGCGCTCGCAAAACATGGACATTTATTAATGCCGATCATGATCGTGTTGTTGTGGTTATTGTTGTAGTTGTTGTGATGGCAAACATTGCTACAACAACTGTGACAGTTGCAACAATTAACTGCTGACAAAAGAACAGCAGCAAATAGAGAAAAAATTGAAATAATCACAAAAAAGAACGCGCCAAATAAGGTCACTCGGTCGATTTGGTAACTGAAACCAAAATAAATTGAATTCAATTGAATTGCAATGCATTGAATGGAATTGACAGCAGTCGGACAGACGGACGTACGTACGTACAGACGGACGGATGGACGTACTTACCGACGGATATCAGCGCCTAAAGATCTCTAATTAAAACAATATTTCTTTCTAGCGCGCGGCCGCCGCTAATGGAGACAATGCACCGCAATCATACGTTGTTCACTGGAATGGCAGAGGGAGAGTGGGCGAAGAAACACTGGATCGTCTTACAAATGCTCTCTTAATTTACGAGAAAGAGAACGATAGGCGGTACTACGAAATAAATCACAATTGAAATAAACTCCAATTTTTTTTAGTGCAAAATTAAATTTTTAGTGAAAAATTAAATTTTTAGTGAAAAATTAAATTTTTAGTGAAAAATTAAATTTTTAGTGAAAAATTAAATTTTTAGTGAAAAATTAAATTTTTAGTGAAAAATTGAATTTTTAGTGAAAAATTGAACTTTTAGTGAAAAATTGAACTTTTAGTGAAAAATTGAATTTTTAGTGATAAATTGAATTTTTAGTGAAAAATTGAATTTATAGTGAAAAATTGAATTTTTAGTGAAAAATTGAATTTTTAGTGAAAAATTGAATTTTTAGTGAAAAATTGAATTTTTAGTGAAAAATTGAATTTTTTGTGAAAAATTGAATTTTTAGTGAAAAATTGAATTTTTAGTGAAAAATTGAATTTTTAGTGAAAAATTGAATTTTTAGTGAAAAATTGAATTTTTAGTGAAAAATTGAATTTTAATTTTTAGTGAAAATTTTAATTTTTAGTTAAAAATTGAATTTTTTAGTTAAAAATTGAATTTTTAGTTACAAATTGAATTTTTAGTTAAAAATTTAATTTTTAGTGAAAAATTGAATTTTTAGTAAAAATTGAATTTTTAGTTAAAAATTGATTTTTTAGTTAAAAATTGAGTTTTTAGTTAAAAATTGAATTTTTAGTTAAAAATTGAGTTTTTAGTTAAAAATTGAATTTTTAGTTAACAATTGAATTTTTAGTGAAACATTGAATTTTTAGTTAAAAATAGAATTTTTAGTTAAAATTTGAATATTTACTTAAAAATTGAATTTTTAGTTAAAAATTGAATTTTTAGTGAAAAATTAAATTTATAGTGAAAAATTGAATTTTTAGTGAAACATTGTATTTTTAGTGATAAATTGAATTTATATAATTAAATTTGTGGTGTTATTTCTTAGGGTGCTATTTGCATTGTAAGTTATTTCATTGGGGGTCTAAATCGTAGCGTTGAACAATCGCGTGGGGCCACGTTACCCTCAAAACACAGACAATTCAACCGCAAGAAAAACCTCGTCCACTGCGATCGTGATATGAATAAAAATTTTTGATTCATATCGCATTGGCTGCTGCCTGCCTGACTGCCTAACTGCCTGAGTGGGGCTTCAAAGATCCAAAAACAAGGACCTGCCGTTGCCATAACTGGCAGCAATCGGCGATCGGCGACTGCACCGCGATCGCATATGTAGGCTGCTGATAACCGCTTATTAAGCACCACTGCCTGTCTGGATGAGGCGATCGCGGTTTATGACTCGCGATCACTGGGAACCACTTGCAGTTAAGCGGGTGGTTAATGGGCCACTTTGCCCGCTTTTTCTGCAATTTTCGCCCCACTCAACTCTTGGCGCATTGCGTTGATTGTACGGTACAGTGCAGTGCATCGCGTATTGATTTAGCAACATCGATAGCCTTCTTCTCAACCACCTTCGATCAGTTACATGTGATGCTCTGCGAAATGTCAAAATAAATACGAACGATAAGCACATAATTGCGTTCGTTCAATTCGGAAAATAGTATAACCTGTTGAAATAAATATTTTATTCAGCACAGAAAACTGTTTGTTGACTGTAATGTGAAGAGTTGTTTGGTTTTTTATTTCTCAGTATTATATACGAAGTTTACCTTAAACGTCACTCGACTGTCAAAAGTGTTACGATCATCATTATCAGTCCCTCCGTCAAGCCAGTCACAACATTCATCGGATATTTGCATCGTGTTGATTGCTGCGATTTACAGAAATTCTTTGGCGTTCAACACCTGACTGCGAGATTTCTATATAATTTGCGACAGCTATATATAATGACAGCAGAGAACTGTCAGAAATCGGAGGAAACAATTTCATATGCAAATGTGCGGAATGCGCTTTTTTTGTTTTGACGTAGATCAAAGATGGATTCTGCGGTGCGTTTTTCATAATGTAGATGAAATGATGATGACGATTATGGAGGAGATGATGATGAGAATTGTGTAGGAGATGATGAAGAGTATGATCATCATCATAAAATATTGTCGATAATAATATTGGTTATTGATATTAGTCTCTTAGTTTAAAATATTATATGTTCATGATGGCCATGGTGGGCTGGATTAGTTTAATTGTAAAGATTTTCTGTATTTATTTAAATTATCTATTACAATACTTTTGCCCATCAAAAATAAGGTTATATCCCTAAACAATTTAATTGTTTTGAAAACTGCTCGAGGGAAATGCACGACCTGATTTCACTGATTGCTTCTTTCACTGGTTCTACTCGGGCATCATATCATGCTCGTAGTTAACTCGGGTCTCAATAGAATCACGCAATACTATGAAAATTCGTTCTTCACCCCAGACAAAATTTTCCGTAATTTTTCTAGAAAACACCAGACTAATTTTTTGGCAGGACCGAGTAAGTTTATAATATTTTGTTCGACATATTTCAAACACACAAAAGCGAAATCTGTATCACAAGCTGCCTGTTTTCTGCCCGTACCCAAAATATGCAGTGAATTTGCCAATACAATTCCGCAAAATTGACAACCTACTTCCAAAATATTCCATTTATCAGTGTGTTTGCCGGAAAATACTCGAACTATTTCTGAAAAATGACAGACATTTTGTTTTGGGTTGTGTGTTGAAAAAATGTGTGTATATGTGTCCCTTAAATGTCCCTAGACCTTAACAAATATTTTCTCTGAGGAAGTTTGTGAAACAATCTCCCTTGAGCCCGATTTTCCCGACAACTCAAGACAAACGTCCATCGACACTACTCTATCTTTTCACCTTACCTTTATTCCATTATCCTCCTCTACGATCAATACTGCTCAGTATTGAAATTATCGGCAATGTGCCGGCTTTCGGTCGAATTTCATATAAAATTTGTAAACAAACGGTTTTGAATTCGATGTCACAATACAAATAATGGTTTTCCGAACAAATTGAAATTGTTCGAAGTCACGCAATCGGATTGAATTCATTTGGAAAAATATTTTTTTTTCTCAGACATCGAATTCAAATTCAAAAATATGTAAACAAATATTTTATATGAAATTCGATTTGAATTCGATCGATAGCCGGACCTTGGGCCTATATTCTTGAAATGTATTTAGAAATTATATATCGAGCAGATGAATCTTATAATTGACGAAAAAATGGTGTTGAGTATTTTTAGTCAATTATTCTTAAAATCTAAGAAATTAACTTCTGCATATCAAGCATAAATAAAACAAATGGCGATGACAGACGGCCATCGCAAAACAAAACACAATAGCGAATATTATAATCAAAGCAATATCGAAGAAAACAACAGTTAAACGAACACATGTTCCTTAAATTTTTCGAAACAACAGCAAAAACTTTTTGGATACATAAGATATTTACCTCGGCATATAAAGAATAATTGTTCTTAGATCCATTTTTGATAACCAAGTGGCTATGTTTCTACATATCAAGAATCTTTCCATTTAGCTGTATATCACTTCGTTTACTTTTTGATTTCTTCAGGATTTTAGAAGTTTTTCCTCTCAAAAAAACAGCAAAAACTTTTTGGATACATAAGACATTTACCTTGGCATTTCAAGAATAATTGCTCTTAGATACTTTTTTGATAACCACTTGGCTATGCTTCTTGATATCAAGAATGTTTCCATTTATCAGTATAGCACAACGTATACTTTTTGATTCCTTCAGGATTTTAGAAATATTGCCCCTCGTGTAATTTCTGATATTTATTTTTTATTGTAACTAATACTGATGATCATTGATTTCTGATGATCTCATTATCATTCTTACTTTTGATCATTGTTGATGGAATGATCATAGGTTGATGGTATAGAGTAGAGAAGATTATAGAATATGTAAAAATGTGACCGATCGTTTATGGTTTCGATAGTTTGAAGGAATTTAAAGAAATTTGTTTTATATGATCAATACCAATATTTTGAAGTGTAATAGTGATATATACAGTGGTATTGATAGATATTATAATGCTGTTGATATTGCTGATCATTGAACTTCTTAATAAGTTCTGTGCTATTTCTAAGAATCTTCTCACCAATCTTATTTTTGATCCCATGATCATGTGAAATAATTAATTTTTGATAACTCTTATATGGTAATAATGTTGAAGCATTTTCCTCATAAATGTTGATGTAAATAATTATGTGAATTTTCATTAGTTGTCTTACTAACTGTTACATTAATTTGCCTAACATCAACGATATTGATCTGTCTACGTTGTTGAAATTTCTGATAAAATCATTAATAAGCTCTGATACTGCTGATGATAGAGACGAATATAAAATGTCTAATGATTTGTCTGAAAGTCATAAAGATCATGCTGTAATTTTATATTAAAAAAGCTGTATATTTATGCTGATCTTGTCGGTGTTGATGATGAACAGCAAAACATATCGCATAACAGCAAAAAGCAAAAATAAACCTAAGAGGCGGAAAATATGCCATAACTCAAAGCAATAAAAACTGCTTAAAATAAAAATGCGTAGGCTCAAAAAGAAGGTCTAAACTAAAAATTATTTTTCCCAAAATTATTCATATGCTTAATTAACATGAATTATTAATTACGGCACAACATAATTTGTTAGCGTTTCGCCACGCTGATCTACAGCTAATAATTATTTGTTTTTTTGGAAATTAAAAAAAATTCAACTATATAAAGTATATAAAACACAAAGTAGATAAAAAAAGAAGTACGATAGGCAGCCACTAATTGTAGCTCATCAATCGCCAGGCATTTGTGCGGAGAAATTGTTACTTGTGACGCCCACGTGACGATCACTGAGGTATCGCGTACCTGATTCTAGACAGGAGCGGACTGGGATGAAAAAACTTAATTACTTTTGTATTTAATCGGCTCAAATAATTCAGCCGAATTTTCGTCGCAGTCTATTCTCTGTCCGTACCCAAAATATGCCAGGAATCTACCATTATATTTTCACAAAATTTGATAAGCTGCCAAAGGCTTCTTAAAATTTTTGTTTTACCTGTGTGTTTCCTGAAAATATGACCCAAATAATACAGATAGGCGAGAAATTTTGTCTCGGGAGTTTATCCCTCCATATATTGGGAGCTGGAGGATCAAGAAAAGACAAAGGCGGAGCTTATTTCACAAGAAGTCCGTTTCTGTACGTTTCCAAAAATGCCGTGAATCTGCTATTAAAATACCACACAATTTTACAACATCCCCCAGACAACATTTTTGGAAGGGTCGAGACATTTTCTCGACATATTTCAAACAGACAAAGGTGGAGTTTGTATCAAAAGTTGTCTGATTTCTGCCCATTCCCCAAATATGTCGTGAATCTGCCATAAAAATTACACAAAAATTTACAACCTGCTATACACTTCTCAAGATATACCATTTAGCTGTGCGTTTGCCGGAAATATGCCCGAAATACTTTAGATATATGCCAAAAATTTAGTCTCGGGTCACGAGACACAATTTTTGGCATTTTTCAGGAATATTTCGGGCATATTTCCGGCAAACACATAAATAAATGGAATATTTTGGGAAGTATATAGCAGGTTGAAAAATTTTGTGGAATATTAATGCCAGATTCACGGCATATTTTGGGAACGGGCAGAAAACAGTCAGCTTTTAAAACAAACTCCGACTTTGTCTGCTTGAAATCTTTCGATAAAATGTTTCTAAATTGCCACGACCCTGCCAAATATTTTGTCTGGGGTTGATATAATCCGAGACAACATTTCTGACATTTTTCAGTAATATTTCAGACATATTTTCGGCAAACACATAGATAAATGGAATATTTTGGGAAGTGTATAGCAGGTTGTAAATGTTTGTGGAATTTTAATGGTAGATTCACGGCATATTTGGGGAACGGGTAGTAATACAAACTCCGCCTTTGTCTGTTTGAAGTATTTCGCCAAAATTTTTGTCTGGGGACAATTTCCAAAATATTCCATTTTTAGTGTTTTTGCCGGAATTATGTCATATATATGCCAGAAATATTCCTGAAAAATGCCAGAAATTTTGATCGTGGTTAGTACATCTAGATCATGTAATTGTCGAATTTTGACAAGGGTGTAATTGTCGAATTTTGACAAGGGATTAGAACTATACGTCACTATCATGCCAAAGGGGTGAATGTGCAATTTTTGATAATTGCGGTTTTTTACATTTTTGAATGTAGTTTATTCTCAAGTATGCTGTGCCATTAGGTTGGATATTTCTAGCCACAAAAGCCAAAACCAAAAGGCCGAATTTGAAAATCTTGGCATGCCAAAAGTGCTAATCTTTTCGTTTTTTCACCATAAATTTTTATTGGTAAAAGATAAATTAGTGGTGTAAAGGCATTTATTGTTTGTTTTCAAAGCATCTATAGATCTGCATCATTAATTATTTATTGGCCATTAAAATGGCCAAATATTAATTTGCCATTTGTTATTTGCAGGAAAAAAAATGTTGGCAAAATATTTATAATTAATGATACAGATCGATAGGTACTTTGAATTCAAATTACTAATTCAAATAACTAATTTATTGTATTTATTCAATATTTGGAAAGAAGAATTTAAAAAAAAATTATGTGTTAGTTTTTATTTTTATTTAGTTGTATACATTTTTATTTTTTGAGTAATTCCGTATGTGTAGATCGGTATACCATAGGATGCGCAATAGTCAGTCCGCTCCTGGACCCACCGCAATCGAATCAATTAGATTTTCCACTTTAATTGTGGCAGCAACTGTGTTGGATCAAGTGTGGGCTGTGGTTGTTTTATTATTGCAGCCTATGAATTATGATAAGTAGTAGAGTGAAGTACAGATTACTTGGTGTAGATCAAAATTACGAACTGATTTATCAAAGCAGTTGACAGACAGCCAGACGAACGAACGTCTAATAAATGTGCAGAAAGTATTTATAACATTTATGAAATTTTGAAAATTTTTTTTTTTTGATTTTAGGGAAACATTTTTATTTTTGCTGCTTTATGACAAACCATTGAAATTGAAGATGATACTTTGCGCCTACGCGAAAATGTTTGACTCAGTGTTTGTGGCTGGCGCTGATTGCTGGCGTTTATTTTTTATGTGGATCTGCAGCGGCTAAAAATTGCAGGGTACTTTTTATAATTTTACTTTAAGTTTTTTTTTTATATTTTTGTAATTTTTTTGTAGTTTTATTTTTGCAAAATTTCTTTGTGTAATTTTTGCTCCTCTTATTGTTGTTGCTGTACAAATTAAGGGGCGTAGACAGCGCATGTTTTACTTAATATGTGTGGCAAATTACTTTAATTTGCTCTGTGGCGCATCCTTTTGTCGTTATTGTTGTCCACGCTCACATTAAATCTGTCGATGTGCATTACCAGTCCTGAAATCAAAAATAAAAATAAAACATTGTAGCTCAATATTGCTGCCATCAACCGAAAAACAAATAATAACTTAATTTTCAACCAAAAGAGTCATCAGTTTTATGTTGTCGATACACGGAGATATGTTGTGCATTGTTTTTACTATTTATGAGTCATACCATAATTTTCAAAATTAACTAATGATTACTACTCAAACATTTTTATTAGTAATTTTTATAGAGTTATTGTTGTAAAGTTCAGACAACACTCAGAAAAAATAATTAAATATTACTACTTTATTTTAAAGACAGATTACCGAACTTTTTTTGTTTGGTGGTTCCCGGTTCAAGCCTGGACTGGGGCTAACAACATCTTTTCATAGAAACATTTTTCTATACCGCGCTACCTTTCGGCAGTAAATGGCAAACCTACGAGAGTAAAATATTGCCTATGAAATGCTCTCGCCCGCCGTTCGGATTCGGCAATAAACTGTAGGTCCCACCACTTTGAGTACAAATATAACACACACAGCTCAAAATGGTGAGAGAGCTCGGCCTAAGTTCTTATAGGACTGTGGTGCAAAAGTATTTTAAGACTAAAATAAAAAAAATTGTAGTCAGGTTTTTTAAAAAATCGCGCACTTGTTACCACTAATTATGACCCAGATCGGTGGTCAAATTATGTGACATTTTTATGGGTTATTTTTGTGGCTAAAGTTAATAGTTTGAGCAAAAAAAAAAATAAAAAAAAGTTATTATTAAAAAATATTTTCAAAAAACCGCACAAAAAAAATTGAAACCGCGATATTTTAAAAAATCTGCCTACGTTTTTTTTTTTATTTTAGACTTAAAATACTCGGTGTGGATGTCCGAAACATATTCTAAATACATTTAAGTTCTCCCACGATTTTTGGGTTGAAAGTGTTTCAGGCTAGGCGTGCGGTGATACTGCAAAACTGCCTATCTACATTTTCGAATACCTCATTTTCGAATGAATTTTTCAGTCTCAATTCTCCACTTACTTCATACAAAATTAAGTACGTCATATCCTATAATGGCATTTATCTAACATATCATTAAAAACCCGATTATAACACAAAATTAGGCGTAATTTTCACATGCCGACGATATATTTTTATACCCTACACTAAGAGTGAAAGGGTATATTAAGTTTGGTACGCCGTTTGTAAAACCCAGAAAGAAGCATCTCCGGTATGGAAAAGTATATATATTCTTGAACAGCATGACCTCCTGAGTCGATTTCGTGATGTCCGTCTGTCTGTCCGAATCTAATAATTTAGATTACTTATATACCTACGCTGTATGTGCGAAAAAATTGGTGAGATCGGTTCATTGTGACCTGTGATCTGACCATTAATATTAAAATAACTCATATAAAATTTACATCTGCTGTTCAATTTTACTGTATACGTCTTAGGTAAACTTTTTTGGTCAAATATATATTGACTTCATGCTGAAATACATGGAAATACTGTTTTTCCGTGAAACGACTTGTGGTTCGCAAAAAAAAAATCGAAATTCGGTACACCAACCCATTTGTAAATATGTGTATCAAATGAATGGAAATTCTTCAGCGATTGAAAGTTTGTAGTTATTTGCAGGATTCGTATATCCTTGTGACCTATATACCACTTTGAATGGTAACCACACATATGTGTAGGGTATTTATAGTCGTCTTAGACCGACTATAATTTTGATAATCCTAACTAGCATAATAATACCTACTATAAAATGTCCCTACTTTAAAATTTCCCATGTGATCTAACCTTTCAAACTCGTTTTTGGTTGAAACCGGAATCGGAACCGGAAAAGCTATACCGGAACTGATATTACAAAGTGTTTTTGTCCCTGTCAGGGACCATTTACAAACTCTTGGAACCAAAACCGGAAACGTAACCGAGGGTATTAGGGCCAGTTTTTCAGTGCTAGTTGAACTTAGTTTGTGGTTTGAACTTCGTTTAAAATCACAATCGATTTTTTCAGTGAACTTCTACCATCGTTTAATCTTAGTTTAAACGACCGATGCTGAAGGGTTAAACTACGTTTAAACTTTCATTGTTTTTGACATGAAATTTCCGCACAACACTTTTCATTATTCTCTGTCGTTGTTTTACAAATTATTATACATTAAATATAAACTCTCACGTGCACTTTAGTTTTTCGATCTATTGCTAAAATTTAAAGTTACATTAAATTTAATTTTACTGAAATTTTTTTTTTATTTATGTAATTTTTTAATGACATTTAAAAGTCAAAATCGAGAGAATTATTTGTCATTTCACTGTGGTGTCATATGTATTGTCTTGGTCTGTGTTCATTTTAAACTATCACTGAAAAACTGGGCCTTAGTTTCTGATTAAAATAGATTTAGTTCGAAGAAGGGAAATCGAAAATGGAAACCTTAATATTTATAAATTATAGACAAATTTAAATTATAAATTATACCAGGATTTGTGAATAGTAATGCAAATTTGTAAAAATATTATCTAACGAGTTGGGAAAGTTAGGTCACATGGGTAAGTTCGGTCACATGGGGCGGATTTTATAGTCGGTCGGGCCCGACTATGGAATACCCTACACCTTTGGTGGAGATATTAATGAGTAATATATAATTGTATACCTTAATTTAAAATTTTTAATTATGCTGAACCTCCCCACCCTCAGAATATTATTCATATATCAGAAATTTACGTATTATATCCCCATAAATTTAAAAATTTATATAAAGTATAAAAAACTAAAAAAAAAATTTGAAAAATATAATTGGGCGGACCACGCCTATATTTAAAATTTTGAAAGGCTTATATTTCATAGATTTGATTTTAATAATTTACGGATCAAATTTCCACTATGAAAACCCGGGAAATAATGAAAAAAAAAAGTGGGCGGATCACGCCCATTTTTGGACCACATATTTTTAGGTGAATTCTAACAATAAGTTTTAAATTTTATAACTATACGTTGTATACTTTTCGAGTTATTAGTTTCGAAAGAGTTATATAAAAGTGACTTGTATGGGAGGTGGGCGTGTCCGTTGACCGATTTGGCTCATTTTCAAACTCAGTTCCTACTTTTGGCTAAAATATATTGAGACGAAATTTCATCGCATTCTGATCAGTATTTCTCAAGTTATTCTGTATTCGGACAGCAAGACAGCAAGACAGCAAGACAGCAAGACAGCAAGACGGACAGACAGACAGACAGACAGACAGACGGACATGGCTAAACGGACTCGGGTAGTGATGCTGATCAAGAATATATATACTTTTCCATACCGGACACGCCTCCTAAGGGGCGTTACAATATATGCACAAAGTTAATATACCCTGTACCTCATAGGTGTAGGGTATAAAAATACAAAATTTAATAATTTCTTCACATGTATCATTTTTTTTTTGAGTATCTTTCTTATATTTTTCGTACCCTGGTCGTTGCTTGATTTTCGTGTCTCCGATGTCGCTTTCGCGTATGTGTGTCGCAGGGGGCGTTTTTCAGCACACTTGACAGTGTGTGCAGCGCCGCAGTTTCTTTTGTGCCGCATGCAGCAATTATTCGTGCATCTTCCCACGCAGCAACGCACGCAGCACTTATTATATGCGCCAAGACAAGAGCAACGAATCACGAAATAATGACGCCTGTCCTTGGTAAAAATTTTAGTATTTCGAAGGCTGTTTTTTTTCTATTTGTCCTTTCGAGAGCGGACTTTTATGTATTTTGTCGCATATGCAGTGCCAATGCCAAAAGTGTAACTGCCTATAAAAAAAAACAAAAAAATACAACAACAATTTACAAGCTGCTATTTAAAACCACGCCCACAGGTCAGACACAAACACATCAATTACCTGGAGCCTAGGCATAGATCGCACACCGCACACAGCACCCCTTTTGGAGCCCACGAAACAAGTGACCTCTCAATTTATTGCCTACTCCTTAAGGTACCCGGCACATGAGCCACGACACAACTGCGCCAAGTTAAAGCCTTTCGGCGCCCCGAAGAACATGCGTGGCCGCCCGATCAGACCGAGCACAGCAGAGAACGTCTGCCAAACAGACGGATCCAACGACGGATCGGCGCGGTACGGTGCCGTGTGGTGCCTTCATCTGTATGCCATGGGTTGCGTTGATTGTTTTATTATGATGATGTTAAATTATTATAATCCAGCCAAGCAATCGCAGCATCAGCCAAATGGCCAGATGCCTGATGCGCCGATATTAAGCCGCAAAAACAAACAAACGTATAAACGATCAGGCGACCATCCGTCCGATCGACCATCGAAATACAAATACGAATTGTATAGATTATGATCGAACTGACTGACTGTTCTGGTACCGAGAGTTATCTGGCAAAAGGGTCGGTTGGGGGTGGGCTGGTTACGTTGTAGGGACTGGTTACGTTGTGCCTGATGTGTTGATGCCCTTTTGCGATAATTCTGGGTTGTAACCACATTTAATATGCGAATTCACCGATAAATGGTGAGAAATAATTTTCAACCTCTGCTGTAATTTTAGCCGTGGAGCTCGCTGCACTCTGGGAAGGCGGTGAAAAGAGGAGGGTATTGTTATGGTCTGGGGTCGGTGGTGCCAAAATTTATGTTTTTCTGTTTTATTTTTTGTATTTTTGTAGAAATTCTATTATTAAATATTATTGAATTGAAGTGGTTTTTGTATATCATTGGAATATATAATTCTTGGTTCATATTTGTAAAATTGAATCAACTAGACACATCATTATGCATTGGTACACACAAAAAAAAATTCTACCAACAACCAGAATTCATCATATTGATGAATTCATTCATTGAATTAAAATCGTTTTTTTAAATGATTTTAATTTACAATATTTTTTTTAACATCAAATTTCAACCTAAAATGTGCCTCTATTTACACATTTATTATAATAATAGTTTCGCGCTACAGTTCCACATAGATTTTCGGTCGAGCTCTCTCACCATTTGATGGGACCTACAGTTTATTGCCGAATCCGAACGACGGGTCAGAGCTTTTCAAAGGCAATGTTTTACTCTCGTAGGTTTGTCATTTACTGCCGAGAGGTAGCATCGCATAGAAAAATGTTCTCTGGGGATCGAACCGGGGACCTTTCGTCTCATAGTCCAACGCACTAACCAGACGAGCAAAAATTAGTTATAGAATTGAATTAGCAAGAATTGCCTAATAAATAAATAAAATCAAAGACCTTGCAAATATTGAGAAAAATCATAAAAATGTTGATACTAAAACAATTTGATCTAAATTCAATAATATAGGCCATTCCACGTCAAATCGAACACTTTTGAGATTTACTATTGTTGAATTAGTTGAAATTTTTGCTAAATAAAGAAATATTTTAAGTTTAATAATTTCAACAATGAAAATATACAAAAATATTTCGAAAAATTAAAAAATATCGCTTAGGCATAGCACATATTTTAAAGAGAAACGAGTTGAGAAATGTTACATGGCAGGAACTTAAAGTCCATCGGGCCGAATATGGAATCCGTAACAACTTGGTGAGGATATTAATGTAGGATATTTAATTGTATAACAAAATTTTAAAGTTTTTAAGTATTCTGAATGCCCTCTCCGTCAGAATCTTATTCACATATCAAAAATCCGATGAATTTTAGTGTGAAGAGTTTTAGAGTGGTGAATTTTAGTGTGGTGAGTTTTAGTGTGGTGAATTTTAGTGTGGTGAATTTTAGTGTGAAGAGTTTAAGTGTGGTGAATTTGAGTGTGGTGAATTTTAGTGTGAAGAGTTTTAGTGTGGTGAATTTTAGTGTGGTGAGTTTTAGTGTGGTGAATTTGAATGTAAAGAATTTTATTGTTGTGAGTTTTAGTGTGGTGAATTTTAGTGTGGTGAATTTTAGTGTGGTGAGTTTTAATGTGGTGTATTTTAGTGTGGTGAGTTTTAATTTGGTGTATTTTAGTATGGTGAATTTTAGTGTCAGATCGGTTCAGCGGTTTAGACGTGATGCTGGAACAAACAGACAGACTGACAGACACACTGACTGACTGACAAACAAACGGACCAAGAGTTGCATATATATGTACATTGGATTCTTTTTGAGTTATTGGTTCCTAAGCTGTTATATATAAATGAATTGTATGGGAGGTGGGCGTGTTTGGCCAATTTCCGTACATAGAACCATTTTTTGGGTAAAACTATTAGAAACAAATGTTATTGCATTCTGACAGACGGACATGGCTAAACGGACTCAGGTCGTGATGCTGAACAAGAATATATATACTCTTCCATACCGACCGGTATTCCCTGTACCTCATAGGTGTAGGGTATAAAAATAAATATTTTCATATTAAGTCCAGACAATTCTATAGTATTTTGTAGTATTTATGGGTATTTACCCTTTGAAATAATAGTTTATTCTATTGACTGATTTTAATAGTTAGAAACTATTAATTTTATGGTATTTTTTTCTGAGTGTATGAATAATTCAAAGATGAGTTTAAAGCAGATTGATATTTTATATAAAGATTTGTTTAATTATAGATTTGTTAACACGAATAAATTAGATTTTCGAAATACCATTCAAATCATATAAAGCCTCAAAGTAAATTTAAACACGACTCAGAGCAAAATAATGCGGACATATTCTTAAACTCCTCCAAGTATAATGGCACCAATTATCGAGATATTTGCAGGTTTTTTTTCTAAATCTCATTTTGTATTTGAATCTCTTGTTTGTTAACTCAATTAAGTATAACACAAATTTTTAAAAACTTAATTATCATATGAAAATTATTTATAGCAAAAAAAACGTAATTGCATAAATCATTAATTTGATGGAAATTCAATCGCTTGAAAGAAAAACAGCATTAAATATTTCAATAAATTTGGCCACAACGTTGTCGCTTAAATAGAGCGATTTTCTTAAGCTTTTAATTACCTGACTTAATGTCAACTAATATTTTATTTCATTTGCGTATCTGGTACAGCCAACCGACGGTCAATCGGATGGATGGACGGACGCATAGTGTTTCGGACCGTACTACATATGTCCAGACATAGTACCTCTGTTCGGTTGCTTGTTTCAGCATATGTCGGTCCATTCGTCTGCCTGTCTGTCTTTTCTTGAATAAGTCCACGAAACGGTGCATGTCGCAGTTCTTATGGCGACCCATTCATGGGTCCAGTGCACTGCTGCCGCCGCCGCAAGGTGTCGCTGACGAATATCGCGTGCGGCAACGAACTGTTGTCATTTCTGTTGCTGTTGTCGTTGCTCCGAGTTTTATCGGCTGCGCGTTTGCAATATTATGTGTGAAGTTGGCAACAAAACGCCAACTCTTGAACATGCTCCAGATCTCTAATGTTGTTGCTGCAGCGCCGCCGTCGCCGCCACATAGCGTGTGCTTAACGACAATGTGCCGCTATTTTTTGGCAACGACAACGACGACGATTTGTCTGTCTGCGATTAGCAACATATGCGCTGTTGTCGCGACACACTCTGTGAAACCTTTGAAATACTTTTAGCAAATTATTTATGTTAAATTTCGCTGATTGTAGATCAAAATTTTGTTGACATAATTTGTTGTTGGCAGCAGTTGCACCACGCAACGGCAACATGTTGCCGCACAGTGCAACAACAGGCAGTGCAAAGGTTAAGACGAAGTTTGTGTAGCTAATTTGTTTAATTTTTTTTTGGGACTGTGATTTATTTCGATTTATTTTTTTAATTTAAAATCTAATTTTTTCACGAAAATTCAATTTTTCACGAAAATTTTAAATTTTCACTAAAAATTCAATTTTTCACTAAAAATTCAATTTTTCACTAAAAATTCAATTTTTCACTAAAAATTCAATTTTTCACTAAAAATTCAATTTTTCACTAAAAATTCAATTTTTCACTAAAAATTCAATTTTTCACTAAAAATTCAATTTTTCACTAAAAATTCAATTTTTCACTAAAAATTCAATTTTTCACTAAAAATTCAATTTTTCACTAAAAATTCAATTTTTCACTAAAAATTCAATTTTTCACTAAAAATTCAATTTTTCACTAAAAATTCAATTTTTCACTAAAAATTCCATTTTCACTAACAATTCCATTTATACTTAAAATTGCATTTTTCATTTAAAATTAAATTTTGAATTAAAAATTCAAATTGTTTTTTTTTTACTAAGAATTCAATTTTTAATTAAAAATTCAATTTTTTCACTGAAAGTTCAATTTTTCACTAAAAATTAAAAATTTCACAAAAAATTCACGTTTTAACTAAAAATATTTTTTTTTACTAAAAATTCCATTTATTCTTAAGAATTGAATTTTTAATCAAAAAATTAATTCTTCACTAAAAATTCAATTTTTCACTAAAAATTCAATTTTTCACTAAAAATTCAATTTTTCACTAAAAATTCAATTTTTCACTAAAAATTAAATTTTTCACTAAAAATTCCATTTTTCACTAATAATTCAATTTTTCACTAAAAATTCAATTTTTCACTAAAAATTCAATTTTTCACTAAAAATTCAATTTTTTACTAAAAATTGAATTTTTTACTAAATATTCACGTTTTAACTAAAAATGTAAATTTTCACTAAAAATTTCATTTTTCACTAAAAAATTCCATTTTCACTAAAAATTCCATTTATACTAAAAATTGCATTTTTCATTAAAAATGAAATGTTAAATAAAAAATTAAATTTTGAATTAAAAATTTAAATTAAAATAAAAGTTGTTTTTTTTTTTTTACTAAGAATTCAATTTTTAATTAAAAATTCAATTTTTCACTAAAAATTAAAATTTTCACAAAATATTCAATTTATCACAAAAAATTAAATTTTCACTTTAAATTAATTTTTCACTACAAATTTTTTATACATTTTTTTTTACATTATTCATATTCAAGGCCTTCTCTAGTCTGTTGCTGTTGAAGCATCTGCGTTATAATTTGCCATAAATTAATTTGCTGTCTGCTGCCGCCGCCACAACGCGCACCAACAATAACTCATTTCGGAGCAATGCTCGTTGGTTCGTTCCATCGATCCGTCGGTCACCCACACTCTACCTTGTCGTAGGGGTCTCGCGGACTCTGGGGGCGCACATTCGAAGTTATAGAGTTGGACGTCGCATGGCCAGCGGCCAACAGTCAGCTGTCGCTGGTAATTGTTCGGCTACAAATTTATTGAGTAATTGACAAGACTCCATAAGCATCGCATCGAATCTGATCAGCGATGCACGTCAACTGATCGCAGGATTATGCGATAGCGCCATTTTGCTACTTTTATTACGCCCTTCGGTCGGAAATCCTTGACACTGCGATCGATCGAACGCTCGCTGGAGAACAAATAATGGAGGAAATAGATTTATGGCTATTTTTCTTGAAATGGTTCTGCGGTAGCTCTAACTTGATACACGACTCTGATTTAAGTTGGACGAAAAATTTTTAGACTTTAAAAAAATTAATATCTAAATTGAAATCTAGCTTTATTTAAGATTGACTGAATTGTAGGTGCCCAGAAAATATTTGTTTAGGCTTTTTTTGACTTAACATTAATTGTTTCACTAAAAATTTGATTGTTCACTAAAAATTCAATGTTTACTCTAAATTCCAATTTTCACTTAAAATTCAAATTTTCAATCAAAATTCAAATTTTCACTCAAAATTCAAATTATCACTCAAAATTTTATTTTTCACTTAAATTCAAATTTTCCTTATAAATTCAAATTTTCACTAAAAATTAAAATTAAAATTTTTACTCAAAATTAAATTTTTCACTCAAAATTCAAATTTTCACTCAAAATTAAAATTTTCACTCAAAATTCAAATTTTTATTCAAAATTAAATTTTTCACTCCAAAATTCAAATTTTCACTCAAAATTTAAATTTTCAATTAAATTCAAATGTTCATTAAAAATTCAAATTTTCACTCAATATTCAAATTTTTACTCGAGTAAAAATTAATGTTGCACTCAAAATTTATTTTTCACTAAAAATCAGTTTTTAACTGAATATTCAATGTTTCACTCAATATTTCACCCAAAATTCGATATTTCACTAAAAATTAACGTTTTTGCTCAAAATTACATTTTTTACTCAAAATTCAAATTTTCACCCAAAATTCACTCAAAATTTAATTTTCCACTTAAATTCAAATTTTCATTTAAAATTCAAATTTTCACTCAAAATTATCATTTTTACTCAAAATTAAAATTTTTACTCAAAATAAAATTTTTCTCAAAATTCAAATTTTCACTCAAAATTCAAATATTCACTCAAAATTCAAATTTTCACTAAAAATTCAAATATTCTCTAAAAATTCAAATTTTACTCAAAATTCAGTTTTTCATTAAAAATTAATTTTTTAACAAAAAATAAAAATTTTCATTGTGAAAATAAATGATTCAATTTTGTATTAAAAATTTTAATTTTACAAAATTTTAATTGAAAAAAAAAAATGCAAAAAGCCTTGAAACCATGCGAAACCCTTGAGAGTTATGTATTTCAATTACAACCAGCAACATACTGCAGCAACAGTTGGTCTGCTGGCAGCTATTACATGTGGCAACGTACGCCTTCGACTGACATCTAATTAGTAACTTGAAGCTTCCAGTTACACTACGGGTTGGCAGCAACGGCAACAGCAACAACAAGCTGCAGTCGCAGCAACATAGGCTAAACTGCATATTGGCAAGCAATTTTGTTGTGCTGCTGCTGCATTTACAACAACAACATGGCAACAAAATTATTATAAAGTAACTATCAAGAGTCTGGCTGTTTTAAGTGCGCGTGGTTCCCAATTGCGATCATCAGCTGCAGCAGACAGTCAACGATTGAGCGACCAAACGATAGTCGCGGCGATAGAAGCGTTTTGCGCAATCAGGCAGCAGCAACAACAACAATAACAACAGCAGCAACTACAACAAAAAGGAGCAACCAGCAACCCGCTTAACTAACGAACACACGCTCCTCACCTTTATAAGGTCAGGAACTCGCGCAGGCAGTCGAACAAAATGTTGCTGCTGCAGTTGTGTTTGTTGTGATTTTGTTGTTGTCGCTACTGTTGTTCGCCCGCATATTGCCATGTTGCTAAGTTTTCAATTTTATGGTTCAGACGGAATTTGGTAGCAACGGCGCAACAATCATTTTCAACAATAACAACAACCGTAAAGGCTGAGGATCGCGCGCTCCGATCGCATGATTCATGCGTGATCGCAAAATATTGTTGGGGGCAAAATGTGGGCAACATATTTTTTTGTTTGTTTGTTGTTGCTGCTGCTGAATGTGTTTGTGTGCACGGCGTAGTGTGAAATTTTGTGTGAAAAATGAGACTCTACTCAGACTAGATCGTGAGTGATCGTGTGATCAGTGACTGAGTGACTGACTGACTGAGTTGCAGGGTTTGGTTGCTGCGGCTGATCACAGCAAACAGCGAGTTGTTAAATGTACTAATTATGACAGAAACGTGTTGTCAATTTTTGTTTATTGATCACTGATCTTCAAATGTATTAATTAATAAAATAGGTATAAAAATAATTTAATATTAAATCGATTATTTAATATTAAGAAATTGGTGATTAGTATGGTATTTAGAGGCAGTAGTTAATGAAAACAATAATATTTTTTTATTGATCATTGATCTACAAATATATTTATTACTTTAATTAATAAAACATCATTCAAACGATTATTTAATATGGAAATTAAGTCATTTATTGATAGAGCTGACTGAAATCCATCAAATTTTTGTTATTTAATTTGATGAAAAATTATAGATCAGTGATCCCCTAAATAAACCGAACTAAAAAGCGGTATTTTTGAAGTACATATTTCTAAATGTCTTTTAAACGTTTTAATTAAACATAAGTAGTGAATTTTAATTTATATATGAATGATCACTTATCTTCAAATGTAGTTATTAACAAAAAAGATTTTAAAACTTATCGTTATCATTAAGTATTAAAAAATTTAATATTTCTTAGTTATTTATAGTTAACTGAGAATATAATTTTTTTGAAATTTTGTTTATGTAAAATTAATGATCATTGATCTGCGTAAATAAAACAAACTAAAAACAGTATTTTTAAAGAGCATATTTATCAAAAACATAATAGTTATGACAGAAAAAGGTAATACATTAATATTGATCACTGATCCTCAAATGTTTTAATTGATTTTATAGTTTTAAGAACTAGCACGATCATTTGCTATGTAAAAGTTAGTATTTTGATAGTCAATTATTGTGAGTATTTAACGGAGCGCCAATTTTTTTTAATATTAAATTTTATAAAAAATAAAAGATCGGCGATCTGCCTAAATAAACATTAGAAAAGTGCTACTTTTAATGAGTAAAATTGTAAATGACAAAAGGATGTAGTAAATTTTATTTATAGATGAATGATCACTGATCGTCAAATGTATCATATAATAAAATATCTTTAAAAACAACAGCGATCATTTGATATTGAGAAATTTGTAAAGTGTGAGTTACTTATTGGCCTGAGAGTTGACTGAGAAACTTAACGTTATGGTATTCAAAATAAATGTAAAAAAAAGATCAGTGATCTGCCTAAATAAAACATATTATATATATTTAAAAAGACCATTTTTTATATAAATTTTAAACGTAATCATTATAATAAAAAATAGTAAACACTGATTCCGAAATGTTGATCATCAGATATTCCAAATTTAATTGTTATAAAAGTAATTTATTGTAAGTATTTGGCGCAGAAAGAAAAAAATGATTATTTTTGTATTTTGTGAAATGACTCGCTGATTCCGAATAGTTAATGGAAATTGAAAAAAGCCAAAACATTTTGTTTTATTCATCGAAATTTTGGTGTTATTTAATACTATATTTGGTGTTATTAAATTCTACTAAAATATAACAGCTAAATTCAAAACAATTATAACAAATCTAAAAGTTTCAGTGATTTTTAACTTATAAAACATATTTTTTAAATTTATAAAATATTTTATAATATTTTAATAGTTCTGAAATAAAACGCATGTCACTGAAATTTGCCGCCTGCAACTAGCTCACTTCAAGTCATAAATCAACCTCATTAATTAAACCACATTTCACGGACTCAAATCTGAAATAAATTAAAAAATCAAGAAACGCATTTCAATTATCGTCTTAATTTTGTCAGCACCGGCGGCGCTTAGCTTTCAGCGGCTTTGTCTTGTTTCTATTTTTTATAGTTATTTCTGAAATATATTTTCTCAAATAAATTAGAAACCAATTTTTTAATCGAACGATCAGCAAAACTTTAATAAATTGATATTGACTTTAATCTACGCCTAATCAGCAAAATCTATTTTATATTTTTAACGCGCATTCGCCTTTGTAGCTTTTAGTAGTTTTTATAATAAATAAAAAAATATACAAAATAATAAAAAAAACCGAATATATAAAAATTGTAAATTGCAGCCACATGTGCAGCAACGCCGCGTGCGATCGTGCGCGCGATCATTCAAACATTTGCATTGAATGCAAATTGAATGGCTGCACTTTTTGTTGTATTTTGTAATTGACTTTGAACTCTGCCAAAAATTGTGCATAAATAATACAATTTTATTAATTTCATTTTTCATATATGCGCCGCCGATTGTTGTAGTGGACCCACACTTTGGCGGCGCCGTGCAGTGCCGTGCAGCTTGTGGCCGCCTGCTTCAGCCTTGTTGCAAGCAGCGCCATAAACGTGGCCGGTAACAAAAGCCGTTAATTATAAAACAATAACAGCGGCCGGCTATAGCAATAATGTAAAGTTAACAGCAACATAAATAATTTTAATTTTTCAAATTTATTTTTTAAATGCTTAACATAAAAATTTAAATTCAAAAAGTTTAATTTATAGCAAATTGAAGTTGAAAAAAAACAGTTTAAAATTATTTTAAACTTTGCTTTACGATTAAAATATAGTTCAAAATTTGAGGGCGAAATTTTTGTTAGATCGAATTTATTTTTTGATGTTCTAAAATTTTATAAAAAATCTGTAAAAGATTTTCAATTCGAGTAAATATTTGCATTTTGTACGAAAGAGAATTTTGTAAATACGCGATGGTTCAAAATATATGCTCCTATTTATGGCTTTTAAAAATTAATATTTGAAGTTTTCTTAATAATTTTAATCCTAAAAAGTATATTTATTAATTAAATTTGGGAATTTGACTTTAATCTCAGTACTAAAACTTAGATTTGCAAAAACAAAGTAAGAGGAAGCATAGTCTTATGGATCAAGTCTGATATAATATATAAATTCTTATTTAATTATGATAATTATATATGTTTTGCAATAAAATAATAGTTACATCTTAAAATTTATCTTTTTAGCGTTTGACTGGTCATATCTTTGGTCATAACCATTAGAATTTTATTGTGTTTATTTCAAAATATTATCCGAAGTTTTCGCAATGGAATACAAAGAAATCAAATCAAAAATTCAAATCTATAAAAAGTTAAAATTCAAAATATATAGAAAAATACAAGAATTGTCATATATTTGTTGTACATAATAGCTTAAGGTAATCTAAAAAAAACTGAGTATGAGGTCGAGTTTAGCAGGCCCGTAGCCAGGTAGTGGATTTGTAGATTTTCTGAAATATAAAATATAAAAATGTTAATTTCGACATACATTTTTAAGATATACAAGAAATATAAAATCGGACATATATCAAAAAAACATTTTCCTATCCAGGATCTAAAACTCTCTGGATTATCAGTTCCCGACCTGGTTCCAAGATTTTTAAAATAGTGGTTCCGGTTACGATTCCGGTTCGACACATTTTTTAATAACGGTTCCGATTTTAAAACTCGAAAAGATTCCGGTTTATTGCGGTTTCTGCTTCTATCAAATTTTTAGAAAATCCTTAAAAAGGATTTTGATTTTTTTCCTGTTTTCAATTAAATCCATTTTTAAATTTTATATGATACCTTTATGTTCGAACCTCGATTTCATAGTAGGATAATTTTTTTAAATATTCCCAGAACCCAACTACGTTATTGAACTTTTTAGTAGTTGGGTATTCGAAAAGTCTCAAAATTATCCAATTTGACAAAAAAATATCCAATGACCCATATCCTAGTTAAACTTTAAAGTGATTTCCTTTTTCCTCTATAAAAGTCATATATAAAAAAATATAAATTAATATTTTCTAAATTTTAAATGCATGAGAATATACCAATACATATTGTTACGAAAAGAGGTAATTTGCCCCACTGTGCAAGCATTCAACAATAATAAATGAGACGCAAGACAATTCAGCGCTCTAAGCAATGTGTTAGAAAGAGACGGAAGATCATTCAGCGTACTGGGCAATGTGCGAGAAAGAGAGGGAAGATCAGCGCATTAAAACACATGAGGGCGAATGAGATGCCAATAGCATGCGTCATTCACGAAACGAGTAGAAGGTTCTCGAAACAAGTCGAAGCTTGTCGAAACGTGTCGAACTGATGCATGCAGTATATAAGGTCGCGCATCTGAGGCACTGTACTTCAGTAGTGATTGTAAAGTGGTCGAGTGCATCTCGTGTGATAAATGTCAAGTTAAATTGTGGACATGCAGCAGTTGTTAGAATTTGTTATTAGTAATGTTGTTTATTAAAGTGAATTAATAAAGTTAATTGTTATAATTTAAACCAAAAATAAGAGTGTTTTTTTTTTGTACACAATCCAGCGATACGAACTCGTAGAACAGTTTTCCGTAGACTGAATTTTCATAACAATATCAAGCTAATTCGACTAAGACTGTTTTATGTTATTCCATTTTTGGATTCTTTATATTGGTGCGGATCGGTCGATCATATCCCAAATTATAACCAAAAATGTTCTTATCATAAATTAACTTAGTATACATCCTTGCAAGTTTTTAAATGTTATAATTTCCTACACGCAGAGAAAAAATTTGTTTGCTGCAAACATATTATATTTGAAATCGTAAATTTGATGTCTGGATTTTACTTTTAATTCCAATTTTTTTGAAATTATGTTGGATATTCATTTCATGGCTTATGGTTATTTATTGTATTTAACGTTTTTATTTTAAAATTCTGGTAATTCATGTATGTAACGTGTAACATAATATGTTTGCTGCAAAACATAATTTTTCCTGTGTGTAAGTGTTCCAGCTGGAAATGTCTCTAATGATTTCCCAATGTTAGGTCAGAAACATCGATGACCGATAGCATTTTCGCCCTGCAAAGCATTGTTGACATTTTCATACAAATGTCCACTGATTCATGCATGATGTAGCATTAACGATGTCATGCAAGTTCAATCATTCAAGTTCATCAATGAAGTCACAAATGATAGTAATATATACTATTTTTTTTGTAAAAAAAAATATTTTTTTTTATTTTTTTTTTTTATTTATCTTATTTTGTTTATTATTCCAATTTTATTATTTACTTCTTTTGTCGGTTGGAACGGTATGTGTACTTGCTAATATCAATAACGTACTTCACTAACGGCCATCATCTATCATCATTACTACTGCTTATTACCCTAGTAGAAATTTTGGTAGGGCCATGGTCATGAAGTGATCATGTCATTATTTGAGATGATCGGGATATGACGAGGCCCATAATATCATTGTAACGCAGTATCCTGATCATGTATTGACCTCAGGCCATGATCATGTACTGATCGGGCAATTCCCCATTTTATTATTTACCCAACAATTGCCTTGTCTGAGCCCGAGCATAATAGGGTTTCTCTCATTAATCTCGATCATTGCCTGATGCTAATTTTGTTATCAGGAACAAATAATGTATCTATGATCGGAAACATTGACTGTTTAGATAATAGAAACCCTGCTATGGTAAGCATGATAAGGGCATGCAAAGGCAATGATAATATTTTCTCTAATAGGGCTTACCCAACGAAAACCCGATCATTTCCCGATGGCGCATCGGGCAAATTTCTACTAGGGTATCTCGCTTTTATATAAATTGGTCCCTCAATTCGTGCCTATGAATTATATGGCAGGGTTACATCGAACACAAATTTTCAGTTTTACCCGTAAATGCTGCCCCGCTTTCGTTTTATTATAGTTTTTCGTGAAAATATAAAGAGTCATTATTTTCTCTCAGGAATATTCCGAAATAAATTTATGATTTGAATATACATTATCTGAATGAATAAAAATTAAAAAGAATTAATTGGTATATGCGGATGTATTTTCGAAAACTTTCTCTTAAAAATTAATATATTTTTCAAATACTCAATTTCATTTAATATTTACATAATTCATAGTAGTGGTAATTTAAATATTGTATTATATACTAAATTTGAGAAAATGTTATTAAAAATTAAGTATTCCTCAAAAATTCAAAATTTAATTAGTTTTATATAAATAAAAATTTCTTCAAAAATTGTTTTTTTTTCTTTAATAAAAAAAAAAAAAATTATTTAATTTTTTATTTACTTTTAAATTATTAAATTAGATAACTTAATACAGGGCGTTTTTGCTCTAAGAAAAATATATACTTTTTTTCTTTTTACTGAGGTCAATATTAGTAAAAAATAATGTGTACATATTAAACTATGGAATGGAGTTTAAATTTTAGAAATATATTAACTCGTTTTTATAATTATCTCAATTATAACTAATATAGAAAACTTTTCAAATGAAGTAAATGGTTGAGCTTCAGTTTAAGAATTAGTTCTTTGCAGATTACGACGTGCGACAGTATTTAGTATACTTAATAATATCGAGATCTAAGAGAAACTCGTAGTTATTAGAATATTAGAATATGTTTGATAATACTTTTTCTACACTGAAATAAATTATGTAAAAAAAAGAAAGGTTTACGTCGAAAAGCAAATGCATTTGTTTTTACTACATTGATGTAGTTGTTTTGGTGTCTGTATAAAATAACTACATTTGTATTAAATAGAACTACGTTTTGGATTTTTTTAAACATCTAGAGATATGTAGAAAAAATATTAGATCTGAATTTATTTTTACTACATTTTGTATTTACTGAAATTTTATGTAAATTAAACTGATTTATTAAAAAGTCATGAAAATTGTTTATTTTTCAATTGTTATAAATATTTGTGAATGTTTTTAATGTAGTTGTTTTAGTATGGAAAACAACTACATACATATTACTGCATTTCTGTACAAAATTAAACCATTTGTATTGTATATAACTACATTTTGTACTTAGTTAAACGTCTATAAATAAGTAAAAAAAGATACTACATTTGCATTTGTTTTTACTACATTTTGTATTTAATAATTTAAATTTTCTAAATTTGTAGAAAAATGAATTTGGTTAAACTTGTTTATTTAAAAGCAAGAAAATAAATTATTCATACAAAAAAGGATTGTTAAAAATATATGTGCATGTGTTGATGCAGATGGTAACATAATTATCATGAACAGTTGGCGTTATTAACAAAGGCATCACAAGAATTTAAATTTGAATAAAAAGGAAAAATATTGTTTAAAATCGATTTTTTTAAAATATGCATGTTTTTTAAATATGTATATGTATGGTACGCTTATGATTAATTATGAGTAATTGACTTTTGAGCTGATTTAGTATGTAATAATTTTGTTTAAAGATCAGAAGTATTTCATTAGCATTTGAGTTTTACTAGGACCTGTATAAAATGGAATTTTAAGAAATTTAAGTTCTAACCTAATGTAACCTTTGTAAATATATGAGATTTTATTTTTTAAATGTCATAATAATTTATTTATATATTATTTATATAATTTTTACTTAAAATATTCTAATAACACCATTGTGAAACATTTTAGCGCCACTGTTCCATAAACCACCGTGGCCGCAGCCCATTAGAAGGTTTCATATACGACCGTCCAGCTGACCTGATTGTCTGTCCGCCTATACGTCCGTCCTTCTATATTTATATATATATGTATGTCCGTCTGTGTGCGCCACTAATGCAACAAATAAATTAATGCAATCGATTATGAATGGCAAATTGCATTTTTATTTCAACGTTTTTGTTACATTTTACTTTTTATTAATTTCATAAATTTTCCTTAGGTTTTTGTTTTGTGTGTTTTATTTTTTATTTTTATAATTTCAAATATTTTTCACCCATTTTGATTTTATTGTTGCTCAAGTTTTCGAGTGATTGCGCGCTTTGTTTGCCTATAACTGGCAGTTTTTTCTGAATGCTGCTGCTGCTGAGTCCAGCAACAATTTAATGGAATTTATGTAAATGATTGTTATTTGCTTGTAATCGGATCGATTTAATGGGGCCCACAAACTTAAGTATGTAATTTGGCGGAATTTATGTGTTGCGATAAGATGAAATCCGTGAGAATAAATTTAGATTGGAGCTAAATATAAATTGAAAAAAAAAAAAATAGAAATAATAGAAAAAAAAAAATTATATTAAAAATTAAAAATAGAAAAAGCTTTAAACAAATGTTTAAATAATGAGTTTTATCTGCGCGACACAAAGTAGCAGCGCAGTTAAAGAGATACCGACCATTTGCAGTTATTGAGACATTGAATGCGAACTGGCTGCTGAGATTTTAATTAAAATTCTTGCGGCCGATAATTATTTTTTTCTGTTTCAGTTGTCTACCATTTTTTCCATAAACAATCGATGTGTTTTATCGCTGCAAAATGCTCCTGCAACATGTGACATTCCTTCGGAGCCGTCGTTATTGATCAGTTCCATTAAAAAAAGCGTATAAAATTAATAACAAATTAATAATAAATGCTTGTAAATGTCCGCTGCCTGGCATGACAATTAGTTTAATGAAGAATTTGTGCGCTCGACTAATGAACGAAAATAATTACGGACTGTAATTAATGAGCGCTTGTAACGCCAGACCAGACCAGCCGGCCGGCCGGTCGATCGCTTGTTAGTGCAATATTTACGTATAATAATAAAATAATAATTATAATTATTAGTGGTTCATATAAATTACCAATAAATGCAAACAATTACACACGCGTTGTTCAATCAGACAGAAGGACGGACAGACAGACAGACAAACGCAAGAAACTAACGTACCAACGATCGATACGAAACGAAACGAAAGACTTAAGACACAAACTTCGCTGTCAATGCAGTTTGCTGCCGTTTATCATGTGAAGTCTTTCGAAGGCTTTTGAAGTCTGCTAGTCTAACTAGTCAGCTAGTCGCTGATTAACTCATAATGTGAGAATAGAAATGAGCTCATTGTGGAAAAATGATCGACTGATCGGGACGGAACGGTACGGTTCACGTTCACGTGCAGACGACTGCAGTCTGCAGCAAAGAAGAACAACTTTGTGCGCTTTATTTAGCCTATATTAATGATGGGATTGACGTATGTTTTATAGGTAATAGAAGCACGTTTAAATTGTGAGTTTGACATTTTTGCAAATCGTATAAATTTTAATATATATGTTCTACGTACACGTGGAAGCTGAAAACTGATTTGAGTTTCTTGCAATTAAAGTTGTCATCAACTGGGAAATCTTGTCTTCAAGTTTAAAATAGAAATGTATTTTTGTTCTGATTTGAAAGAAGCCACTCCGTGCTTTTGTTTGGTTCATAATTTTTTCTATTTTGATATATTTTCTGAATTGTTAAACTATTTTTGTTTTATTAAGTTTGTTTTATTAAGTATGATGATGATTTGAGCTGAATTCGTTTCACAGAACTTCAGTGAATTGAATAATATTAAAATGTCTATGCAAATGTAATGCAAAAATGAAAATACTATGGAATTTAAATTTCAATTCGATTTCTGTCAAAAATTGGCATATGATATTATATTTACTAGACATCTGCACAAATGTATCTGATGTTCCCTTTGCAAAATATATACTACTGCACTGTACAGTATTCAGTGCACTTTGCAATGGCAGTCGACAGTATTATATTGAAGTCTCTATAGCGGCTTCACCTCATTACAGTATTTGTTTCATTGGTGTCAAGTAGTGTCAAGACATTTTTTTTTCATTGTTTTAAAAAAAAAAAGTACAGTGAGTGCAGTGAGTGAGCTCATCGAGTAACGAGTGAGAAGACGTACATTGAAAACAACAACAAATCTGCCGCACGGCGTTCGATGGCAGGAATTTTGTTGTCCGTAGTTGTGTGTTTATAAAAAATACAACAAACATTTCAAAAAAAAAAAAACTAAAAAAATGTTGTACCACAAAACAACGCATTGGTCAAAATGCAATATATTCAACAAAAAAAATGTGCAGTTTATTGCACATTGCACATGCATTTTTATTGCACATCATTATAGAACACTTCACTACAACTACATCTTGTTTGTGTTTTGTGTTGACACTATTTGTGCTTTGTTGTTGTGAGATATTTATTTATTTATGTGATTTTAAAGCTTACAGTCTGCGAAAGTAAATGTCTTTACATAAAATGTCTTGAAGTGGGTTTCAAGTGTATTTGTGTAGGTGTCTAGTTTTTACCTTAAATATCAAATTCGATTTGAATTAATATACAAAATTTCCCCATAGTTGTAATAGGAGATAAAAGTTACATAGTGCTGCTAGAGTATATCACAAAAAATTTGAGTCGGAAAAAAGCCCTTTGGTTGCGCATTAAATTAGAGAACACACATATTAATGCACCCAGAAAAAAATACTATATAAATAATATTTTTTTACTATTAAAAATAGTCAATAGGATAAATTATTATTTTAATCGGGAAATCATTATCATTAAATACTAGAAAATACCATGACATTGCCATTGAGTTTATATTAAAAGATATATTTTTTGTATCCTCCTAAAATGTCATCAATTTTATTACAACAAATTTCTCAAATCGGTATAGGTAGTTATTTTTGACATATAATATTTACTTTTATATACTTAGTTGTGATGTATTGAAATCCGTTAACGGTAAATTTTTGCTGTATTTATAAAAAATATATTAAAAAAAAAAAACAATAATTTTTTGAATATATTTTTTTGTTTGAAAAATTTATATTAAAAAAATAAATTTAATAAAAAAGAACTTAAAAAAGTGTTATTTGTATAATTTTTTAATTTATTATATTTTTATTCGAAATATTTTTTTAAATTTTTTTTTTCGAATTCTTTTTTTTCAAAATATTTAATAAATATATGGTTTGGTATTTGAAATATTTTAAAATTGTCCTATTTTAAATAAATTGTGCCATTTTTTTTATACCCTACACCTATGAAGTACAGTGTATATTAACTAAGGGGCGTTACAATATATGCATGTAACGCCCCTTAGGAGGCGTGTCCGGTAAGGAAAAGTATATATACGCTTCAAAAAAAATGACTCTCCCAAACATAATTTTGCAGGCATTAACACGTATGTTTGCAATTTTATATAAACATAATATATAATTGCCTGATAAATCATTTGAAAACAGGGTTGTCTAGAGACTTGAACAGTGTTGTAATGAGCTCTGATTTACATTATGATATCACGGAAGCATTTTGATGTTGCACCTTAAAATGGTATATGTTCTAATAGAAACATAATAATTACTACATCCAAACAAAACAAATATTTGAACCGAAACATTAATGGTCTATAATTATTGTAGAAGAAATCGTTATAATACATATAGTTATCACACAATTTACAAAGATTTGGTATTAAGCTACGTTACATTAAAAAAAAAAAAATATTATTTGAATTTACATTTATCTTATAATATAACTAATATTACTTATAATATAACTAATGGCAATTTGCGAAGGAAATACCGAAACATATATATGTTTAAAATATAACATGATGTTGAACGTCCTGAATATAAATATGTTTCCAGAGAAACATATCAGTTGTTTCAGTTCAAAAAGTAGTATGTTTGCATAAAAACATATCTAAATATTTTTGGAAAGGAATCTTGAAAATAAAATAAAAATTAAATATTTGTTTTTTTTTATTAATTTTTATTAAAAATCATTAAACATGCACAGTTGGAATTAATAATATTTGAATTCATATACAAATTTTTAAATGCATAAATAAATAATTGAATTAAAACTGCAAGTACACGTGCAGCACATAGCGTTGGCAAGGAATTCACGGAGCCTGTTGTAAAAACCATGCCGAATTCTGTTTGAAAATAGAAGCACTGATTTTTTGTTGTGGTTTTTTTTTGATGAAATACCCGTGTCGGCTTTTCACAATATTTTTAGAAAAACATTCAGAAACAATTAAGTTATATACTGCACTATTAAATGATATTATTTGTTACTATTTGTACTTTTTGTACCACACTTTGTATATTCTAATCTAATTTCAATTTTTGTTTCTTTTCAATACTTTTCATACTTCAAACAACGACAAAAGACACGTAGATAGAAAATTCTGCTCAACGAGTGCCAACTTCGTATACAAAAAGAATGTTGGAAGAATACATTTATTTAAATCCAATTTCTTTTTTGTTTGTTTTTAAACATCAAAATGTTCAAACGATGGCAAAAGATGGCGTAGGTAGAAAATTCTGCACAACGTTGCCAACTTCGTCTGTCGATAACTAATCGAATGAAGACGAGCGTTGCGAACATACGTTGTATTTAGATTTGATTAGCATTTTCTGTGTTTCGAAACATAGTTTTAACCAAGTAAATTGCCAAGAAATAGTTTATTCAAATGCAATTAAATTTTATGTTGGTATTGTAACATATTTATGGTAAATTTGACAGATTCTGCTGGACAATATAATAATTTTTACACGTGAACAAAAATAAATTCAATTTCGATTATAATTTAATTATACTTCATTCCTAATACATGTATGTTAATTTCGTATTACTTTTTAATTACATTCAAACATATTCAAACAAATCTTTTCTATCCGTGTATATTTTTAAAATTTGCAAATGACATCGTATTACCGATACGAATACATTTTCTCAACAAACATCAAAAGACACGTATGCAGAAAAAGGCGGTCACCGAGTGTTAACTTCGTATACAAGAAGAATATTGCAAGAATACTTTTATTTACATCTAATTTAATTTTTTTTGTTTCTTTTCAAACATCAGTATGTTTAAAAGGACCAATACATACTTCAAACGATGACAAAAGAGAAGTAGATAGAAAATTCTGCTCAACGAGGGCCAACTTCGTACACAAGAAGAATGTTGGAAGAATCTATTTATTTAAATCCAGTTTCTTTTTTGTTTGTTTTTAAACATCAAAATGTTCAAACGATGGCAAAAGATGGCGTAGGTAGAAAATGCTGCACAATTAAAATTTTTGTTTGTATTGTAACATATTTATGATAAGTTTGACATATTCTATGGAATATATAATATGTTTACACATAGTAATATTTTATTACCATCTGAACAATAATTTAATTACACTTCATTCGTAATACATGTATGGTGATTTCGTATTATTTTTTAATTGCATTCAAACATTTTCAAACAAATCTTTTCTATGCGTGTATTATTGATCAGCATCACTACCCGAGTCCGTTTAGCCATGTCCGTCTGTCCGACTACAAGATATCTTGAGAAATACTAGTCAGAATGTGATGAAATTTGGTTTCAACATTTTTTTTTAGCTAAAAAATGGTTCTGTGTACGGAAATGAGTCAAATCGGTCAACGGACACGCCCACCTCCCATACAATTCACTTTTATTGAACACTTTAGGAACCAATAACTCGAAAAGTATTACATATATATTTATAAAATTAAAAATATATTGTTAGAATTCGCCTAAAAATATATGTTCTAAAAATGGGCGTGATCCGCTCACATTTGATTTTTGTCATTATTAACAATTTTTTGTAGTTTAAATTTTAGTCGTAAATTATTAAACATTATCTCATCAAGTGTAGGGTATTCCATAGTCGGGCCTGACCGACTATATAAGTCCGTCCAATGTGACCGAACTTACCCATGTGACCTAACTTTCCCAACTCGTTTTTGTCTATGCTTGCTATAACGAAAAATCTAATAGTTGAGCTTTGTATTGTAAACATATTTACGGAATGGATTTTATGATTTATTTTTTTTACTGAAATAAAAATTTAGTGTCATACAAAAATTAATTTTCACAATGTGTCGAAAAGCTTATTTGGCATGGAACTGTATTTCATAATTAAAATGCTTTAAATGTCTTGATTTTGTAAGGAGTTCCATAGATTTGAAAATTATTGTTTTTTTTGTGTAGTTGTATAGATATTTCTGGAATATATATTTTGAATAATTTGCAGTGCAGACAAAAGTTTTGCATATCATAGATTTCTATATCAAACTTTTATAAATCATATATTGATGTTTCCATGTTTTTATTAATTTTTTTCTGCAATAAAATTAACTTTTCAAACTAGAACATTCTAATTAAAACAATTCAGTGACTTGTCACAATTTGCATTTAAAAACTGAAAGAAACTAAAGATATCAACTTACAATCAGATAAATTTTAAGGCAGTCAGTCACCCAGACGCCTAGATATGACATCATGGAGGACAGTTTCGTGAGTGTGCGGCTGGACTGGAACGAACTAAAATAAAAAAACGCAAAAAAAGATGATTGAAATTTTTATGCAAAGCATTTGCTGACAGATAAGATCTGAACAGCATTAGTTAGCAAATTATTACCGTTGTTGTCGTCGTTAATGTTGTTGTCGTAGAGATTGCTGTTGTTGTTGTGGTTGCTCGGACGTAAATGTTGTTGTGTTTATAGCTACACGACGTCTTGTACTACTTTGCATAACAAATTTTAATGTGAGCAACTTTTTCAAGCCTAAAGACAACAGATTTTTTGCAGTTTTTTATACGAACAACATTTTTTATATAATTAATACTTATTTTTTATATTTTTATATTTTCATATTTTTATATTTTTATATTTTTATATTTTTATATTTTTATATTTTTATATTTTTATATTTTTATATTTTTATATTTTTATATTTTTATATTTTTATATTTTTATATTTTTATATTTTTATATTTTTATATTTTTATATTTTTATATTTTTATATTTTTATATTTTTATATTTTTATATTTTTATATTTTTATATTTTTATATTTTTATATTTTTATATTTTTATATTTTTATATTTTTATATTTTTATATTTTTATATTTTTATATTTTTATATTTTTATATTTTTATATTTTTATATTTTTATATTTTTATATTTTTATATTTTTATATTTTTATATTTTTATATTTTTATATTTTTATATTTTTATATTTTTATATTTTTATATTTTTATATTTTTATATTTTTATATTTTTATATTTTTATATTTTTATATTTTTATATTTTTATATTTTTATATTTTTATATTTTTATATTTTTATATTTTTATATTTTTATATTTTTATATTTTTATATTTTTATATTTTTATATTTTTATATTTTTATATTTTTATATTTTTATATTTTTATATTTTTATATTTTTATATTTTTATATTTTTATATTTATATATTTATATATTTATATATTTTTATATTTTTATATTTTTATATTTTTATATTTTTATATTTTTATATTTTTATATTTTTATATTTTTATATTTTTATATTTTTATATTTTTATATTTTTATATTTTTATAGTTTTATATTTTTATATTTTTATATTTTTATATTTTTATATTTTTATATTTTTATATTTTTATATTTTTATATTTTTATATTTTTATATTTTTATATTTTTATATTTTTATATTTTTATATTTTTATATTTTTATATTTTTATATTTTTATATTTTTATATTTTTATATTTTTATATTTTTATATTTTTATATTTTTATATTTTTATATTTTTATATTTTTATATTTTTATATTTTTATATTTTTATATTTTTAAATTTTTATATTTTTATATTTTTATATTTTTATATTTTTATATTTTTATATTTTTATATTTTTATATTTTTATATTTTTATATTTTTATATTTTTATATTTTTATATTTTTATATTTTTATATTTTTATATTTTTATATTTATATATTTATATATTTTTATATTTTTATATTTTTATATTTTTATATTTTTATATTTTTATATTTTTATATTTTTATATTTTTATATTTTTATATTTTTATATTTTTATAGTTTTATATTTTTATATTTTTATATTTTTATATTTTTATATTTTTATATTTTTATATTTTTATATTTTTATATTTTTATATTTTTATATTTTTATATTTTTATATTTTTATATTTTTATATTTTTATATTTTTATATTTTTATATTTTTATATTTTTATATTTTTATATTTTTATATTTTTATATTTTTATATTTTTATATTTTTATATTTTTATATTTTTATATTTTTATATTTTTATATTTTTATATTTTTATATTTTTATATTTTTATATTTTTATATTTTTATATTTTTATATTTTTATATTTTTATAGTTTTATATTTTTATATTTTTATATTTTTATATTTTTATATTTTTATATTTTTATATTTTTATATTTTTATATTTTTATATTTTTATATTTTTATATTTTTATATTTTTATATTTTTATATTTTTATATTTTTATATTTTTATATTTTCATATTTTTATATTTTTATATTTTTATATTTTTATATTTTTATATTTTTATATTTTTATATTTTTATATTTTTATATTTTTATATTTTTATATTTTTATATTTTTATATTTTTATATTTTTATATTTTTATATTTTTATATTTTTATATTTTTATATTTATATATTTATATATTTTTATATTTTTATATTTTTATATTTTTATATTTTTATATTTTTATATTTTTATATTTTTATATTTTTATATTTTTATATTTTTATATTTTTATATTTTTATATTTTTATATTTTTATATTTTTATATTTTTATATTTTTATATTTTTATATTTTTATATTTTTATATTTTTATATTTTTATATTTTTATATTTTTATATTTTTATATTTTTATATTTTTATATTTTTATATTTTTATATTTTTATATTTTTATATTTTTATATTTTTATATTTTTATATTTTTATATTTTTATATTTTTATATTTTTATATTTTTATATTTTTATATTTTTATATTTTCATATTTTTATATTTTTATATTTTTATATTTTTATATTTTTATATTTTTATATTTTTATATTTTTATATTTTTATATTTTTATATTTTTATATTTTTATATTTTTATATTTTTATATTTATATATTTATATATTTTTATATTTTTATATTTTTATATTTTTATATTTTTATATTTTTATATTTTTATATTTTTATATTTTTATATTTTTATATTTTTATATTTTTATATTTTTATATTTTTATATTTTTATATTTTTATATTTTTATATTTTTATATTTTTATATTTTTATATTTTTATATTTTTATATTTTTATATTTTTATATTTTTATATTTTTATATTTTTATATTTTTATATTTTTATATTTTTATATTTTTATATTTTTATATTTTTATATTTTTATATTTTTATATTTTTATATTTTTATATTTTTATATTTTTATATTTTTATATTTTTATATTTTTATATTTTTATATTTTTATATTTTTATATTTTTATATTTTTATATTTTTATAGTTTTATATTTTTATATTTTTATATTTTTATATTTTTATATTTTTATATTTTTATATTTTTATATTTTTATATTTTTATATTTTTATATTTTTATATTTTTATATTTTTATATTTTTATATTTTTATATTTTTATATTTTTATATTTTTATATTTTTATATTTTTATATTTATATATTTATATATTTTTATATTTTTATATTTTTATATTTTTATATTTTTATATTTTTATATTTTTATATTTTTATATTTTTATATTTTTATATTTTTATAGTTTTATATTTTTATATTTTTATATTTTTATATTTTTATATTTTTATAATTTTATATTTTTATATTTTTATATTTTTATATTTTTATATTTTTATATTTTTATATTTTTATATTTTTATATTTTTATATTTTTATATTTTTATATTTTTATATTTTTATATTTTTATATTTTTATATTTTTATATTTTTATATTTTTATATTTTTATATTTTTATATTTTTATATTTTTATATTTTTATATTTTTATATTTTTATATTTTTATATTTTTATATTTTTATATTTTTATATTTTTATATTTTTATATTTTTATATTTTTATATTTTTATATTTTTATATTTTTATAGTTTTATATTTTTATATTTTTATATTTTTATATTTTTATATTTTTATATTTTTATATTTTTATATTTTTATATTTTTATATTTTTATATTTTTATATTTTTATATTTTTATATTTTTATATTTTTATATTTTTATATTTTTATATTTTTATATTTTTATATTTTTATATTTTTATATTTTTATATTTTTATATTTTTATATTTTTATATTTTTATATTTTTATATTTTTATATTTTTATATTTTTATATTTTTATATTTTTATATTTTTATATTTTCATATTTTTATATTTTTATATTTTTATATTTTTATATTTTTATAGTTTTATATTTTTATATTTTTTTTTATAGATTTTTATATATAATATTAATATATATATTATATTTTTATATATTATATTATATTTTTATACATTTTTGTTTGTTGTATATTTTATTTTTATATTTTAAACAATTTTTATTTTTTTTTATTTATTAAATTTAATTTATGATTCAAAGAAAAAGTTCAAGTTTAAAAAAAATATATAATTTTTATTGCTTTTATATTTAAATTCCTTGCAAAATATGTCATCAGCTTTTAAAGTTTTTTGACTTTTACAAAACTGACCAACTGGCCGCCACTTGAAATGCAGCGAGTTCGTTGCCCAAGTCTTTTGTCTTGCGATGTACTCGATGGGGCGCATGCAGGCTGCACATGTGGCTGGCAGTAAAAAGAGGCTGCCGCACAATTTATGCGAATTTAATATCAGCATTAAATCTTGTTTAAGCGCCTCGCTGTAGGCGTTGCATAGAGTTGCAATATTCAGCAAAAGACTCTGGCTAATAAACTGCAGCATGACGAGCCAGCAACAGCATCAGCAACAGTTGCCACATGTGGCAGCAACGAGCACATTTCAATCATATTAACGCAGCAGCGAACATCAAACATCATCAGCATCAACATCGACAGCAACAAAGACGACGACTACAACTTGTGCAACAGCAGCAGCAGCAACAACAACCTCTGCCGCTAATCAACTTTAAGTGGCTGCCAAGTTTGCTCGCCTTTGACTCATAAAACGTTTAACGTTTAACTAAATCTACTGCAGCAACTATAAAAACAAACTGTGACCATGTGAAATTAAATGCAGTCTATAAAAAAGCTAAGTTGAAAAAAAATAATAATAAAAAACTGCTCAAATATCGATGGATCGCTTGTCAATTTAGCCAAAGCAGCGCGCATATCAAATTCTGTCCAAGGCGGCCACCAGCCAGCTAGCCAGCATCACTTGCAATTGGGACCTGTTACCAGTTTAAAGTTTCAAAAGATTTTCTTTTTATTTAATATTTATATTTATTCTTTTTTTTGTTGGGGCGCGCAACAAGTTTTCGCCTCACTTGGATCGTTTCCTGTTTTATAATAATAAAGCGCATTTTATTGCCTGCAAAAATCCAACATTGATTAAGTGATTAAAAACGCATTGCGGCATTTTTCGCACGGCACACGGCATTGTTTTGGCTAAACGGCAAAACGACACCGTCGCATTGGCCAAAGTGTGCGAACAATTTTAATTGCCAGCAATGTGTTGCATTCGAAATGAGCAACATTTTTATGCTGATTGAGTGCAGAAATTATAGGAAAACCATTAACGTATTACATATAATTTGATGCAGTGATTTTATTTGTAATTTAAGCTGTTTTTAAAGGTGTAATTTTAAGTGTAATTTTGTGCGCATTGCTGTTCATTTTTGGAAATAGTTTTTGAAGCTATAATTTGAGAAATACATAATTTAATATTTAGAACAATTTTTTGTGGCATCTCGCCTTGCCTTAACTGAAGTCATTATGAAGTAATTGTATAAAAATATGTAAAGCAACTATAAAGCCACTCTATAGACACTATAAGCACAATTTGAAATCACTCTAAATCTATACAAAGCAACTGTAATTTCTCTTTAAAACCACTATGAAGCCACTATACAACTTCTATAAAGCCATTCTATAGCCACTCTAAAACCATTCGACGAATCTACTGTAAAGCCACATTTAAACCAAAAAACTTTGTAAAAAAATGTCATTTTCTTTCATCTTTCATCTTTACAGATTACATTTAATTAATTACAAAAAATAAATTTAATACTAAAGTCAAATCTGTTCAAACTTGGAATTGCATGATGTCCACCCCGAAATTCATCTCGTAGCGTCACCCCAAAAGTTCATCTCAGACATGTAATGTGTACTAACTATGTTTCTGAAATTTTTAGAACAGTTTAATTTTTTCTAGGCTAAACAACTCAGAAGCGAATTTTGAAAATATTATTTAGATAAGGAGCTAAAAGTCTACTTTAAATCCACTCTAAAGCCTAATATAAATCTACTGTAAATTCGTTAGAAAGCCATTGTAAAGCCACTATAAAACGTCAATCAAATCAATCTAAAGCTGCTTTAAAACATTTGAAATGCCTGTCTAAAGTAAGAACGGCATCACTCTAATGTCACAATAAAGCAGTTTTAAAACATTTGAAATGCCACTCTTAAGTAACACCGGCATCACTCTAAAGCTATTTTAAAGTCACTCTAAAGCTATTCCCAATCCCAAGCATATTGAAACTTCAGAGTTATAGTATTTTTATAAAATATTTAGGATAGTTTGATTTATGGCGAAATTTCTGAAAAGAATATAATTTTTTTTATGAACAAAAATGTTAACTAATTAACATATTGATATTTACTATAAGAAACTATAAAACATAAATAAACCAATTTAAAGTCATTCTAAACCCATTGAAACGACAATATGAAGCCATTTAAATACCGCTTTAAAACCATTATAAAATTATTTTGAATCCTTTCTAACTAAATACATTGAAAGCAATTGTAAAGTGTATCTAATCTATGTGACTTTTTAGGAAATCTATAAAACCCTTTTAAAGCCACTCTGAAACCATCGTAAAATGATTTTAAAACCACTCTGAAATTATTCTAAATCTGCTCTAAAGTCACACTGTAGCCAATCTAAAACCAATATATTATTCTTTAAAACTACTGTCAAGATATTCTAGTGACACTATAAGGCCATTCTACAACCATTCTAAAAACCAATAAATAACCAATATAGATTCACTTAAATGCTAATATAAAGCATTATCTAAAAAATCTTTCTAAAGCTATTTTATAATCTTTGTAAATCTACTATATTGTAACTTTAGAGCCACTTTAAATCTTTTCTAAAACATATCTGATATAATCCGTACTAAGTATGGGAAAAGAATTATTTACAAAATATTAAAAATTTATATTTTTTGTATTATTGTTTCAGGAAGTTGATTGAAACCTGCTCTAAAATTACTCTAAAGAAGATATTCTAAATCCACTTTAAATCCACAATAAAGCTAATCTCTACACATTTTAAAGCCATTGTTAATCAAACTATCAAAATTATTATAATGTCACTATAAAGTCTCTCAAATCTAAATCTGGTTCTAGTTCAAGACATTCTAAACCGACTCTAAATTTAATTTAGAGACTCTAAGTCCGCTGTATAGCCATTCTAAAACCATTGTAAAGTTTGTATAATGTTATTCTAAAACTATTGCAAAGTTTTTTTATAGCCATTCTAAAACCATTTTTAATTCATTTGAAGCAATTCCTATGCATTTACTGAACAAAATTCAGAGAAATACTATTCAACTTAAAATCAAAATTTTATATACATTTTTGTGCGTTTGTAACCATTTCAAATTCTTTATTTTGACTTTTAGTACAAAATACTTTTAATTTTGTTTTATAAGGAAAGAGTTAAAAACAAACATTATAAATACAAATTAGTTAATGAAAATTTAGAAGAGTACTGCATTAAAGTTGCTTTATAGACGTTTTATAGTTGAATTTTTATAGTGCGTTTTTTTCTGTCGAATTTATAAGGCGTGGTTTTAAAGTTTAAATAAATCAGATTATTTATTTTTTTTGAATATTTAAATTTTGTTGAATTTCGAACTCATATTAAAGAGTTGCTTTATAGTTGCTTTTGAGTGGCTTTATAGTTCCTTCTGTGTTGCTTTAGTATTACATTTAAGTTATTCTATGGCTTATGATGTTAACACGTTGAATTATATTGCACTTTTTTTATTATTATCTTGTTTACGAAATTAGAACTAATGTTTTATGTGATTTATTATGAATTTTTGAAAAATAAAAATAAAACAAAAATGTTGTTGCCCAAATCTGAAACTTCAAAAATGTGTTCATTTTTTTGTTGCTGTTGTTTGCCTTTGCTTGACCAGTGACCAGAGCACTTAAGGCGCTTTTAGCCATTTAAAATGTCTCCGAAGGCAGCGCAACGGCAACGCTGTGACATGCCTGACAGACGACGGTATCTGTCACAGTGTATCTGCGGCCGCAGTATCTGCGTCGAAGTATCTAAGTATCTGCGCCGCTAAAGCTGTGATATGTCACGCTTTAATATTTCAAAAATTTAATTGCTTTTCAATAGCAGCACAACGAATAGATGTCAAGCGATTTGCAAGCATTGCTAGTGCTTGTTTTTATAGTTTTTACTTTTTTGTATTTTATTTTTTAATCTTTTTTCTTATTTTATTTTTTAAAATTTTTTATATTCAGTGCATTTTTTCATTTCATGTCACTTTGTTAGGGTGACAGTTTTACACACATAATAAATTAATTTTATTAATATGTATTATTGTTGCTGCTGCTTGTGCTGCATGTTGTTGCTGTTGTGTTTAACATGCCAACAATGCAAGGCAAGAATTCTAATGACATGAATGGCGTGCGTCGCACTTCCAATGAATATTTGGCTGCATTTTTAAGTGAAAAACCGCAGACTTTTCGAAGGTTTGCTTGGAAAATTAGTTGAAAAATAAACTATTTAAAAAAATAACTACAAAGAGCCACAAAGCAATTAGCTGTGCGTGTAAAATGCATTTTAAAGTAACAACGCTGCTGTTGCTGCGGTTGACAATGGAATGCAAGTGAAAATTATTATTATTTTATTTTTGTACTGTGGAAAACTTTCAATATAACTAATAATATATTTGAATACTGTTTTGTTAAAGTTTTTTTGGATAAAAAATGTAGCTTTACAAACAATTTTAATTTAATAAATCGCAATTTTTTATTACGGAAAATTTCATTTAAAATATATTTATTTTTCTTTCCTTTCTTTTTATTTGTGCTATTTGTTTTCTTTTCTTGTGTCTTCTTTTCTTTTTTTTTGTTTTTTTCCATTTGTGCATTCTTTTTCATTCGGTTATTTTTTTTATCTAATTTTTCGTCTTTTTATTATTTTTGTTCTTATTTTTTTTTTTTATTTAGCTCTTGTTAATTTTTTATTATTTTTTTCCAGAACTTTTTATCTTTTTGTTTTGAAATTATAACGTTCGTTATATTCTCTATTATTCTGCAACATATTTAATACAATTATGCACCGCGGCAGCAAATTATTGTGCTGATCGCTCGCTAGGCAGCGCATTAAAATTAAATTTAAAATTGAAAATATCAAGCATTTGTTGCCGCGTAAATTTCCCACGAAGTAGCAATTTGTGTAATTTTCCAAAGCAAAGCTTTTCATTAAAACAACCATCGATCGATCGATTGCGATTGCCTGGCGATCGCATGCAAAACAATCATTAAAAGTGCGGCTGCCGCGGCGACTGCCGCCTGTCGCTTGTCGCCCAGCTACACGTTCTGCGGCGCACAAATATTGTTCAATTGCATTGATTATTTTTATGAGCAGCAACAACAAGAATTAATCGCAAAAATGGAAAAAAAAATAAAAATATTAATAATTACCTAACAATTGGAATTATGAGCATCTGACGCTGCGTGACTTTGCGGGCGGTCGAGGGGCGGCGTCGGTGTCTTTAAATCGCTCGCAGCGCTCGTTTGTTCTAAAAACATTAAATCAGAGGCTTTGGTGTCCGGTCACCGTGTTGCGGCGGTCACTGGCGACCTTTGCGGCGGCTGCTGTTGCTGTTGCTATTGCTGCTGCTGTTGCTGGCGATGTTGTTGCAGCTGCAAGCTTGTTATTGTAGGTGTTGAATTAAAAGTTAACAACAATGGCGCATGACTGCTTTTGACCGAGGCACACTTGGCATGTTGAGATTTCGTTATGTTGTTTTAATTTTAGTTCTAAGTTATTTTAAATAATTTTTATAATTTTCATTATTTTTTATAATTTCGTTAATCTAAAAAAATAAGCTGATTACATTATAGAATTTATTTATATATTCCACATGAAATTTTAATTTTTTATATGTACTTTAATTTAAAAATATTTAGTAAAAAAATCTTATTTAAAATTCAAAGTTCCACATTCAGTGAAAATCACAGGTGTTAGTAACATTTCAAGGTATCAGTAAAAATTCAAGATTACAGTAAACATCCGATATTTCAGTAAAATATACAGATTTCAATAAAAATTTGAGATTTCATAAAATAAATTATTGAGATTACAGTAAAAATTCAAGATTTCTGTAAAAATTAAAGATTTCAGTAATATTTCGAGAGTACAGTAAAATTTCCAGATTTCAGTAATAATTTGAGATGATTTTAAAAATTCAAAATTCCAGTATAAATTCGAGATTTTAAAAAAAATTTGAGATTTCCGAACAAATTCGAGATTACAGTAAAAATTTCAGATTTCAGAAAAAAAATTTGAGATTTTACAGTACAGAAAAATTTCAAGTTTTCGAGATTTCAGCAAAAATTCGAAATTTTAATAAAATATGTAGATTTTAATAAAAATTACAAATTTCAGTAAAAATTTTAAATTACAGTAAATATTCAAGATTTCAGTAAAAATTTGAGATTTGAATCAAAATTCGAGTTTACAGTAAAAATGCGAGACTTCAGTAAACTTTCGCGATTTCACTAAAATATAAATTTCAATAAAAATTAGAGATTTCAGTAAAATTACAGTAAAAATTCAAGATTTCAGTAAAAATTCGATATATCAGTAAATATTCGAGAATACAGTAAAAAATCAAGATTTCAGTAAAAATACGAGATTTCAGTAATAATGTGAGATTTCAGTAAAAACTCCAGGTTTTAATAAAAATTCAAGATTCCAGTAAAATTTCAAGTTTTCAATAAAATATCGATTTTTGAATCAAAATTCGAGATTTGAATCAAAATTCGAGATTTCAGTAACATTTCGAGATTTCAGTGAAAATTTAAGATTTCAGTAAAAATTCGAGATTTCAGTAAAATTACAGTAAAAATTCAAGATTTCAGTAAAAATTCGATATATTTGTAAATATTCGTGAATACAGTAAAAAATCAAGATTTCAGTAAAATACGAGATTTCAGTAATAATTTGAGATTTCAGTAAAAACTCCATGTTTTAATAAAAATTCAAGATTCCAATAAAATTTCAAGATTTCAATAAAAATTCGATATTTGAATCAAAATTCGAGATTTGAATCAAAATTCGAGATTTCAGTAAAAATTCGAGATTTCAGTGAAAATTCAAGATTTCAGTGAAAAATTCGAGATTTCAATAAAAATTCGAGATTTGAATCAAAGTTCGAGATTTCAGTAAAAATTCAAGCTTTCAGAAGAAAATCGAAATAATAATAAAAATTCAAGATGTTAATAAAAGTCCGAGATTTCTGTAAAAAGATTTATTTGATTTTAAATTCAATATTTTTATTTTGTTGTTTTTTTATTTGTTTCAATTTTTGTACATATTTTTGTAAATTTTAATATTTTTATCATAATAAAATTTATATTTATTTTTTTTTTTTTTTTTTTTTAGTTTTTCTTATTTCTTGTTTTCGAGTTCAAAGTCACCTCATGCCTTTGCAGCCGGAAAAGTTCATTGCGAACTGCTGCGCATGTTGTTGCTGTCGCCATTGTTCTATTATTTTATGTTGTTGTTGCTATTGCGGCTGCCATTGTTGCTGTTGCTGTTGCTGTGCGTTATGATTTAGCAGACACTTTGATTATCTGTGCCTTTGATTTTCGGAATTAATTAAATGCGCTGTCTGTCGTTTGTCTCTTGTTGCTTTTGCTGCCGCTGCAATTTTGACACATGAAATGCAATATTTTTGTTTGCAATTGCTCATAATTTATTGCTGCTGTTGCAAATATTAATTTTTCTTTTATGTGTTGCTGCTGCTGTTGTTTAATTAATTTACATTTGATTTTCATGCCATTTGCAAATCTTTAGCTTTTATCTGTTGCTTTTCTATGTTTTTAGTTGCCGTTGTCTGTTGCTGTCGCTGGTGTTGTTGTCACTGATTGCCGGACTGTGATAAGCGTTCAGAACTTGGCAACGTTTCGGCGTTTTGTATTTAGCGTGATTTTGACACGCGATTATTTATGGCAGGTCGTGTGTTTGAGAGTTGAGTGGTTGTTTTTGCAAATGCGGGTGGATGCAGTTGATGATGAGGGGTATGGGGGTTGGTAATATGTTCTCTAAAATGTTGTAATTGTGTTTTATTGCGAAATTATTCAATTTTAAAAATACAAAAAAATATATATTTTTGATTTTAATTTCTGTATAATTCGTATGTACTATTTTTAAATTATAATTATAATTCTCATAATTTATAAACGCATTTTAATGTTGATCTTTTTATTTACTTCTTATTTAATAATATGATAATTACTTTATTATGAAAAAATATAATATTTCTTTACAAAACTATTTCAATTTACTTCCAGTCTCTTGTAAGCACATTTAAAACATCTTAATTATTATTTCAGCGTTCAGCATAAATGGCAAATGCTGCTGCTATGGAATTCTGTGGCCCCCTGCGACCACCCGTCAGCTGTGACCAAAAGCGCGCAAATGAGCGGCCGCTGCTGTTGCTGCTGGCTGAAACTGCCCGGCAATCAAGAGTCGTCGCACGTTTGCCGCATTTCATGTTGGCTGTCAATTGAAATTGTTGCAGGTTAATACTGACTGAGAGGCCAGGCCGCCTGAAACGAGCAACGGGCGAAGTTGGTGGCGCAAACCAAACCAAGCCATAAACGGCGGAAATTAAATCAACTGCTAAAGCTATGGCTAAATGTCAAATGTGAAGCAAAACAAATTCAAATTATTTGTCAAATAATTTCATGTATCAGCAACAAAAAAATTAATAAAATTTAAGATTTAAGTATAATTTCGAGATTTCAGCCAATATTAAATATTTGAAAAAAAAAACATTAAGATTATAGTAAAAATTTGAGATTGCATTAAGAATACGATATTTCAGTCAAATTTCGGGATTTCAGCAAAAATTCGAGATTTCAAAAAAATTCAAGATTTCAGTAAAAAAAAAAAATCAAGATTTTAGTAAAAATTAAAGATTTGAGAAAAATTCGAGATTTCAGTAATAATTAAAGATTTGAGAAAAATTCGAGATTTCAGTAAAATTTCGAGATTTCGGTAAAACTTCGAGATTTCAGTAAAATTGAGTATTTCAGTAACAGTTCAAGATTTCAGTAAAATTCGAGATTTCAAAAAATAACGATAAAATAAAAAAAAAAAATTTGGTAATTCAGTCAAAGTACGTGATTTCAGTAACAATTCGAGATTTCTAAAAAACAAGATTTCAGTAAAAATTCGGGAAAAATTCGAGATTTAAGTAAAAATACAAGATTTCAGTTAAATTTCGAGATTTTAGTAAATATTCGAGATTTCAGTAAAAATTCGAGATTTTAGTAAAAATTTGGTATTTCAGTAACAGTTCAAGATTTCAGTAAAATTCTAGATTTCAAAAAAACCAAGATTTCAGTACAAAAAAATTCAAGATTTCAGTAAAAATTAAAGATTTCAGAAATATTCGAGATTTCAGTAAAAATACGAGACTTCAGTTAAATTTTCGCGATTTTAGTAAAAATTAGAGATTTCCGTAAAAATTCGCGATTTCAGTGAAAATTGGGGATTTCAGTAAAATTTCAAGATTTAATTAAAATTCGAGGTTTCAAAAAAATCAAGATTTCAGTAAAACTCTGGAAAAATTCGAGATTTCATAAAAATTCGAGATTTCAGTAAAAATTCGAGATTTCAGTAAAAATTCGAGATTTTAGTAGAAACTTCGATATTTTAGTAAATATTCAAGATTATAGCAGGTTTTAAAAAAAATTTAAGAATTCATTATAAATTCGAGATTATGGTAATAACTGAAGATTTCGTTAAAAATTCATCGATTCATCGAAAAATTTGAGATTCGAGTAAAAATTTAAGATTTCAGTAAAAATTTGAGATTCTAAATTTCATTTAACATTTATGATTACAATAAAAATTCCAGATTTCAGATAAAAAAGTAGATTTCAGTAAAATTTAAAGATTTGAATAAAAATTCAAGATAGCAGAAAATTTCGAGATTCAGTAAAAATTCGAGATTTCAGTTAGAATTTTTATATATCAGCAAATATTCGAGATTTCAGTTGAAATACGAGATTTCAATAAAATTCAAGGTTTCAATAAAAATCGTGATTTCAGTAAAATTTCAAGATTTCAATACAAATTCGAAATTTCAATAAAAATTTGAGATTTCAGTAAAATATAGGATTTCCGTAAAAATTTGAGATTTCAGAGTTAAGTCAAAATTTCATTAAAATGTCTAAAGAATTTCATTATAAATTCGAGAATTCAGTAAAAAAAAAAACGCGATTTTAAAATTTTAATATAGAAATGAACATTTCTATAGAAATTTAAATTTGAATTAATGCATAAAAGCTTTCAGTGTAAATCAAAAATTTCAGCGAACTAAAAATCTACAATTAATTGTATTAACAATAATTATATAATATCATTAAAAATAAACCTTTCAGAATAATCAATATTATATAAAATATAGTAAAAATGAAATAAAAATCAGAAATTAATAAAATATTTTAAAAAATCAAACATTGATTTAGTAGCCTCTCGATCGCTGTGATCACTTGCGATAAGCTGCAACGATTTATCTTCTTTATCAGCAAGCGAGGTTGTTGCCGTTGCTGTTGCTTGATAAATGCCTTCAATTTAAACAATTAATTAAAACCAAAGTGCAGCCAGTGACACTTGCAATGAGAGCTCAAAATGTGGCAGCACAGTAGCGCTGGCAGCAGTCGCAGCAACCACCGCATTGCGATCGAACGATTTCGATCGCACGCCACAAAAAGTGACAAACATAACGCGTCTACGCAATGCGGCAGCAACAAGTGCGGGTAGTAGCAGCAGCAACAACAATATGGAACAACATCAGACCAAAAACAATCATTATTGTTGCTGTTGCTTTTGCTGCAATCTTACAATGGAAATCAGTGCAAGGAAGACAGCCCACACTTGATTATCGCCGCGTTATCAGCGCCGTTCATCAGCATTTCCGCTGCGATGCAATGCAGCCCCACGCATGTCGCAGACACACACACGAATGCAGCAACAGTAGTTACCAGCAACACTAACCGACGCAATCAATCTCAATTAAATCACTTTTGTTGGCGCGCATCTTCGATCATTTGGTGACAATTAATTTTGTCTGTGTGTTTTTTTTTCTTCATCATTTTCATATTCGCTGCATGTTGCAAAAGCAGCGGCAGCAGCACAGCAACATGCATGCTACATGCAACAATTACCTGGTGTCGCTGCCGCATGCGATGCCGTCGCAGCAGGCGCTCGATTTGTGGCAAATCGTCTGTGACAAGCGAAGTGCTACCAACTTATCACGAACACGAACAGCGGTAACTGGTAACAAAATTGAATTGAAAATATAACATTTTTTGTAGGCATAATTTTTGTTAATAAAAGAGAAACAGGTTGTTTTGTGCGCAATTTTAATTGATTTCTCAGACAATAATCTGAGGCTTTAGGCAATGCTAGAAGCTCTCATTAATCTAAACGTTTGATGTCAAAAACCTATTAATTATTATTTTATTTAACAAACACTTAAATTGGGTCCTATTTTGATATTTACATTTATTTAAGCAGCGTAGTATGCTAGAAAAAAATACTCGACAGTTTCGTTGATTTTTTTCTACTTTTGTGGAAATTAATTCTTTCAATATAAAATAATTTCTTTGTGAAAAATGTCTGTTTTATTTTTTTATTTAATGTACTTATATTTCAGAAAAAAGTCGAGACATTAGTAAAAGTTCAAGATTTTAGTAAAAATTCAAGATTTTAGTAAAATTCGAGATATCAGTAAAAATTCGAGATTTCAGTAAAATTCAAGATATCAGTAAAAATACGAGATTTCTGTAAAAATCCGAGATTTCCGTAAAAATGGTTTCAATAAAAAAAAAATCGAGATTTTTTGTGAAAATTCGAGATTTCGGTAAAATTTCGAGATTTCAGTAAAAATTCGAGATTTCAGTAAAAAGTCGAGATTTTAATAATAATTCGAGATTTCAGTAAAAATTCGAGATTTTAATAAAAATTCGAGATTTCAGTAAAAATTCGAGATTTTAATAAAAATTTAAGATTTTAATAAAAATTTAAGATTTCAGTGAAAATTCGAGATTTCTGTAAAAAATTTGATATTTCAGTAAAATTCGAGATTTTAGTAAATATTTTTGATTTCAATAGAAATTTTAGATTTGAATCAAAATTAGAGATTTGAATCAAAATTCGAGATTTCAGTAAAAATTCGAGATTTTAAAAAAAATTTCAAGTTTTCAGTAAAAATTCATAATTTCAGTAAAAATTCGAAATTTCAGTAAAAATTCGAGATTTTAATAAAAATTTAAGATTTCAGTGAAAATTCGAGATTTCTGTAAAATTTGGAGATTTCAGTAAAATCCGAGATTTCACTAAAATTCGAAATTTTAGTAAAAATTTTAGATTTCACTAAAAATTCAAGATTTCAGTAAAAATTCGAGATTTCAGTAAGAATTCGAGATTTCAGTAAAAATTCGAGATTTTAGTAAAAATTTGAGATTTCAGTGAAAATTCGAGATTTCTGTAAAAATTTAGGATTTCAGTAAAATTCGAGATTTTAGTAAACATTTTAGATTTCAATAGAAATTTTAGATTTGAATCAAAATTCGAGATTTCAGAAAATTTCTAGATTTTAATAAAAATTCAAGATTGCAGTAAATTTCAAGTTTTCAGTAAAAATTCAAGATTTCAGTAAAAATTTGAGATTTAAGAAAAAATTCGAGATTTTAATAAAAATTTAAGATTTCAGTGAAAATTATTAATTTTTGTAAAAATTCGAGATTTCAGTAAAATTCGAGATTTTAGTAAAAATTTTAGATTTCAGTAAAAATTCAAGATTTCAGTAAAAATTTAAAAAATTCAATTAAATTCAAGTAAAAATCCGAGATATCAGTAAAATATATAGGTAGATTTCTGTAAAAATTCGAGATTTTAGTAAAATTTAAAGATTTCAGTAAAAATGATAGATTTCAATATTTCAGTAAAAATAAAAAAAAATTAGGTAAAAATTCGAGATTAAAAAATAATATATATTTTTGAAAATTTCAATCGATTTTTAAGTTTAAATAATGATTGCAATCAAAACATAATTTTAGTTAAGATTTAATGATAGTTAATGTCAGTTAAAATTTAAGATTTATGTAAAAATAAAAATCCGAAAATGTTCAATGAACAGTTAATATCAATGGTTTTTATTAAAAAAAAAGATAAAATTGTGTATTTTAAAACAAAAAGATAAATTGGATAATTTTATGTTCTGACACGAAGATCAGTTTTTGGTCGTAGTATCTAATACATCACTTTCATACATTATAGTTCATATGTTGTATAGTTTCGCGACATGTATTGCTTTCTGTTCTACTTCAAATAAACAATAAACTTTGCAAGTAATGTTTACATTTTTAAAATAATGATTCCTACCCTCAACAAATATAATAAATTGCATAATTTGGTTTTTTGTAAGCAATAACGAAAATAGAAACATTTTAAAAGCAACTGAAAGTAAATCTATTGCTGCAGTTAAAAAAGCTCTAGCAAAATTTAAACAAAATCTTCAAAGTCATAGTACAAATATAAGAGTAAAATAAGTGCAGTAAGTAATTAAAATAAAGCTAATTTATGCACGTGAGTATATATGCGACAAGTTAGCGCTTTAACACCTTAAAGTTATTAGCAAAGGAAGGGCAATGCAACGCGACGCTCATTTGATGTATGGCAGGCAGTAATAAATATAGCAGATTCACTGCTCAGCTACTAAATTCGACATGACACAGCACAGATTTAGTGATTTAGTGGCATAATATATAAAACAAGCGACATCAAAGCGGCACGCGCGGCTAATACTTCACAAAAAGATGCAAGTTCGTTGCTTAAGTCTTTTGTTCTATAGACTGTTGTGTTTAAGATGAGCGGCTTTTTAAAGAGCTTCCAGGTTTTTAAATAAATTGAAAATTGGCAGATTCTTCTAATGGTATTGGCGCTTATAATAAACTGTATTTGCTAAGGTTTCAAATTTATAATTTTATACAGCAGCACTTCCAACTGCTAAAGAATTGAAATGTGGTGTAAAAATATTTTATTATGAAAAATATATATTTTTTTTATTAAAAATACAAATTTATAATTTGAATTTAAATAAAAATAGCATAATAGGTAAAACATACTACAAAAAAAAAATGTTCATTAGTCAAATATTTAAAAGTATTCTGAAGTATTGTGTATAAAAGAAGTGGCTTTTAAAAGGCCTTCTATATTTTTGAATTATATTCAAATGTTAGCAGAATTTTCACAAGATATTGAAGCTTATAAAAAACTGAAAAAATAAAGACTGATAATTAAGAATTTTATATAATTACACTGCCAACTGCTAAGAGGTCAAAATTTGTTGTATATTTATTTTATTAACTTTAATTTAAATAAAATTTATATTTTATAAAAATTCAAATTTTAAATTAAAAGATTAAATTTAATTCATCGGAAATGTTCTAAGAAATGTACAAGTTCGCTGCTTACGTCTTTTGATTTATGTAGTGTTGTGTGTAAAAGCAGCGGCTTTTTAAATGCCTACTGTATTTTTAAATAAATTGAAAAATTGGCAGAATTTTCACAGTACATTAGAATACATTCTAAAAAAAAACGGAAAATATTAAGGATTAAAATTCAAAAGTTTATGTAGCAAAATGTTTAAATATATTGCATATATATTTTATACACTTTGAACTTAAAAAAGAGATTTTTATGAAAATTAAAATTTCTAAAAAACCTAAAAATACAATTGATTGTGCTACTACTAACCAAACAAGCTCTCCTTTATGTTGTAATTGAAAAAATCTACCTTAACAACAACTACGACAAGTGGCAATGTTCCTGGCAACGCCTGTGGCTAAGCACTGTTCTAAACATGCGGCTAAGTGGCTGGCAATTTGGCCGGCAAAACGCCATCAACACGTGATTTTGTGCAGCCGCAAGTAAAAAGTGGCTGTCTGCTGGCTCGCCGAGCGACATCTGCCTGGTGCAACTGTGCAACAACCAAACGTCCGTCCGTCCGACCAATCGACCGGCTGTCGCTCATTTGTTGACAATAATTTGTTAAACTTGTTTCTGCTGATAATTTAATTTGCATGCGCGCTTATTTATTAAGCACTTTAAGTGAGTCGCCAGTCGGCGGTCGCACGTCTGCCGCGTTGCCATTGCCGTTGTCGCTGCCGTATCTGTGGCATCTTCAAGGATCTGTGGCATCTTCAAGCAGCGCGGTACTGCGCTTATCGCACAACGCATCTGCTACACTCGTGTTTATTTATGCGCTATTTGGCTGCCAGATTGCAATCGCCTAGTCACATCGCATCGTCGTATCGTCGCATCGGCGCAGCAACATGTTGTTGGCAAATGATTTGCGTGCGCCTCGCGTGTTTTGTTTTTTAATTGCCAACATGTTGCTGATATTTTCTACGCGCACAACAACAATAACCATCCACAAATACAACAAGCACAATTTACGCAAAAGGCCACACACAGCAAGCGCTCTGTTGTAGTTGCTACTTCGTCTATTGTTGCTGTTGCTACTCTATTCGTTGCCTTAATCATTTAATTAGTTTTGATTGGCGCGCGTAAAACATGTCTTTGTCTTTGCCTAAAACGCAAATCAAATCGTGCTGCTGCTGCAGTTGACTTTGTTAACATTTTAATAATAAAACATGTTGCTGCCACGGCTGCTGTGCTTGCTCGACATCATAACTCATAAATCCTTCATTAGCTGCCACACAATGCGGTGTCGAACAGACATATTTTGTGGCACACTATTACAATAACAACAATTGCAACAGCAATGAGAACCACATTCAGAACAATAAATTGCACATTAATATTTGGTAGCAGCGGTAATTTTTTTTTGTTTGTTTTGCGTTCTGCGCACGACTGCTCATTCAAGAAACAATGAAATAAATAATAAAAAAAAAATTTATATATATATTTTAAAAAATAATTGAAATAACTAAATGAAAATGTGATTTTTATTCAAATGCATGCATTTAAAAATAATATCATATATTTTATATTACTGCATTACAAAAATGCTCAAAATATTCTAAACAATATATTTGTATGGTTGTCACAATTATTTTTCTATCAAATTGAAATTGTGCCAAAATAGTCTTAATCATTATAATAATTACAATATCACTTTAAAATTAAAATGTCATAATAAATTTGCAGTAATTATGTTTATTTTCAGTATTATATTAAAACTAAATAAATATGTTTCTCACAATTTTTGTTCACTTATTATTTTGTTAATCTGATGATATTAGATTGTGCTAAAATAATCTTATTGTGCTGATTATATTATTATTATTTCAAAAACATTATTTTTATATATTTTTTGTAAATATATTTGTTCTTAAAAATTAAATTGTTATGAATTTATTAATATAAAAAAATAGTATTGTATTGAACATTCATGGTGATTATAATATGTATACTTTGATAAATAATGTTCATAACATACTTGCTGCAAATATATTTTTGATCTTAATCTATTAATCTATCTATTAATATTTTTACTAATTTAATAATACTTTTTTTTTTAATAAGTATGGTTGTGGTATTTGTTTGCTTTGTTTAGAATTCTAATGTTGGATGTAAAAGTTTTTTTATGAGTGCATTGACTATTACAATTTTATTTATTATTGGGACAATCAATATTATTAATGTTTTATATTTATTAAGATTTTTGTATATTTGTTATGTTTATGATTTGTATAATTTAAATTATGAATCATGTTCTTGGTTATTACAACATTGTTATTGTTGTTATAATTAATAATAATCTTCTAATTGTTATTATTGTGACAGTTTTAAAATCTTTGTAGTACTAATTTTATTATGTTTGTGGTAATGATAGTATGATGATTCTTTCCGTAATCTTAATCGATGAATATTGTTAAGATTTGAAGTAAATATATATTTCACAAAAATATTCTTTTAAAAATTATGTTTTTGATATAAACAATATCATGACATAATTAACAGAAAATAAATTCACTACAAAAATTACTTTAAAAAAATGTTTGCCGTCAACATAAAAAAATGAAATTCAAACAAAATAAAAATTAATCAAATATAGTCAAATAAAGTCACATAAAAATAAATTAAAATAAATGAGTTCAAATCAAATAAGTTTTAATAAAATCAAATACGACAAAATAAAAACAAATCAAATAAAAATCAAATAGAATCAAATAAAATAAAAAAAAAATAAATAAATTAAAATAATATCAAATAAAAGAAATAAAATAAAATTAAACGAAATCAAATAAAATCAAGTAAATCAAATTAATTTAAATAAAATCAAATAAAATGAAATCAAATCAAATAAGATCAAATAAAATCAAATGTAATAAAATCAAATAAATCAAATACAAAAAAACATCAAATAAAATCAAACAAAATCAAATAAAATAAACAACAAAAAAAAATAAAATAAAGAAATCAAATTAAATAAAATCAATTAAAGTCAAATTAAAATAAATATTGAAACAAAATCAAACCAAATAAAACCAAATTAAAACAAATAAAATTAAATAAAATCAAATAAAATCAAATAAAAACAAATAATTTAAATAAAATCAAATAAAATATATCAAATAAAATAATACCAAATAAAATAATATCGAATTAAATAAAATACATTCAAATAAAATCAATCTCAATCAAATAAAATCAAATAAAATCAAATAAGATCAAATAAAATCAAATAAAGTCAAATAAAATCAAATAAAATCAAATAAAATCAACTAAAATCAAATATAAAATCAAATAAAAACAAAATCAAATAAAATCAAATATAAAATCAAATAAAATCAAATAAAGTCAAATTAAATCAAAATAAATCAAATATATTAAAAAATATCAAATAAAATAAAAAAATCAAATTAAATAAAATCAAGTCAAGTCAAATAAAATCAAATAATATCAAATAAAATAAATTCAAATATAATGAAATAAAAAAGAAAACAAAATAACGTAACATAAAAAACTGCAAATAAAATCAAATAAACTTGTAAAAAAAACATATAAATTAAATAAAGCTAAATATTATAATAAAAAAATGACAAACAAAATATTTTTTTTTACTTTAACTGCTGACTCAACGGTAACTTCGTGAAATTAAAAAAAAATTAAACAGAAAACACCAAAAATATGTTGTTGTTGTGCAAATAATTGCTAATGGAAAAATTTACATCTCGCAATCGCATCGTCGCGTTGACTCCGCGCACTTTGAACTCGTTCGCTTGCTCGGTGGTGCGATCGATCTCTCGATAGATCCAGCGATGGATCGATGGCTGAGCCAATGCAACGTTTATGGGTTTCGGTGAACGTGCAGCACGTTCTTCGGGTCGTTATTCGGTGATGCTTCGGGCAGCAAGAAGTGCGAGATGTCTGAAGAGCATGAGAAGTTGTAGTAGGTAAGTGGTTGAAAAAGGATGAAGCCCATGTTGCTGCCACCGCTGCTCGAGGCGGGTGACAACAACGAAAGTGTTTTTGGTGCTTCGTGCGACGAGTTTCAACTCTTTGATTCGACTGAATTTGGCCAAGTTATTTGGCCATTTTATGTAATGCGCTGTCGATGTATTTGCTGTTGCTGCTGATGTTGTTCGCAATAAGTTATGTAACAACCGCAACAAATATAAACAAAAGCAATGCAAATAATTTGAAAAGGCCACAAGCAACGCAAATATGGTTGAAACAGGTTGAAAGGCAAATTTTTGCATTTGCATTTTAATTGAATTAAAAAATGTATTTGTTTGTTGTTGAATTTTTTTTATTATTATTATAAATTGTTGTTGTCGTTATTGTCCATATGTTGTTGTTGACAATTGCAACATTTGCTGCCACCAAATGCCCTGAAGCCAGCTGAAATAATTTAATAATAAAAAATACAACTTAAAATATTTTGACATATCTCTCTGTTGAATTTAGCAAATTTATTTGTTAACTTTTCGCAGGCCACATGTGCCGCACATGTGGCAACACTTGTGGCGGCATCACTGGCAGCATTTGTCAGCAATCATTTACAATTTAATTGCTACAAATAATAATTTTATTTGCTTGCAGTGCGCAGCCAGCCACACGCCATTGTTTTGCGCCCCATTCGCACATAAATCATAAAATGGCGAACAGCGTTCATTTTTTATTAGCTGTAGTTCTTTTTTTATGTATTCAGTGATTTTTATTGTACTGGTTTTAATCTTTAAAACTGTTTTTTATTATATTAGTTACATATTTTAATTATTTCAGAGACAATATAGAATATTTTTATTTTAGATTTTTGCGAAAATTTGAATTTATATTGAAAAATTACATATAATGACAAATTTTTAGTAAATAATTAAATTTTTAGTGAAAAATTAAATTTTTAGTGAAAAAAATGAAAAATGGTGAAAAATTCTATTTTTATTGAAACATTTGATTTATAGTGAAAATTTTGTTTTTTTTAGTGTAAAATTGGTTTTTTTAGTGCAAAAATTATTTTTTTAGTAAAAAATTTGATTTTAATTGAAATTTTAGTGAAAAATTGAATTTTAGTGAAAAATTGAATTCTTAGTAAAAAATTAATTTTTGTTCAAAAAATGAATTTTGAGTGAACAATTGAATTTTTATTGAAAAATTAAATTTTTAGTGAAAAATTGAATTTTGTAGTGAAAAATTATTTTTTTATCCAAAAATGAATTTTTAGTGAACATGGATTTTTTTTTTGGTTTTAATTTTGATTTTAAATTACAATTTTTCCATTAATTCAAAACTAGCTAAAAATACAACATTTAGACAAATCAATTTTCACTTTCTAAAAACGACAGTTTTTATTTTGCAAAGCCTGTTTACCGCCACTTTTACTATATTTTTTGGTTTCTACATAAATCTGAAAAAATTAAAACCTTGTCCAAAATTAATCAAAATTTAATGTGCGCTTAAAACTCATCGCTTTTCTCACCAATTGCTGCTGCTGCTTGTAACTGTTGCTATTACTGCGGCGGCTGTGGCAACAGCCCACGCGTGCGCTCCTCGCCAATTCCATTAACCATCTTTGGCTATCGTGCCAGCTGAAATATCATCGACTGCCGATGCTGCTGATGATGTTGCTGATGATGATGGTTGGGAAGCGACGCTCCTTGCGGCAGTTGGCAACCGCCTAGGTGTTGCTGCAGTTGCTGCCTTCGGTGGCAACAATTGCGCAAATATTGCCGAGTTCTAGTCACATATGTGGCAATAATAAAAACAACAGAAACAAATAAAAAAAATCACAATTTCATATTTTAGGCTTTAATGTTGTTGTAACTGCATTATTAGCACTTGGTGCTGTTGTTGTTGCTGCCACGCAGTGCCTTAAATTGATGAGGTGTTGGTAATTGTTTTAGTTGTTGTTGCAATTGCCTTTGTTGTTGCTACTTTTTTATATTTAGAACTTCCGATGCCGCTCATGTTCCTGCCCTGCGCCATCTGTTGACGACAGCGTGCGAATCAATTGCCAATGAAATCGTTGAACGATGTGCGACGCACGACAAAAGACGTACGGCACAACGAATGCAGTTCGTCATCGTGACGCCTGCGCATTTGATTGTTTTTCGTTTATTGATTGCGGTGCATGTTGTTGCCGGTTGTCGGTTGTAAGTTGCTGTCGTTATTGTTATTTTAAATATTGTCAGCTGTTGTTGTTGCGCCGAATGCATGTTTTTGTTTTTTGAATTGGGTTACGTTCCGACGCTGCGATGGCTGCCGCGTCAGCAACTGTTGCTGCCATTATTAGCGGCATGCAAATGTTAGCAATTTTTTTGTTTTTTTTTTTTCAATTTTATTTTTTAATTTATGAAAAATGATTCACGCTCAGACGACAGCGTCAAAGGTTCCCACGTGAATTGTTGCCATTGAAGAGGTAAACAAATATATAAAATGTTTGTTAAAATTTGAACTTTTAGATGAAAACAAAATTATAGAGAAAAATCAAAAAAAAAAAAAAAAAATAGTGAAAAATTAAATTTTTAGTGAAAAATTGAATTTTTAGTGTAAATTTGAATTTTTAGTGAAAATTTGAATTTTTAGTGAAAATTTGAATTTTTAGTGAAAATTTGAATTTTTAGTGAAAATTTGAATTTTTAGTGAAAATTTGAATTTTTAGTGAAAATTTGAATTTTTAGTGAAAAAATGAATTTTTAGTGAAAAAATGAATTTATAGTGAAAAATTGAATTTTTAGTGAAAAATTGAATTTTTAGTGAAAATTTGAATTTTTACTGAAAAAATAATTTTTATTAAAAAATTTATTTTTTTAATGAAAAATTGAATTTTCAGTGAAAAATTGAAATTTTATTGAAAAATTGAATTTTTAGTGATAAATTTAATTTTTAGTAAAAATTATAATTTTTAATAAGAGCCAAATAAAATTCTAAAATAAGATAAAAACAAATATAAAATTGTCAAATAATTCGCTTCAGTGATAAGCGAAATTGTATGCGCTCGCGATAAGAATTTTGTTGTTGTTGCTGCTGCTAATGCATTTGCAACATAACGCAGATGTTGCTGTGATAGACGTAGCAAAATTATGGCAAATCAAAAATTACTTAACGCCAACTGAAAGACAAAGACTACTACAGCACGAAGAATATACTTGCGATTCATGATTCGTTTGGAACATCACGATTTTTTTACTAGAAAAATATAATAAAATGTTTATAAAAATATATTTTTTCATTTATTTACTTGAAAAGTTTAATTTATAAAAATAATAGAGATATATAAAAAAAATAATATAAAGAAATTCAATTTTATTCATTTGACCGCCTTGCAAACGAAGCCTGCAATCGCGCAGCCGCAACAGCAACATTTGCGCCGATTTCTTGTTGCCGTTCGCGCATCGATCGCCGATTGTTATCACTGGCTGTTTTTGCCAAATGCCTTTGCGCGGCTGCCACTTGCAGGGATTTTCGGTCAAAAGCCAGTTGTTGCTGTGGCCGCAGCATCTGTTGCTGCTGCCGCCATTTCGCGCACTTCGTTCGCTCCTTTTGGCCCGATTTATTTTATGTTAATACGTTTTTGCGCCATAAATTTGGCAGTCATTTTTTTCGTTTTTCATTTTATTTTAGTTGCTCCTTTGTGAAAGTAACGACGTTGACTGTTTGTCTAGGCAGCCGCCGAAGCGCAAAGATGGGCGACCACCAGCAGCAGCTGTTGTTGTTGCTGCGGCTGCCTTTACAGGTTGCAGGTTGCTGCTGCTGCTGGCAGTTGGCACTTATGGCAAACGAAAAAGAATAAGAAAAAAATCAAACCAAACAATAAAAAAGCTAAAACAATGCAACGTTACATTTGTTGCTGTCGCTATTGCTGTCGCTATTGCTGCTGTTGGCAGGTTGATGTTGTTTGTTTTTATTGCTGCTTCTTATTGTTTGTTGCAGTTGCATGTTGTTGCTGTTGTTTTTGTTTTTTCTGGTATAACATTTCAATTTTTACACCTCATATAAATCTGAATGCAGAACATTTGGCGTTGTGGCGATTTTGGCAAACAAATTGAATTGTGCGGTTGCTGCTACTGCTGTTGCTCATTTTATGACTGTATTTGCAATTTTCAGATGATGTTGTTGCTGCACATTGAGTGCAGTAGATGTATTTTTTGCAGTACGATTTTTTACTTAAGAATTTAGAGTTTACAAAAAAATTAAATTTTGAAAAATATAAATAATATGCATAACGTAAAAATACTTCACCCTAAGAAATGTTTAACTTTGTGCGCGAAAAAAATAATTAAATATATTAAATTTATTATACTAAATCAGCCTAACCAGTAAATTATATAAAGTCGACTGTAAAATATTATCAGGTTTAAGTTTTTATACGCCACATAGTACTCCGTTTTTTATTATAGTATGAGACGCATAAAAACAATAGTATTTCTACCATTAGTAAATATTAATATTGTTATTTTAAAACAATCAGACTGCATTATAAAAATAATTTGTGAAATAATACAAATTTAATAGTATTTTTGACAATTTGCAATGTTTTCATTATACTTAAAATATTAAATAGTATTGAAATTATTAAATTAATGGGATTGAAATAACTACAATACAAAACATTTGAATTGATATGAAAAAAACGAATAATATATAACCATAAAATTAATGATCGTACCATTAATGGGAAATTTTCTTCTACACACAGAAAAATACTATAAAATGAATAGGTTTTTGATATTAAATTTATACAATAGGACATATTATTATTTTAATGGATAAATACCATTGAATTTTACAAAATACTATTAAATACTATTAAATAATTTTTGTGTTTATATGAAAATATTTATTTTTTTGTATACTGTTTGAATCAATAACTGTTCTATTGACATATATGAAAAGCATTTTTTCTAAGGGTCTATTATTTATTTTAAAATTCTGAACATATTTTTGAAAAAAAGTTATTACAAATTAAGTGATGTATGGTACAGCAATAAAACTATAAACTAAAATTTTATATTTTAATTATAAAATTGTAATTACTTTACTTTTATAATGAAAAAATTGTTTATTTCGTATATGTTTAAAATTATATTATTTTGTATTCTTTTCCGTCTTTGAATAATAACAATTGTTTGAATATTTAGCATGTTGACAGCACTACATTCCAAACACATTGCAAACAATGAAAACATTGCCTGTTACTGTTGCCAACAACGTCAGCAACAGCAGCGGCAAAAGGTCAAAGCAAAGCTGCAGCGACACCTGCTACAATTGCAATTACAATAACAGAGCCAACAATAGAAACAGCAACATAAAAACGAATATGGTTAAAACATAATAAAAAACATGAGCTCAGTGCCATTTATGCCAATTGCAGCAACAACAATTAAAGCAGCAACATGAACAAAATAAAAACCATTAATATATTTTATACAATTTTTATTGTTTTAAATATATAAAAATAATTAAAATTATAAAAAGTTGCACAGTAATAAGAAGCAGCTAAAACCGCAGCAACAACAACAGCACACGGCAGCAATTTCGCATAAATTAGCAGTCAGCAACAGATGTCGAAATGAAATTTTCTATAATTCGTTAATCGATTAATTTTTGCGCGTTTGCCACGTTTATTGCATGTTGTTGCTGCTGCTGTGGTTGCTGCGGCATGTTGCTGCATACCATCAAGATGTTGGCGTAAAATGTTAGCAACATCAACCGTAGCAGCCGAAACAACAACAACCACAAAATAATGTTAAATTGTAGCAAAACACGACAAATGCAATAGCATCGACAGCAGCAATAACAACAACATTAGCAGCAGCAACATCAACAGCAATTACAACAACAAATTAAAATTAAAGTCACGCTTTGCATCGTGTTCTACATGTTGTTGTTATGAGTTTGTGTTTTGCACTTGTTGTTGCTGCTGTTGCTGTATCATCATAAACATCAGCTGCAGCAGCAACAAATGTAAATGTCGCTGGTCGATGGACAACAAACAATAAGCCATTTACAACAACAGCAGCAGCAACAATTGTTGTTGTTAGCCAAAAATCATTATTATTGTTATTACAATTAGTTGTTGTTGTTGTTGTTGTTGTTGCTGCAATTGTTTTGTTGTAATTTAATACCTTTCACTAAATGTGGCAGCAACTACAGCAACAGCCACCGCAGCAGCACGATTTTATTGCCGTTGATCAATCGCAACTAATTTATTGCGAATGCGGAGCGATACAGCAACGTAGGAGGTGGATGAGGAGGACGAAAAAAAACCGAAAAAAGAAGCACGAAGAAATGGCGGCGAAGGACGCAGCAACAAGTGCTGCACCGTAAGTGGAGCAGCAACATGCGATGCGATGCAACAGCAAAAGCGCATTTGCAATAAATTCGTATTGCTGCTGCTGTTGTTGTTGCCACAAATGTCTACATAAAATAGCTCTAAATACTGACAACAGCAATAGCGGCAGCAGCAACTCATTGACCACAGCAATAAAACAACAAACACACCCTGCAGCAACAGCAGCAGCAAATGTAGCCACATTAGTAACAGCAACAAGTGTTGCATTTATTGCGTTTCGCTATTTATTGAGTTTTTGTCACCAGTTTAGTGCTTTCATTTTTAACAGTTTATTAGATAAAATGCAATTTCAATATCACACTGAAAATTCAAATTTTCACTTACAATTATTTTTTTCACTCAAATTTAAATTTTTCACTAAAAATTCAATTTTCACCAAAATTCCATTTTACACTAAAAATTAAAATTTTCACTAAAAATCATGTTTTCACTCAAAATTCAATGTTTCACTAAAAATTAAGTTTTTCACTATAAATTATCAATATTGAAAAATTTCGATCAAAATTCAAATTTTCACTCAAAATTCATGTTTTCACTCAAAATTCAATTTTTCGCTCAAAATTCCATTTTCACTAAAATTTTAATTATTCACTAAAAACACAATTTATCATTAAAAATACAATTTTTGACTAAAAAGTAAATTTTTCACTCAAAATTAAATTTTTCGCTCAATATTCAATTTTGCACTCAAAACTTAAATTTTAACTCAAAATTCAATTATGCACTCAAAATTCAAAATTTTGGACTCAAAATTTAATTTTGCACTCAAAATTCAATTTTGGACTCAAAATTCAAATTTCACTCAAAATTCAATTTTTTTTACTCAAAATTCAAATTTTTCACTATAAATTAACTTTTTCACTAAAAATTAAATTTTTCACTAAAAATTCTGTTTTTCACAAAAAATTCTGTTTTTCACTAAAAATTATATTTTTCATTAAATATTTAAAATTAAAAAATTGCAGACATCGTGTATTAAATTTGCGTCAGCTTAAAATAACTAGAATAAATGTGCCTTTCCCAAGTGTTAAAAAATCTGCGATCTGCAAAAAACAAAACAACGAAACCAAAAATAAAAAAAAGTGGAAAAACAGAAAATGGTTGTAAACGCTGATTGTCATTTTATGTTCATGTGTAGTTGTTATGTTTTTCTTTATTTTCATTTTATGGTCTTATCGGCTTTTTTGTGATTTTGTTAAATTGTTAGGTAATAAAACAAAAAGAACAACAACAGCAACAAAAAAAATATTGCAAAGCTAGTAAATATTTTAACCTCCATCACTTTGAATTTGTCAACGCAGCAATTGCAGCGATTGCACGGTGGCAGCTGAGTTATAACAAAAAAAAACGTTAACAATTCAAATCAAATGGCCAACAAAATGGGCAACATAAACACTGCTGCAGCAACAACAACAACACTTAAATGGTTGCAATGCAAACAATGAGAAAAAAGCGCAAAAGCTCAATAAGAAATGATTTTTAGAGCATTGCTGTTGTTGGTTGTTGGTGATTTGCTGTTGCTATTGCTGTTGTTGCTGCTGCTGCTGGCATAAAATAACAATTTATGTAGATTGCATTGTAACGGTGACAACGTGTCACATGCTGTCACATGTCAGCGATATTAAAAGCGCTGTCGTTTGTGTCGATTGTTGCTGCACACATGTTGCAGTTGCTGCTGCTGCTGCCACCGCGGAGTGAACGCTGACTAATGCAAAATCAATTGACAAATTGTTGAAATTCAATCAGAACGCGTTATGATTTCATTGCAACCACGATGACTGTCAAAAGGAAAGCGCGCTGTTAGTGATGTTAAGAAAAGTGGTTACTTGGTACTAATTTTGTATACAGAGTACTGGCTACTTGGTACACGTTACAAAGCACAAGTTATATGACACATGTTACATAGTACCGAGTACAAAGGTACCGATTACTTTGTACCGTTTACAAAACACAAGTTTAATGTCTTTTAAATATTAAATAAAAAAAATAATTTTTCACTACTAATTTAATTTTTTACTAAACATTTTATTTATCATTAAAAATTGAATTCTTCACTAACAATTTAATTCTTCACTGAACATTGTATTCTTCACTGAAAATTTAATTCTTCACTGAACATTTCATTTTTCAGTGTATATTTAATTATTGAATTAATACATTAAATTCAAATTTTCACTAAAAATAAAAATGTTCACTAAAAATTAAATTTTACACTTATAATTAAAATTTCCACAAATAAATTCAGTTGATCACTAAAATTAGTTTTTTCAGTCAAAATACAGTTTTTAACTTAAAGTTAAATTTTTCACTCAAAATTAATATTCTCTCTCAAAATTCAATTTTCTCTTAAATTTTTCACTCAAAAGTCTAGTTTTCACTCAAAATTCAATTTTTAACTAAAAAATCAAATTTTCACTCACATTCAGTTTTTTTCACTCAAACTTAAATTTTTGCAATCAAAATTCAATTTTTCACTCAAAATTCAATTTCTCAATCAAAATTCAAGTTTTCACTCAAAATTCAATTTTTAACTCATAATTAATTTTTTTCACTCAAAATTCAATTTATCATTAAAAATTAAAATTATCACTCTAAGTAAAATTTTTCAGTAAAGATTCAATTTTCACTCAAAGTTAAATTTTTCACTCAATGTTAAATATTTCACTCAAAGTAAAATTTTACTCAAAATTCAAGTTTTCCAACAATATTCAAATTTTAACTCAATATTAATTTTTATCACTTGTATTCCTTCACTTAAAATTCAAATTTCCACTCAAAATTCAATTCTTTCACTCAAAATACAATTTTTCACTCAAAATTTGATTTTCTATAAACAAAAAAAAAAATAGTTTTGATTATTTATCACAGATAGATTGTTTTCATTTCACTTAAAATATACCTTTAATACCGGTTACTTTATACCGGTTCTTAATACAGGTTATTAGATTAATGGTTGTATTGTTATATATTACATGTTTTTGCTTGGTACCGATTACCAACATTTTTATTTATTTCTCCCTCTCTACTACATAAATAAAAAACTTTGAAGTGTATTAATTTCACAACTTCAACAGCAACACATAAATTGCATTAATTGTCACCGCGTTTTGACAGCTGCAACGGCAACGACGACGCACTGACAGCAATCAGCAGCATCATGTGTGCCACGTGAGTGCGTGCCAATTGCTGTTGCCGCAATCAAGCAATTTTTCTAAAGCAACAACAGCAACATGCGTCCACCTTCAATGCATTCAGTGTTTGAGGTTTCACGGTCTCTTCGACTCTTAGGCAGCAGGCATTTCGCATCCACAACAAATATCAGAGAACTGGGTCAACTTGGTCAGCGTCACAGCGACTGCATCTCATGCTGCACTGCTGCTGTTGCTGGATGCGTTAAAATAATATTTGCGAAGCTGTCAACGCGATGGCAGCCCATTTTGAGCGCAGAGCACGCAGAAGCAGCATAAAATATATAAAAAAAAGTAACAGCGACATCATCGGCATCAGGAACAGCACCAGCAGCAACTGTGACAACATCACCTACAACTGCAACAAGTTGATGATTAACAGCAGCAGCAACAACCGACTCGCGCACTTGATCTTGATGAATGCGCGTACGTTTTATGGCTCAAACGGATGGACGGATGGAAGACCAAAGAATGGTTGAACCATGGTTGGTTGGTTGGCGTAGCGGAATGCGCACAAAAATGTTAGAATCTTGCGCGCAGATAAACTTAAAAAGCAATAAAACCAACGACTGTTGCTGAGATCACTGGCACAACACATACACTCAGTAAATAAAAATTTAGTAGAACGACTATTAATTTTATTGGATTGTACTATTAAATTAGTAGTTTTGTGTACTATTATTATTTTTTAAATAAAACGAAACTCATTAAATTCACTAAACAACGGTATACAGTAAATAAAAAAAACGATGGTTAAACAATTAATTTTATAGGACCATTTGATTTTACTAATAATTTAATAATTTTATAGTATCGCGTATAATAAATTTCATTACTATTAGTTTAATAGTATCAATACTATTAATTTAATAGTATCAATACTATTAATTTAATAGTATCAATACTATTAATTTAATAGTATCAATACTATTAATTTAATAGTATCAATACTATTAATTTAATAGTATCAATACTATTAATTTAATAGTATCAATACCATTAATTTAATAGTATCAATACTATTATTAAAAATTGTTGCCAGTCTGTTACTAAATAATAATATATGCATTAATAAATATATTCAAAGAATTGTACACCGAATTAAATCCAAAAGTTAATGTTATTTGGAAATCGATACTATTAATTTAATAGTATCAATACTATTGATTTAATAGTATCAATTCCATTAATTTAATAGTAACAATAAGATTAATTTAATAGTATCAATACTATTAATTCAATAGTATTGATACTATTAAATTAATAATATTGGTGTTATTAAATTAATAGTATTGATACTATTAAGAGTCATGAAGCTATTACAAGTACTGATTATATTGATACTGATGATATATTGTCACATGTGAAATATACATGATTTTTCTGGGATTTCATAAAACGATCTAACTACGCTCCCCATGTTCACTAGTAAAAGGGTGAACACTTTTTATAGTATTGAAAATATTAATGCTATTGAATCAAACCTAAACTAAACTATTAATATTACTATTAATAGTACTAACTGATCAATGGAGCCATTTATATTTGAAATAATTTAGAATAATAATTAGAATTATTAAAAAAATTTAGATAAATAATTTTTATTTTAGATTTTTTTTAGTGCAGCACATCTACAAAGCTGCAGCAGCAATTTTAGATACGACTGTTGTAGCTGTTCCTGTTGTTGTTGTGTCTGCACTTGTTTTTGTGGCTTTTGAGATGGTTGCATCTTTTTTTTGTTATTGGTGTTGTCCGCAGTCAGCAACACTTGAGTTATGAGCAACCAGCAATGCGTACGTGCGAATTGTTGTTGTCAGCAGCAGCAACAACAGATGCGCATCGGTCACAGACTCTTGTCTGCCAAAAGCATGAATGAAACTTTTATATTTTTTTTGTTCGTTCAACTTAGTTCGAATGTTGCTGCGACATCATTAAATTTTTTTAATGCTCTTCATAAAAAAAATCGCTTAATTTCAAGCATTTATTTGGCTGCTTGCGTGTGGGCAGCTGTTGCTGCGTTGTTATCAAGCGATTGCAACAACAATCCGCACCAACAACATTTCGATGTGTTGCCAGTGCAGTGCGTAGGATGTTGGCAACATAATCGACACCCCATCCTGTTGCAGTTGCGGTCCTGACAATGCGTTGCTGTTGTTGTTTGGTTTTTTTAGTGGTTGTTTGATTCCTCCTGCAGTCGGTTTTCCTAATTTTTATTTTTTTTTTTGTTTGTGCGTTGTCAATAATATTGTCGCCGTTGCTGCTGCTGTCGTCGTCGTTGCAATCACTGCGTTGACAGCAGCAACTATAGCAAATGGCGTAATTGTTGTCCTGTCGATGTTGTTGCCGTCGCATTGCATCGTTGTTCGTTTCGAGTCAGGAAATTGCTGTTAATGTTGCTGTTATTGCAGCACAAACATTGCTGCAACAAGTACAATTTTATGTAGCAACATCGAACGTTGACATTCATTGATGTTGGCAGCAGCACTAATTGCGCTTAATTTTCGATTAATTTAATTTATATATTTCTTAGGCAATTTCTTTAGTTTTGTTCACATAATAAAAAAATATATCTCTGTTCAAATTATGAAAAACATAAATTGTTTTCATAATTTCCAGTTTTCCGGATAGCTTTTGCAGTAGTTTTAAGAAAAATTAAACTTTAAAAAATACCGTTTTTAAATTTTTTGAAATTTTAAAAGACGCCGAATAAATTGCAGAACTTCACAAATATTATTTGTTTAGGTACAACTACAACGGAATTATTTCAAAGAACAAAAATAAAATATAAACTTCACCAAGAATTTTGCGAATTATGTTGTTAGATGTGAATCTCTTGCGATTTACTGACAAGCGCCTTTTTGAGACGCTCCACCGGCAACGCACTCTTGACCTCGTAACGCGCATGTGTGCGTTCATATTTTCTCACGTTCCTTAAACGGAGCAGAACACCGAAACAATGTCAAAAGTTTACGCACCTTACGACAGAGCAGAACAAGGCATAGGAATTAGGCAACAACGGCAACAACAGCGACAGCAGCAACATAAAAATGCAAATATGAGACACAAGAAACGCGTGTCATCGTTGCCCAAAAATGGGGCCCAACAAATGTTGGCAGCAAACGGCAACAGGCACCGAACGAATAAACGAACGAACTAACATAAAGTTCAACATTTTTCGCTCGATCGCAAATGGCAAGCGTAACAAATGAGCGGCTGTCTTTAAGCGCGGGAAGCCGATATTTTATTTGTCAACAAAAATACATAAAAAAAATAATTTAAATAAAATAAAACAATTACAAAGCGCAGCACATTTGCCTAAAAGGGAAGATTGTTTAAATGTTCTGCTTATTTCTTGTATTTGCTTGCAAAACAAAAGACTTGAGCAACAAACGCGCCACTAATTGCATGTTGTTCCGCATGAGTCACGCGGCGCAATTTAGTTTTATTTGCCAGCATGGTCAAGATCAATTCATGAACTGTAGCAACTATAATAACAGCAACAATATTGTCTACGCTTTACTTTGACAACAAATAAATTGCAAGCCATGCAAATGGGTCAAGGCGAACGTTTGCGGGCAACAACAAACGTTTGCAACCAACAATTAAAACAGCGAAGACAACAAAACGAGCAGCGGCAGCAACAAATTCGTTTTAAATTGGCGCACACACAGCAACAATAGCAACAACAACAGCGAGAAGAACAAAGGCAGCAGCCAAAAGTAAAGATTGATCTGCTGCAACTGCAACAACAACAGAACAGCAGCAACATTGGGCCCGAAAATGTCAAAAAAAAAGACAGTCATCAATAAGACGTTAGGCTATGTATATTTTTTTTTAAATCTCAACAACACTGAAAATAAAAACCCACTCAAAAAACAGGCAAAATAAGCAGGAAAATGTAAGAAAACAGACAGGCAAACGAGCTGTTTATAGACAGCCCCCAGACAAAATTTTTGGAATGGTCGAAACAGTTTAGAAACATTTTTTCGTCAGAGCAGAGCTTGTATCAAAATCTACCTGTTTTCTGTCCGTTTCCAAAATATGGCAGAACACAGAAAATTTTATTATCTGCCATACACTTCCCAAAAAATACCATATATCTGTGTGTTTGAACTTTGTCAGAAATATTCCAAAAAAGTAACTGAATTGTGTGTGTGTGTCAGGAGAGAAATCATATTTTTAGGAACATCAGACAAAATTTTGGCAGGGTCGAGGCAGCACCAAGCTAAATTTTTGGCAGGATCGAGGTATTTTAGAAACACTTGTCGACATTTTTCAAACAGACAAAGGCGAAGTTTGTATCAAAAGCTGTCAGTTTTCCGCCTTTTCCCAAAATATACTGGGAATCTGCCGGAAATCTGTGTGTATACTGCTGAAATGTTGATGAGATATATATGATGAAAATATTCGTCTATTCTGCCCAAAAAAGTTTATAATTCTCCTCTGGAAGATGTATCTATCAAAATTATGCCTTTATTCTTCCTGAAGACTGTTTTTATTCTTCTATTGGTAAATACATATGCCACATCTATGCTATTATTCTGTCGAAAATATGTTTCTTTTCTACCTACGACTGATATATGTGGCGGAATTTTGCCCAATATGTTCCACAATTTATTTGACAATTGCAGAAAATAGGAAACTTTTGATACAAACTCTGCCTTTACATGCTTAAAATTTTCCTAAATTATATATCTGGAATTCCTTGAATCTGACATGTTTTTTGCCTATATTCTACCACTAGCCTGCCTTAATATTTTGTCTCGGGCTGTCTATCTTCCTATAAACTTCCATTTATTTGCTGTTTCGACCGAAATATATCGCAAATATTTTTGAAAAATTACAAAAATTTTGACTCGGGAAGGTTTTAGGTAGGTAAATGTAGAAATGTGTACAAAATTTGCCTATTTTCTGCTATAGTGTGAAAGTAATATTGGTATAGATATGGCGGACAATGTTGGGGTGTGGTAAATAATACAGTTGGAAGCAAAGTGGAAGACACAGGTAAGGCAGTCAGTCAGAACCATAATGGCAGGCAGAGGTAGGTTAAGGTAGGCAATACAGGTGGTAGCAAAAAGGTAGACAAGTAGACAAGGAATATTAAGGATTAGCTAAAAGCAAAATGGTAGTAAAGGTAGAATATGACAGGAAACGGCTGGAACCATAAATACCATACATCATCTCTGATACGCTAACTTTTCATATCACTATCAACAATAGGAGTTGAAATCCGACGAAAATAAGAATATGTGGTTAAAATACTGCCAAAGAAACATGAAAAGACGGGAGGCACATTAATTGTCAGCATAACAAATCAAAATTGATTTGAACTTATTGTTCAATAAAAGACGTCAACTCAAATATAATATTTAAATGGTAAAAGTGAAAATAAAAATGTCTGGGTTTAAAATGGAAAACGCTCTCTTTTCAGACAATTCCGGCCGGACTTGGTTTATCCGCCAAGAAGTCGTTCTACAATATTACCGTCGAATATTTGACAGAAATATTTATCGTATTTGTCGGAAAGATGTTTGTCTCAAAGACGATCTAAGTAATTAAGTAAGTAAGTTGGTATTTAGGGCTGTGATATTTCTGGTAAATATCTATGTTTTCTGAGTATGCTACTGACTATCTTTACCTTTCAATTGGCTGCTATAAAGATGTTTTTCAAAAGTTTAATTTGTATACCCAAGACTAAGAGGGAAAGGTTAGTCATTCATGTGTAAGATCATATGTGATCTAAATGAAAAAATCTTGATCAGCTTCACATCCTGAGTCAATCTAGGGATATCCGTCTTTCTGTGTCTCTGTCTGTCTTTTCATTGAAATCACTATTATGGGAAACGAATGCATCTAGTTCAATAAAGCTAATAATTTAGATTACCTTTATATCTATCGTGTCTGGTATTAAAAATTGGCATGATTGGTAGATATATGACATTTTTACATATACCTCATATATCACTCAATATACGGGGAACTTTTAGTAGAATACGTTATTATAATTATTTTTTTTATAAATAAATCACTTTTATATGGTCAAAAATATAAAAATTATGTTTTTCTGTCGAACTGAGCTTTAGTGACCTCCATAAAAATCGAAATTCGTTATACCTACCAATTACTTTTTTCAGTGCAACACAAAATGCAACCAGACCAAAAGCAATGTAACAAAATTAAATCTATGTTGGCTGATTGGTTTTTTAAATGAATTGTTGTCTCTTTATTGCTGTTGCTGCTACTGCTATGGTTTTGCTATGTGTTTGCTGCTGCGCATTAAGATGCTATGTGTTTGCTGCTGCGCATTAAGATTTCTGAAAAGCTCGCCTAAGTGCAAAGCTCTTCGAGCAGCAGCTGCAATTAAAGCTTTTTTCTACGTTGGTGGCTTAATTTTTAGCTCGAATGTTTGACTGTTGGCGGGATTTAAAATTAATTGTTGCTGATGTATGTTGTAGTTGTTAATGTTGTTGTTGCCTGTGTCACATGTGTCAGTGCGCTGGCCATGACTGCGCTGTTATTTGAAACGCCTTCAAAAAGTCCAACAGCCCGCAGAGCCCTTTGCCTCGTTAACCCAAAGCCATTTACGCTTAATTGCTGCTAATAAGATTTGAGCTGAAATTTAAATTGCTGGCGTGTGGCAACGCTGTCACGTGCGTAGGCGACAGCTGCAGGATTAGTCGACAATTTGAAACGTTTATGTTGTTGCTGGGGCTGCTGCTGTAGTGCGCAACGGCAGCAGCAACAGCTTATGTTAGGTGACAATAACAACAGCAAGAACAACGTCAACAAAGTGTTTGTAATTCGAAGCTGTGTCAGTGGCTATTAGCAAACATACTTTTGTTTTATAATTTTTTATATTTTTTTATATTTTTATATTTTTATATTTTTATATTTTTATATTTTTATATTTTTATATTTTTATATTTTTATATTTTTATATTTTTATATTTTTATATTTTTATATTTTTATATTTTTATATTTTTATATTTTTATATTTTTATATTTTTATATTTTTATATTTTTATATTTTTATATTTTTATATTTTTATATTTTTATATTTTTATATTTTTATATTTTTATATTTTTATATTTTTATATTTTTATATTTTTATATTTTTATATTTTTATATTTTTATATTTTTATATTTTTATATTTTTATATTTTTATATTTTTATATTTTTATATTTTTATATTTTTATATTTTTATATTTTTATATTTTTATATTTTTATATTTTTATATTTTTATATTTTTATATTTTTATATTTTTATATTTTTATATTTTTATATTTTTATATTTTTATATTTTTATATTTTTATATTTTTATATTTTTATATTTTTATATTTTTATATTTTTATATTTTTATATTTTTATATTTTTATATTTTTATATTTTTATATTTTTATATTTTTATATTTTTATATTTTTATATTTTTATATTTTTATATTTTTATATTTTTATATTTTTATATTTTTATATTTTTATATTTTTATATTTTTATATTTTTATATTTTTATATTTTTATATTTAATATATACATTTTAAGTTTTATTTTTCTAACTCAACGCCAACCTGCTGCAGTTTTTGGTGTGGCCGTAGGTTTGTCGCTTAAGTCTTTCGTTGCTGCGATGATTTATGGTTCGACTGTAACCTTTAAGCGCTGTGACATCTGCCAAACGTTGGTGCCCGCCTGCTCATGTTACAACAATAACAACAATGACTATAATAAAATCACTATAATTTCGTAAAATTTGTCAATTTGTGAAAAATTCTAAAATCGTTATAATTTACTTTGGTTCGTTGGCTCTTCGTCCAAGAGCTCATCATTTCCATCATCATCCATATTGGCTGCAGGCCATAAAATTTCCACAAATTTTCATGCCATTCACTAAAATGTTTTTCGTTTATATGATTTTGTTGGTTTTTGTTGTTGTGCGATTTTGCGAGGCGGTTCATAAAGTGGGGCTGGTTTAATGTCTTCATTCGCAGGCATGAATATTTTATGCGCCTGTTGAACATCAATATTTGTCCAGCACCGTGGCACCAGCAATGCGTGGGTCGTGCAAGGAAATTAGTTTTTGCCCAGTTTCACATGCGAGCCGATCGAGTGTGTGCTGGGAGTTATGTATGCTTCGTACCGGCCACGTACTCCAAAACGACTATATTATTAAGATGAATATTTAGTTGGAAATTAAGTTATTATAGGCGGGTAGTTTCGAAATAAATACAAATGTGCTGAAAGCAGCTGATTTATGCTGGTAGTTAACTGAGATACTTTAATGCGTTTTTATTGATTTTTACCAATTTGAAATAAAAAATTGTTCATTTGTAATAAAATATATGAAATTTATGGAAAATTAATGGTATTAAAAAAATAAATAATAATAAAATGAGTCTAATTGAGGAAATTGTTTAATTTAAGTTTTTATGTTTAACTTACGAAGCGTATGAAAATGTCAAAAAAAAAGAAAAATATATACTGATGGTTGTGTGTTAATAATATCTATAGATTTTTTTATTTTGTTTTGAAATTTTCATAATTTTACGCTGTTCTATTCCTACTCTACTCTATTCCTGCCTGAATTCCTGCATATTTTAAATATACAAATTTATGTGAAAACTTTGATATGTTCCTTTGTTATCTCCAATGATTACCGTATATATTTGACATCCTCACGTTTCATACAAACATAATATATTTTATTCAAATTAAAATTGATTAATTTTACTTTCCCAAAATATTTTGGAGATACCGCTAACCGTTTATGCGCTATGTCGATAGCAAGAATTCCTTAAAAATTCAAATTTGTTTTATATAAATTTAATCGATTTTAGGTTTTATAATAAAAAAATATGTTTGGAGCTTGATCAAAAAATAATTATAATTGTCTAATATGTTCTTTATAAACAAAATTTTAATCAGAGCTAAACATTTAGCAATATGCTCAGAATTAATTAATCTATGTTTATATACTAATATTTTGTTATTTCCCATTTTCATATAGAAACATAATTATGATTAAATCCAAACAAATAATATTTAATCCGAAACATTAATTTATTCAAAAGCAAACTTATTTTGGCACGATCTAAATATAAATAGTATTTCAATGTATCAATTTGTTATTTCAGTGCAAATATAAGTATGTTTGCATACACACATTTATCTAATTAAATTAATTTAACAATAATAAAAATATATTTGAAATAAATATTTATATTTAGTATTAAACAAATTTTTATATAAAATAATTTTTATAAATACCTTAAAATACAAATAAGTTTTGCTGTTGTTGAAAGTGATTAACATTATGTTTAAAAAAAATATATAAGACGAATATTTCAAAAAACTAAGAGCAACAAGAGATGTAGGAAAGGTCAATAAACAACTTACTGAATACAAGACGAGTATTGCCAAGCATTATTTTATTTCATTGCAATTAAAAAGTTACGCTTGTTTGTAATTATAATTATGATATAAAGAACAGATTCTGTTGGACAGTATTATTTTGTTTCCACATCATTATATGTTATTACAATTTGAACATAGATACATACATTGTATACGAGATATATTAATCTCGTATACAATGTAAAGAGAAAAATTAAATTTGCAGCAAACATAATATGTTTGCAATCATAAACTTAATGACTTTAATTGCATGTAACATTTATGTTCACATTTTTTCAAATTGTTTTATTGTTCATTTAAAAATGTATCATTATATACCTATATTAAAATAAAAGTTTTAAAAATTTGAAAATTCATGAATGTTAGATAAAACATAATATGTTTGCTGCAAACATATATTTTCCCTGTGTGTATTTATGCAGATATTATCCAAAAGAATTATGTAAATATTCTCTATAGGTTATTATACAGAATTTTCAATATATTATCTGTAGATTCTCATATATAATTCCATTATCTGACATAGATAGAACATAAATTTCCATGTATATAGATTTTCCTATAAATATTTGATAATTTCTAGTTACTTAACAATTATATTCAAACATATATTTCTATCTGTGGAAAGTGGAAGACCATTTTATGTTTTTGAACCACGTAAATTTTTAATATTTGCATACAAAATATATTATTACACAACAAATTCTGAAATAGGTTTTAAAAATTGCTATAGTTTTAAAGAGCCACTTATCAATATTAAAAACCTGTTTATTCATTTGATACATTTTTATTTTAAATTAATTAAAATTTATATTCAATTTACAGACCTCGAACATTACATTACAAAATTTTTAAAACTTAGGCATATTAATAAATCTTCATAAATTAATATAAATCCTCAAAAACTGACAATCCGAACGTGATTTTGTAAAATCAAAACGAATTTTCCAATGTATTTTTAACAATTGCTAAAATTAAAACATTATCTGAAACTTTTGATCATTTGATTATTCGCTTATTTTAATAAATACCACTTGAAGATCACGTTCACAAAATTAGTCACAATGGCGCTTTGCCAGAATTATTCATTCTTTGTTATTATTGTTGAAAATATTGTTGCCGAAACGTTTAATTTGCCATAAATGTGATCAACATAATAATCATAATAATCCTTGAGATGAGAAGAGGAAATGCCGAAGTACTACGATCGATAGTAAAAATAAAATTTTATATTACATTTGTTTTTGTTCTGCTTTTTTTATAAAATGATGGGAAGAAAATTGCACAGAGAATACAGATTTATTGCGCCAACCAACTTATTCGGTTCTCTCAACCGCTTGGTTGTTATTGTCGGTTGTTCTAGTTTGGATAACAACCAATTCCGAACAGTTTTAGAACAATTGGGTTTGTGTACAGACTAATATTTCAAGCGCCAACCGAATATGGCAGTTTCGCCAACAAATTTGTAGCCAATTAGACAGTTTAATAAAATAATGTTCGTTGTTACAACTAACTTTTTCGTTCTTCCAACCTAATGCCAAAAGAGAATTTTTCTGTGAGTACGTACTGTTTATATTTTATAAAATAACATAAATCGAACTATTTGGAATTATATACTGATTATAACTTACATTTTACAAAAGAAAGTTCTGAAGTTTAAAAACAGATTAAACTATTTAAATTTTTGTTTTTTAATTTAGGTACTTTTTTAATTTTTTTTTTGTTTAATTATTATTAAATAATTTCTAAACTCAAAATTACAAAATAACATTATTTTCAGTATCATGTATCAGGTATTACAAAATATTGGAATTTATCAAATCAATATTTTCAAAATTAAGCGATCATAAAGCACATCATACTCTTATGTAGCGCTTATATATATATAAAAAAAATACAAAAATTATATAAAATTGACGATCAAGGCTAATAAAATAATCAACATTTGGGCGCCATCACGTGCAGGCTGTTTGCGGATAAAGTCAGTCGCTGATTGCAGCACCAGCAACAAAAGGTCATTCGTATGAAATACATCAAGAGTTATTCTAAAGGATTCTGTACGATTCTCCATCCACAAAACACATACGCCAGCCACAAAAGCCGACGTCGCGGGCTGCGATCTTGATCGAGCTCAAATAATTGATGCGTTCGCCTGACCTGTAGGAGTTCCTAAATCACAGATTATCCATGCGAGACAATCGCGTAAACGCCCAACCGTTTTTGTGGCAACGCGGCGGATGTCTTGGCGATGCCATGAGGATCTACGGCATATGCAGTGACTTCAAAACTAAATCCTCTTCCTCATCCTCAACTCTTTTCATAGCAATTTTGAGTTGTTCGCTGGGCTGCTACAATTGCGGCTCAATTTGTGTTGTGTGCGCATGCAAGAAAATACGTTACCATCGCACTCAACGCAGTCCATTGATGAAAACTTATCGAAGGAGTCGTTTTTTTCTGATCACACCAAAAAAAAAAAAGTGATATTTCCATAGCGGCCTTCAATAAGTATCGCGTGAGATAGAGATATAAATTTAATAAAATGTATATGTAAAATTTTGTTGTATTTTTATTAGAACTATATTTGGTGGCATAGAAATTCAATGACATTTTTGTAAATTCTTTTTATTTTTAACTATTTTGAGGCGCATATTATTCTGAATTATATAATAATATAATAGTTTGGCACTACAGTTCTATAAGAACTTAGGCCGAGCTCTCTCACCATTTTGAGCTGTGCGTTTTATATTTGTACTCAAAGTGGTGGGACCTACAGTTTATTGCCTAATCCGAACGGCGGGTGAGAGCTTTTTCATAGGCAATGTTTTTACTCTCGGAGGTTTGCCATTTACTTCCGAGAGGTAGCGCGGTATAGAAAAATGTTTCTATGAAAAGATGTTGTTCGCCCCAGTCCAGGTTTGAACCGGGACCTTTCGGCTCGCAGTCCAACGCACTAACCACTGAGCTACCGCGGCTACTGAATTATATAGATTTCCCATAAATATTCTACAAAGATTCTTTAAAACATTGCAAAATATCCATATATTTGCTATTTAGATTCTCACATAGATTGACTTTTCTTTAAGATTCTGATATAGATTTTCGATACTCAAATTATTCTCCTATTTGCGTAACTATTCCTCATGGATTCTTAGATTAAATTTATAGATTTCCGTAGATTCTATTGATTATATATGGAATTCTATAAATTTTCTCCATATATTTTGATATTGATTTCCGTATATATTGCCTGTAGATTTCCCGTAGATTCTAATATAGAACTCCCAATTTTTTCTCTATAAATTCAAATATAGAATCCATAAGATATGACTCTTATATAAATTCCTTATATAAGAATCATATAAGTTCCTATATTTTTTATAGATTTCGATATATTCCCTGATTTTCTCTATAGATTCGGATATAGAGTTTCACAGATTTTCTCTATGAATTCTGATTTAGAATTTCTCTGTTTTTCTCCATAGATTACAATACGTAGAAATCGTGCTGATTTCCATATAGTTTCTCTTATCTAACTTCCTATATTTTCTCAACAGATTCTAATCTAAAATTCCCTGTATTTTCTCTATTAATTCTGATGTTAAATTCTATATATTTTATCCATATATTCTGAAATAAAAATTTGCTTGGATAGTTCTAACAGATTCTCATATATAATCTACTTGATTTCCTCTATAGATTGTGATATATAACTCCGTAGATTTTTTTTCTCTACGGATTCTGATATAGAATTCTCTGGTTTTTCTCATAGCTTGAAATATAGAATTGTCTACACTCAGAAAAAATATACTATAAAATCAATAGTTTTTTGATATTAAAATTAGTCAATATGATAAACTATTGCTTTAATAGGTAAAAACTATTAAAAACTACAAAATACTATTAAACACTATTACATTTTTTTTGTTTTTATATGAAAATATTTATTTTTTGTATACTAGTGAACTGTCCTATTGACCAATTTTAATAGAACTTTTTTCTGAGTGTAGATTGTCTCCATAAATTCTGCCATATTCAGTGCTAATTTCTCATATCTTAATTCCTAGAGTTTTCTTAATAGATTCTGATATAAAATTCCCTAGATTTTCCCTATTGATTTTGATTCTGTATATTTTCTCTATAGATTTTGATATTGATTTTTCTAGATTGTCTATATAGATCATATAAAATTCATAATTTTATCTAAATATTTTTTGCAGATTCTGATATAGAATACCTAATTATTCACTATAAAATATGATTATACTCCCCTAGGTACATTCTGATATAAAATTCCCAATGTTTTTTATAAGAGAATCTGCAAAAATACCTTCGGAGTTCTGTTTATCCAGATTGTCTCCATAAATACTAATATAGATTTCTACGGATTTTCATTCAGCATCCTCTAGATTTTGATATAGAATTTTCTAGATTTTCGACTTTTATATTGCTATAGCAATTTGTTCAATAGATTTAATAAATAAATAAATAAATGAAGAAAGCCCATTAAATATCGCAATATCATTCAAAGGCACCACATTAAATATATCATTGCGTTCTAAGTCTAAATTAGCTTCACTGGAATAAAATATAATTGGCAATTATTAAAGTGTTAATAATTTAACACTGCATAAATGTATCATTATTTTTAAAATATCTAACACAAGAGAAAAAAAAAACAAATAAATTTCAAACAACCTACGAATAATAGCACCGAAAAATCCCCAATTAAGCCAAAATTCGCCACTAATCCGGAGCTAATTTTATTGTGCGCAGGCGCAAATGAGACAACAAGAGCTACCTTATCGCTTAATACTTCCTTCAGACCAAACCAAACCAAAAAATATACACAATACCAACAAAATGTAAGTATGTCTGTCTTTGCAATCATTTTCCAACTAATGATTGACTGATCGTGCTGGTGGCAACCCACTTGCCTGATTTAATTTAGATTTTCCTCAACACTAATGACAGTTTTTCACAACTTTGTTAGACGGCAGGCAGTCAGATAGTCTGATAGTCAGTAAGGCAGGCAGTCGAGCTGCGGCATAGGATCGATCCATTGTCTGAAGAAAATAGACGCGATTTAGACGCGTTGATATGGGGCTGCAACGTGAGTGATCGCGAAAATTGATCGTAGCAGTAATAATTGCGCAGGCTATTGAAGCAATGACATCACGAAGGCAGTGCTATTGATGTCAATGCATGAGATCTATATAGATTTTTTTTACATTTTTAAATTGGGCGTTTTTCTTGTCGCATTTATTGCGTTTCTAACGATCGTTAGTTGGTGATCTTCGCATAGACCACGCGCAGATAGCTAAAACATCAAGGAATCTGGACTAAATTCAGCTCATACTTTTTTTAGTTTATTTGATTAGAAATTTCTTTGCTATGCTTCACTTTATGTATTTATTGCAGATTTATCTCGTATTTATCGCGCATTTAACGCGCATTACTCACCCATTATTATTAGTGATCCTTATATTGGGAAAGTACTTATAGCACAATTATTCACGTATATTTCATGAATTTAAACTATAATTTGTATTTTTGGAAGAAGAATTAGTTAGAATCACCTGACGAATTTATTGCGCATTTATCGCGTGTTCATTTTCTGTGCTAATTGCATAAACACCATCAAATATTTGGAGTATTTTGACAAATAATTGTTTATTTCTGAAGAATTTTGTTACATTATTCGTTTTTCGTATGATTTCATTGAACATACATTCAATTGATCAAATTTCTGGTATCTGGTCGTATAAACAATTTACACAGGAACAAAAATCTTCAATATTATCTGTTTTATTCAATGACTGTTCAGTCTTTTCATAAAAAAAGTTTTTTGTAAAATGCAGTGAAAAATGCAAAAATCGAATCAGCACATTAAAATTATATAGAAATGATATAAATGAAGACAGGGAGGCACAAAAGTTCTCATTTTGCCAAACAGTACTTGCTATAGTTATCAATTACATATGTTATAGAACTCCTTGGTTATAGAAATTCTAAATCATATGGGGATCACTAAACGCATTCAAGGCATGGTCATTTTTCTGTAAATGTCGCATCAAAAAAATGATAATATCACTTATATAAATGGAATAATGATTGTATTTAATTTTTAGAGTATTATTTTATAAGAATTGGTTGGTTATTATACTTGCAACTCATATGAAGATCACTTGTCGTTTTTATTGCTCATTTATCGCGTGATCCTTTTTCTGATCTAATTACATAAAAAGCAAAGCATTTTAAGAGTATTTAAACCATAAATTGTTTATTTAGAATCATTTTGTTAAATATTTTTTCGTTTTTATATGAGGATCACTTGGCGCATTTAACAAGTATTTAAATCAAATTTCTTGTGATGATCTGATAGACATTTTACTTATATTTGCTTAAGTATTAAAGTTATACATTACATATTTATTAAGAAATTTAATAACAATAATTTTTCACCAAATGACGATCACTTGACACATTCATTGCATGATCATTTTTCTATAATTGGTCGTTGCGACATGCTAATGTCAAAATATTCGAAGAATACTGACTATATTTAAACCACAAATTAATTATTTTAGATGATTTTGATTTTTTTTTTTTTCATATATGAGGATCATTTTACGCTTTTAACAAGCATATAAAAATCAAATTTCCAGTGATGATATGATAGATATTTCGTTTTTATTTGCTTATTATAGCTATAAATTACATATTTATTAATAAATTGTAAACAATAATATTTAACCAAATGACGATCACTTGTCACATTCATTGCATGATCATTGTTCTATAATTGTCGCCTCAACAAAGTTCTAATATTAAAATAATCTAAGAATGCTGACAATATTTAAACGATAAATTGTTTATTTTAGAATGATTTTGTTACAATATTTGTTTCACTTCTGACGATCACTTGAGCATCACCTGCTATACAATGCAACATTGAATATTTTAACAGTGACTTTGCAAAAATGTCGCTCAAAATATAATTATTTTCGATAAATGTTTCGTCTGCGACATGATCACCTACGATCATACCTGCATCGCTTCGAGTATTTTGATAACAATCGAAAAACATTTGAGAAATTGCTGAATGGAGACATATTGTCTGCGCCACAATGATATATGTATGATGTATAACAAGTGATCGTGTTCGTGGAATTGATCACCGAAAATAAGATCAAATCAATATTTATTCAAATATATGTGGAAAAAAACAAAAATAACATGTTTGATCACTCGACAATCACAATAGTCAATGAATGGCATTCAATTGAAATGAAACGAATCGGTTTGAATCGAATTCAATTGAATTTAATTTGAATTTGATTTTGTATTTGAAGCCAACTCGAGTGCGCTGTTTTGTCATAGTTTTTAAGTCATTTATATGGCAGAGACCTGCAACGACGTTTGTCGAATTTGTTGGTGCCGCACAAAAAAAATCGGAAAGATCTTCGTTGCGCGATAATCGAACTCATGATGCCTCCGGGGGGAACAAACGGCATTATTACCACATGTCATTTGAATTAAACATGTTTTCAGTTGGCCTAAGCAGCAGCAATTAATAAATTTAAACATTAAATAAAATAAAATCAGCACAGCGGCTTTTGGCTTTTGAGTCGGGCGCATCGTTCGCAGCTGCGGCGCACCAGAGTCGAGGCCCCGTTTTCCGGCAAATGACTACGTTGCAACCCATGATTAACATTTGTGGTTGGTTGGTGGTTTGGCTTAAACAAAAACCGCCTCCTCTTCTTCTTCTGCCGCGATTGCTGATTCGGTGACAAGTGTAGGCTACTCGTTGTTGCCTGATTTAGCAACAACTTTGCAACTGTGCAATGTTGCTGCGTACGCCTACTTGCAACTTGTTGCTGTTGCTGCTGCTGCGATTGCGGTTGCTGCAATTAATTTTGTTTGCGATTTGTCTGTGCGAACGTTAGTATTCAGCATAATTGTTATTAATTGCAATAATTGCTTGAGGTGACAAAATATTACAAAAACAACCACCTACCATGCTGCGCAGAGGAAACTGCGCACATGTTGCAACCGCTTAGCAACATGAGTCATTTGTAGATTTTGTATCGATGCAATGAGGCATCGAAGGCCAATGCAACAAGATGTAACGACTACATGTATCGGCTTCATAAAAGTGAGGAAATTGTGAAATAAAAATATAAAACATAAGATGTGATAAATAATTCTAAATATTCAAATTTATCTATATATAAAACTCTTGGTCCGTCTGTCAGTCTGTCGGTCTGTCTGTCTGTCTGTCTGTCTGTCTGTCTGTCTGTTTGTTCCAGCATCACGTCTAAACCGCTGAACCGATTTAACTGAAATTTTGCCACAGGATACTAAGGAGTCCGGAGGGTGTCATAGGCTTTATATGGGCGGGATGGGATAAAGGGGCGTGGTACCTCCCATACAACCTAAACGTTCAAAACGACATAACTCAGCACATACAAAATCTAAAAAGATGAAACAAAAAACTAAAATTCACCACACTAAAACTCACCACACTAAAACTCACCACACTTAAACTCACCACACTAAAACTCACCACAATAAAACTCACCACGCTAAAACTCACCACACTAAAAATTCATCATACTAAAACTCACCACACCAAAACTCACCACACCAAAATTCACCACACTAAAACTCACCACACTAAAACTCACCACACTAAAACTCACCGCACTAAAACTCACCACACTAAGACTCACTTCACTAAAAATTCACCACACTAAAAATTCACTAAACTAAAAATTCAACACACTTAAACTCACCGCATTAAAACTAACTACACTAAAACTTCTACTGGGAAAAATTCTTCGGGGAAGAATTCTACCGGGAAGAGTTCTACCGGGAAGAATTCTACGGTAAAGCGTTCTATGGGGAAGAATTTTACGGCGAAGATTTCTACTGGGAAGAATTCTACGGCGAAATATTTGACTGTCTGAATTGTCTTTGAGAAAAGTTGTTTTGGCGGAGAATTATTATTTGGTTACTATAATTATGAAACCAATAAAAACTTTCACAGCGAAGCACGGGCCCCTGATATGAAAAATAATAATAATGTTTTTTTATATTAATAAAATCGCTTTATATCTATGAATTCACAAAATCTTGACACGAGTCGTGCACGGGTCCAGCTAGTTTTCGATAAAAAAATCAAAGTATATTAAAAAGTGTTGCTGTTTTTGCAAATGACAAATGTGCCATGTTATTTCTGAAAATACGGAACACATATCGGGATAATTTTTTTTTATATTTTTGAACGCATTGATAGTAATCAGAAATAAGTTAGTGCAAACAAAGGTTTATTTGATATCAGGTTTAATTGATATCAAATATTGAAAAAAAAAATACAAAGCATAATTTTTCTCAAACTGTAATTTTTGAAATGAGATTTTACGAAATGTGGATGTGGAATGGAATTTTGATATATTTTTTAAATTTAGTATTTCGATTTTTCATTTTATATTTTTTCTTGAGATTTTATGTTCTTATTTCATTTTTAATTTTTATGTCTTGTTTTTAATTTTGCTATTGTATTTTTCAGTTTATTTTTTTTTTGTTTTTATATGGAATTTTTCGTTTTATTTTAATTTTTTTTCTTTGCATTTTAGGTTTTTGTGTGTTTGGATTGAAACATGACTTAGATTTTTGCTATTGTAGTTTTTCTTTGATTTGAGTAGCCGCGGTAGCTCAGTGGTTAGTGCGTTGGACTGCGAGCCGAAAGGTCCCCGGTTCAAACCTGGACTGGGGCTAACAACATCTTTTCATAGAAACATTTTTCTATGCCGCGCTACCTCTCGGCAGTAAATGGCAAACCTACGAGAGTAAAACATTGCCTATGAAAAGCTCTCACCCACCATTCGGATTCGGCAATAAACTGTAGGTCCCACCACTTTGAGTACAAATATAACACGCACAGCTCAAAATGGTGAGAGAGCTCGGCCTAAGTTCTTATAGGACTGTAGTGCCAAACTATTATTATTATTTCTTTGATTTTGTGTTTGTTCCTTTGATTTTGGATTTTTCTGTTTATTTTTTTTTTGTGTTTAGCTTTAGTTTTGATGTTTATGTTGATTTTGTGTATTTTTATTTTTGAAATTTCGGTTTTCTTTTTTTAATTTTGATTTTAGGTTTTTGTTTTGGTTGTTCTGTTTTTTAATTTAAGTTTCTCCTTTAACTTTAGTGTTTTTGCGGTTTTTTCTCCTTTGATTTTGAGTTTTTTTTCGAACGAAACACACGCCCTCCTTGTGTTTGTGTTTGCTTTTTCTTTTCTTTTCTTTTGATTTTAATTTTGGGTATATGATATACATTTTTTTTGATTGTGTTTTTGCTTTAATTTTGTGTTTCTATCTTCGATTTTGAATTTTCGTGTTCGTTTTGTGGTTTGTGTGTTTTTTTTTGTTCTGCTTTAGTTTTGATGTTTATTTTGATTTCGAGTACTTTTTTATTTGCTATTTCGGTTTTCTTTTTTTTTGATTTTAGGTTTTTGTTTTGGTTGTCCTTTTTTTTAATATATGTTTCTGTTTTAGCTTTTGCGTTTTTCGCTGAATTTTTCCTTTGATTTGGGATTTTGTGTTTGGTTTTGCTTTTTGTTTTTGCTTTTGGTTTTGATTTCGGTTTTGATTTTGTATTTATGCTTTTTCTTTTCCATTTTTTGTTTGCTTGTGTTTTTGATTTAATTTTTGTTATTATTTTTTTTTTTACATTTGTTTTATTTTTAGGTTTTCGTTTTTTTTTGTTTTTTTTTTTTAATTTTGTTAGCTATTGTTTGTTGTTGTCGAGTTATATTTTTCCAGTTTAGGTTGTATGAGAGGTGACACTCCCTGTAGTTCAATCCCCCCATAATACAATACAATATGCCCGAAACTACATAGTTTCCACGGGAGAGACAGTCGGACCATCAGTTTTATTTTTATATTTATATAGATTAATAGCAGAAACTCGTGCTTTGCTGGGATATTTTTTAAATGTATTAATCAAAAACTTATCTCACAAAAAACTTTTCTAAATACCGGACAATTTTTCACTTAACTACTTTTTCCCGGACAATTCTTTTCAGAAAACATTTTCCCAAAGTAAATTTTCTAACCCGAATAATTATTCTGATTAATTTTTACCTTTAAATGTATTTTAATTTTTATGCGCTACAGTTGTAATTTTTTGCGGTAAGCTTTAGTGTGGTGAGTTTTAGTATGGTGAGTTTTGGTGTGTTGGATTTTGGAATGGTGAATTTAAATGTGGTAGCCGCGGTAGCTCAGTGGTTAGTGCGTTGGACTGCGAGCCGAAAGGTCCCCGGTTCAAGCCTGGACTGGGGCTAACAACATCTTTTCATAGAAACATTTTTCTATACCGCGCTACCTCTCGTCAGTAAATGGCAAACCTACGAGAGTAAAACCATTGCCTATGAAAAAGCTCTCACCCGCCGTTCGGATTCGGCAATAAACTGTAGGTCCCACCACTTTGAGTACATATATAACACGCACAACTCAAAATGGTGAGAGAGCTCGGCCGAAGTTCTATACAGGACTGTAGCGCCAAACTATTATTATATTATTATTATTATAATTTAAATGTGGTGAGTTTCGGTGTGGTGAGTTTACAGATTTTTGGGATGGTTAACCAGACCCTTGTGTGAAATTCATTGATATCACTGCGACGCCACGCCCAGTAGTTCAATACTGCACACAGTCTGTGAGATCATTGAAAATTGAAATATTTATGTAGCTCTGATTTCATTAAAAATTTCTAATTGCGGATAAATTGTATTTTTAAAATTAGGGTTGTGTCGTAGGAAGTGTTGTTAATTTATATTGCCAATTTTGTTGCTAAAAAAAATGTCTAAAAATATAATAAACAATAAACCAAAACAAATTTATAATATTTTTAATAATTTTTTTGTTTTTTTGTGAAAATTTATATATTTTAGATGAATTTGGTAATTTTATCATTTAGTACGATGATATACTTATCAATGTTATATGTCATATTTATTGCATTAACAAATTTAATCGTATAAATAAATTAAAATCGAATAAACAAATGTAACCTTTGAAGCTAAAGCTATTCATTGACGCATCACTTGAACACTTTAGCAATTATTTGCATTCCCATGCATTTCAATTCGAGTTCGAATTAGAATTTGAATTCTAGTGGAAAATCATTGTTCGTGTTGCTTCCTGGTTACTCATTCGCAGAACAACTCATACACGGCAATAGCAATAGCAATAGCAACTGCAATAAGCAACAGCAACATATGTCAATTGCTACTTTTCCATTGACTCCACTGACTGACTGACTGGCAACAAGTCTACGTCTGTGACTGAAACTGAAATTGAGACTGTGACTATGACTGACTGAGTTACGACGGCATGTAATGTTGGCCATTTTCTACGCAGCTACAACAATGGATCAAATGTCTGTCTGTCTGTCTGTACAAGTAATAATAGCAGATAAAATAAAAATCTAAATAATAATAAACAGCAAGCATAATATGCGCTTTGAAAATTAATAATTTGAACTTTAGACGATACGAGTTGTTTTTTTCTTTTAGTTTTTTTCAGTTTTTCAGTTTTTTAATTTAGGTTTTTTGTATTCCTCAAAATTCACCCACATGTGCGCGCACTTCTTGCGCCGAGTGTGTGGATTTTTCTGGCACGTGCTTCGACTTTTAACCAAATTAAGTATTTTTCTAATTGTTTATGTATTTTTCATTATGGCCACAGTTCGGTCGGTCGGTCGGCCGTTTCGTTGCCTGGTATGTCATGTCTTTAGCGTCAGGTTGTTGGCAACACAATTCGATGTTGCTGCGTCGTTGGCACGTAGTTGTTATTTATTTTATTGCTGTTAATGGTTTCTTTTGATTTTATTCTGCGTGTTTTTTTTTCTTTATTCTTTACTTGGTGCTGTTATCGCTTAGAATTTCTGCGAAATAATTTTTAAAATTTTTTCTGATTTTTTTAATTTTTACAGTTTGAACGCATAAATTGTCTTTTCTAGACATTTGCTGAAATCATAATTGCTGCATTATTCCAAAGTAGCGAAACATGTCTTTGATACAATTTAATTAATTTCTTTATTTAGTTCAGTCTCACCAACGAGTGTCTCTAAATTTGTATGGTGTTTTTTTTTTTTTTTTTAATTTGGTACCTATCATTTTCGAAAATTCGTGATTTAGTTTAATGACTTTTATATTTACTTTCTCCAATTTTTTGATTTTACTTACATTACGTAGTGCACTGACAAACGGACCGACCGATCGAACGAACGACAGACAGAGAGACGGACGGACTCACTGACTGACGATAATGACTGCGATTAAAACGCGCGCGTTTTAAAATTGAAGATCTTTATCCGCAATTGTTAACGAGCCGCGCGCGATATCGTCTGTGCCAAATCTTAATGGTTGCTGGGGGTCTCTTATTTTCAGTTGTTTTCTTCTTCTTCTTCTTGTGGTCTTTGTTACTTGTTATTATTTCGTTATGACATTATAGGCGAAAGGCTTTTTTATCGTTTAGAAAAAATCAGCAATAGGCTCGAATAAACTATTTGTTCGGGTTTTTAATAGAGTTTATTTAAAAAAAAAGTGCCATCAATAGGTTTTCACTCATTTAAATTAGAGCGCATTTGGAGAAATTTTAATTATATTTTAATTTATTTTGAAGAAGACTCCATTTTTATTAGAGTTTATTATATGCTAGAGGCTTTATGGGAAGTTTTAAAATATACAATATAAAACAAATTATATGTTATATTATTATGTTTCAGCATAAATAACAACATTTACAATCATTAAAAATATTCCATACATAATCCCTTGTAGAAATTATTTTAAAGGAACAATCATGAACGAATAGCACAAATTTCTAAAAGGAATGTTTGTAATAATCTTGAAAGAAAGAATATACTTTGTAATAACACATACAAAAATATGAACATTGGCATCCGTACGATAAATAAAAAAAATAAAATCTATATATATAAAACTCATTTTCCGTTTGTTTGTTTGTGCGCTATGCAAACGTACACCTGTGCTCGGATTTCCTTAAAATTTGGAATATATAACCTACAGACCCAGGAGAAGGTCACTATATAGTTTTCGTTTAACACGCCTACTTTTACGCCCATTTTTATTTTATGTGTAAAATTCAGATTCATAGCAAAATCACTGAACGTATTTTTCTGAAAACTTGCATGACTATGATATAAAGTCCAGTATCCTTAACCATAAATAAACCTTATTGGGCAAAGGGGAATGGCACCTCCCATAGAACCCAACAATTCAGTACGCTATATCTCAACCCTAATGTTAACGATTTCCACCAAACTTTAAATTTGGATGGTAATAAACTTACTTTATCTCTAACATTAAACTCACCATACCAAAACTTACCAAATCAGAATTCGTTATTTCATTAAGATTTGGAATATTCAGGTCTAGGAGAGGGTCACTGTATAGGTTTCGTCGATCACAGCCACTTTTACGCCCATTTAATGAGGGTGTAAGTTTCAGATCCAATACAAAACGTATTATCTGAAAATTGTTATTACTATGTATACTATATGGACCCAAGAGTATCCTAAACTATAAATTAACCAGATTGGACAGAGGGGAGTGGCACTCCCCATACATCCCAAAAATTCAAAATGCAACACTCTAAAACTCACCATGTAAAAATTCACCAAAACTAAATTTGGAATACATATCGTAGAAACCCTGGAAAAGTTAACAAACTCAATCAGACTAGCTAAAATAAATAATTCTATATATTAATTAAATCACTCCATATCCTTACATACACAAAATTTTTGCACGAGTCATGCATGGGTCCAGCTAGTAATAAATAAGATTTTAAGATGTTTTTGGGCGAAACAAAAAATGTCGACACATACTATTTTTCTGATTTTTGTTTTTATTAATTTGATCTAAAAAATTTATTTAATAAATCGACCAATAAGTTCTTAGCACTTAAATTAATTAAACCGTATAAAAATTATACAGGGTGTTTGGTTCATCGCTGCCAATAATTCAGGGGTTATTCTATATATACCTATCGTTTAAGATACCTAGACCTAGTCAACAAAATTTCTTATAAAGTACAATTTGTAGATAAATGAATATCAATTTTTCACAAATGTTTTGCATAATTAAATTACCTTTCCAAGAGAATATAACATATTTGAACTCAATGATTTTTTCCTTTATTAAAATGCACGTAAAATTTAAATACAAAGTTTGTCTATGATTTTCTCAAAATTTCTTTACGGATCACGCCATCTTTTCTAATTCTGCAGAAATAATTAAACAGTGGCGGTAATCAGAAAATATTTAACAAATGTTTAAAATTATTTATCGTTTAATTATTTTTTTTTAAAGACCCTCCACTGTTTATTTATTTCTGCAGCATTTTTTACCAAGTTAAAATCACTTTAAATGTTTATAAAATACTGGAAATTAACTGTTCTATCATAATAAATTTGAAAAAATTGGTGATCCGTAACGAATTTTTAAGAAAAACAATGACAAAGTAAAAATGTCTATTGTTCTAAATTTCAAATTAACGTACATTTTAAAAAAGGAAGAATCATGCGGTTCGAAGATGTGATATACCATTCGAAAGGGAATTTAATTGTCTAAAACATAAGTGAGAATTTGATATTGCATAAATATTGTTTTTTTTTTTAAATGTTAAATGTATACAAATTTTAGGTCTTAGAATATTTTCAATTTATCACAATTTTATAAACAATTTCTTGAGTAAACAAGCTTACATTATTTAAAAAAAAAAATAGATTAAGCTATGAATATTTTTATTGATTTGGCTTTAAAAATAAATTCAATTCTAACAGTTATAAATGCGTTTTCTCGACGCATTCTATAAAAATCACGCCCTAAACATTTAATCATGCAGTTTGACATTCAACTGCAACACAGCAACAATGCAATAATTCAGCAGACAAACGATGTGTGGGTTGCAACAGCAATAGCAACAGCACCAGCAACAAAATTAACAGCAACAGCAACAAAGATAACACCAGCCAAGAAACAAATTCGCGTAAAGTTTGCCATTTTGTCACCGCAAATGATCGAAGACATAAATTTTTAAAAGTGAAGCAATTGAGATTGATTAGCAGCAGAGGGAGACGGTGAAAGACAGGAGGGTAGCCAGGCAACCAGTTAGATAGGTACACGGATTGACAGATCGTCAGATAGCTAGACGCATGGCCTGTTCAAGGGTCCTGATGCATGGCAGACAGTTAGTCAGGGCCACCATATATGGTTCAAAATACTACAATATACATGAAAATTACATGCTGTTGATATTGTCGCCGATGTTGCTCATGCAACAGACAGCAACTTTTGCGTACACAGAGAAAAATGTTTTCAGTTGATTGGGAAAACTTTAATATAAAATTCAATTTGTAGTGAAAAAATGAATTTGTAGTGAAAAATTGAATTTTTAGTGAAAATTTGAATTTTTACTGAAAATTTGAATTTTTACTGAAAATTTGAATTTTTACTGAAAATTTGAATTTTTACTGAAAATTTGAATTTTTACTGAAAATTTGAATTTTTAGTGAAAAATTGAATTTTTAGTGAGAAATTGAATTTTTGGTGAAAAATTGAATTTTTAGTGAAAAATTGTATTTCTAGTGAAAAATTTAATTTTTAGTGAAAAATTGAATTTTTAGTGAAAAATTGAATTTTTAGTGAAAAATTTAATTTTTAGTGAAAATTGAGTTTTTAGTGAAAAATTGAATTTTTAGTGAAAATTTGAATTTTTAGTGAAATTAGTGACAAATTGAATTTATAGTGAAAAGTTGAATTTTTAGTGAAAAATTGAATTTTTAGTGAAAAATTGAATTTTTAGTGAAAAATTGAATTTTTAGTGAAAAATTGAATTTTTAGTGAAAAATTGAATTATTAGTGAAAATTTGAATTTTTACTGAAAATTTGAATTTTAAGTGAAAATTTGAATTTTTACTGAAAATTTGAATTTTTTCTGAAAATTTGAATTTTTAGTGAAAAATTGAATTTTTAGTGAAAAATTGAATTTTTAGTGAAAAATTGAATTTTTAGTGAAAAATTGTATTTCTAGTGAAAAATTGAATTTTTAGTGAAAAATTGAATATTTAGTGAAAAATTGAATTTTTAGTGAAAAATTGAATTTTTAGTGAAAAATTGAATTTTTAGTGAAAAATTGAATTTTTAGTGAAAATTTTAATTTTTAGTGAAAAATTTAATTTTTAGTGAAAAATTGAATTTTTAGTGAAAAATTGAATTTTTAGTGAAAAATTGAATTTTTAGTGAAAAATTGAATTTTTAGTGAAAAATTAAATTTTTAGTGAAAAATTGAATTTTAGTGAAAAATTTAATTTTTAGTGAAAAATTTAATTTTTAGTGAAAAATTGAATTTTTAGTGAAAAATTTAATTTTTAGTGAAAAATTTAATTTTTAGTGAAAAATTGAATTTTTAGTGAAAAATTAAATTTTTAGTGAAAAATTGAATTTTTAGTGAAAAATTGAATTTTTAGTGAAAAATTGAATTTTTAGTGAAAAATTGAATTTTTAGTGAAAAATTGAATTTTTAGTGAAAAATTGAATTTTTAGTGAAAAATTGAATTTTTAGTGAAAAATTGAATTTTTAGTGAAAAATTGAATTTTTAGTGAAAAATTGAATTTTTAGTGAAAAATTGAATTTTTAGTGAAAAATTGAATTTTTAGTGAAAAATTGAATTTTTAGTGAAAAATTGAATTTTTAGTGAAAAATTGAATTTTTAGTGAAAAATTGAATTTTTAGTGAAAAATTGAATTTTTAGTGAAAAATTGAATTTTTAGTGAAAAATTGAATTTTTAGTGAAAAATTGAATTTTTAGTGAAAAATTGAATTTTTAGTGAAAAATTGAATTTTTAGTGAAAAATTGAATTTTTAGTGAAAAATTGAATTTTTAGTGAAAAATTTAATTTTTAGTGAAAAATTGAATTTTTAGTGAAAAATTTAATTTTTAGTGAAAAATTTAATTTTTAGTGAAAAATTTAATTTTTAGTGAAAAATTGAATTTTTAGTGAAAAAGTGAATTTTTAGTGAAAAATTGAATTGTTAGTGAAAAATTGAATTTTTAGTGAAAAATTGAATTTTTAGTGAAAAATTGAATTTTTAGTGAAAAATTGAATTTTTAGTGAAAAATTGAATTTTTAGTGAAAAATTGAATTTTTAGTGAAAAATTGAATTTTTAGTGAAAAATTGAATTTTTAGTGAAAAATTGAATTTTTAGTGAAAAATTGAATTTTTACTGAAAATTTGAATTTTTTCTGAAAATTTGAATTTTTAGTGAAAAATTGAATTTTTAGTGAAAAATTGTATTTCTAGTGAAAAATTGAATTTTTAGTGAAAAATTGAATATTTAGTGAAAAATTGAATTTTTAGTGAAAAATTGAATTTTTAGTGAAAAATTGAATTTTTAGTAAAAAATTGAATTTTTAGTGAAAAATTTAATTTTTATTGAAAAATTTAATTTTTAGTGAAAAATTTAATTTTTAGTGAAAAATTTAATTTTTAGTGAAAAATTGAATTTTTAGTGAAAAATTGAATTTTTAGTGAAAAATTGAATTTTTAGTGAAAAATTGAATTTTTAGTGAAAAATTGAATTTTTAGTGAAAAATTGAATTTTTAGTGAAAAATTGAATTTTTAGTGAAAAATTGAATTTTTAGTGAAAAATTGAATTTCTAGTGAAAAATTGAATTTTTAGTGAAAAATTGAATTTTTAGTGAAAAATTGAATTTTTAGTGAAAAATTGAATTTTTAGTGAAAAATTGAATTTTTAGTGAAAAATTGAATTTTTAGTGAAAAATTGAATTTTTAGTGAAAAATTGAATTTTTAGTGAAAAATTGAATTTTTAGTGAAAAATTGAATTTTTAGTGAAAAATTGAATTTTTAGTGAAAAATTGAATTTTTAGTGAAAAATTGAATTTTTAGTGAAAAATTGAATTTTTAGTGAAAAATTGAATTTTTAGTGAAAAATTGAATTTTTAGTGAAAAATTGAATTTTTAGTGAAAAATTGAATTTTTAGTGAAAAATTGAATTTTTAGTGAAAAATTGAATTTTTAGTGAAAAATTGAATTTTTAGTGAAAAATTGAATTTTTAGTGAAAAATTGAATTTTTAGTGAAAAATTGAATTTTTAGTGAAAAATTGAATTTTTAGTGAAAAATTGAATTTTTAGTGAAAAATTGAATTTTTAGTGAAAAATTGAATTTTTAGTGAAAAATTGAATTTTTAGTGAAAAATTGAATTTTTAGTGAAAAATTGAATTTTTAGTGAAAAATTGAATTTTTAGTGAAAAATTGAATTTTTTGTGAAAAATTGAATTTTTAGTGAAAAATTGAATTTTTTGTGAAAATTTGAATTTTTAGTGAAAAATTGAATTTTTTGTGAAAATTTGAATTTTTAGTGAAAAATTGAATTTTTTGTGAAAATTTGAATTTTTAGTGAAAAATTGAATTTTTTGGAAATTTGAATTTTTAGTGAACAATTTAATTTATAATGTAAAATTTAATTTATAATGAGAATTAGAATTTTAGTGAAAAATTAAATTTTTAATGAAAAATTGAATATTTAGTGAAAAATTGAATTTATGGTGAAAATTTTTGTTTTTGAGTAAGAATTTCGCTGCGTGTAGCCGCCACCAACAGTTGTGCGTAGGCAGCAACTGCCGCCTGCCGCTTGCAGCAGATGCAGATTCAACTAGGGGCCGCAGTTCGCATTGTCATGTCGTATGGCAGCGCATAATGGAGTCGCGAGGAATTCATGATCAATGATCGTGATCCATATAAACTGATAGGCAGCAATCTGTGTCTGATATGTACGACTGAATGTCCGTCTGTCTGTCGCGCTGACTGACTGAATGTTTTGAGGCTTAAGAGCTGAGTCCAATGGCAGGCAGCCACAGAAGCAAATTAATACCTTGTTCGGTGACACTTTAAGGACAAGTTCGACTGTGTAGCCAGCGACTTTTGGATTTCTGTTTTTCATTTTTCATGTGTGTGAATAAAACTGTGCATTTGCTAATCATATTTGTATAATTTGCATAATAAATAGATTTAAGCGTATTTGGAAAAAATAAAATTAATTTTTTCATATGTTTAATTTTATCTGATATTTGTTTTATTATTGGCTTAACTGCTGTGAATTATGCAAATGCATTGACACATTGGAGGCAACTGAAATTGTTTTTGCCTTTTTCAATTTTTTATCTTTTTTATTTGAAATTATTGCCACAATTTGTATCGACGATTGCAACAATTAAGTTTTTGTTCGCACGCTTGCGATTCGTTGGCGCTGATAAGCGACGCGCTGCGCTGTCCATGTGCGTGTGGTCTTCGTAGACAGACAGACAGACAGACAGACAGACGGTCAGTCATTCCAATTCACTGTCAGTCTGCTCGTCCGTCTATCGACTGCTTATTTTCTCACGTTCGTCGCACAGTTGGCTGCAATTGTTGACCTCATGATTCATGCACTTTACCGTCGAAAATTCCGAAATGTGTTTTATTTTTAGCTAATTAAATATTTGCAATTTCTGATAAATTTTATTACAATTGCCGTCGCATAATTAGACGGTTTTGTTGTATACTACATTGTAGTTGCAAATAAATAAATTGTTGCAGCAATATGTTTGCTGCTCGTGTCACTCATGTGTATTGTGATTAAAATTACCAAGTTGTTATTTGTTCTAATTGTTTCTAAGATTCTAGGTTGTTTTTTTTGCCCCGTTACTCGTACTAAACACATAAATCATGTTGTCTTTTTGGAGTGGCACAGTGTCACCCTGTCTGTCTGTTGCTGTCTGTTGTCAGTTTTTGTTCTTTGTTGTCGCGGTTTTCTTTGTGTTCTGAACTTAATATTGCCAATAATTTATTTGTATTGACCATTGACATGACATTTACTGTCATATGTTAGTCACAAATTACAGCACAAAATTTTGACAGTAATTCTTTGGTTTTATTTAAGGTAATTTTGAACTTGGTATTAATACCATTAGAGAGTTGTGATTAGAAACCTTATACCCTAGTAGAAATTATAGGTTATGATCGGGAACTAATCATTGTTATTCTGTGATTTATTACGAAATAACTATAAATATTAGGAACAAGGTGTACATAAAAAAATAAAGTAAATTGTCTCAGTTTCAAAAAAATATATTGTCCGTAAAATTATTTTTAGAAAGAACGGGACAAAAACGGATGGGACAAAAACCGATGTACATGTCGAGGTTCAGTTGGATATACGATAAAATCAGCAAATTTTGGGTAAAAATTATTTTTTTGAATTATTTTAGAAAATAGCTGAAAGCATGTGCTTCCTTTATATATTTACACTTTGTTCTTAAAGTTTACAATTTTTTCACAATAAATCACCGAAAAGTTCCGTACTGAACAAAAAGTTCCGTATAGAAATAATAACTACACAGAAAAAATAATCGACGTTAATATAGCAATCGATATTAATTGCAATCATTAATCAATCCAGCAATTAAATTCTCTATTTTATTGTAAACATTTGCTATTGTTCGTGATATGAATATTTGTACCTACGTCAATACCGCAAATAATTTAGTCGGCGCAGTTTTAGCAAATATAATTGCTGAAACTGCAGCGACTAATTAATTTGCTGCATTGACGTACAAATATTCATATTAACAAATGGAATTGTTGATTTAGCAAATGTTTTCATTAAATTAGTTAATTTCATTGCTGGATTGATTAATATTATAATAACAGTTTGGCGCTGCAGTCCTGCGTAGAACTTCGAGCGAGATCTCTCACCATTTGTGCTGTACGTGTTATATATGTACTCAAAGTGGTGTGACCTACAGTTTAATGCCGAATCAGAACGGCGGGTGAGAGCTTTTCATAGGTAATTTTTAAACTCGTAGGTTTGCCATTGACTGCCGAGAGTTAGCGTCGCATAGAAAAATGTTTTCTATGAAAAAGATGTAGGCAGTCGATGGGGATGTAGCCGCGGTAGCTCAGTGGTTAGTGCGTTGAACTGAGAGCCGAAAGGTCCCCGGTTCAAGCCTGGACTGGGGCTAACAACATCTTTTCATAGAAACATTTTTCTATACCGCGCTACCTCTCGGCAGTAAATGGCAAACCTACGAGAGTAAAACATTGCCTATGAAAAAGCTCTCACCCGCCGTTCGGATTCGGCAATTAACTGTAGGTCCCACCACTTTGAGTACAAATATAACACGCACAGCTCAAAATGGTGAGAGAGCTCGGCCGAAGTTCTATACAGGACTGTAGCGCCAAACTATTATTATTATAGTCGATGGCGATCGATCCGGGCACCTTCCGTCTCGTAGTTGAACACACTAACCAGCCGAGCTACCGACGCTACGCAGGATTGATTAATGAATGCAATTAATAACGGTTGCAGTATTTACGTCGATGATTTTTTTCTGTGTAGTTATAATTTCCATATGAAACTTTTTGTCCCGTTCGGAACTTTTCTGTGATTTATTGTGAAAAAACTGTAAACTTTAGGAACAAAGTGTAAATGCACAAATAAAGAACATGATTTCAGCTATTTTCTAATATAATTAGAAAACAGATTTTTTACGCAAAATTTGCTTTTTGTTTGGAATTACCATATGAACCTCGACATGTACATCGGTTTTTGTCCCATCTGGAACGATCACTATTTAATTTATTTCTATTGATCTGCCATACATATGCAGATGTTTAGTCCTATTTTAATACTACTTCTACAAAAAAAAAATCAAGTAAATTGTTCAATTTTCCTTGGAGATATTAAAGCTTTAAACCTACGAAAGTCCCGTGCGTAATCCCAGGAAATGCCCATATGCATCCTATCGAAATCAAGCGAAAAATTATCAAATTTGACTCGATTTTTTTTACAAAATTTTCACGTGCTGCGCAAATTCTGACAAGAACAAGAATCAGCATGCCGAAATCTTTCAGAAATGAGCAATCAATTTGAAGAACAGTGTTATTTGCATAGACTTTAAAATATATGAACTCTACATTACGCCATATATATTATTATTTTATTACTTATTTCAAAATTTCTATTAGTCACCGAGCGCCGTCGCTGCCCGTTATCGATTGGCAGGATTAATAAACTCGAGGTGTTCGGGTTCATTAGCATTTTATTTTTATTTTAATTTTTTGTTCGAAGGTGCGGACTGTATATTTGTTTTCACTTTTCTTATGAAAAGTGAATTTTATTTATGTGCTTAATTTGCGCATAAAAATAATTTATGGAATTTCTTTGGAAATGCGACTAAAGCATGTTTTTGGCTGCAACAAATGACGACATCAATTGAGTTAAATTAATGAGTATAAGCGGTGTATAAAAATTATAAAATACACTTTTAAATAGCAAAACTGTTGAAGCATTTTAATTTATTTCAGCCATCAAATAAATAAAATAATGTAAAATATTTTAAGACGTTGAAAACCTTGAATTAATTTAAGTGGCTTTGTGCACTGATAAAATGAACAAAAAAAGAAAACAAACAAATGCGCCAAATTCATATTGCGATTATTAATTGTTCAAATCACTATTTCTTTTTTTTTTCTTTTATTTTTTGTAATTATAGTCGGTCTATTAAACTGTCAATTAGCCACAATATGACAGCATGTCCGACTCTTTGAATGGCTGCTCATTTGAATTCGAACAAAGCAAATTGCCAACATAAAACTGTCACTCACCGGGGTTGGAGGGCCCGGGGGTCAGCAGGTCGCTTGCGGGAGTTCGATAGACGACTTCTTGGAATTTCGAATACGTAATTATTTCCCACAATTAAATCGGCATCCATATAATTAACGGCGACTTGAAATTAGTCGCGTTCAAAGGCGCGATTCATGCGCGCACAGCGCACAGAACGAGCGAATGATCAGGCCACGAACAGAGCTAATGGCAGCCACAAATAATACAAAATAACAATAAAAGTTGCAGTGCACAGACAGAGTTAGCCAAAGAGGTTAATACAGGCAACAACACCTGTTCTAATTGTTCATAAGTTTTGCATATTTATCGGTGCGATCGATCGCAGCGCGGTCCAGTCCAGTGCTGTGCAGTCCAGATCAAATGAATTCCTTTTTGCCATGGTTTTCATTAACACTAGTTGACGGACAGACAGACAGTCAGACGGACGGACGCATTTGCAGCGCTTTAATTAAATTTGAATTGAAAACGTAATTAAAAATTGATTTTGTGGCGGATTTAATTAATGAACGCATAAATCAGCGGAATGTCGATGTCGATGGCAGCTTGAACAAGACACCAGAACAGACAATTTCTAGTCGTGGTAATGCATTACTTCGGAGGAGGAGGCAGTCATTTGTGGTAATGCGCTAAAATTATACGCAAATTAATTAAGTTTAATTTTACTTTCAGACATTGGCAAAATTCCGAGAAATACTTTCGTAGTAATAGGATGTAGAAAATAGGAAAACATATTGAAACGGTGCTTTATAAACCGCATTGTCTAAACCGCAAATCCAAATATAGAAAGTTATAGAACGTATATTTAACCTTTGCGCAAATATAACAAATAAATTAGTTTAATTTAATTAATTTGAAAGAAAATAATTTAAATATAATAAGCAAAGATTTTAATTGATATACGCTATCGAAACTGAAATTCGCTATTGTATTCGAAACCGGTATACAATAAACTAATATAAGCTATATGCAAAACCGACGTAAAAAATTTTGATTTTATAGCGTTTTACAAAAGAATTTAAAATAAGAAAAAAAAATAATTTTAAATTTTAATTTATAAATTATGACTTTTTAATTATAATAAAAATTTTAAATTCAAATTAAAGGATAAATGGTTTTTAGTTCTTATGTGATGTATAAAATAATTCAGTGGTTACTTAAAGATACTGAATATATCTAGTAGAAATTGCACCCTAGTTCCTAGTAGAAAAGTAAAAAAGTAGGAAGACATGATCATAACCAGATCAAATTTATCGTATAACTGGTCGATTAATGACAAGGAAAAAATATAATGCTCAGCTCTCGATCATGATCCTACTAAAATGTCTACTATTGATAGATCAGGAACATATATTCAAACTATTTCCCAGTCATAGCCTCACCGACATGACCAATATGATCATGTCATAATACTGTCTACTAGACATCTGTACAAATGCATTTGAAACCCACTTCAAGACATTCATTTTGTTTCAAAACATTTACTGTCGCAGATTCTATGCTTGAAAATCAAATGAATGTGTTGCTCAGTACAACAATGCACAAGTAGTGTCAAAACAAAACACAAACCAGACGTAGTTGTAGTGAAGAAGTCTGAAATGATGTGCAATAAAAATTCAAATACTGAAATGAACTGCTTATGACACCGAGTGCATTTCACATTTATTTTTTTCTCATTATTACTCTAAGGAAATTTAATTAATATTGAAATATAAAAAAAAAAATTAAAAATGCACTCGTTTCTCTCACTCGCTGCACTCACTGTATTCGTTGCATGTTTAGCAACCGTGGTGTCAGGTGGTATTGTTTTTCAAAACATTGAATGTTTTCAAAAATAAAGTTCTGTTGACAGTACTACACAGCAATGAAACAAATACTGTAGTGAAGTATAATACAGAAGACTGCCATTGCAAAATTCGTTCAAAACGGTAGAGTGCAGTAGTACATATTTAGTAGATGGAACTTCAAATACATTTGTTCAGATGACTATTGTCTACACTAGTAGGGCATATTACAGACATGGTCTGGTCATGCTCAGATCTTGCTCTAGGAATATGAAAATTAAGTTATATAAATACAAAAAACGAGATCGAATCCATAATTTGAAACCGTTATAACAAAATTATTTCGTTAAAAAACTTAAAACCGTAAACGATACGAGGGAGATACGAAATCGAAACCATTATTAGGTTTAAGTTTCAATATTTGACAATAATGAATTTATTCATTCGTAGGAAAATTCGTTTTTTCTATTTTTAACATTCATACGTACACAGGCGCTTGCTTGTCTTGTCTGGCTGTGCTTTGTTGTTCTTTTCGTGAAAACACACACATGCGAACATTGTATATCATGCCGTTTTTTGATACCTAAGAAAAAAATCTACCATCCAGACAAATTGTACTTAGTTACTTTTTTGATACCTAAGAACTTAATGTATGCATATCTAGAAAAAGTTGGCCTAATTACTTTCAACAGACAGGCGGACTAACAAACAGATGGCGACCTCGCAAAACAAAGCATATGAGCGAATATTACAGACAGAGCGATATCGAAGAAAACAACAACAAAACATGAGCACGTGTTTTTTGCAAAAAATACAGCAACAATTTTGCGTGTTCTTTTTGTTTTTTAATAATCAATAAATTAACTTCTGAAAATCCAGTAGAATAAAGTTTGTTTACTTTTTTGACAACTAAGTAATTTGCTTTCTTGATATCCAGATGACAAATTCTTGAATTTTAGTAGTATTTTATTGATATTAGTAAAATTCTACTATTTTTCTTTCTAACCGAATTCTTCTCGAGTTTTAGAATTTTATTTCCCTCCGTGTTGACATGCAATCGAATTGAAAATTCTTTTTAATAGAATCTCTATTTTATATTTCTCGAATTACATTGACATTTCAAATTGTTCAAATAAATGTTGGATTCATGATGATACTCAATATTTGTTGACATCAAATTTAAATTCGATAAAAAGTGAATTTGTGAACAAGTTCGATGGAAAGTATAGAACGTATAGAATCTGTTTTCATCTATGAACTATTTGTTAGAGGTATTTTATTCATATTTTCACCAAACCTTTAATGCAAAAATGTTAACTGTATTTGTTTTAATTTAGTTAAATGAGAAATCTCAATATTGGGCGCAGTTCTATTTTTGATCGATATACATTCCATTAAATAAATAGTTCAATGTGATGTTCATAAACGGGTCTGGTACGAGCCGGAATTTAAAATAATGAAACTAAAAATACCAACATTTTTCGACATTTTAAGGTTTCGACAGATTTATTTTCGATATTTACACATTTAGGTATTTATAATTTGTATAACGTTTATGTTATTTAATTTTTAAATACTGTTGGCTTGTTTATGAAATATTTTTCTGAAATTTTTTTTCGTTTATTTTGAAATAAAATTTTTTAAATATATATATTTTTTTTCAATAAAAATGAACGAAAGAAATATTTTCTTAATATAAAAAAAATGTAATTTTTTTTTTCAAATAAAAATTAACGAAATAATTTTTTTCTAATAAACAAACATAAAAATTGTAAATATTTTTTTTCGAAATTATGTTTGTAACAAAAAAACCTTCAAATACACTTCCTCAAATTGAAGAATACTTTTTCATAATGTAGTGATCAATATTATGATTTGGTATTCAATAAAATAAATCATGAAACGAAATTCTTCAATATCATGAAAACTTTTTTTGAGTAGAGAAGTCTTGATTGAGTGATAAATAAAAATAAAATAAAGAAAAAATATTGGCTTATAATTAGACTTGTTGTCGATATTGTTTTCTTAATAGGGTAAAATGATAATATGATAAATTTCTACCCCCATAGAAATTTACTCTATTAGAGAAGACATCAGCAGATTCCAGTTTTAGTTTTTTTCCTGCGTTTCGGTTATAATTTTTTAAACAAAACAGTATGGCTGCACTGGTTTCAATTTCGATTTAATATTATTATTCGTTTCTACATATTTTAAAAATCTTCAGAAAAAAAAGTATTTTAGTCCTATACTGCAAACTAAATAGACATATATTAAAAAAAACCTTTTAAAATTTATTTTTTCTGTTAGTTTTTCACACCATTTTAAAACAGTTTTAAAAACCGAATGAAATAAAAATTCTGTATATTGGTGTTAGATATCAAATTATTTCTGAATTCTGTTTAACAACTTCACTTGAAAATATTACACAGTTTTAGTTCGAAACTTTGAAATTATTCTATTATTCGATTCTACAAAAATAAAATAAAATGCAATCGTTTAAAATTTTGTGCCAGCACTTTGGTGGTTTTTCATTTATTATTAACTTCGTCAACTTGGTAGTTTTTCGGTATTTCGTCTACATTATTAAAATTATATTAAATTAATTTAAATTAAATTCACATAGTAAATGGGCTTTAGGTTTTTTGAGTTTTGTTGAGTTTTTGCTTTGAGTTTTTGCTTGAGTTATCAGCTTAATGCTTAAAATTGCATTTTAAGTTAACATTTACATCGAGAAATATTTTATAGTACATAAATAAGAGATATTACAAACTAACGTGGAACGTATACACATGATAGAGACTAAAACTAGGGAGAATTTTAAAAGAATTTTGCACAATTAGACACTGGGTTTGAAGGAAAGTATAGAGATATTGCAGAAAAGAGTTTCTTAATAATGAGAAGCAATTAAATTGATAAAGCGTTAAAGAATTAGTTGTCTTATAACAAGAAAATATTTATATTTTTGAAGAAAAAGAAAAGATTTGCCTTTTTTAAAGAAAACATTCTCTTAAAATAAATAAAATTCCATTTAACGCTAGTTCAAGTACATTTTTCTTAATACTAAGAAACTATTTTCTGAGTGGAGCTGCTGCTAGTACAGCATAAAATAAAAATACAAATAAGAATGGCTCTCAATTATGCTAAACAAACAAATTGACAAATTTAAACAATAAAAATAATAAAATTAACTAAACACAAAATAACAATTATGCTGCTGCTTAAATAATAAAATTATGTTTTTTTTTACTACGGCATTTTAACTGCGTTTTCTTAATACAATGCTTATTTCTAATTAGAAACGTACTTAATTCAAGTGTGAACATAATAAGTTTTTAGCTTAAAGTTACTACGAATTGCTTAGGCTGCTAGTATAACTAAAAAGAGTCCTTTGGATTGTTTGTTGTGGTTGTTGTTGCGGTTTGTTTTTTGTTTTTTTTTGTTTTGTTTTTAATTCTCAGCTGGTTTTTGTATTTTCAACTAATTTCATTTAAATAATGGCTTAAACTAATAGTTTGCATTAGTAGTTTGTGGCTGCTCTTCATCTTCTTCTTCTTCGTCGTCATTAGCTTCGTCTGCAACTTCGTCATTGCCTCGTTCATTTGTTCTTCGGCAGATGGCGCTTCATGTGCAGCGCCAGATGATCGCTGCGCGCGAAGCTGCGCTCACAGACGATGCACTTGAAGGGCTTGGCGCCGGTGTGTTTGCGATAGTGACGCGTCAGCTCGTCGGAGCGCGCAAAGCGCCATTCGCACTCAGGCCACTGGCAGGTGTACGGTTTTTCACCTGCAATGAGACAAAAGGGAGAAATATGTTTTAGAATTTGTTTGAAAAATCAAAATCTTTGTAAATAATTAAAAATTGTTTTCATTTTCTAAAAACTATTAATAAAAAAATATATACATATTAAAAAATAGTTAAATTTTTGTAAATGTAGGGTAAAGTGGGAACTTGGGTAATGTGGGAAATGGAATAAATTGCAAATTTTTGAAATGTTATTTCATTTTTTTTTTTTTGTGAAAGTACGAAATGTATTTAATTAAATTCTAATGTTGGACAAGTAATTGCACAATTTTTTTATTTTAATATATTGTTTCTGGTAGATGTTTATGAATATTAACTATTTTTCCTTCACATTAATTTTTTGCATTACCATTTGATAATTTCATTAATATTGTTGTATATATTCTGAGTGTATTTATATTGTTCATGTTGTAAATAACCATGAAATAATACAGAAGTAATAAATTATTTGTCTATTTGTAGCATTTTTAACGTTTCCCACTTTACCCCAGGATTTTTCAAAAGTTCCAAAAATAAGCTGTTTTGAAAAATCACCCAAAAATCAATTAAAAGACATATAAATTGTATGCTGTTAATGCAAAAAGTTATATCACGCCCTACTCTCAATAATAGACCCTTCAAAAGAATTTTAAAAATATTTAAATGTATTTTTTTGGAGGCCGATTAAAAGTTTCACACTCTACTTAATGCTAATATAAAATAAAAATAAATTTAAATATTAAATTTAATTTAAATATTAAATATAAATTAAACCATTTTATTGAAATGTCCGAAAAATTCTACAAAATTTATAAATGTTAATAAAAATTGCACAAGCAACGCAATAATGTTCAATTCGTGTTCCGATACCGCATTAATCATAATATTAGTCATGTTGGCTGGACGCTGTTTCAGATTCTGACTGTGTTGCTGACGCCAACATGTTGCGGACAGCAGCAGCAGCAACAAGAGCAACAAGCATAGAACACAGAACGCAACAAATGTCGTGTGCTGCATGAAATACAAAAAAATGGTCTAAAAAAAACGACATTCGCGCAAAGATCATGCGCTTGAAAGCGTATCGTAGAAACGCAGCCACATCAAATAAATTAAAACTCAATGCGAAATGCAAATCCAGCTAAATGTTGCTGCGGCAGCGACAGTTCGTCACTAGGACAAAGCAGCAACAGCAATAGCAATAGCAATTGTAGTGGCAGCAGCAGTAACAGCAACAATTACAAACAACAACAGCAAAAATAACAGCAAAACATATAAGAGACTCATGGCATTTTGCTGCTAGACGATGATAGATTTATGGTTATTTATGCAAAATGCATTTCGTAAATTTAATTAAAGTTTAAAGCACTACAACAGCAACAACAACAACAAGAATAGCCATCGAGCAACAATAACATAAAACAATGTTGCACGTGTTAAGCACCATATAAACAACAACAGCTACAGCAACAATTGGGCCAGAGGACATTTAAAAAAAAAAAACTTAGAAATAGAAAAATAAAAAATAAAAAACTAGCAACAATTTCAAGTTTCGCGGTATGCGTTTCATATTCATTGCCAACCAACGAATTATTAACAACCCAGCAAACATGAACAGCACGAAAATGACTCATGTTTGTGCGGCTCAAAAAGCTTTAGGTGCTATGCAAAATGCTAAACTAAGAAATGGTTGTGTCTTAGTTTTAAGCATATATTTTTTTAACAGTTTTTTAGTCACTCGTTACATGTTTCTTCAAGATTCTAAAAGTTTTATAGACATCATTTATATTATTGGTTTTTAATAAGCCTCTATTTGTCTTTCATAAGTCTATTAGTATTTTAAATAGTCGTAAAAAACAATTTCAAACAACACCATTTAAAACCTCTACATAATCTTCTTAGTTTTAAGTACTTTCTAAGTCGCTTAAATACTGCATTATAGGTTTCATAAATATGGCTTTTTTTTAGGTATTTTTATATTAAATTAAATAATTATGTCTTTTTGTTGTTAAATGTTAAAAGTTTATATGGAAAATAAATTTAAAATGAGTTTACAACCATTTTAAGTACGGATCTTGTAAATCCTCTTATTGTATACATATATAGAAAATATGTAACCTTTATGATTGAATAACAAAAATTAAATTTTTCAAATTTAATACAATTGAAAAATTAGAAAAAGGTTTAATTGGTAGAAAAATGTCAGCAAATAAGTTTTAAACATTATAGATTTTAGAAGATTATTTCAATTTTAATGTTTAAAAATTAAATTTAAAGTTATTATTCAAATCTATTTGGATTGTTGGTTTACTCAATGCAATCTAGAAAAATATATTTTGTATAAAAAGCTGCGTATTTTCTTCACGTAAACAGAATTGATCGAGAATATGCCAGTAAAATTTCATAAAGTTGAATAATGCGCTTTTAACAAATTTTCATTTATTTGTGTGCTAACCGGAAATGCATAATTACTAAAATTTCTGATTTCCCCAAGATCTCAAAAAACAAAAAATAAAAACAAAAAACAAAAAAAATAAAAAAATACAAATAAATAATAAATAATATATATAAAAAATAAAAATAATAACAAATGAAAAAAAACATTTTTCATCGGATGTGTTAATTTCCATTAATTTTTGTTCAATTAATTTATTAATTAATTTATTAATTAATATAATTAAAAATTTAATCAATACAATTATTTTTACGTATCGACGATGAAACAATTAAAAATTAATTTAATTGATAAAATATGTTGCATATTTACACATATATTTTTTCTGTGTATGCATTTAAAGAGTATATACTCGCCAGTTAAAACTAATGGAAACCTGGTCGATTACTGGTATCCCTAGTAGAAATTTTGGTATGAAGTGATCATGTCATTATTTGAGATGATCGGAATATAACGAGGCCCATAATGTCCTTGTAACGCAGTGTCCTGATCATGTACTGACCTCAGGCCATGATCATATAGTGATCGGGCAATTCCCCATTTTATTATTTACCCGACAATTGCCTTGTCAGAGCCCGAGCATAATTGGGTTCCTCTCATTAAATCTCGATCATTGTCTGATGTCATTTCGTTATGAGGTACAAATAATGTAGCTATGATCGGGAACATTGACTATTTAGATAATGCAAAGTATGATAAGGGCATGTTAAGGTAATGCTCATATTTTCTCTAATAGTACTTACCCAACGAAAACCCGATCATTTCCCGATGGCGCATCGGGCAAATTTCTACTAGGGATGGATTGAAGTGTATATTCCCGCCAGTAAAATTAGTCAAAACTGGTGGGTCACTGGTGATATTTAAAAAGTAGATTCCTGCCAGTAATACTAGTCAATAACTGGTCAGTTACTAGTAGGGAAATGACAAGAAACCACAGAGTTTTACTGGTTAGTTTCTGGTCGGAAAGTGCGTGACATCGCTTGCGAGTTACTCGAAAAGTGACTAGTGAAACACTGAGCCGCGGTAGCTCAGTGGTTAGTGCGATGGACTGCGAGCCGAAAGGTCACCGGTTCAAGCCTGGACTTGGGGCTAACAACATCATTTCATTGAAACATTTTTCTATACCGCGCTACCTCTCGGCAGTAAGGATAGGAAGGTAGGTTACTGGTAAGAATTGTTACTTGGGATCGTATCATAAAAAATATCGTCGATAAAAAATGTCGAATAAAATACCGAATTTGTATTTATCAAAATTCTTAGTATTAAACAGTTTAGATACTCAGTAAAAAAGTGTTCCGGGAAAAAAATAAAATTTTTTATTCACGTACCGGAAAATGTTTTTGGAAAAAAGTGACACTACGCATTTGGGATAAGTTCAAAATTTAATAAAGTAATTCTTAATAACACTACGAAACGCTTTTTTCTATGGACATTCCATACATCAATTCAATATAATTCCTATATTGTATTTTCTATATAATTAGTTTTTCATATTATGCAACGTTTTTAAGAAAAATGCAATCGTACTTTTAAGCTCTTTTCACTGACAATTTTGAATAAATTAAATATAGTAATGTTAAAATATAATTTTATAAAAAACTTAAAATGCAATTTCTCTTTTAATTATCAGAAGAGGATTAATAAATGCTAATATTCCTATAAGTTTTTAAGATATTTGGAACTAAACTGAATGAAATTCTGATTTAGACAATTTTTTAAATTATTTATTTAGCACTTAGAATCTTATTATAAGAAAATTATTTATGGTAATCCAGAACAAAGTCCAAAGTAACTACCAAAATTACTAACTGTTTTTCATATGCTTTACTTTTTAAAATATGCCCTGCAAACATAATGATGGTACACTTCATAGAAGTTTTCTGTTCGTTTGATTGAGTTTTAAATATCTAAAAATATTCTTTAATTTTTTATAAAATATACGAATACCAAAACAAAAATGACAAAATGTTTGATTGAAACATTAAATATCATTGTGTTATCTGCGACGATGATATGATTTATCTATATTAAAATATGTATAAATAAACAATATGTTTCCAACAAACAATCAATGTATGTTTGCTGTAAAAAAATAACATTTTTTCAATGATTGCGGAAAACATAATAATGTTTAATATTTTAAATGTTTTAAATATAAAAAAAGTATTTAAAATGAATGAATACTAAAAACACATTTAAAAGAATAATTTTGGAACAAACATACTTTTCTTATCATTATCTTAATTTCTATTCTTTCTGTCATCGGAAAGTTAACATAATTTATGAATATTGTCTATTTTACCATATATTTAAAGAATATACTTTCAACAAACATATTTTGTATGTTTGCCGCAAATAGTTCACTTCTTTTACAAAATAATGAATACTGTTTGTGTTATTTTTAAATATTAAAAATATTTTTACAGATTTTATTTAATCAATTAATTACTAATCATAAAATATTTGCTGCAAACATATTTATAATCACTACCATAACTTTGAGACCTTCAAAAGTGTTTTTGCCGCCACGCTCATTATTTCTTCGAATTATTGTCTGTTGGGTCCGCTAATTAATGGTTGCCACGTACTTTTTGTGTAAATTCGCGAAACGTGTTTCGCTCGCGGGGGCGCTAATCAAACGTCGTGTAATTGTCGCACAAATTATAGCGCACACTTGTGTCAACTCATACCTGCTACGGCGCAACAACACCCTGCACCAAGCAAAACTGACAAAAACTAAAAAAAGACTACAACAATTTGCTGAGTTATTAGTTTTAGTTTTTTGTTTTATATTTTCGGTGTGTCTTATGATTGTTGTTGCCGCAGATGAATTTTTAGTTTGAATTTTGTATTTTTTTTGTTCCAGCAATGCGCTGTAATTATTTAGCGCTCTGTCTTACTTTGTGGCTTTTGAAATATTTTCACATTTTTACATTTGCATAGCAACGTTAATTTAGTTTTTGGCATTTTTTTTTCGTATGTTTTATTCTTTTTTATGACTACTTTTTTGTATTATTATTTTTTTTGGTATTTTATATTTCAGCACAGACGTGGTCATGGTTTGACAGTTGGCGACATTCATGTCAGGCGCTGTCACTTTGTGTATTTTTGCAGCATTTAACTTTGTTAAATTATCGCGAATTTGCACAAATAAATAAGCTGCATGTCATAAATTATACCTGGCGAAAGAGTTTAGATAAAGGCTTTGCAATGGAGGTAACGCAAAACAAAATAAAATTAGACATGGGGAATTATGTTAAACTCAGTGCAGAGCATGTGTCAAATTAAAGAACTTTGTTCAGAATAGGAATTATAACTCTTCAGAAAGGTAATTATATAATGTCTGAAGTATAAATGATTTTATCCATTATTCATAAAAATGCTGATACAAAATCGAAAATTAATCCTTCACGATAACGATTCGAGTTAAAACTATTAATATCTTTCCGATATCGATTTCATTTGAATTTTGTAAACAAAAATACAAAATGTTCGTAAATATTAAAAAAGAATCGAATGAAGTTTCGTAAAAAGAAAATTAAAATCTAATTAGAACTTAAATTGAATTCGTTTCAGAAAACTTGAACCCTTTGATTTCGATTGAAATGCATTCATTTAAAAAACATGAATTCTTCGACATCATAAAAGAAATCGATCGAATTGAAATTTTAATATCTTTTCTAATCAAATATTTAAAAAGGCAGAAAATTAAATTCTTCGATTTTTTAAATTTCAAATGTTTTATATACCTAGTATTAAAAAGGGTCCTCCATAACATGTACCAAACATTGTCCACAAAGAAACCAAATAATTCTACAAGAACCTGTACCACATGTATACCTTTTCTACCAAAAATTAAAGAAGACAGTAATTTCTTCGATTTCTTGAATATCAAAAGTTTATATAATAATAAAAAAAAAGTCTCCTTCTATAACATGTCCCAAACATTGGCAACAAAGAAACCACTTAATTCCACAAAAGCCTGTGCCACATGTCACCCACTTGCGCCTTCTTTTAGGCCACCACAACAACCCGTCACAGACCACAACGGGCAGGGGCAGCACATCGAACCAAGCCAAAGATCAAACGATCAATCTATCGATCGATCATATTGCAACGTCAGTCAATTGACGCTGGCAACATTGCAATGACTTTTCATTTATTTATTTAAAATTATTATTAGAGCCAATATTGTTGCCACTGCTCATTAATGTTGCAACAATTGTTGCGGCTGCTGTTTGCTAAATGCTGCTGCCACTGTTGCTGCGGTAGCTGTTATTGCTGCTACCATTGATGTTGTTGCTGCGGCTGCTGCAATTATGCGCCTATTACGCCACTAAATAAAGAGCAAAACTGCTGACAGCATCTCGTTCGATTTGCCGCAAATCGAATCAAATGCAACCGCACAGGGCTACGAGCCTAATGAGCCTCATAAGCTGCGGCACACATGCGAGTTGATTGGTTTCGATATAAGCAGTAACAGCAGCAGCAATTGTTGTTTGCTAGACAGCAACCTATTCTGTGTGCGTGTGTAGGTGGCGCTGCATTAGCGGCAATCAAATCAAATCCAAACAAAGCAAAAAATACGAAAAAATCAAATTTTGCCAAAAAATTAAATTGAAATTGCTGCATAAAATCAATTCAATGTACAACTGTTGCTGGCATTTGATGATTGGCTGTCTTATTTCATGCGAAATTAATGCAGCCGCCACTTTTTTTTATTGTTTTAGACAATGTTTAGACTTTAAAAGGGTTAATGCAATATTACAAAGTGTTGCAATATTACTGTCAGTTTTAACAGTATTATTATACAGTTCTATAGACAAAATTAAGAGCGTAATTTTTGCATTATATTACTTTAATTTAAATAACTACAAAATATTGACAACACACTGTAAAATGCATGCTTTGAAAAGTGGGTCAAATTAGGCACAACAAAGAAATGACTACAACTGCATTTGCTTGCATTATTTGTGACTGATTTTTTGGAGTTTTATTAACATTTAATTGTTGACTTTAAATTTATAAAAAAAAATCGACATTTTTAAAACGCGAAACGACATAAATTCCAGCACGTTTGTCATCATTTGTTTTATTATTAATTGTTGATTTTATATTGCACGATAATGATGTTGTTGTTGTTTTTCATTTTGTTACTTCTGTTGTTGTTGTTATTGTTGCTCATAATGATGAGTTATATTTTCGCCCAAATCTGTTGATGTTGATCATCGTTGGCCCTAACTGATTTCGTTGTAATGCCAACTTTGCATTGACACCAATACGCGCGTTCATGTGTTGTAGTCTTTTTATTTTATTATTATATTTTATTATTATTGTTATTTTTTGTTTTTTTTTTATTATTATTTTGTTGAAAAGCATAGCGCCGTTGATCCTTTATTGTAATCGCTAAAGAGAAATCACTTGGCTGCTATAAAAAGAATTTAAATAAAAAATATAAAAAAAAAACTTTCAAGCAACCACATTAATTGCTGACGCGTACGTGTAGATGGCCTACAGCAGCCAACAGTTGCGTCTATACTGACGGCTGTCTCTTGGCCTTTTTAAACGCATGTCTCTGGCTATCTGGCTATCTGTCTGTCTGGCTGTGCGTTTGTCTCATTGTTGAGGCTGCGTCATGCGTCTGACATAAACCTCAATATTCATCAAACTGTTAAATTTCACCCAAAAAGCACGAATTTCATTTTGACAGATTTTAATTTGGAGATTTTTAAATTTAATTTATAATATTATATTAAATTTTTTATATTTCAATTCTTTTTATTCTAAATTCTTAATGTTTAAAATTTTTAATAATATAAATTATTCTAAAATTTTATATTTTAATTATTTTTATTTTAAATGATTTATATTTTGAATTCTTTATAATTTAATTCTTTTTATTCTAAATTCTTTATATTTTAAATACTTCATATTTTAAATTCTTTATATTTTAATTATTTTTATTTTAAATTATTTATAATTGGAATTATTTATATTTTAATTATTTATTCTTCATATTTTAAATTCTTTATATTTTAATTCTTTTTATTCCAAATTATTTATAATTTGAATTCTTTATATTTAAATTATTTATTCTTTATATTTTAAATTATTTATATTTTTAATTTTACTACTCTATAATTCTTTTTATTCTTAATTCTTTAAATATTAAATTCTTTATATTTTAATTATTTTTATTCTAAATTCTTTATATTATAAATTTTTTACATTCCTTAGTCTTTGTTTTTTAATTTTTTTTATTTCAAATTCTAAATTTTAAAATAATTTTTAAATTATTAATTTCCAGTATTTTTTTTTTTTGCCCTAAAAATATTTCCGTTAAATGTTTAAGAGCCTGCCTTAATTGGCCCCAATTACTTGGCCAACATTTGGCACATTGTACCACACAAATGTTGCGCTGCGCTGCCACTCATTTGGTTCGCATACAAATCACACACTGCACAGCAACATTAAGCACTGGCTGCATAATTGGAAAATTATAACTTCTCAAATTGCGATCTATCAACTGATCGGGCCATAAATTGTATTAAACGCATGCCATAAACACAGCGACAGCAACAAGACCAGCAACACCAACCACAGCAGCAGCAGCAGTAACAGCAACAGCAACATTAGCAGCAGCAACAACATTAGCAAACGGCAACACTTAAACATGCCACAAAAGTATCAAATAAGTGTGAATACTCTGGCGGTCTGTACGTCTGTCGAACTGTCTGCATAACCGGCGCGTTTTGTTTGCATTTCTGCTAAGTGTTGCTGCCGCCGTAGCTGCAACATAAAATGTTCGAATTCTTTAATTAAAGAGCGCGCTTTAATGGCGACATTTGGAATTTATTTGATTTTTATGCGAGCATCGTCAGTTTTTCATTTTTTGCGACTGACGAATTATGGCTGCATTTTATGTGCTCGTTGAATTTTAATTTCAAGTGTGATTTATTAAATGTTTTTTTTTAATGTATTCAGAAAATATTCTATTTTTTTTTTTACTTACTTCTAATTGCAAAATCTTAATATTATTTAAAATGTCTCTAGCACAGCAAATGCTTGCAAAATACCTGTACTAATTCTATTTTTGGAATTCGAAAATGAAATTTATCGAATTCTCAAATTTGCGCATGACAATTTATAAGAAAAAAACTAAGCCACATTTTAAAAAGTGTTTAAATCAATTATCAAAATTCAAATTTTTCTAAAATTAGGAAGCATTTTCTGAATATTGCGAAATCTTACTAAATTTGTTTAATACTTTTGTTTTAAGAACTTTAGTATTCAATTCAAAGATTTTTATTATTTTAAATTATTCTAAATTATATTTAAATTCATACACTTAAAAAAAATGATTAATAGAATAATTAAAAAAAAAAATAATAAATTTTATAAAACAAAAATCTTTATTTTAATAATAAAATAAAATTTAATAAAAGTCGTTTTACAAAATATTTTGTTTACAAAATATTTTGTTTACAAAATTGTGTCAAAAAAAAAAATTAAAAAAAAAAAACAGAAAAAAATGTACGCAAAAAACAAATAATAAAATTTTGTATTAAAAAAATATTGACAGAAAATTTGGGTAAAAAAATTAAAAATTTCAAAAATTATGAATTATTATAAATTAAAAAAAAAAATTAAAACAAAAATATTGTAAAAACAAATATTTCCAAATAAAAAATACAAAATTTAAAAAATATTATTTTTTTTGGCAATAAAGTATTTAAAACTTTAAAAATTCAAAAAAATTGTGAAAAAATGTTTATAAATTTGTTAAAAAAATATTAAAAAACTATGAAAATATTTAAAAAATTATTAAATTTTGTAAAAAAAAAATAATCGGTCATGTTCTGACTTTAAATCGAATTTCATATATAATTTGTAAACAAACTGTTTTTCGTTTGCTTTTCTTTGATCGATCTGAATTTGTTTGGATTTTTTTTTTGTAATGTGATATCGAATTTTTTACAAATTTTATAATAAATTCGATCGAAAAAATGTATACAAAAAAAAATTAATACAAAAAAAAAAAATGTTAAAAAAAAATTTCAAATAAAAAATCTAAAAATTGGTAAAAAAAAAAATTAAGTTTTTTTTTTGGCAAATAAATATTTTTCATCAATTTTGTAAAAAAAAATCAAAATTAAAAAAATTATTTAATTTGGTAAAAAAATTAAAAATTTTGTTTTAAAAAATTCAGAAATTTTGTTTAAAAAAAATCAGAAATTTTGTTATTATTTTTTTAAGTGTTTAAGTTGTAAAAAATATTATAAAATTAATATTACAAAATTATTAAAGAAAATGTTATACAACAAATTTTATGTATTCAAATTTGTTTAATGCAAATGTTTTAAGTTTTTTTTGTCTACTTCCAACAAAACTGTTTGCCTGGCAACTGCATCAAATAAATGCCATTCGATACCTAATCAAACAAATATTTGTGCAATCGTTTTAAGTCAGCTTTTAGTATTTCGCGTTCGGATGTACGCTGCGCGGTGCGGCGCCGCCAGCATGCGTGTCAATGCGGCTACGGCGGTGCACATTTTGAAATCTCCGCCGCGTGGAAACGGGGCCAAAAATGCAAATCAAACTAATTGTGAGAAGCGAACAGCAAACATGGAATTTAATGCGGCGCTGCAAAACAAATTTCGATTCAATTTCAATTTTGTTTTCAATTCAATTGCAAACAATTCAAGCTTTTTGGCTAGTCGGACATTAGCGCATAACTCAATCAGCAGCAATAGACAGGCAGGCAACAGGCGGGCTGAAGGCCGGACAGTGAGGCACACAACAGACAGTCAGATGAACAGCAGAACAGCAAGAAAATCAAGAAACATCGAACGAACGACAGTCACTTGTTGTCGAAGGAGCGTCGCGTCGATCGGCTTTTAAGTATTTTTGCATTTTATGGCAGGCGGCCTGACACGCTGCCATGGCTGGCATGTCAAAGTGTACGAGCCCCCGGTTGGCGGGTTATTTTAGACAGACGCCTTTCGCAGACTAGAGACGAGAGACGAGATGACGCGCCGATTTGCTGGCCATTTGTGCGGCGGTGACAGTGCGGCAAAACGTGCAACAGGTGTCACGCTGCGTTTGTCTACCGTCGCGACTGCAAATTTAGGCATTAAAATGCCAAAAGTTGCGGCAACATTTGAAGCCTTATTTAAGTCAAATTGTTGCATGGAATTTATTTGAAATAAATACATAGTTTAGAGCAGGAGCAGCAACTGAAAATGTTGTTGTTGCTTATTATGTTGTTGTTGTTTTCTTTTATATGTCATTAACTTAATGCGCTTCAGCGACCTAATTGCGCGCGACTTGCACTTGTTGTGTTTTCTATTTGAGTTGCTGACAACAACAACAATAGAGAAATAATAATAACAGCAACAACAAGAAGCAAACTTTCAAGTGTTGCTGCTGTTTGAGTTGAGTTGGCTGCCATTGTCAACAGAAAGTTGCTGCTGTTTGCGCCACTGTTTACTGCATACAAACAAAAGACTTAAGACACGAACGCGCGACTTTTAGACGCAGCCTCCTCCCAGTCGCCGTCGTCGCGTCGGCTGCAATTGCAACCAATTAAAATTTCAATCGATGCTACTACGACTGCTGTTGCTTTAGTTGCATCTTTGAGTTGGCTGCTGCTGCTGCCCACTTTAAATGCGGTGCAAATAAATCGCACTTAAAACGCGATTCAAGTCGCGCGCGACTCAAGTGTTTTTTAATCCGCACTTAAAGTGTTTAGCATGCGAGTGACTGCGGACTGCTTGCTGTTGCTGCTGCTTTCTGTTGGCGTCTGTCTATTTGCATTGCGTCTGCATTTATCTGTCTTTTTGTCTGTCCTGTGTCTTTTTGCTGCTTGTGTCTTGCGTTCTATCGCACCATCGCTCTGCATCTTAATGATGCCATTTTCATAAATTTGGCGCTCATTTAAATAGTCTGGCATCCTGGACATAGATGGCGCTTGTTGCAGTGAAAGCTGCTTAATGCTGCTGCGCGCTTGTAAACAACATGTTGCTGCCCAATGTCGTTAGCAGACAATTTTTAAATAAAATAAAAATACCTGTTTAATTAATTAATTCAATTTTAAGCAGAACTCGAGAGAACTTTTGTCAAGTATTTCCTAAGAAATTTTTTAATGAATTTTGAATTTGAAAAAAAAACGGAATTAGGTGATGGCTGTGGTAAAACTAAACTTTTGTTTAAATATAATTTATAACATTTTAATAATTGTGAACTGTAATTAAAAAAAAAATGTGATATTCAAAATTCTTCTATTGAGTTTTATTATTTTTTTTTAAGTAATATAATTTTGTTTATATTATAGTTGGTTGTAAACATTATAATGTTTGTAAAGTGTCAATAAATTACTTTTAGATAATTTTTATAGATCTTTTTTTTTTTTTTATTTCGATTTGAGTATTTGTATAATTTTGCATTTTGTTAAAATTTAGAAATCCCATAAAATGTTGAAAATTAAAATATTTTTTTTAAATATATATTTTTTTGTAAACATTAAAATGTTGTAGAAAAATGAATAAATTTGTATTACGTATTTGTATATTTTGTACTGTGTTAAAATTTGTAAATTCCAATAAATGGCGAAATTTAAAAAAAAAAATATTGTTTAAAAATATATTTGGCTATTTTTTATTATTATATTGTAGAGAAATGAATAAAGTATTTTTAGTATTTTTGTTTTGTTTCAAATTTGAACATTTATAATTTAAAATTTTGACAAAATTTATAAATTTCATGAATTGCCAAAAATTTGCAAAAATGTTATTATAAAATATACTTGGCTGTAAACATAATGTTATAGAACACACATAAATAATTTTTTTTCCTCAACTTTGAGTAGGTATTGCAAATTTGCATTTTGTTTAAATTTGGAAATTCCATAAAATGCCAAAAATTAAAAAAAAAATGTTTAAATAAAATATAATTGGCAGTAAACATTATAATGTTGTAGACAAATAAATTACTTATATTTAGAGATGTTTAGTAATTATACCCTACACTAAGAGTGAAAGGGTATATTCAGTTTGGTACGACGTTTGTAACACCCAGAAGGAAGCATCTCCGGTATGGAAAAGTATATATATTCTTGATCAGCATGACCTCCTGAGTCGATTTAGCGATGTCCGTCTGTCCGTCTGTCTGTCTGTTGAAATCCCTACTACTTTTAAAATTGAAGAGCTAGATAAATGAAACTTATAACTTAGATTACTAATATACCTACGCTGTATGTGCGATCGGTCCATTGTGACCTATGATCCGACCACTTATGTTCAAATATGGGTATCAAATGAATGGAAATTCTTCAGCGATTGAATGTTTGTAGTTATTTTCAGGATTCGTATACCCTGGTGACCTATATATCACTTTGAATGGTAACCACACATATGTGCAGGGTATTTGTAGTCGGCTTAGACCGACTATAATTTTGATAATCCTAACTATCATAATTACACCTACTTCAAAATTGCCCATGTGGTTTTCCCAACTGGTTTTAGTTTTAAATTTGAGTAAATATAAATTTATCATTTGGTTAAAATTAAGAAATTTCATGAATTGTTTTAAAATGATAAAAATGTTATAAATTATAATTGTCTTCAAACATTATAATTTTGGGATAAAGTGAATAAATTTTTTTTTTTTTTCAGATTTGTTTGTTGCAACTCTGAGTTTTTGTAAATTTAGTTAAAATTTATAAATTTCATCAATTTATGAAACTGAAAAAAAGTTTTTATAAAATAAATTGACTGTAAACATAATAATGCTTTATTAAAATGAGAAAATTATTTTTAGTATTTTTGTTTTAAATTTGAGTTTTTGTAAATTTTTAAAATTTATAAATTTCACAAATTCTTTAAAATGAGGAGAAATTTTATAATTTATAATTGGTCTGCAAACATTAAAATGTTGAAGAAAAAAGTATAAATTATTTTTTAGTAATTTTTATATTTTAAATTTGAGTTTTTTGTAAATTTAGTTATAATGCTGAAAATTAAAAAAATGTTTTTTATAATATATATTTAGATATAATGATGTTGTAGCCGCGGTAGCTCAGTGGTTAGTGCGTTGGACTGCGAGCCGAAAGGTCCCCGGTTCAAGCCTGGACTGGGGCTAACAACATCTTTTCATAGAAACATTTTTCTATACCGCGCTACCTCTCGTCAGTAAATGGCAAACCTACGAGAGTAAAACCATTGCCTATGAAAAAGCTCTCACCCGCCGTTCGGATTCGGCAATAAACTGTAGGTCCCACCACTTTGAGTACAAATATAACACGCACAGCTCAAAATGGTGAGAGAGCTCGGCCGAAGTTTTATACAGGACTGTAGCGCCAAACTATTATTATTATTATGTAGAAAATGAATAAATTATATTTTAGAGATTTTACGTATTTTTGTTTCAAAGATAAGTTATTCTAAATTTTGTATTTTGTTTAAATTTAGGAATTCTATAAATTGACGAAAATTAAAAAAATAGTTTTTATAAAATATATTTGCTTTAAACATTATATTACTTGGAAATATATAATCTTTTTTTTCTTTATTTCTTTGTACTTTAGTTGAATTTAAAAAAATTGTGGTTTTTATATTAAATTTTTGTGGATTTGATTAAATGTAATTTTATATTAATAGCAATACAATATTTATATAAAATATATTTACAACCATTTACAATAATATTTATGAAATCTCGTTACTTATTCTTTTTACTTGTTTTTTGAATTTTGTTATATTTGACTTTTGTTTAATTCGGAAAAGTTATTTATATAAAATATAATTGGATTCAAATACAATAATATTGTAGAACAAAAACAATTTTGTTATGTTAACTAAATTCTGATTCTACGTTTTATATATTTTTTAATAAAAAAATATTTTTTATCCACAGCATCATGATTAAATCAATTATTAATCATGATGCTGTGGGTAAAATTGTGAAATTTATTTTTATTAAGTTTTATTTTTTACATTTCGATAATTTTTGTTTTTGTAAAATCTCCAAATATTTTAAATTTCTGATCAGATCAATTGAAAATATTTTAAAATATTTTTTTTTGAAGTAGGTTGAATTTTTGCAAAATCAAATTTTTTTGAAAAAAGAATTTTATGTGTATTTTTTTTATTTCTAACAACTAAAATGCATTTGTTGCTGGCGCCTGCTGCTTGTAAGCAACATGTTGCTGCAGACATCCATCAAGTGCGACATCAGCAGCAGCAGCGACTCATGTTTCATTTGTGTTGCTTATTAAATGCATTTGCAATGAATGCAGCACCACCAACCAATAAAGTCAATATTTAAGCCAGGCACTAGTTGGTTCATTAGGTTAACGCGGTTTCTGAAAGCATGTTAAATGCTATGCGCGGCAGCAAAGATTTTGTAATGTTATAAGTGGTAGTAGCAGCCAACAGCAGCAACAGTTGCTGTTATTTATAAAGCACGCTTGTCCGCTGCTTATCGCAACACAATTAAGCACTTTCGGGTAACGATTATTTCAGTTTTTTTTTTAATTAAAATTTATTTTTAGTTTTTTTGCGTTTTTATATTAGCTTGTTTAATTGCAGTAATTGACGCGTGCTGCTATAGATTTTTTTTTTCATATATTTTTTTATACTACTTTTTATAATTTATATTTTTTTGTTTATATTATTTGTAGGTTTGTTATTTATATTTATTTCTATACTTTATTTTATTTTTATACTTATATTTAATTTTATATTTTATTTTTATTTTAATTTTTTTTTTTTTTAGCTATATTTTTTCATTATTATTATTTTTTTTAAATTTTTTTTTTCTTCTTTTATATTTTATTTTCATATTTTTTTAATTTATTTATATTTTTTATTATTATTTTTTTTTAAATTTAAATTTTATTTTAAATTTATTATTTCTTATTTTTTATTTTTTTATTTTTTATTTTTTATTTCTTATTTTTATTTTTTTTTATTTTATTTTTTATGTCAAATAATTTGCCCGATCAAGTAAATTTCATTGCCCGACGGCCAGTTCTAATTGCTGCCTCGTATATTGCTGGCTGCCCAATTTAAAAATCCATTAAATTTTCTTCATTTGAAAACTCTACTCAACTGAATTATGAGCCCCGCAGTTGAACGCTGCAGTTGCGACTTCATTATAGCGGCGGCGATTTATGCGCGACCTGCACTCGAGGCTCAAAGCACTAAACAAATAACTCGCTCACTCGCTGGCCTGATCGCTGACAACATTAAGTTTATAAATTGCAACAAAAAAAAAATTTAAATTAAAAAAAAATGAAGCTAAAACGCCTAAAAGCAGGCTACTCTCAAATGCACTCAACACAACGCATGTTGGCTGCCCAATAAAAACTTTACAACAAAAAAACTAAAAACAAAGCAAAAATTTATTATTTATTGATTGCTGCCGCCTGCTGCAGCCACAACGTGTTGCGCAGATTGCATTTTAATAAATTTAATTTTTATCGTTACGATTAGAAAAATCGACGCATAACTTAACTTTATGGCATATGAGCAGAACACGCGCGTCTGTGGTGCGTGTGTTTTGGTTTTGGTGCTGCATGAAAGATGCAGCAACAAGTTTTTTTTATAAAATTCACAATTATTTCTAATATATATATATATATTTATTTATATAGCTATAATTTTGTAAATTTTGTATTTTGTCAAAATTTAGAAATTATTAAAATTTTCGAAAATTATAAAAAATATATATTTCTATAAATAATGATTTGCTGCAAACATCATTATGTTTTGATTAAGTTTATTTTATAGATTTTGCTTTAAATTTATTTTTTAAAATTTCGCATTTGGCTGAATTTGGGAATTAAAAGAATTTCCGATAATTAAAAAATATATTTTTATAAAATATAATTGGCTGCAAACATTACATGTTGTAGAAAAGTTAATATTTTTTTTTTTTAGATATTTTTTGTATTCTTTGTTTCATATTTGATTCTTTGGAAGTTTTTAATTTGGTTAAAATTTATAAATCCCTTAATAATTAAATTTTTATTAATTTTGAAATATAATTGGCTGAAAACATTATTATGCTTCTAAAGAAATATGAATGTTTTTTTTTCGATTTTTATGTTCTTTTTCATATTTGAAGTTTTATAAATTTTGTATTTTGTTAAAATTTAAAAATTCCCTGAATTTCCGAAAATTAAGAGATAATTAAAATATATTTGGCTGTAAACATTGTAGTGGTAGGGAAAAACTTAATAGATTAATTTTAGAGATTTTTTTTTTAGTTTTTTAATTTAAACATTATTGTTTTTAGGTTTTATTAATTACAAAACAATAATTATAAAAAATATAATTGAAACAAAACATAATAATATTTAAAAAATAAAGTCACTTGATTTATTTAATGATTTTTTTAAAATTTTTTGTTGATTTTGAATATTTGTTAATTCAAGAATGTAATTCATATAAATTTTATTTTTGAATCCAAATATATTAAAACTTTTGAACTCCTTTTTAGTTTTTGGTTTTCGTTTTATAATTCCTTTTATTTTTATAAAAAATATACATCTTTAGAATATATAATGTTTGAATAAATCTAATTTTGTTTTATTTATTGGAGAGTTTATTTAAAATTTGGAGCCGAAAAAATTATTATTATTGAATTAAATGTAAAGAAATTTTTTTTATGTTTTGGAAAATTTAAAAATAAATTAATGAATTATGTGCCATATATCGAAATCAATCATATTATTGTTGGATTAAATGATAAACGAAATTTTGTAATAAAACTACATTTAGTTTGTTTTATATATTCGAGTCAAACATATTAATATTCACAAAAATTTTTTTTTTTTGATTAAATTTTGTTCTGCAATTTGGTACGAAACATATAATTGTTGGATTGACAGTACATTTACTTTTTAAAAAGTCTTACTTTCTTGTTTTATTCCGGAATATATTATTGTTGGGAAAATGTACTTCTATAATGATTCCTCTGCATTTAGTTTGTTTACTTATTGCAGTTAAACATATTAATGTTTTGAGTAAATAATGTTTTAAATTTTGGAACCAAATATATTATAATTGTACATAGAGTGTAATGTACTTTATTTAATAAATTTACTAATGATTTGTTTGATGTCATACGTATTATTGTTATAGAAAATGTAAAGAAAATTTTAGTTAAAATTATTATATACTATGCAGCCAAACATATTATTTCTGGATAAATTTAAAATCGTTTTCTTTTTAATAAGTTTTGTTTTTATTTTAGAACATATTATTGTTGTGAAAATATATTATTGTTGTAAAAACATATTATTGTTGGGAAATATTATTATTATTATCATTATTATTATTATCATTATTATTATAATAATTATTATAATTATTATTGGAAAAACATATTATTGTTGGAGAAAATGTAAAACGTACTTTTCTATGCTACATTGAGTTTGTTTTACATATTGGGGTCAAACATAATATTGACTAAATCTTGTTTGACATAATGTTGTAGAAGAAAATGCAAAAATACTTTTAAAGTATACCTTAAATATATAAATACTTTTAAATTAAAGATATTTATTCAAAAATTATAAAATAATAGCAAGCATATTAATGGTTGTGAATGAAACATTTTAGTCAATTTTGTATTTTCCCATAAAATATTTCAGTTCACTCAAAAACTACTCCTTCTTTTAGATGTTTTCCATAAAGTATTTTTTTTCTACTTTTGTTTCTGTCTAACGACTGACTTAAACCCGATTATGTGTCAGGCACCGTCAGGTTGTTTTATGCTGCAGTTTGTCGCTCAAAACACTGACTTGTGTTCATTATTTAAAAGCCTCGTTTACAATGTTTTATGGCCCCCGGCTAACAGGTAATTGTACCATGTTGTTCTTGTTGTTGTTGTAGTTTTTGGTGGTGCTATGGCCGCAAATTATTTATTATTGATTTCTTGGCTAATATGTTCGCACGACCATAAATTGTTAATAATAGTGCCACAAAAACTGTATTTTAGCTGCATTTATTGAGGTTTTTGTTTTTCTAATTTTCGATCAAAACAAAAATAAATACAGCGCTTACAACATGAATTTAAGCAACATAAATCAAGCCATTAAATTATAAAATAAAAAAGGAAAAAAAAATAGAAATTTGTCGCTTGCATAATTGATGCACTTTCATTTAATCATTCATTCGAACAGATTTAGCTGCCCATTCATTCAGTTCTACAGCATCGAACAGCAGCTATAACAGATTCAAGTTTTTTATTTTTTGTTTGAAAAATAAATAAAAAACAACGCAGCATCATAAAAGATGCCCTCAATGTTGACAACGTTTCTGAACGCGCCGCCAATAAAAATCAAATATTAAATTAACGAAAATTTGCATTTAAAATGTGTGTTTTAGGCGCATTCATGGCGAACATTCCCACGATCGCATAGTGGTCGCACAGAAAATAGACAACAAAAATAAATAATAAATAAAATCGTATAAGAAATATACGAATTGAATTGATGGCAGATTAAATGCTGCCGCATACACGGTGAGAAACGTGCGCGCGGTGATTAGTAAAATTGTTTGCATAATTTAGGCATAAAATATGCGTTAAATGAATATTTGCGGATTACGCAGAATGCATGAAGAGCATTGTATGCACTGATTATGAATAATTTTGAAGATGCTGTAAGTAAAATGGAGAAATTATGATTATTATTTTGTGTTAGAAAATTATAATGTACAATTTCCAATGGAAAGTTAGCGCACACCGCATGAAATTGAGATTTTTAATTAAAATTTGTTAAAATCGAAATTAAATTAGGATCTTTCATGAAAATTTGTATTTTGAATTCAGTAATTTCTATTAAAGTTAAGATAAAATTTATATTTTTCATTTCAAAAGCAAAAATTTCAATCAAAATTTAGATTTACATTTTTTAAATGAATTAAACTCATAATAAATTTACTTTTATTCATTGCAAATTTAGAAAAATTGAAAAAAAAATCCTTTAATTAACGGATTTTTCCATTTTATATCATCATATCATCATATCATCATATCATCATATCATCATATTATCATATCATCATATCATCATATCATCATATCATCATATCATCATATCATCATATCATCATATCATCATATCATCATATCATCATATCATCATATCATCATATCATCATATCATCATATCATCATATCATCATATCATCATATCATCATATCATCATATCATCATATCATCATATCATCATATCATCATATCATCATATCATCATATCATCATATCATCATATCATCATATCATCATATCATCATATCATCATATCATCATATCATCATATCATCATATCATCATATCATCATATCATCATATCATCATATCATCATATCATCATATCATCATATCATCATATCATCATATCATCATATCATCATATCATCATATCATCATATCATCATATCATCATATCATCATATCATCATATCATCATATCATCATATCATCATATCATCATATCATCATATCATCATATCATCATATCATCATATCATCATATCATCATATCATCATATCATCATATCATCATATCATCATATCATCATATCATCATATCATCATATCATCATATCATCATATAATCATATCATCATATCATCATATCATCATATCATCATATCATCATATCATCATATCATCATATCATCATATCATCATATCATCATATCATCATATCATCATATCATCATATCATTATATCATCATATCATCATATCATCATATCATCATATCATCATATCATCATATCATCATATCATCATATCATCATATCATCATATCATCATATCATCATATCATCATATCATCATATCATCATATCATCATATCATCATATCATCATATCATCATATCATCATATCATCATATCATCATATCATCATATCATCATATCATCATATCATCATATCATCATATCATCATATCATCATATCATCATATCATCATATCATCATATCATCATATCATCATATCATCATATCATCATATCATCATATCATCATATCATCATATCATCATATCATCATATCATCATATCATCATATCATCATATCATCATATCATCATATCATCATATCATCATATCATCATATCATCATATCATCATATCATCATATCATCATATCATCATATCATCATATCATCATATCATCATATCATCATATCATCATATCACCATATCATCATATCATCATATCATCATATCATTGTATTACAACTTATTATACCATATCATACCATATCATACAATGTCATACAATGTCATATCATACCATATCATATCATATCATATCATATCATATCATATCATATCATATCATACCATATCATATCATACCATATCATGCCATATTAAAAATAGAAATAGGCTTCGAATTCTCAACGTGTGGCGCTTTAAAAAATCGTAAATGTTACTGATCACGCAAAGCACCAGTTGCTGTTGTCAGTTGCTACGACTGCGCCCGCTTTGGCCGTTCGTTCGTCGGCAACCGTTTGGCATTCTTTTGATTATATTATGACAAATGCTAAATCGTTAGTAAGAATTTATTTACCTAAAAAAAAGTATAAAACCGTCGCGCAAGTCAGTAGCCGCAAGAGGGTGGCCAGTCGGCCGTCCAGCCGCCATTGGGCTCATGACAGCATTATTTGCGTTTTGCATATCGACTGATTCGAGTGTGTACTTAATACAGCTCACTTAAGGCCGCCTGGCTGCCTAGTTGCCTACTTAAGGCACGCTAAAAATTGTCAAAATGCTATGCTGTGCCATAGTTTTCGAGGCAGTTCGAGAGACAGCCAACTACTAACTTTTGTGCCACGATTGTTGGCTTTTAATTAAAGCAATGTTTGTTCGGCGTGTTTTAATATGTTTGCTGGTTAATGGCAGTTAGGCAGGCAGTCAGGTTGCCTGTCTGTTTTAAACGCTGAAGCGTATGTTGCAGGCATGTAAATCACGCTCGCGAATGTTTGCTTTGCGTGCGGCAGCAGATACAGTCGGCTAAGTTATGATTGAAATGTTTTTATAGAGCAAGGCACAACCTTTTTTCAAAGACTTTATTAGCTCTGGTATTTATTTAGATTTGGGTTTATTAAAAAATAAAATTTAAAATTTGAAAAAAATATAATTTGTTTATGAAATATTTAAGGCATATCTCCGACAGATAAAAGGAAGTTTGTGTGGTAGGTTATCAAATTTGATAGACAGATTGCCGGTATTTTTGGAAACATAGGCTGTAATTGATAAAATGTTTATACATTTTGGAGAGATATTTTCTAAACTACCTTGTACCTGAAAAGATTTTGTCCAGGGTAGTATACAATTTTTAAGTTTTTGGCAGGCTCAGGGGAGATTAGAAACATTTTATAGACAAATTTCAAGAAAACAATTGTGCAGTTTGTACACAAAGCAGCATTTTTCTTTTTATACACAAAACATGCAGTAAATCTGCCTGTAAAATTATAAAAAATCTGATAACCTGCCACAAGATTCTCAAACTCTTCCAAATAACAGTGAGTTTAACGAAAATATGAACCAAGTATTTTTGAAATATGCCGGATTTTGTGTATTGGCCTGTTGTCTTCGATGTGTAATTGATTTAAAAATTATTTGCCTCAGATTGTTCTAAAATAGTCAAATTTCAAAGACTATATGACGAGACAACGAAGAGACTACGCTGAGCCTGCTACGAGTCTCGAACGAGCCTCGCCACAGGCTGCGCAGCGCGTTCGCTGCTTAAGTCTTTTGTTTGCCATAAAAATCTCATCAAGCGCATGAGCCGCCGCCGCGTGCTCGTAAAACGTAATTAATTCAAGGCGCATAAAAATTAAGCAAATCTACACAACAACAAAATCATAAACATTAGCAAATTTTTTTTTGACAAAATTCGAGCAACAAATAAAAATCAAGCGAAATAAAAACGGACAAAAATTACTATAAAAAAATATATCTGAGTGCAGCTTAAATTAGCGCGCATAAATCACGAGGGCATGTACGATTAATTATGAAAAATAAAACATACAACAACAGCAGCAACAACAATTGCAGCACATAAACTGCTGTTGCTTATCGCGCAGTTTTATAAATTGAACAGCTAAAGAAAATGAACAAAAAAAACAAAAATCCTCCCAAAAAATGTGCACAAAAAAACAGCACAAAAATTGTGAAAAATCGAGCAGCACATGAAAGCCAAAAAAAAAAAAACGTAATCAAGCTGCAACAAATCGAGTGTAATCTGAGTCACCGCAGTAACAGCAGCGCTAAATGGACGCTGCAGCAGCAAGAGCAACAATCATGATGCAACAAGCGCAGCGCACGATTTCAAGCGAATTGAAATTGAAAACGAATTGAATTGCATTGCATTGAATTCAATGCATTGCATTGCAAGCGTGGTGTGCAGCAACATACGGCATCTGGTTGTTGTTGTTATTTTTGTGAATAATGTTGTTGTGGGCATCTGTAGCAGCAGCAATAGCATCATCATCGTCCATTCACAAAATCAGCAACACGCGCAAACCAACGGCAACAACGTTGCGTTGTTGCATTCAGCAACATGTCGTCTTTTTGCAATGAAACTGGTTGGTGGCGGCTTTTGTTGTTGCTGGTACTGGTGCTGCTGTAGCCCTGCAACGCCTTCCATTTCTGCTGCTGTTGCTGCTTTTGTTGCTTTGTTGTGACTTTATTTGCTTGACTTGTGGCGCAGTTTGTGGGTCACTGTGTTAAGAGTCGCCGCGACCACAAGTGGCTACTTAAGTGCCCCCCCCGCGCATGAACTGGGTTAAGTGATGAGTGCAGCAGCAACAACATCAACAACAGCAGCAGCAGTAGTAGCTACAGTGTTGAAAATTGCATGAAACGCGTGTGTGTTGTCGGCTGCAGAAATTAGCAAAAGATTGATGTTTTAAATATTGACGATTTTAGATAATATTCAAACATTTTTCTTGCATTTGAAAAAAAAAAATGTTTAGTACCAAATTCCGTCATTTTGAGGATATTTCAACTTTCAATCACAAAAATTAAGAAAAATTTATATTTTATAATTAATTTTTTGTCAATTAGAAACAAATCATGGTTCAATTTGTTATAGAAATTTAATGATTTATTATATTTACTTCTATCAGGATGCAATTTAAAAATCGACAATTCATAAAATCATAAAATTTACAATAATAAAAAAAAAGAAAAATGTCTTTAAAATAAATGCATCTGTATTTGATTTGTGTTCAAAAGCAAAACTACATTTTGTGGATTTTTTGTATGGAAAACAGCTATATTCATTTTTTAAAAACAGTTCTACATTTTTATTTAAAATAACTACATAATGTATAATTCGGAAATAACTACATAATGTATTAGTATAAAATTGAAAATGTCTTTAAAATAAATGCATCTGTATTTGATGTATGTCCAAAAGCAAATGTATTTATTTTTACTACATTTTGTAGTTATTTTTGTATGGAAAACAGCCATAATCATATTTTAAAAACAGTTCTACATTTTTATTTAAAATAACTACATAATGTATATTTCGGTAATAACAACATTAGTCTAAAAGCAATCAATAAAATTAGTTGGCACAACTAATTTTATTGATTGTGCATTTAATACGACTTATAAACCAAACAAAAGAAGTTTTAAAAACTACTCTATATATACAGCTTAAATCGCTTTAAATTTATAACGTTTAGATTTGCATTTTAAAATAAATTATTCCTCAAATGCTTTCAGAAAAATTGCAGTTTGTTGCACATTATTTTCAACATGTTATTGTTGTCGCTTGTTTTTGTTTTATTGATATGAAAAGTTATTGTTAACGAGATAAAGGCGATGGCGGCAGATTGGCGATTGTTCGAGGTTTAAATTAATTTCTCTTGCTGTTGTTGCTGTTGCTTGACGCTGCATCCTGTTGCCATTGTCCAGCGGCTGTGGCAGTGGCAGCACAGCACTAAATATTAATAAACTAATCAGCGTTAAAACAAATACACTTAGAGCACTCGTTGTAGGCAACAATTTTATTATTATTTTTATCATGCTACTCATAAATCAAACTTGTGCTTGCTGCTGCTGCTGTTGCTGCCAACGAGAGCTGCACACGGGCGGGTGCAACAACGATATTTCAAAATTAATCCAACTGCCAACAATGAACGACGTGTGGCGTTAACTAAAAATAAATCAATTGAGTCGATTGCACAAAAGCAGCGCAGCGCAGCGAATAGTGAGATATTTAAATTACATTTTGTTTTGTAATTAAAAAAAATAAAAAAAAATCTCGAAAAATAAAATAAAAAAATAAATAAAAATAATAAAAAAAAATTTCGCTCGCATGACTAAGTCTTTTATTGTTCGCTGCTAATTTTTGTAAAATATTCTCAACACTCGCCGCAACCTACGCAAAAAATTTGTCTCTTGGGTGGCTGTCTGTCTGCCATGCGCCATACCGTTCTTTTGATTGCTGCTTGTTGATTTTGCCTAAAATTTGCATAAACTGTGGCACGTTTTGCGCTCCATTTAGGCCTAAAATCAACACTGGCTGGTATTTTTCAAACGCGGCAAAAATTTAAATTGTTATTTAAATTAATTAGCGGTCCTAAATGGTGCATAATTCATGAGTGACCGGTTTAAATGAAACGATTTGCAAAATTTTACTTCAATAATTTGACTTAAATTATGCTGTGAATTGTGTGCTCACCTGTGTGAATGCGTTGGTGCGCCTTGAGGTGCGAACTCTTCGTGTAGACCTTACTGCAACCTGCAAAAAAGAGAAAAAATTCTAAATAAATACAACAACAACAAAAATACTGTATTAAAAAGGAAAAAAAAAACTTTTTATTATATACAGTTATATTTGATTAACTTCCAAAAGCAAATGTATTTGTTTTTACTACATTGATGTAGTTTCGTATGGAAAATATGTTACAAAATATTACTACATTTGTATTATATATTTATATTTTTTTATTTATTTATACGTCCTGAATAATGTAGATAAATTACTGTATCTGTTTTTATTTTACTACATTCTGTATTTATTTATAAAAAAAGAAAAATGAAAAAAATTACAAAATATGCATTCTATATTTATTTTACTTTCAAAAAAAATATGAAAATATTTATACAAATGAATTCTGTATTAATTTCACATCAAAAATACAAAAAATATTACTACATATGTATTTTGTATTTATGTCGCTTGAAGATAAATGTAAAAATATTATTTCGTATGCATTTTGTGTTTATTTTATTTTAATAAAAATGTAAATATATTACTACATACGAATTTTGTATTTATTTCAATCAGTTACATAAGAGAAAATATTCTAAATAATTAAACCGAATAAACAATTTATAAATAATAATGCAAAAGTCTTTAACATAAATGTATTATATTTACATCCAAACGGAAATGTATTTGTTTTATTACATTATGTAGTTATTTAAATTTACTGCATGTGTATCGAAAACAACTACATTTTGTATTCACTAATACGTCCACAGAGAGGTAGATACATTTCTACATCATTTATTGCTTATGTATTTTTACTATATTCTGTATTTATTCAATTTAAAGACAAATGTAAAAATTCGTTGAAAGACAAATGTAAAAAAATATTGTATTTATTTTACTCTAATTTAAATGTAAATATATTGCTTCATAAGCATTCCACAATTATTTTAATTCAAGAAAATGCAAATATATTACTGCATATGTTTTCTGTATTTATTTCGCTTAAAGAAAAATGTAAATATATTACTACATAAACATTCTATATTTAATTCAAAACATATAAATATTACTACATATGCATTCTGAATTTACTTGAGATCAAGAAAATTTTAAAATATACAACATGTGCATTCTATATTTATTTATCTTAAAAAAAATGATCAAATATTACTACATATGTGTTTTGTAATTTTTTACTTTAAGAAAAATCTAAATATATTACTACAAAAGCATTATGTATTTATTTTACTTCAAAAAAATAACAATTTGAAAAACCACTACATATGCATTATACATTTATTTCAGCTAATGAAAAATGTAGAAACATTTATTCATCTCAGTTTATTTATACTACTACATTCTGTATTTATTTTTAATTTAAAAAAGGCAAAGTAACAGAGCCAATTTTAGTTGTCACATAAACATTTCTCGGTTGACTATTTTATTACTCAATTTTTAATTGTTTCTGAGATCGGTTGTTACTTAAATATTTTGTTTTTATTTTTATATTTTTTTTGTTACTTTAATTTTTCCATTTTTAATTCATTTTGTATTTTTTGTGAAAAACATTATTTTTATTTTCTTTTTAATTTTAATTGATTTTATTATAGTCAATTATTTTCTTTAGTAATTAAGAATTTAAAGAATTAGGAGTTTTATTAAAATCATATTTTTCCGTATTTTTTTCCTTAGTTATTTTTTTATTCGACTTGCGTGCACGCATAAAGCTGCCAAGTGGCAGCAATTGTCGCCACTTGCTGTCAGCAGCCGCACAGCAGCAACTTTGTCATCATCATCGACAGCAGCACCCATAGTAGCAGCAGCAACATCGAAGATCAGCAGCGCGTAATCGCGGCATAACTGCGTTCAATATTGAACGTGATTGAAATGCGCACTACGTGCGACGCATAGAGATGGGGCAGACATATATTCGATAGACAGACAGCTGGACGGACAGCAGATGGACAGACAGACGTTTAGACCTAGCAACGTAACTGTGCAGGCGACGCTTTAGAACAAAACGCGAGAAAAATGCATGGACAGCGCGGATGGACGGACAATTTGACAGACGGACATATAGTCTATGGGGCAGTCATACTAATCATCGCAACAACAATAACAGCAACAACTACAACAAGACAAAAAAAAATACCGTAAGCACAGCAGCACCAACATGAAGGCAGCAACATAAAAGTAGCAGCAACAACAACTCTTCGTTTCGATCAACAACTTACTACTGTTTTTTTGTTGTTGTTGCTATTGTATATTGTTGTACATGTTGTTGTTGTTGTCATTGTCTTCGACATCTACGTGCGTCTGTCGCATTTATGGCATAATAACTTCATTTGGTCTGTAGCCATTTTTTAGCCCATTTTTCTACAACATTCTTCGCTTTGAGGTTTTTCTATTTTATTTTTTCTCCATCTTATTTCTTTTTGTATTTTCCATTGTTGTAGTTGTTGTTGTTGTGCGACGTTTAGTGCCAAAATTGGTCTTTAAACGTGTCTCAAAGGAGTTGACAATTTATTAACGCTTTCTGTCTGTCCGTCTGTACATCGATTTGTGCGCTACTTTAAAACATAACCTACATTTGGAGCATATGTTAACAAAAGCTCTATTTTGTTTTGAATTCTTTTTCAATATCTCTTTTTTTACTTTTTTACTACGCGTTACTTGTAACAATTGAAGTAAATGCGTTGCATTCTATGCAGACAGGCATAAATTATGCTTAAATAGGTTTTAAAGGCAATATATTTAAAGGTATTTGAAATTTTTAGGCGCCATGAGAAATAAATAGAGCAAAATATGGAAAAATTTCAGCATTCTCTGTAAGTCATATCAGTTTTAGGTCAAAATGTACGCTCAGAACGCATCAAATTGGAATATGATCTCTCGGTACGAGAAATGTTAGGAAATCGAATCAATATCGAGAAGAAAAATATTTATCGTTCGAGGTTGATTCGAAAAATATTGCGTTATAGATGTGTTATATGTATGAATATTGCATGTTTCAATAAAATCTGAATGTATAGAAGTTATTTCGAGTCGTCGAAAAATAATAGACGTGGTAATCCCATTATGCCATTCATTTTGAGAACAATGTGAGATGCAGGAGAATTCACACGATATTGGATACTGGATATCGGTATCGGATGTGACTGGAAATCTAAAATGTGAAGGACATTTTCAAATAAGGATAAAATAATAAGGATAAAGTGTTTCTCAAGATTTACTTAAGAGTTGCTTAAGAGTTACTTAAGAGTTGCTTAAGAGTTGCTTAAGAGTTGCTTAAGAGTAGCTTAAGAGTTGTTTAAGAGTTGTTTAAGAGTTGCTTAAGAGTTGCTTAAGGGTTGCTTATGAGTTGCTTAAGAGTTTCTTAAGAGTTGCTTAAGAGTTGCTTAAGAATTGCTTAAGAGTTGCTTAAGAATTGCTTAAGAGTTGCTTAAGAGTTGCTTAAGAGTTGCTTAAGAGTTGCTTAAGAGTTGCTTAAGAGTTGCATAAGAGTTACTTTAAGAAAACATTTAAAACTACTTCGAGTGTTCAGTTTTTAAACGTCTAAAAAAATATTTTTCTGCTAATTTAATGCAAACATCAATTAAAATTAAAAGCTGTTGTAAATTAAAGTTATTTATAGACCTTTATCTCATAATTTATATCCTTTTTATGTAAATTTTCTAATTCAAGGGTCAATGGCTCAGACGTAGATTTACGCCGCAAGGATTATCGCAGCTACGGCGATATGTTTTATGTGACCAAAGCACTTTAAACATTTCCCAGACAGCAGTACAAATTTCCCAGAAATGTTATTTTTATGGTTTTCTTCTATTTTTCTCTACTTTTTTTGCATTTATTGCTCCACATACGTTGACATTCTTGGCTTTGTTGCTGTCATGTGCGACATGGAAAAATGTCTGCCAGGCACTGCGACAGACTCAAAAGAGTCACAAAAAGAGCAATCGCAGCAGCAACAACAACAATAAAAAGAGCCTCTTGTAAGCCATCTTGTAGGACATGACGTTAATGCGGCACAAAAACTACTTTTTCAACGTGTATCAAGAGCAACAGATCTGCTGGGAAAGTGAAAATAAAACACTTGATTTTCATGTGGTTGCTGAGAGTTGTTGTTGCTGCTGCAGAGCAAATTGCTGAATATGTTGCTGAGGTTGTTGCACTGCCCGACCGCGTGTGTGGGTGGCTGTTTTAAAATAACTACATGTTAAATTCATGGTGTGAATATGCTGGAATGTTTAAAAATGCAAAATGTCATAAATTTTAAAAATGTCATAAATTTCAAAAAAGTTTTTTAAATTTTAAATTTATTTTTCCGCGACCAATTAGCGCATACTTCGGCTGTCATGAGTGGCTCAAAAACTGTCTGCTATTTTGACCATATACGGCGGCCACTAATTACGACATTGAGCATAATTTTGCGGCGACTTTTTGCAGGCTTCCTGCACAAGTTAATAACTCATAACTTGGCTTTGCGGCGCCGACAATTTTATAATTTTTTTATGATTTATTTTTAGTTTTTACTCAAATGTTTAACGAGCTCAAATTGTCACACGTTTGTGACGCGCACTCTATGTTGTTGTAATATTTTCGAAATATTTGTTGTAGATTTTTTTTTAATATTTGTAATTTCAACTGTTTCGTTTGTCAATAAACTGCCAAAATGAAGTTGCTAAGTAATGGCAGCAACAACAATATTTTGATCTGCAACAACAACAGATTTGCAAAAAAATATGGCTTAATTAAAAATGCTCTGCGCGTCAACGTTTAAATCAATTTGAAAGCGCTGTCAACAGCAAATTAATAAAAAATGCAAAGAAAATGCATCAAGAATATTTGTAGCAACAATTGCTGCTGCTGTTAATTACATGCAAGCACATTGTTGTGTTCTAGCAGTAACAACAGGAACACCAGCAACTGCAACGGAAAAAAATGCTTTTCATGTGAATCGTCTGAGACGTTGGCTTTTCGCCAATATTCGATGCATTTAAAATGCTCAACGCATCGCAACTGAGGAATGAGAACTTTTGAAATTCCAGCAACAAGTTTGTTATGCAGGCAACAGGCCTCTGTTTCCGCTGTTCGGCGAGTGAAATATTGTTCTACAAGGTATTATTTTTTTTTATATTTTAATTATTAATATTTAAAACCCTTGAGAGCTGTAAAAATGCAGCTAAAGGTTGCTTAAGAGTTGCTTAAGGGTTTCTTAAGAGTTGCTTAAGAGTTGCTTAAGAGTTGCTTAAGAGTTGCTAAAGAGTTGCTAAAGGGTTTCTTAGGAATTGCTTAAGAGTTGCTTAATAGTTGCTTAAGAGTCGCTTAAGAGTTGCTTAAGAGTGGCTTGAGAGTTGCTTAAGAGTTGCTTAAGAGTTCCTTAACAGTTGCTTAAGAGTTGCTAAAGGATTTCTTAAGAGTTACGTAAGAATAGCTTTATAGTTGTTTTCATAAAACATTATAAATCTCTAATTATAAATCTCTAAGCTTCTTAACAGTTTTTGAAGATTTGTTAAAAAGTCGTTTTAGAGTTCTTTAAAACTATTTTAAGAGTTGCTTTATCGTGTTTATGCGTTTGTATGAAATGCCTAAAGAGTTGTTTAAATGTTTTTAAAAGTTGCTTTAAAGTTTTTTAAGAGTTCTTTAAAAGTTACTTTAAAGTTTTCAAAAGCTGCTTAACAGTTCACAATATATTTAAACTCACCCATAAAATCGCAGTGATGTATCCGCCGCTTCTCCAACTCCGGATTGTTGCGCCGATTGTAGCGCACCGTGCGCACCGTCGGCACTATGATATTGGCCAAGTGCGCCGCTGCACCACCGCGACCCGAACGACCCGTCAACGTTGGTGTTGCGCTCGCATTGTTGACGCCCATTGCTGCATTAGCCGCCGCCACAGCAGCAGAACCACCGGAGGCGGCTGAGGTGAGCGTTGTAAGCGTGCGTCCCGGACTCATGTGATGCACGCCGGCGGCGTTGACACCAACAGAGATAGCGGTGGGGTGTAACGCAACAATGTTGGGACAAATGGCAGAAAGTGGATGACCCTGTTGTTGCTGCTGCTGATAGGGTGGCGGTGGTGTGGTGCGACGTTGTTGTTGGTGATTGCTGGCAGCTGCTGCTTGTGCCGCTTGCGCAGCTGCAACCATCGAACTACCCGGACTTCCGGGATCGGAGCTGGGCGGCGTCAGCGGTGGCACATACATGAGTCGCGTTGTTGATCCCGTCGCTGATGATGTTGTTGACATTGAGGCAGGCGCAACAGGTGGGCACAGTTGCTGTTGTTGCTGCTGATGCTGTTGTTGTTGTTGTTGGTGTTGTTGCTGCAGCTGCTGTTGTTGTTGTTGCGCGGAGGGTGGCTGTGGTATTTGGTATTTCGACTGAAACGACTAGAAGGACAGACAGAGAAGATGAAGAAAAAAAATAAATTAATTAAAATAAAATTTCACTCAATATTATATTAATGATCACTCAATACTTTCACTCAGTACATGCACTAATTTTTTTAACTCAATACATTCACTCAAAAGTTTCAGTAAATATGTCTCATGCTATAATTTCACTCAATATGATTTACTCAATATTTTTTACTCAATATTTTTCAATCAGTAATTTCACTCAATAATTTTTCACTCAAAATTTTTCACTCAATATTTTTCACTCAATAATTTCACTCAATATTTGTCATTCAATATTTTTAACACAATATTTTCACACATTATTTTTCACTCCATATTTTTCACTCAATATTTTTTCAGTCAATAATTTCACTCAATATTTTCACTTAAAATTTTCACTCTATATTTTTCACTCAATATTTTCACTCAAAACTTTCACTCACTAATTTCATTTAAAACTTTCACTCACTAATTTCACTCAAAACTTTTACTCAATATATTTCACTCAATATTTTTAACTGAATAATTGTACTAAAAATTTGCACTCACTATTTTCACTTAACATTTTTCACTTAATATTTGTTCTCAATATTTTCACTCAAAAGTTTCTTCAATATTTTAAAGTAACATTTTTCTATTTATTTTTTTTACTCAATATTGAAATTACCTGATTGTGACTCTGACTGTGCCAGTTGTAGGCATAGCCACCAATATTATTGTTGTTGGTCGTTGTCAGATTGTTGTTGTTGTTATTGCTCGTATTGCTATTGCTTGTATTTGTCGTAGTTAAATTTTTCATTATTGTTGTTGACGTCGTACAAACGACGCCATTTAAATAAATATTGTTGTTGTGCATGAGTTGCTGTTGTTGTTGCTGAGATGAATATTGATAGGAAATGTTGTTGTTGTTGTTATTGCTGCTGTTATCACTGGCATTATTGCTGTTGCACTCCGCATTGTTGCTGCTCGCCGTGCTGCTGCAGCGATTTGGTTGATTAGGACTGTTGCTGTTGCTATGGTGGATATTGTTGTTGTTGCTGACAACATGCTGCTGATGCAGCTGACTCAGCGATATTGTCTCCGACGGCACATTCAAATCACTAACTATGCTCGGATGATGTTGATACAAATGTTGCTGCTGCTGATGATGATGTTGCTGGTGCTGATAATGTTGCTGTTGGTGCTGTTGCAGATGGCTGAGTTGATGTTGCTGATGATACTGCAGATGTTGCTGATGTAGTGTAGGTTTTTCGGTTTTGATTTCGAGCGGACTGAGCAACGGCGTTGAGAGTGACTCGAGCAATGTGTCGTCGATGGCCTCCATTTTGACTTGTGGCAATAATGTTGATGTTGCTGTCGCACCTGCAATTGTCGCTGCTGCTGTTGTGGTGGTGGTTGAGCCAAGCATCAGCGCATTTTCAGGATCGATATTTTGTATTGAGCTGGCGATGTCGTCCCAAAGGCCGGGACGCACCGGGTACGGGTCGTCGATATCCGCGTATGTGGTGCAGAGAGCCTCTTTATTTTTGGTGTCTGCGGAGAGAGGGAAATATAAAAAGAGAGAGATAATTAAATTATGCCATGCGAACAACATGTATTTGCTAACAGCAATACAAATGGTTTATGTGTTAACAACATTAATAAACAGCAACAACGGCGCGAACAAGAAAACAGTTTTAATTCGGTGTCGAATTTCACAGCTGCATAAAAAGGCGATAAATAAACCGCTGTTGCCATTGACGCCGCTGCTGCTATCGCTACACAAGTGTCAACAATATATTGTAGAAAATAAACATAAAGAAATCTAATTTTTAAATTAGCATTGACACCATTAACTAATATAAAAAATCAAATACAGCAAAACATTTGTGAACTTTATTAAAAATTTCAATTTATGTTTTTCAATTAAAATGGTTGAAGTAAATATTTTTTATGTCGATTGCGCTTATAGTTCACAATTGGTTAATGGAAAAAGCATTTGATAAATTTTATTTTTTACTAGATTATTTTTCGCAGTGTGGTCAACTTACCGAGCAAATAGTCCTTCTCGCATACCGTCGCATACGAGCCGGACGCAGCAGCGACAGCAGCAACATCGTATGTTGCTGACGCGCTGTCATAGTAGCCGGAGTTCGAGTTGGAGTTCGGTGAAGTGGCAGGATTTTCGCTGAGATTGCTGGCGGCATTGAGTGTGGGTGGCGGTGGCGGTAACTGAGTGAATGTTGCTGACGCATGTTCATGATTGCTGGCATGATGTTGCTGCTGCTGCGACTGCTGTTGCTGGTAATGATGGTGGTGATGCTGGTGTTGGTGATAGTTGATGTTTAATTGTTGGAGATGTTGCTCGTTGTGCTCGAGGTGACTGCTGCTGTTGCTATTGTTGTTGTGATGATGATGCTGCTGCTGCTGTTGCTGATGATGCGACTGCAAATGTTGCTGTTGCTGTAGATGTTGATTGTGTGGCTGATGATTTTGGTGGTGCTGCGAAGGTGGCGGCTGATGTTGCTGCTGCAGCAGCGGATGGTGATGGTGGTGGTGATGATTGTGCGACGCGGTTAATACTTCTAGTTCAACATCGGGCTCGATTTTGTGCAGGCGACCCATGAGCTCGTGCCGACAATCCAGTTCGGGAGACTAAGGGAAGGAAAAAAGAAAAAAAAATATATTTAGAATTATTTTAAATATTTAATTCAAATTTTAAAGTAATAAAAACTAAAAAAAATCAATTTTTAACTAAAATTTAATTTTTCACTAAAATTCAAATTTTCACTAAAAATTCAAAATTTCACTAAAAAATTCAAATTTTCACTAAAAATTCAAATTTTCACTAAAAATTCAAATTTTCACTAAAAATTCAAATTTTCACTAAAATTTCAAATTTTCACTAAAAATTCAAATTTTCACTAAAAATTCAAATTTTCACTAAAAATTCAAATTTCACTAAAAATTTAAATTTTCACTAAAAATTTAAATTTTCACTAAAAATTCAAATTTTCACTAAAAATTCAAATTTTCAAATTTTCACTAAAAATTCAAATTTTCAAATTTTCACTAAAAATTCAAATTTTCACTAAAAATTCAAATTTTCATTAAAAATTCAAATTTTCACTATAAATTCCATAGTAATAAAAATCCGTTAACCATCTTGCATTTTCATCCTTATTTCTGTTCTTTTCCAATTTTCTCAATGATATATTTTATTTCGATTTTTCCCGATTTTCTCAATGCACATTTTGCACTGCACTTGGTCATAAATTATACTGCATTGTGCTTAACGTAAATTACGTCTGTTAATTAAATGTCACTGGCGCACGTTTTCTAAAATAAATTGCAATCACAGACCCAACGAACGAAAGAACGACCGACCGACCAAAAACGGAGCAACAAAATTAAGTCTCATTTTCTGTTTTGTCTGTCTAAGGTGCCGATTTGGAATTTCACAAAGATATCAAACTAATAATTGTCGAAATTAAAAACTATTTATGTTTTACAAAAAAAAAAAAGGAAACTGAAGGCATATTTTGAAAATACAAAATTAATTAAAAACACAAAAAAATGTCCCCATTCTGTGAACATTAAAAACGCACAGAACTGAACTGCGTCGCATGAGGCACCAAGTATTTCATATAGTTACCGGTGCAGCAAACATAAAGAATAAACCGAAAAAAAGGAACTAACCCAAGGTAACAAAATCTAAAAACGATTTTGTTGCTAATGTTTCCGTTGTTAATGATTGCGCAGGCAAATGAAAGGTGTTAAGTTACGCGCACCTCCGGCCAATGATTGTCTGATGTGCGTCTGTGCGTCTGTCTGTCCTTCGTTACTTCCATCCGTCCGTCTTTTTTCTGATATGCGTCCGTTTGTCCGTCGGACTGTTGCTCGTGTCTTTATGTGTGTTTGCTGTCTGTTGGTCGCGTGTTGCTGTTTATTGCCGTCATCAACATCTGCAGCATCATCGTCAGCGTCATCAACACTGTCTTCGTCGTCAATGCATTGGAAACCAGCACCCAACAACCAGCGACAGCAAATTGTTGTTGAGTTAATTTTGTTGCTTGCAACCTACACTTCTTATGCTTCATCGCCAACATTCTTCTTTTAATTGATTTCCAAAGCGCGCAGCATAAATTTTGATTCGATTTTTATCTTTATGCATTTTTATCACACACTCGAGTTCGTCGCGCAAAGTGTGTCGTCGTCTGCGCCGTCACTTGAAGGCCAGTAGAAAATTTGGAAATTTAAATATTTTCGAGCATTTTTTTATTCGAGACAATGAGAAATGTTTGAGGTATGTGAATTTTAATGTTGAACATAAAAGCTTTAGTGGTTTTCGAGATATGACGCAGCAAAGCAAAAAATTCAAAATCCAACAATTTCAAAAAATTAAAAATGTTTTATTTAAAAAAAAAAGTTTAATAAGCTACAGTTTTATGAATGAGAAATATTTAGATTTAAGTTTTGAACAAAATAGTTTTAGTAGTTTTCGAGATATGTCGCATCAAATCGAAATTTCAACAATTTTAAAAAATTAAAAATGTTTTATTTCCTCAAAGAACTAATAACAATTCTTTAATATAACAAATTTTTGTTATAGAGACGTTGAAAAATATCAGATGTGCATTTATTTTAAGTTTCAACAAAAAAAAAGCTTTAGTGGCTTTCGAGATAAATCGCAACAAAGCAAAAGTTATTTTTTCAATTTCAAGAATTAAATTTTTTTGTATTTAAATACAAAAACTAATAAAAATGCTTTGATATAACAATGATCGAGACAATGAGAAATATTTAGATCTACGTATATTTTAAATTTGAACTAAGTAGCTCTAATGGTTTGTGAGATATGTCACACCAAAACCAAAATTTTATTTTGCACATTTCACTTTCAAACATTTACAAAAACTTTTAGTAAAATAGATTACTAATAATAATGCTCGAAAATTCATTAAATTTGAATAAGCCATTCATGAATTTTAAATTAATCAATATTTTGTCATATTCCTGCATTTACCAACAGCTGATTGAATTACTACTTCAATTAAAATTTGACATTTTATTTTTATAATCCTAAAATAATATCAATTCATGTAGCTAACAACATGCGTAAAAATTACAAAATTATAAACAATAATTTAGCTTGTAAAGATGCTCAAACCTTCGAGTACATCTTTTTCTACTGGGTCGTGCCACATGTTGCGCGCATGCGCGTGAATGCGTGCGTGCCTGTGTCAACCCAGAAGTTTATGTGATTTTTATTAAAATGCAGGTTCTTGGCCGATTGTGTGTCTGTTTTCCCCTACTTTTTTTACAACTTTTTCTACTTGTTTTGGTGATTTGAACACCTTGTTCTGTGATATCGCATCGCATGAGTGCTTTGAGTGCGAAGGCATTAAATACCCAGATACCCAGCGATAAATTATCGGATTTTGTTTTTATTTGTTGCAGGTTCTATGCGACATTTAAAAGCATTCAAAGCAGATCGCCTAAAGAAATCGACTCAATTGCGTCACTCAACATCAAATGTTGCCAAACTAGGCAGATCCGTCCCCTCTCCAACTGCTGCTCTGGCAACAAGCGATATTTTTTTGGATTTAGTTTAGTCTTGGCCAAGCGAGAGAGCTACAGTAGCGCATATAGACTGCGGAAGTCGGCGCGATTTGCGATTTGCGTTGCACAAAAACATTGCGACAACAATAGCGACACAACGAAGCGCAGTCAGCAGCAGCAACAGCAACAACACAGCAAGTCAGCAATATAGCCAGTCCAACACAAAAACCAACGAGACACTGAACTCGTGTTGCAAGATGTATGGCAGCAACATTGCAAACGACAACCAATGAACGGGGCGACAACTTGAAGTCGTACAAGCGACGCAGCAACATGTTGCTGCTGTGTTTTTTGTTTGTTTTTTTTTTTTTTAAGAAGAAGGCTCGCTGTTGCTGCTGCAACGTTGCTTTTTAAATTTAAATTTATTGTCAGTGTAGAAAAAACTAAATGAAAAGAAACAAACATAAAATGATTTGTTACTTTTTTTGCATAAATTAAAATTAACAGTATTTAATTTAAATATGTTTGTAGTATATTTTTTATTGGCTATATAACAGCATGTTTTATAGCACATAAAATAGATAAAATTTCCATTCAATTAAATGTTTTCTCATTAGTTTATTGTTCCATTTTAATTTATTAGGGCGTAATTCGACAAGAGTATGAAAATCGCTCAAATTTAAATACGTTAATATACCATGTTTTTTTGTTCATTAAAAAATACAATTTTATATATTAGATATCATTTTTATTAAATTTCACTATAAATTCAAATTTTTTACATAAATTAAATTTTTCACTACATTAAGTTTTTCACTAAAAAAAATCAATTTTTCATTAAAATAATAAAATATCACTTCAAATTATATTTTACACTTCATTTTTAGTTTTCTGTAAAAATTTACTCAAAATTCAAAAAAACTATTATTCACTATAAATTCAATTTTAAATTAAAATTTAATTCAATTACAATTTAGTTTTTAACAAGAAATTCCGATTTTAACTATAAATTCCGTTTTTAACTATAATTTCAGTGTTGAACTAAAAATTAAGTTTTTAACAAAAAATAATGTTTAACTAAAAATTCAGTTTTTATATAAAAATTCAATTTTAACTAAAAATTCAGTTTGTAACTAAAAATTCTGTTTTCACCCAAAATTAAATTTTTCACTGAAAACTAAATTTTTAACTAAAAATTCCTTTCTTAACTAAAAATTTAATTTTAACGCAAAAATTAAATTTTTCACTGAAAATTAAATTTTTAACTAAAAATTAAATTTTTAACTAAAAATTAAATTTTTAACTAAAAATACAATTCTTAACTAAAAATTCAGTTTTTAACTAAAAATTCAGTTTTTAACTAAAAATTCAGTTTTTAACTAAAAATTCAGTTTTTAACTAAAAATTCAGTTTTTAACTAAAAATTCAGTTTTTTACTAAAAATTCAGTTTTTTACTAAAAATTCAGTTTTTAACTAAAAATTCAGTTTTTACTAAAAATTCAGTTCTTAACTAAAAATTCAGTTTTTAACTAAAAATTCAGTTTTTAACTAAAAATTCAGTTTTTAACTAAAAACTCAGTTTTTAACTAAAAATTCAGTTTTTAACTAAAAATTCTGTTTTTAACTAAAAATTCAGTTTTTAACTAAAAATTCAGTTTAACTAAAAATTCAGTTTTTAACTAAAAAAAAAAACAGTTTTTAACTAAAAATTCAGTTCTTAACTAAAAATTCAGTTTTTAACTAAAAATTCAGTTTTTAACTAAAAATTAAGTTTTACGTAAAAAATTCCTTTCTTAACTAATAATTCAGTTTTTGCCCAAAAATTATATTTTTCACTGAAAATTAAATTTTTAACTAAAAATTAAATTTTTAACTAAAAATACCATTCTTAACTAAAAATGCTATTTTTAACAAAAAATTCAGTTTTTAACTAAAAATGTAATTTTTAACTACAAATTCAGTTTTTAACTAAAAATTCAGTTTTTAACTAAAAATGTAATTTTTAACTACAAATTCAATTTTTCACGAAAATTAATTTTTTCACTAAAAATTATAATTTTCCATAAAAATTCAAATTATCATAAAAAAAATATTTTGCATTAATATTCAATTTTGCACTCAAAATTGTTGCTGCTGTTTCTGATGTTGCTGCTGCCGCCACCACCGCCACACTGAACCACTTAACCGAAAGACATTTTCTACACTTGCAGTTCAATGGGTCACAACTGTCACGTTTTGCCAGACATCCCCAAGTTTTTTTTTTATTTTTCAATCAAACTACATCTTCTTCAGCTTCTCTACGGCTACTCCGTAACTCTTTGCAAAAATAAACCGAAATAAAAATTGATTTTGGTTGCATGTGCAAAGTTCTTGCAGGGCAATGGCTGTTATTTCGGTTCGGTTTTCTCTTATTGTTGTTGGTTTTTAGGGTCATTATGTTGTATTATTTGCAGCACTCTTCCGCGGGTACCTACTACACTTTGCTGCAGGCAGCCAAGTGTTGCTGATAATGTCATTAGAAATGTGCCAAAGCAACCGCGAGACGGCGGCGCAACGGCACGATTTCTTTCACGAAATATGGAAGAGTTGAAAGAGCAGCAGCCGTAACAGCAGCCATAACAGCAACATTGCGCACCATCGACAGCAATATTAGCATCGGCAGCAACACTAATTTACACAGCAACATTAGCAAAAGTAACATTAAAAGTGAAATAAACAAACGTCCTTTGTGTGGCATGATTTTGGCAAATGTTATTTAATGGCTTGCTGAACTTTGCAACAGGTTGCTGTGAAACTTGTTACTGTTGCTGCTACTACTGTCGTTTTGGTTGTTGCTATATTTCGCTGTTGACTTTTTTTAACTTTTACATTTGCTCCAGTTATTTATGCCGCCCTCTTTGCAAAAGTATTTTTTAATACTCATTTTTAATTTTTGTCTCTTAAAAATATTTTTTATAGACTTTGCGCCATAATATTGCTGATGTGCGATAAGCCAGTTAACTGGACGCGGTATGTCATACAAAAGCGATGAATAAACGATAAAATCGAAAATTGTTTGCATTCTGAATATATGCATCATCAACTAGTTTAGTCTATATTACCAGTTTATTTTTAAATTTTTGTTTATAAAATAAATAATTTTTAATTTATTAATTTTTTTATTTTTATAATTATTTTGCAATGTTTCCAGTTCATAAGTTTATTATTATTATTTTTTTTTTTGTTTTAGTAGTATCCACCAATTCGCATAGTCCCCAAATACCTTGAATTCGCGTATCTCATATAATAAAAATTTCACAAAAAACCACATTTAATTGCCAAAATGTAAAAAGCCTCAAAATATGGGTTCTAAAAATGCTGTGAGTACCATAAAAACTTTTACGCTTACTTTATGTTATTTGTTCAATGTTGATTTTTTTTGGTTTCTATATTTTTATTTTGTATTTTTTGACTGGTGACACACACAATCGTCGTCGTTACAGGCGGCACTCATCCATATTTTATCGTAACGACAATCTTACGAATGCCTTGTTTTTATACAACTATTTAATTTTCGTCTTTTTATTGTTTGGTTTTTTGTTTTACTATGCCAGAGTTCCAACTGACGATCAGCGATCAGCGCCATCTTGTGGTAAGTAGCACAGTGACTAAGCGGGGTATTTTTGATATTTTATAGGTTTTTTTTATAAATACTTTGTCTAGAATAAATATAATTCAAGTACATTATAAAGTCTATAGCAAATAGTTTTCTTATTAAAAAGCATACGAAATATATCCCAAATTAAATAACACTGCAATACATTTGACGATCGTTTTTGATTTCAAAAAAATATGTATATAAATTTTCGATATGAAACTGAAAATATTTTAAAATTTAATGGCATGTTTATTGAAATTTTTGTAAAAAAAAAACAACAACAACATTTTCTGAACAAATATAACTTGTAATAAAAAACAGGTTCTAAAAAGAAAAATTGTTTATAGAAAATTGAAACATTTTCGATATCAAACTTATATTTATACATAATAAGAAATTTGTCTTATTAAAGTGGACTGGATCATTATTAGATACCTCGTAGAATTATTATACGGACATCACTAGAATCTGATCATTGGCATCATTCATTAGCATAACCCGAACGGAGTAATAAGACGAAGATGATCTGGTCATTCTTACCAAAATAGGGTAAATGACTACTGGAGATTATGACAATGATCACTTCCCAATCATGGTCCCAAAAAAATGACCACTAGGGTAACAAGAAAAATAGTTATATCATTTTAAATGGGTTCATTTTTGATTGAAAACTCTATCATATTCTTATCATTTAGGATGATATAAATGATTAAATGATACGCTTTATAGAGTTATTTCATACATTCTTTCATTTGTTTTGGACTTTATTTAATTTATTGGTTGAGAATTATTTCACTATTAAATAAACTAATGATTTTTAATATTATTATTTCTGTCCATTTGTTTTTTTGTGTATTTTATTTTTATATTATGCAAATATTTCATATGGTTGTGCCCTACATTACTAGGTGTTATTTCAGTGGGTTTTATACATTTCAAAAAGTTGGGAAGTGTATGGCAGGATATCAAATATTTGTAATTTTAAAGGAATATTCTCGGCATATTTGGGTATGGGAAATAATAGATTTAATACGAACTCCGCATTTTTCTGCTGGAAATCATTTGATAAAATGTTTCAAAACTGTCCTGAGCTTACCAAAAATATTGTCTTAGGTTACCCTTGACTATATTTCTGGAATTTTTCTGACAATTTCAAGAAAATTTCCTGCAAAAGCCAGGTATATGGAAGATTTTGGGAAGCGTACGGCATATTTCAATTTTTATGCCATTTTAAAGGCAGATACCCTGTACATTTTAGGAACAGGCTGAAAACAGACAGCATCTGATACAATGACCGATTTTGTCTAGTTGAAATATTTCGATAAAAACTTTTTAAACTTCTTTCACTGTGCCAATATATAGCTCAATTTAAAAGGTCGAAATATTTCAGTTCAAAATGGAGAATCTCAACATATTCCATATATATTTTTATTATTTTCTTAAATTCATAAAATGCACTTGACACATGTTAAAGTAGCTGTCAAAATATTTGATAATTCAATAATTAAAAATCCTCCTCGCTCATTAGCACACTTAATTACGTTATCGCCGACCAACTTACAGACGTCATTGATGGTGCGACATTCAAACTGTTGCCGGCTGCAACCTGTTGCATTGAGTCGACAGACAGTGTTGCCAGCTGTTTGCGATGCGCCAAATGCTATCGCCAAATACGCAGCGAATAAATTTAAGACTTGCAACGTAAAAGCCGCGACGACGACGTCTGCCTCCAACTGTCAGATTTCCTATCCACTCAAACGAGCGGCCAGTCAATATTTCTACAGCCAGCGACAACTCTTGGCACTCGGTAGACTATCGACTACTTGGCTGGTCGGTTCCGGCACAGCCTGGTCGATGCGACTGACGACTGTGCGATTAGGCGACCGAAGACTGACGACTGTACGATTAGGCAACCGAACGAACGACCGACCAACTACGCATGGACCGCATGTAATGAGTTCGCAATGAGCAGGTAATGACGTTAATCAGATGAAATGTCAGACCAAATGTGGGATGCGAACGAATTGACAGCTGAATGCGACAAATGCAGAAAACGAGAGAGAGAGAGCGAAAACAAAATGATGATGACTTTGGTTGTCAAACGGACTTTGCATAAATTTTCGGTAATTTTTATTATTATTTATTTTTTATTTCTTGTATACAAAACAAAAAACGCATAAAAGATAATGCTAAACATAAAAATAATTTTATGTTTACAACGTGATTTCATTACAAAAAGCGACGCTGCTAAACAAGCCACACAAAAGCGCGATTACAGCGCATTATAAAGACATCTGAGAGCCATCATCAAACAAAACAGCACACACATCAAGTGGTCAAGAACCTCCAGTCAAGACGTAACCAAAAAAAAAAATTTAAATGAACCGAAAGAGAAACAACCGAAAATGTGTAAAAGCAGCTGAAAATAATAAAACACCAAAAATTGGCAACAGAACGCGGCAGTAACAATAACAATAATAATAATTTTATTTTTTATACATTTATAATTTTTTTATAAATGTCAAGAAATGTTGCTGCTTTGCATATCAATCAATGGTATAAGCCACAGCAACAACAACAATGTCACTGAGCAACAACAATTAAAGCCACACATTCGTATGATAATTAATTTTTATTGAGCAGCGCTTAAAAATGTTCGAATATATTATAGAAAAAAAAAATTAAAATAAAAAAAATAAAAATTTTAAAAATTTAAATTTACTGTTTATGATTTTGTTATAACATGTGTTTGGCAACAACAATGTCAACAAACCAAGTGCCTAATAGCAGCGCAGCTGGCAACACTGCTTAATGCTCTAATGTAACCAGGGGCGGTGTAGAATTAAAACTCATACCGAGCTGTTCGTTTTTAAACGGTCCAACAAATTAAAAAGGCCCGCGTAATTGTATTCCCAATTTCGCAGTTTTCCTTGAAAATATTTACGGCAGGATTTTAAACAGTCAAGCGTTCTTTCTTGCTTTTCTGTCCATCTCCAAAATATGACGGAAATCTACCATAGAAATTTGTCAATAATTGATCAAAACAAAATGTTTGACAGACTTAAAGTACCCCAGGCATGGCAGTTCAGAAACACTTCTTCAAAAGCTTTCAAGCAGACACAGGCGGATTGTGTATCAAAAGCGCCCTATTTTGTTGCCCTACCCAAAATTTTCCGTGAATCTACGATTCAAATTCCACAAAATTTGACAACGTGTTATACACTTCCGAAAATATTTCATTTATATGTCTGTTTGCCATAACTATACCCGATATATTCCTGAAAAATGCCATAAATTTTGTCTCGGGTAGTTTAGAAATATATCTTCGAATGATTTTCAGAAGATAAAGGTGGAATTTGTATTAAAAGCTATATATTTTCTCAAAATATGCCAAGAATCTATCTTTAAAATTTCAAAAAATTTGATAATTTGCCTAACGCTTCCCCCAAAATTCCATTTACCCGTGTGTTTGCCAAAAATGACAGACATTTTGTTTCGGGACGATTTTTAACATAAAGGGTTTTTCAAATGGGACGCTACAAAAGTAGAGCAACAGGGACAGCAAACGACGCCATATTTCTTGCCGCTCCTTTGACATTTCTCTTCAGTAAGGTTTGCCATTTCATGATGGAATGATATAAGAATTCGAATTTCGGTAGTAAATTTTAATAATTTCGACTCGTTGTTGGCTCGTATATCTTTCCATCATCAAACCTTACTGAAGAGAAATGTCAAAAGAGCGGCAAGAAATATGACGTCGTTTTCTGTCCCTGTCGCTCTACTTTTATAGCGTCCCATTTGGAAAAACCCTTTATGCTGTCCCTGTCGCTCTACTTTTGTAGCGTCCCTGTTGAAAAACCCTTGAAAAAAACTTTTGTAGCGCTCTTATTGAAAAACCCTTTACAAAGGCAGAGATTTAATGAAATATATGATATATTTTGAGAATCTGCCTTGAAAAATCGTCCAAATTTTTGGCAGCTCCAAAACAGTTTAGAAATATATTTTCCAATTATATAAAGAGGATGAAGACGGAATTTGTATCAAAAGCTATCAGTTTTCCCAAAATATTCCGGGTATCTACCTTTAAAACTTGATAATCTGCCATATGCTTCTCCCAAAATTGCATTTATCTGTGTGTTTACTGAAAATATTACTAAAATAGATAGACATTTTGTCTAGGGAAGGTTTTTACCATACAAAGGCAGAGATTTTATGATATATGAAATTTTATGCCCTTACCTCCAATATTTCGAGAATCTGCCTTGAAAAATCTACAAAATTTCCAAATACCCAATTTTTGGCAGGTTCAAGGTAGTTTAGAAACATATTTTTGAAAGATTTTAAGCACAAAAAGTCTTAGTTTTTATCAAAAGCTGTCTGTTTTCAGTACAAAATTCAGTTCACAAAATATGCCGGAAATCTGCCTTTATAATTCTATAAATTTTGATTTCATCTGCCATAAGCTTCCACAAACTTTTATTTATCTGTATATATGTCGGAAATATTCTGAAAATATTCCTGAAATTGCCAGACATTTTGTCTTGGGAATTTAATCGACCGGCAATGATATAATTTGTATGAAATGCTGCCTATTTTCTGCACATACCTAAAATACGACTGAAATATGCAATGAAAACATCGACAAAATTTTTACGGATCAGATTTTTGGCAGTATTGTGGCGTTTTCGAACTATTTTTCGAATGATTTTGAGTAAATCTGACTGGGAATTCCATTTAAAACTCCACCAAATTCAACAACCTGATCTACTTTAACAAAAATCTTTCATATAACGCATATATGTTTCAAATATTTCAGAAAAATTACAAATTTTGATTCGTGTTGAAATATTCTGGGTATACACAGATAAAAGTTGTTTTTTTTTTAATCAACTATCAAATATTTTGAATAGGGATGATATATAAACTTTTATTTATCTGTTTGGTTGCTGAAAATACACCCGAAATAGATATTAAATATTTATTGAGTAGTTCACCGAGATACGTATTATCCAGTACACCCCTGACTGTAACTGTGCCAACTGCTACTTTATTTTTGTATGCCCACTTAAGCTCTTTCTGCACGTCACACGGTACGATTTTTTAAAAATAAACCTTTTATTGAATGAAGACAACGTAGTGCTTCCTTATTTCTTGAATGCGGCTTAAAAATAGCTTTGCGTACGCAACGAAATTCATTTGAAATAAAAATCAATAAAATATACAAATGAAATGAACAAAAAAACAAAAACAAAAAGAAGAAACTGTGTAAAGAACAAATGTTATCAAAGCGATCGCTTGACGTGTTTAAAAAATACCGTTTTCTGCCATGACGTCTGCCTGTTTAATTCTTGAATGAGTCTCAACATTGATGGACGATGACGTTGGTTATGTTGCTGCTGCTTTTGCTGTTGCTGTTGCTACTGCTATTGCTGCTAATGATAAGTTTGAACTTTGCTGTTTTCTGGGGGAATAGTGGGTGCAGAGGGCGCCGTAGTTCTATTGATATTCCAGACGTGCGCAAGAAACGGCCGCGCGCTTTGCGAATCACTTGTGCAATGAAGGGAGAAAGGAGCAGCGGCACAGTGGGAATATTACGCCAAAATTAGAAAAATTCTAACCCCTCAAGAAAAACAGCCAATTATATAAATCTAAAAATAAAATATTACCCAAAAACAAAATATTCTCCAACAAAAATAAAATTAAGTAATTCTCAAAAAGTGGAAGAAAAAAAATCAATTTAAAATTAAAAAAAAAAAAACAAAGTTCGAATAGCACAGATATCATTTTAGCCAAAGTGACTCGCTTCACAACAATTTCGCATATAACTTATCTAGCATTTGAAAGTAGTCGTAAAAGAAACGTAAAAAATAAATTTTAAAAATTGTTGTATAAAAAAATATAACTCTTATTTTGTGTACTTTCCTAAGCAAATGTGCAATGACCGCGATTTTGTTGACTCGTTGTGTGAATCATGCAAATAGCTACTCAAGACCTCAACAGACCGACCGAACGCCTTCCCTCCCACAGTTGACAAGGTGTTAAAATTATAACCGAACGACGGCGTGTGTGGCACTGAGCACTGAGCGACACAAATTCATTGCTGGACTCGTAACAATTTTCACGCCTTTTTCACGATTTAAAATGGAAATCATATGAAATGGCAACACGCGTCGCGTCGCCACGGAACGTAACGAAACGGAACATAGTGGAACGGTATGAATGGGATTGAATAGAGTTTCAAATGAATTGGATTTAAATGTACGACTGGACTGGAGCTACCTCTGCGCTGTTTTTTATTTATTTACATATTTGCACTTCACGCTTACGTCTTTTGACGCCTTTAACATGTTTACGTCTTAAGCGCTTTACTACGCTTATTTGCCTACGTTATAATGGCCTACAAAATGTGTGAGGTTTTTTAAATTTTTTTCATATTTGCATTTTTTAGTTTTTGTAGTATGAAATACTACATGAAAAGTGTCACAAAATTATGATTTAGTCGAAAATTGCATCGCCGTGAGAGTCATTTTGCGTGCACACGAATATGTTGCAAAATTGAAAGTTGTTTGAAAAATTCATATAAATCACTGAGGCATATTTTCACCGTTGATTTTTCTCTTTACAAAATCATTTTATATTTTTATATGTATATATTTCGAATATAAAAGAAATTCATATTTGATATAAAAAATTAAAATTGAATTCGTGACGAATTCCTGACGAATTTTACTAAGATTATTCAATACGATAATTCTTATGTATACATAGGAATAATCGTATTTAATAATGACATCCAAGTAAAATGTGTATATTTTTTCTATATAATAATATTGTGCTTATTTAGACTGCTTACTTAGATTTATCCTATAACGTAAGGTTTTTTTTGTAAATTGCAAACGAAATTTCAGGCTATTTTCAGTCACTTTTAAAGTAAAAAAATTATAGAATTTTACAAAATTCACTTTTCTAAAAAACTTGAATGCAACTTTTCTTTAAATTCTTCAAACTAATTTTAATAAATAAACAATTTATAATTTTTCTAAACCTTTTTAAGATATTTGGATTTAAACACAAAACTTAGTCAAAATCAGTCAATCAAAATCAGTATTATATAAAAATTATGTGTGGATTATCCCTGGGAAATTTTTTTCCCCATTTGACATTTTAAAAAATTGGTGGAAAATGTATAAAATATTTTTAAGTATTGTGTCTTTTAAACACATTTTAGCCTATATAAACCTCATTTAATATTTAATTTGTAGTATATATTTCGAATTTCTTATTGTTAATGTAATAGAAATCACTAAATCTGAAACTATTATATTTTGTCTCTTTCCAGTTGATTGTCTCGATAGTCTCTATCAGTTTTCTTCTAAGTGTTTCTATATTTGAAGACCGCAGTTTATCTATTTTACAAAAGTAGTAATTAAGACTTTAACGCATTTCTAGCACGTGCTGTCATTACACCGCAGCTTCATCATCAGAACTGCCAATATTTTAACTTGTCATGCATTGTATTCCATTTGAAAAATTACTATCTTACTTAAAATCAATTGAAAACAATGCCACTAACATCTCCACGATATCTTCCTCGTGGCGGTCTTCCTAACCGCAAGTGGAATAATTAAGCATTTATTAAAGAAAATAATAAATTAATCGCATAATAGAATTAGTTATTGTACAGCTGCTGTACAGCCGCAAGCGTTTTCAATTGTTTTTTTTAATTTTAAACATTTTCAAAATCTGATTTCTGTTTTATTTTATTTGCGGTTATTATTTTTTTTATACTGTTGCTATAGCAAAATAATCGCTTTTTAATGTTTTTCGTTATTTTTTTGTCCATTGTAATTTTACAAGACATTCAATCTTTTTGGCAGCGAAAGCAGCCAAACTTCGTTTAAAATTCAATAATAAAAAAGACCGACATTTTTGTGTGGTTTACCAAAAAGAAAAAAATTCAATCATTTTTAGCCCGCGGTGGTGAACATGAGCTAATAATTTGTGGCTGAGAAATTGCGGCGAATTTTCAATTTAACATCACTAGAAAATATGCTTTAAAGTCCAGGGAAAAACGAAAATAATGTGTAAAGTTCGTTGCTGCAGTCTTCTGTTTTTGAGTTATTTTTTTAAATACTAAAAAACAATATAAAAAATTAAATATTTTTTATATTATTTTTTTGTTTTGAAAAAAATGTGTTAAGTTCGTTGTTCTTTTTTTTTTTGAGTTAATTTTTGTCGATTCAATTTTTATATTAAGTTTAAAAAAAAAATGCAATTATTTTTCAAATCAACAGAGATGGCATTAAAAAACACAAAAATGTCAACATTATCGAAAAATGTTAATCTTTGCCATAAAAACAACACTATGCTGATTTGTGTCTTTTTTTTGTGATTTTGACCCTCATCAAAAATTCCATAAAAATTTTAAATCCAAAAAAAATTTGTTTAAATATCAACACAAGACCCCTGCGTGGACAGTTGAAGCTGCAAATAGCAAATAAATTAATACAAACAAACACCATATACAAAATATCACAAATATCAAACTTAGATAAAGAGCAACAATAATAATAAAAATAATATAAGAAAAAATTCAACTATGCAAAATACCAACAAACACTTTGAACGCGCCAAACAACAACGCATGAGTCATAAATAAAAACATAACAATTTGCATTAAAAATCGCTCGCAATCATTTTATTGGCCTGCGCGCTCGTAAATCTTTTTGCGCTCATTTTGCGCCCAAGAAATAGCAGAATAAAAATAGCAGAGTGTGTAGAAAAAAAATGTAAGATAAATAAACGAATACAACAGCGAGGTTTGAGTGCGCGCACAAGTTTTTGCGATAGAGCTCAATAGATAGATCTATCTGCGAAAGCGACAAGAACGAACAAACGAATGAATGCATCTATGAATGAATTAACCTTAAATGAAAATGCAATATTTAAATGTATAATAGAAAATCATAATTTTTATGTTTTATTGAAATTTCGCATATTGTGAGTAAGTTTATGGACAGCATTAATCATGCAATATTGAAGCAATATATAAGCTACATTAAAAGCAATGAGAAATAATGTTTATTTTGTGATTTTTTCATGTACATTTCATAAAATATTATGCAACATTTATGCAACATTCCTGCAACATTCGTGCAACATTCAACTAACATTCATGCAACATTCATTCAACATGCATGCAACATTCATGCAACATTCCTGCAACATTAATATAACATTCAAATTGTGCAATATTTAAGCAAAATTTATGAAACATTAATGCAAAATTGGCGCAATATTCAAGCAACATTAAATACAACATTGCTGCAAAATGTCTCCTGCAACAATTCATTCAATATTACACTATTCAATATTACACTAGTACTTTTTTAAAGTTCATAAAATGTTTTCTGTCAATACCAATGCACTTATTTGCAACATTTGACATGACAAATATAAAATTTAATTCAAATTTAAAATTTGCATTTATTGTTGTTGTACAAAAAATACTACTAAACACCAACCACAGTTGCTGCAACAGCAAAATATTTGTAGTTGCAATTTTTTTATTGTTGCTTCCAGCACTTTTAATGCGTTGCATGTCGAGCACTCTTTAACGTCGAGGACAAAACACACAACAACAACTGCAACAGCAACAATATCGACGACAACGAATCAGTGCAACAAATCGCAGTAGCAATAGTCACAACAGCAACTAATAGCGGAGGCGCACAAAAAAAAGGTATTTTTTGTCGTTGTTACTATTTTTTCATAATTTTTTTTGTTCGTTTCTTTCGGAAATTTTGCGCAAAATGTGCGCAAAAACCTTGCGAAATAAGGTAACAACCAAAAAATTGCATTTAAATGTCAGAAATGCGACATGTTTTCGAAAACCCATTGAATGTGCGAGCGCGCTGTAGTATTTAGCTGACATTTTAGGCAATTATAATATTTTTGGGGGAGTTGTAATTTTTCGTAGAATTATACAAAATAATTTAAATATTCTTTAATGTTTATGCATTTATAACACGCAATATAATGTAGGTTACAGTTGTCATAATTTAAAATTTTAAACTATATCATTTTTTTTCTTTTTAGAACTCGTGCTGTTTTTTGCGATTTTTTAGTATGAATTTTATATTTTATTTTAACTTTATATATTTAAAATTTAAATGCAATTCAATATTTTAAACATTTAAAGTGTTTTTATAATATTAAACTTATTTAATTGTTGAAAAAGAAAAAATCTTCCAGTACTTTTTAAGAATTTAATTTATAGATCTATGCCTTAATTGAAATTATTATCATGGTAGACTAGGTGCCCTCTCGAATTGTAAAAAGACAAAATCCAGTGCAATATCTTTTAAAGTATATTTTTATTGTAGAACCATTAAAAATAACCTTTCGAATATGCCTCAAAAATCAATCAATTATCGCCTAGATTATTTCAAAGATTACACTACTTTTTCACTAAATTAATTACAGTTAATGTATTTACCTAAGTATACCTTAGTTCAGTACAAAATTCTATACATATACCGCCCCCTTTTGGCTAGAATTAACAGAGTCATTAACCGTATGTCACACGCGTGTCATAACGTCAAACACCCACGTCATATTGATCAACGAAAACAACAGAGAAAACGAACCAGAACTAATACTGAACACCGAAGCAGCAACCCTAATTGACCTTTTTTTTTGGTTTTTTGTTGAACCTCTGTACTTTAATATGTACCTCTTGGCAAATGTCAGACCGCGTCGAGTTCAACACTAAATTCTGTTGAAAATTAAATTATGTGGTCGCGTGCAGGCCTTCGATTTAACTTAATTTGGCAGCAACTCCCGTCGGCGTTATGCAGACAGTGGGTAAACAAAAAACAGACGGACCCGTCCGATACATAGATAACCAGCTGATGAGCAAGATGTTGATGATGATGCGACGGAAAAAAACAACGGAAAAATGATATGTTTAGTAGTTCGTTATCGCATAAAATTCTAATGTAGGGGTAGTTTTTTCGGACGTTTCTTTTGTTTTCCATTTCATTTTTTAGTTTAAGCGTTACTTCGTGCGATATATTAATAGCCATTAACTGTTCGTCTCCGCCGTGGTGACTGCTATTAACAGCCTTTAAATACAGACACGAGCCGCCAAGCACCACACGGTCAACGGTGCAAAAGGTGTTAAAACTGTAGCAGCCGCGAGGTACGTTACCGAGAATGACGTCAGGCCTTTTGGGGGACGACACTGAACGACATGATGATGGACTGATGGTGGGTTTTATGTTGGAGTGATGAGCCCTTAAATACGAGAGACGGGACAACTGAATTTATGACATGATTACATGCTTCATGCGCAAAGGTTTCATAGGCATGGTAGAAGGTAGAGGTAGTAAAAAACAACATAATCGCAGTTTGTTTTTTGAAGTGTGTTGTTTTTAAGAGGCGCGTGCGGTCAGTAAAATGCACGCGATTTTGTATTTGCAACGGGATGTGGTAACCATATGGTCTTCCAGCGGGAAGGTGTTCTGCATTTTGACGCATTTTGAGTCAAAAGATGATTTTTCAGTTATTAGTGAGGTTCTAATTAAACGTTGTCAGTGCGTATGTTTTATGAGATTTTGGAACAGTTACGGTACGGCTGCAAATGGAGCAGATGGGTTTTTATATTTTTTTGTAATATGAAAGAGGCGCGGTAATGCTGTGTGTACTAATTGGACTAAAGAGAAAAGGATTTGATGGATATTACTTTTTTTAAATAAAGGTGTTAAGTTTTTTATTTTTGATTAATTTGCATTAAAGACTACCAAAGGGTTGATTTTTAAATTATTTCTTGAAACTTATTGCAATGACTACACAAAAAGTAAATGTATATTTTTGTGTAATTAAATATCTCAAATTAATGGCTTTTTCTAGATTATAATACTACATATATACATAACTAAAATAGTATTCAATCATATAAGTCTAATAATAGATATTTGTATACTTTGAACATTTCTAGAAGCAATTTTTCAATTCAGAATTGAGTTAAATACAGAGTAAAAACTTTTATAATCGAGAATGATTCAATTTCAGACAAAATGTTTCATAACACTATTTTTATCCACTCCGCTTCTTTTTTGTGGTTTAAAAAATTTAAAACATTACCACATCAAAAGGAAAAGCATTTTTTCGATTCGATGAATTCAATTTTCAGAAAAAATTCAAATTTTCATTCAAAAATCAGTTTTTCACTGAACATTTTTGACTAAAAATTAAATTTTTGACTAAAAATTAAATTTTTCACTAAAAATTCAATTTTTCACTAAAAATTCAATTTTTCACTAAAAATTCAATTTTTCACTGAAAATTAAAATTTTCACTAAAAATTCAATTTTTCACTGAAAATTAAAATTTTCACTAAAAATTCTATTTTTCACTAAAAATTCAATTTTTCTCTAAAAATTCAATTTTTCACTAAAAATTCAATTTTTCACTAAAAATTCAATTTTTCACTAAAAATTCAATTTTTCACTAAAAATTCAATTTTTCACTAAAAATTCAATTTTTCACTAAAAATTCAATTTTTCACTAAAAATTCAATTTTTCACTAAAAATTCAATTTTTCACTAAAAATTCAATTTTTCACTAAAAATTCAATTTTTCACTAAAAATTCAATTTTTCACTAAAAATTCAATTTTTCACTAAAAATTCAATTTTTCACTAAAAATTCAATTTTTCACTAAAAATTCAATTTTTCACTAAAAATTCAATTTTTCACTAAAAATTCAATTTTTCACTAAAAATTCAATTTTTCACTAAAAATTCAATTTTTCACTAAAAATTCAATTTTTCACTAAAAATTCAATTTTTCACTAAAAATTCAATTTTTCATTAAAAATTCAATTTTTCACTAAAAATTCAATTTTTCACTAAAAATTAAATTTTTCACTAAAAATTCAATTTTTCACTAAAAATTCAATTTTTCACTAAAAATTAAATTTCTCACTAAAAAATTCAATTTTTCACTAAAATTTAAATTTTTCTTAAAAAATTTAATTTAAAAAAAAAATTCAATTTTTCAGTAAAATTTCAATTTTTCACTAAAAATTCAAATTTTCACTAAAAATTAAATTTTTCACTAAAAATTTAAATTTTCACTAAAAATTCAATTTTTCACTAAAAGTTCAATTTTTCACTAAAAATTCAATTTTTCACTAAAAATTAAATTTTTCACAAAAAATTCTATTTTTCACTAAAAATTCAATTTTTCACAAAAAAATTCTACTTTTCACTAAAAATTCAATTTTTCACAAAAAATTCAAAAATTCAATTTTTCACTAAAAATTCAATTTTTCACTAAAAATTCAATTTTTCACTAAAAATTCAAATTTTCACTAAAATTTAAATTTTTCACTAAAAATTAAATTTTTCAGTAAAATTTCAATTTTTCACTAAAAATTCAATTTTTTACCAAAAATTTATTTGTTACAAAAATTTTAGTTTTTATTAAAAATTTAGCTTTTCACTAAAAAATCAATGTTTTTACTAAAAACTACTATTTTCAAATATCTCTGATGCGAATTCTCGCTCATGCTTTAACCCATAAACCGCAGCGAAATTGGTCTGTGCTGTAGATCTTTAAAAATACTTAGTATAGATTTTCTATTTAAAATCTCTATATCTTTGAAATGTAACCCTGGTTGTTCTACCATTCATAAACTTTCTACAACTCAGCTGTTTCAAACAGTTATCAATGAAACAGCCCATTGTTCTAAACTCGTAAAATATTTACATATCTTTCAGATGAATTTAAATTTACCAAAAATAGCTTTTTTGTTTTTCAATTTAGCTGCCACGATAACTTATATATGCATCTGAACTGACAACAGATCTTGAGACAAGAGTTGTAGTCGCCGGCGACTTAGTTAAAACAGCCTCGATTTAAATATTGAACATCGTTAATTTATACAAAATGAAATAAATTTCATTAATTTGAACAACACTCTCTGCGCTTAGAAGATAAGTATTTAAATTGAGCACGAGCAGCGAGCGATAGATAATGAAAAGAAGTCGGGGACAGAAAAAATAAAAATAACCAAGATGAAAACAAATATGAACATCTCAGCCATGTTTATTTTAGTCATAAATTAACGTTTAAAAAACGATTTTTTATGCAGATTTTGTTGACACCTTTAGCGAGGCATTTTCTGTGTAGTACCTATTACCACTACTACCTACTAGAGGAGAAATTAATTTTAAGTTGTGTAAACACGATTGTCGACACGATTAGTGGTACCGAAATGATAAGGAGGGGGCACGGGGAGTTAACAGAAAAAAAACCTAACTTTGAAAAGTGCTGTGAAAAATGTTGGTCAATATTTAGCGTGTGTCTGTCTGTCTGCTGCGTATCAAAAAGTTAAATGTTTGAACTGCATTTTCAACATGTTTACTTGGCATAATTAAGCGATAGATAATGTTTGATTTGTGCGTTCAACAAATTGAAAAAAAATATTTTTTTTTTCAAAATAAAATTTTCATTTGTCAGCAGGTTCCAAAAGCTGCCACTGGCAGCAGCAACCTGTGAAAACTGATATTTTTCATGTATTTTAGACAAAATAATGACTTGAGAGCGCTAACAAGCTGTTAAAAAATTTAAAATTCATGCTTTTGAAGAAAAAAAAACTAAAAATCTTAAGTGGGTGCTATAAAGAGATACGTGACAACAACAACAAATAAGAGACTAATAATAAGACTAACATGATTTTTTTAAGATATTTTTTTAGTGTTTTGAAAAATGGGAGCAAGTAAATGGCTTTAAATGCATTTTTAATTAAATAGCGTAATAAACATAAATCATGACATATTAAGCGCTAAAAAATACACAACAAAAGGTGCAACAACTACACGAAGAAAAATAAATAAATTTGAAGATCATTTTCTAAATTTCATATTATTTGAAGATAATGTCAACATAAATCAAAGCAACATAAATGATTGTTATATGATTCTAGCCATTATATATATATTTGCAGAACTTTATTAAAATACCTTTTTCACATAAATTCAAAATGATTCTCATCGAATAATATGATTCATTAATGATTTAATTTAAATTCTAACAATAATATATGATAAGAACGACAATATTGTTGTTGCAATAACCTTTAAAGAAACATAATATGATTACATGATTCATTAGTGATCATAAATGACCCCACATTAATAAAATTCTATCGTTATCATATTATGATTCTCAACCAACAATGTTTTAGTTTCGCATGTGGCAATCATAATATAATCTCTAATATAATATGTTTATAACGAACATATTATTGTTAAATTAATGTGTTTCCACTCGTGAATAATTATAAAATGCCCCGTGGTTTAACTGCTTCTTTAATATGATTTGGTACTGATCATAACTGATACACACATAATTAAAAGATGATCCTTATGTAGTCATAAAATGATTCCCCCGATTATATTTTGATTTGTTAATGAACATAATATGATTTATTACCAATTATGTAATGATTTTGCAAGTGTCCATTATTTTATAATAAAATATCAACAATCATATAATTGTTTAAATAATAATTTTTTATAACCTAAATTTGATTATGGCAATCATTAATGATTGTGTCGAACAAATGAAGTAGTTGTTGCAACCACATCTCATTTTTTTGTGTGTACAACAGAAAACCACGTTAATACTATAACAAAAGCCGTCAGTTGGGCCGCTTTAAGTTGATTTTTTTTTCTGTTGTTATTTTTTCATGTTGACAATCGCCGAAATACAACAGCAGCAACAACAATGCTAACAACCCACTAATCAGCAACAACAGCAACACGTGAATTTAAAAACTTCCTCGTGTATTAAAAAAAATTCGTTGCATTTATTTTTAGCCGCGCTCCTTTTTTAGCCAAGTTAATATAAATTGTTACGCAGCAGCAACAACAGCCGGACCAACAGCAGCAACAAAAATGTGTGAAATTTTAAATGTTTTTTTTTTTTTTCAATTAAGTAAATGATTTGATTAAAAATTTGCACAAATAATAAAAACAAGTTAATGAGACATTGTTAACAGAGCATATAGCAACAAAAACTGCTAAACTGGTGAAAACTGAAAGTGCAAAAATAAAAACGACACTTGCTACTGTTACGTAACCCTTACATGAGGGTTGTATTTTTAGCATTTTATTTTTGGTTGTCTCGTAAAATATAAAAATACAAAAATGAAGCAGCATCCGGCTGTTGCATTTAACTCGTTAAAATGCTGGACTGACGGCTTAAATTACGTCATAATTAGTGTATATTGTTTCAAATTCAATTTTTCACTAAAAATTCAATATATCACTAAAAATTCAATATTTCACTAAAAGTTCAATTTTTAACTAAAAATTAAATTTTTAACTAAAAATCAATTTTTAACCTAAAATCATTTTTTAACAAAAAAATAAAATTTTTAACTAAAATTTCAATTTTTAACTAAATATTCAATTTTTAATTAAAAAATTCAATTTTTAATTAAAAATTCTTTTTTTAACTAAAAGTTAAATTTTTAAATTTTTCACTAAAAATTCAATTTAGATTTAAATTTTCAGAATAAAAAACTAAAAATTGAAATTTACACTAAAAATTCAATTTTTAACTAAAAATTCAATTAATCACTAAAAATTCAATATTTCACTAAAAGTTCAATTTTTAACTAAAAATTAAATTTTTAACTAAAAATCAATTTTAAACCTAAAATCATTTTTTAACAAAAAATAAAATTATTAACTAAAATTTCAATTTTTAACTAAAAATTCAATTTTTAACTAAAAAATTAAATTTTTAACTAAAAATTCAATTTTTAACTAAAAATTCAATATATCACTAAAAATTCAATATTTCACTAAAAATTCAATATTTCACTAAAAGTTCAATTTTTAACTAAAAATTAAATTTTTAACTAAAAATCAAATTTTTATATAAATTTTCAGAATAAAAAAATAAAATTTAAATAAAATTTAATTTTTAAATATATCACAAATTTAAATTGAAAAATGTTATTAAATTATTATAATTTAATCAGATTAAAAAAATATATATGTTAAAATAAAAATCATAAATTACTTTTAAGTTTGTCCAAAAATGATCGCGCCTTGCGCAACACTTATGCGCCAGATAAAAACTCATTTGTGCGCAAATCTCGCTGCTTCACGCGCGCGCCGATCTCACTAACTCTATAAACATTGGTAGTGCTGCCTGCGGGCCAAAAATGTTCCACGCGCCTAATTTGTTTTAAACGCAACGCAAATTGGCAACAAAAGACTTTGTGGTATGAGTCACTTAGGTATATCGTGGTTGGCGCATAACGGCGTCCAACAAACTGCAGCAACAACAACAACAACAATGTGGGCTTTAATATTGCATTCAATGTTTTTCTTTTTTATTTTAGTATTCTAGCTGGATGCTGTTTTTACTATGATTTTCCGCATAATTCAATGGCTTTGGTCTGTACCACGTCTCGAGCCAAAAATATTACGAAACACGCACGAAGACGAAGACATTGTATATTGATTTTCGAGAATTGTTAAATGCGCCGTAATTGAAAGCGGAAGTTTGTAATTTCTAGCGCACCAGATGTTTGAATTGCCGTTTGTTTGCCAGTTGATTATGCAAAGAAAAATAGCAAAAAAAATTGATGCGAATTGAACCAATTTTATCGCCCATCAGTGTGGGAGCGAGAGTCGGATCAGTCGGACGGTGTGCGTCAGAGTGCGATGGATGCAACAGCGAGAGGCAGCCGCGTCGAGGCGTCAGTGGGCTTCATTTTGGCGGGGTTAACTGACAGCTTCCTCTGATTATTGATTGCCAATTTATGCAAATTAATCGAAATCGTTTATTGAGTTGGATTGTTTTTGGTTTATTTCACATCTGGTGTTTTCTCAATTTTCAAGTGCTTTTTTTGTCTATTTTTTATTGGTATTGCTTCAATTAGCCCTCTATCATTATGTCAAAAAAATTTCGAACAGACACTTTAACAATAAAAGTTAATTCATTTCAATTTCAGTCATTTCTATTCATTTCCATTTATTTCAATTCATTTCAATTCATTTCAATTCATTTCAATTCATTTCAATTCATTTCAATTCATTTCAATTCATTTCAATTCATTTCAATTCATTTCAATTCATTTCATTTCAATTCATTTCAATTCATTTCAATTCATTTCAATTCATTTCAATTCATTTCAATTCATTTCAATTCATTTCAATTCATTTCAATTCATTTCAATTCATTTCTATTCATTTCTATTCATTTCAATTCATTTCAATTCATTTCAATTCATTTCAATTCATTTCAATTCATTTCAATTCATTTCAATTCATTTCAATTCATTTCAATTCAATTCATTTCAATTCATTTCAATTAATTTCAATTCATTTCAATTCATTTCAATTCATTTCAATTCATTTCAATCCATTTCAATTCATTTCAATTCATTTCAATTCATTTCAATTCATTTCAATTCATTTCAATTCATTTCAATTCATTTCAATTCATTTCAATTCATTTCAATTCATTTCAATTCATTTCAATTCATTTCAATTCATTTCAATTCATTTCAATTCATTTCAATCCATTTCAACTCATTCCAATTCAATTCAACTCATTTCAATTCGTTTCAAATCAATTTCAATTTAAAACTGCCATCTCCCTCAAGAGACCAGTACCTACTGCTCATAAAACCCCCAGAGCGATGCAAATTAAGTTAATTTCTATGAATTTTTATGCGACATTTTGCAGAATTCTGAATTCCATTGAACGATCTCGTAGCATGAAAGACTTCCACATGAAAGCAATCAAGCTGAAACAGTAATAATCATGTCAAAGACCTAAAACCTACAAATACTCGTCATAATAAACATAAAATCGTCCATTTGATTTTTATTGTTATTGATTTTTTTCGATGACTGCCATAAAAAATGGATTTTAATACACGTTATGACTGAATATGAACTCAAATACGAGATATTATGCAGCAGTTACCGTATGCATGATCGACCCAGTGTCTAACGAACGAATAGATAAATGGACAGACGAAAGAGCTGCCTGATAACTTTGGCCCAGTGCACGAAGCAAAGGTACATCGAAGTGGCAGCACCAACGAACACGACGATCAGCATAAATAAAACATTTCATATGTTAATTTAGAGAAAAAAATAACTGTTATGATTGGCAGAGGCCAAAATATACACGTGAGGCTTTTATTTAATATTTGGCTATTTGCGACAATGCTTAGTTAATACCTCAAAATTGTTGAAGATTGAATGGTGCAGTCATTTGGAATGTGATTTATTACCTGAAATGAAAGAAGAAAAAATAATTTTAATATTTTTTAAAGGTTTGTTTTATAAACTGATAATAAATAAATAAATAAATAAATAAATAAATAAATAAATAAATAAATAAATAACTAAATAAATAAAAAAATAAGTAATTTTTTATTGAATTATTTAATTTATTTTTAATTTTCACATTTTCGTCAACAAAATGTTGGCCATATAATTGCACACACAAAACACAGAACCCCGTGGCTAATGTCTAAAGGAAATTACAACATCCTCTCTGTAACAACAGCAACTACACTAATTTACAAATGAACCCAACATTAGCAAAAAATAAAACCTTGCAATTTAAATGCAACACTTACGCTAGTGCTGCCAAGTTGCTGCTGCGTCGTTGATTTAGCTTTTGTGTCTAAAGAAGAGGTTATGGTGAAGTATTAAAAGGACGCCCACGCTGCTACGTCCGACTATCGAATAAGGTGGCTGCGCAGTTTTATTGTCAACCCTGACATGCGACAAACGGCGAAGAATCTAAATGACTTCCCGTTGGTGACACGATAAACACAGCAAAAAATCATCATCATATTGATGAATTTCGTTCTTCAAACTATGATTCATTGTATTGATGAAGGATTCATAATATTGATAACTACAAAACATCAATGTTATGAATTCATTATCAATTTGATAAATAACTTAAAAAGTGTTATTTAATATGATGAAGGGTAATACGTGAAGAATACTTTTCATCATATTAATGAACAAATACATAAAATACATCAAAATGATGAATATCAATATGATGAATCTTATAGAAGAATGTTTTTCATGAAAATAAATTTCAATAACAATTTTTATTTTTTTTACAAAAAAATTTAGTTTTTTTTTGAAATATGTGTTTTTGAAAAAAAAAATGAAATTTTTTTTTCGAAAATAAAATTTTTATCTGACAAATATTTGTATACAATTTTCTTTGAATTTTTTTGCAATGTTTTTTTTTTTGTTTACTTTTTAAGCAAATTTTTTTGAATTTCGAAAAACATTTTTTTTGTTGAATAATTCGTAATAATTCCACCAATAAATTAATTTTGAATTTTTTTTTAAAATACTAAAATCATTTCGTTATAAATTATTAAACCGTAAAAAAACAAGGAAAAGAAGTAAATCAATCGAAACCGCTATTCGTTTAGATTTAAATCTTTTTTAACACTTGAAAAAAACAGTATTTTTTTTAATTTAATTTTTTTTCTAAACAATTAAATAAAAACATTAAAAATATATAACTTCCTCATGAACACTACTGTCACTCAATGCTGAAACAATAGCCTTTCAAATCTGGTGGCAACACTGTAGTTAATTATTAAGTGATTAATTTGTCAATCTAGGCAGTCGTCAGTCGTTTTTACACTCACGCCGCCCCAACGCTATTGAAAAAATTAAATCACAAAACCTTGAAGACTGCAATTTAATTGAGACAATTTATTAAATCAACAAAATAAAACAACAAAACAAAAAATAAACAATGCAATGCTAATTAATGGTAATTAAATGTAGTCAATTTTATTACAACTTGATAGAAACTACTACTACTTTTTTGCATAAATGGTAGTAACTGCCAATATGACTAATAATGCTGTCAAAATATGCGCCATTTTGTAAGTCATTTCGACTGTCAATTACTTTGTGACGTTTCTGTAAACAATGAGTTTAAGTGCAGTCATTATATCGAGTCATAGAGTCACACGTAGCGCCATTAGTTAATTGCATTCAGAGGGGGTTTTATTGCAGCAGACATTTTCCGGCAAAACAACCCTATAATGTTTGCAGAATTGCAGACAATGCAGAACTGAGAAGCGCCGAAGAAGCTTTACTAAAATGGAAGTTTCATTTTAGGGGTATTTTTTAAGAGGGTGCAATAAGCGGGTTCAATACTCCGAGCAAATTTCAAAAATTTCATTTTGATTGCATATACAAAAAAGATATACAATACACAAAATGGAGTTGGTTCTATTCTAAAATAAAACCCATAATATATACCCGAGCTATAATATCATATATAGGATTTCCTAAGTGTATACGACATTAAAACTTCGGGGAGAATTTAGGAAAATGTTTGGGATTTTTTTAGTGTAATTATAGACTATTAACCATATTACTATTGTTATAATTACAGTAATTGTTGTATTATAAAATACAAAGCAATTTAATTTAAAAAAAAACTTGATTAAAACTAATTTATTATTTAAAGTTTGTTTCTGTGAACTATAACATTTATAACCGCAATTTTCTCCTATATAAAATATTTTAAAATTCCTGCAGCCACAGGCACAATCAATTTGAGAACACGTATTGATTTCAAATGCGTAATTATTGAACCGTCAGTGGGAGACCCCATGAAGATTTATTAAATGGCCATTTCAAAAGGCTACTGCAATTGCGCATAAATCTTACGCGCGCCGTCCAGACATCAATGAACTATTGACACCATAAATGAGGATAACGAAAAAAGTAAAAAAAAAAAACAGTGCTCTATGTGTCCAACTGCAAAACCACTTAATCAAAAATCGAAAAATGTGTTGCGCGTACGAGTTAAATGTAAAAACAAAAAACGCGGTCAATTTTGAAAAGGTATTCAATCAAAATTGAGCACAAATAAAAATATAAACCAAAAAGTATACATTGCGAATAATCATTAAGATGCTTATAGTGGTAAAGAAGTTGAAAGTAAATATGTTGGTGGTAAAGATGTTGGTGGTAAAGCTGATGATGAGGGACATTATAATGATGTCGGACTGCTGAATGTGGGTTGTTTTTAGGTTCATAATATTGGTGAAATGCAGCATCATGTGTGTGTTTATTATAATAATAATGATGTTGTTGCCATGTATTAATCATATTTTAGCTTGTTGCCGATCATTAAGTTGATGCTGTTGACCCTTGACGCTGACCTGTGCCCGCGCGCTACCAGAAATCGCAGAAATCAATGGATTTGCAGTTGTTTTAAAATGTTTGCTACAATGTAAAAATCTAAGTAATGGTTTTTGGTCAAATTGCATAGAACGCAGTGAGTGAAATGCTTGTCTGGTCTGTCGTTTGGTGGCTCCATCCGTCAGTCAGTCGATGTCTGTCGATTGTTGCGGTGATTAATGCTGAAAAGTTTTGCAATTTGTGCTATTTATATGTGCAGCGCTTTGCTAAAAGTTTTAGTACTTTGGTAACTCTGTTGGGGTTTAATGTAGACATGTGAAATCGTTCTACATTAGACCCAGTAATTAAAATCATCGCTGAATCCGAAAATGATATTCTAAAATTTTTTTGAAACATTTTGTGTCTTATGTTCATAAATGTGAAACAATCTATTTCATCAAATTGATTATGAATTTATAACATAGATGTTTTGTAGTGATAATATTATGAATTGTTCTTCAATACAATAAATCATGGGGTGAAGAGCGAAATTCATCAATATGAAATACATTTTTTTCTCTTTGAGAAATATGTGTAGTAGGAATATTAAAAAATTAAATCGACAATACTCAAAATTTGAAAAAGTAAAATAAACTCTTATTTGCTTCATTGATTTACAAAGAAAAGAAATACAACTAATAAAAATATACAAATCTACTGTCAATCTATAGTAGAAACTATTCTTGATGTATGTGTATTTTTATATTACATTTTATTCCAGTCTTTAATTATATACACAACATTATATCGTCACTGTCATGCCAAAGGGGCGAATGTGCATTTTTAAAAATATTGGGAATTCAAATTTTAAAGGTTTAGCAAAATATTTTTAAATAATGAGGCCAATCGATAATAATAATAATAGTTTGGCGCTACAGTCCTGTACAGAACTTCGACCGAGCTCTCTCACCATTTTGAGCTGTGCGTGTTATATTTGTACTCAAAGTGGTGGGACCTACAGTTTATTGCCGAATCCGAACGGCGGGTGAGAGCTTTTTCATAGGCAATGGTTTTACTCTCGTAGGTTTGCCATTTACTGACGAGAGGTAGCGCGGTACAGAAAAATGTTTCTATGAAAAGATGTTGTTAGCCCCAGTCCAGGCTTGAACCGGGGACCTTTCGACTCGCAGTCCAACGCACTAACCACTGAGCTACCGAGGTCAATCGACAAACAATTAATACCTTTACACTACTATTTTTTCTTGCACCAATAAAAAAATATAGCAAAAAAACGAAGAATTTGAAAAAATTGAAAATCTTGTCATGCCAAAAGCTCGAATCTTTTCGTTTTTTTTGATATAACTCTTTAATGGTACAAAATAAAATAGTGATGTAAAGGCAATTATTGTTTGATTTCAAAGCACCTATCGATCTGCACCATTAATTATAAATAGTTTGCCAACATTTCTTTCCTGCAAATAACAAATGGCAAATTAATGTTTGTCAAAATATTTTTAAATAATGATGCAGATCGATAGTTGCTTTGAGAACAAATAATAAATGCCTTTAGACCACTATTTTATCTAATACCATAAAGTTATTTCAAAAAAACGAAAAGATTCGCCCTTTTGGCATGACAAGATTTTCAATTTTGTTTTCAAAATCATTAATATGAACACAACACGAGAAAAAAAAATATATATATATCAATTAAAAAAATATTATTATATTATAAATATATTTATTTGATACATATAGAGCCAAATTTGTAGGTCAATTTTAAAAACCATATTCTATATTTGTAAAAAATAAAATTTTAGATTTTTTGAAGAAACATTAAAATTTTAAATATTTACATTTAAAATTCAATAAAATTTATTTTATAAAAGTAGATCATTTAGACAAGTTTTATTATTTATTTATAAAATGAATTTGCAAAATAGAAACCGTAAATTAAAAAATCAATAAATTACGTGGCCACCACTGCACTGCACTGAACAGCGGCAGCAAGAACACGACCAGCAACTATCCAATTAGCTGCTATTATTTTTATTATGTTTATGCGGCAACGTTTAACTAATTAAGTCAAGCATTAAATTGTTGTTGCTCTCGTGGCTGCTGCTACTGCTGTTGCTATTGCTGCTGACTTTACTTAGTAGCAGCAAAAGCAAAATTAGTAGTAGAAGTAGTAGAAGCAACAACAACAACAGCTATAATATTGTTGTAATATAATAAGTGGAAAAAATGGCGTCGCTTCTTATCATTTGCGTGTTTATCACACAGCGCATAGTAAAAACAAAAGCAACAACGTTGTAAAAAAGAAAAAATTGCCAGACATGCGCAGCGACAACAACCATAGCACTAGCAACAACATACAACAGTGTTGCCCCCTTTGGCTGCCGTCAAGCGTAAAGCATTAAGCGTCAGCAAATCAAATTTTGTTTTCAACTTTACAAAAACAAAAAATAAAAAAAAACAACTGAGTACAACAACAACAACAAATTCTGCTATATACAACAGCAGCGATATTAGATACGCAGCTACACACATAGACGATACAACCGAACGACCGTCTGTCTGTCCGTTCTGTGTCTGTCTGTCCGTATGTAGAAGAAGCAGTAGAAAAAAAAGCGAGACGACAAACGCCGAGAAACAAAAAGCTTTTAACAATAGATATCGCACAGCAACAACAACCGAAACAACAACAACGACGACGACTACAATGAATACAACAACAATAATAATTGCTACAGCAAATGTTGTTGCTGTTGTTACTATTTTATTGTCGTTGTTGCTATTGTTGTTGTTGTTGTGCTTATGTGCGCATGACGAATGACCGCAATTTGTGACATTTTATTCCAACTCATTTTTATCCGCATTCGTTGTAGTTGTTTTTGTTTTTATTTATATGTTGTAAGTATAGATTGCAGTCTAAACATTCTTAATGCCTCCATTTTGTTTTATTGTTGTTGCTGCTGCTTTAGTTGTTGTAGTTGCTGTCGCATTTATTTTGCATTCATTTTTATTTATTCTATTTTTACTATTTTAATTTCTGCTTGTTTTATGTTTATATTTTTTATTTTAACTACTTTTAAATATGTTATTTAAATGCTAATTGGCTTTAATTCAATGTGGTGGTTGCCTGTTACTTTTTTTATATTGGTTTTTATTACTACTCATGATAGTTAATATAATTCGCACAAATGGCCATAACAAAAACAGCTAATGCGCTTTAAACCGTTCGTTCGTTGAATATACGAGTTGGCTATTTGCAATACTTAGGTGGTTTTATTATTCACTCTCTGCTGGAAGTCTGTATTTGCTCTGAAAATATACAGAAATTTGTCTGCAAAGCTATTAAATGTGTTTAGAAAATATTCAAACATTTATTATTCATAACATAAACATGAGTTTTACCATTTTAATTCTTCTTTTAAATTCAGGCATTAAATATTCGATATTGTGATAAACATTGTATGATTTTTAAATATTTTTTTATCGTAACTATTTCAGATGCATCGAATTCTAAAATTATAACACCGTAGGACAAAATTTAATTTTGGCTGCACACACGAGAAAATTTTATATATTCTTAAAATAAGCTATAAAATAAAATACTCCTATTTTCCAGTTTTTCTTTATCAATTTTTAAGGTTTTTATTTGCATTTTAAATGCAAATGAACAGTTCCCGATTATGGGCTTTTATAATATTAGGAAAGAGCAACATGATCAGCCCATGTCTGCCTTAATACAGCAAATTTCTACTAATTATTTATCGCATATTATTTAACATATTTTCAATACTTCATTATTCAGTAAATCATCAAATTGATGAACTCTATTTATCAAATTGATAAAAACTTTTTAGTAATTTATTAAATCGATCAACACTTTTCAGTAATTCATGATGAATACTTTTCAGTAATTCATCAAATTGATGAACACTTTTTAGAAATTCATCAAATCGATGAACACTTTTAGAGCAAATTTCTACTAATTATTTTTCGCATAGTATTTATCATATTTTCAATAATTCATTAATTCATCAGATTGATGAACATTTTTCATTAATTCATCAAATCGATGAAATCTATGAATTACTATTCATCAAATTGATAAAAACTTTTTACTAATTTATCAAATCGATCAACACTTTTCAGTAATTCATGATGAACACTTTTCAGTAATTCATCAAAGTGATGAACATTTTTAATAATTCATCAAATTGATGAAAACTTTTTAGAAATTCATCAAATCGCTGAACACTTTTAGAGCAAATTTCTACTAAGTATTTATCGCATATTATTTAACATATTTTCAATAATTCATTATTCAGTAATTTATCAAATTGATGAAAATTTTTTATTAATTCATCAAATTGATGAACTCTATGAATTACTATTCATCAAATAGATAAAAACTTTTTAGTAATTTATCAAATCGATCAACACTTTTCAGTAATTCATTAAAGTGATGAACATTTTTTAGTAATTCATCAAATTAATGAACACTTTTTAGAAATTCATCAAATCGATAAACACTTTTAGAGCAAATTTCTACTAAGTATTTATCGCATATTATTTAACATATTTTCAATAATTCATTATTCAGTAATTCATCAAATTGATGAATATTTTTTATTAATTCATCAAATTGATGAACTCTATAAATGATTATTCATCAAATTGATAAAAACTTTTTAGTAATTTAACAAATCGATCAACACTTTTCAGTAATTCATCAAAGTGATGAACTTTTTTAGTAATTTATCAAATTGATGAACACTTTTTAGAAATTCATCAAATCGATGAACACTTTTAGAGCAAATTTCTACTAAGTATTTATCGCATATTATTTAACATATTTTCAAAAATTCATTATTCAGTATATCATCAAAATGATGAACTCTATGAATTACTATTCATCAAATTGTAAAAACTTGTTAGTTATTTATCAAATCGGTCAACACTTTTCAGTAATTCATGATAAACACTTTTAAGTTATTCATCAAAGTAATGAACATTTTTAGTAATTCATAAAATTGTTGAAAAGTTTTTAGAAATTCATTAAATCGATGAACACTTTTTAATGTTTCATGATGAACACTTCTCAGTAATTCATAAAATGTATGAAAACTTTTCAGTATTTCATTAAATTGATGAACACTTTTCAGTAATTCATCCAATTGATGCACACTTTTTGTTAATTCATAAAACTGATGAATCTACTCAATAAGATTAACCATTGTTCTACAGTACACTGCATACTGATTAAAAGAAAAATGTTCTGATCAATACTTACTCAATTTTTCTTTTGTGAGAAGATCCTTCTAAATGTTACCTGTTTGTTTTCACCAAATAAAAAATCGACAAACACTTTAATACAATTTATGCATATATAATGTGAGAAAATCAAATATTTTCATTAAAAAAACACCATAATTTATGCATAAACAATTTAAGGGTTGATTGAAATTCAATTAAAATATCCTGTTTCCGCAGGATTCTCAACATAAAATGTGTGGGTGACTTTTTGCCATTTGACAAGTTCAACAAAAAAGTTCTCACAAAATATTTTAAATAGAATATTGAAGCGCCCTCGCGCATCGGTGGTGTGTTTATTGAAGCCTATAAATGAAATATTATTGGGGTAACTTTTGCATCATGATCAGTTGAAAAAATAGTAGTTGTACTAGTAGCGCTTGGTTCAAACAGGAAGCGCACTGCGCGTTCATCATTCATTATCAAAAATTTAATTTCAAAATTTCAACTTTAATGCGATCATGCGCGTAAATTTCAGTACCTTTTTTACCCCGTATAGGCACCCGTGGTAATGCCTACCAATCGATGTGCAGTGAAGCCTATAATGATACGCGGAATATATGCGCGCAAAGGGGCAGCCAAATTGATATCAACAGTTTTACTACATTTCTTCATAGTAGACGTTATAGGCTTCGAGATCAATAAAACAAAAAAATGCTCAGTGGACAGGATTTGCGGACAATTAATTTTATTTCAATGATATGCGCAACAGTTTTCTGTTTTTGTATTTCTGTATTTTGTTCTTTTGTATTTGGTGCTTTTTTACAAACAGTTTTAGAATTATAGGTCCATTGCGTGTTTCGTTCAACTACTTGTTGGTTGATTGCGTTTTCGCTATATTACTTAACAGTTTTTCCGGCTTTTAATTGTTTTATAAATTCTAGTATAATTGCTTTTGATATGTTGATGAAGAGCGCTGTCGATGACGATCAAACGATCAACATAATATGTCTTTTGTTCGCGGAAAATGTTGGGAAATTCATTTCCGTTTTTTTTATATTTTTTATTAAAATTTATTATTCAGTACAATTAAATTAATTATAATAAATCGAAGAATGTAATATTAGTTATTAATAATAATTGACTATTTTCTGAAATTGCAATGATTACAAAAAATTTATAGAAAAGTTGTTTATTTAATATATTGTAGTTTAAAAATTGGTCGATTAATGCACTGAAAACATAATTTATTAAAAATAAATAAAAATGTCTTTGAAATAAATACACATATATTTTATTTAACAAATGTATTTTTTTTATCTTGTTTTTTGATCTATAAAACAATACACTTTCTGCAATATGTAGAAAACAAAATTTTAATACATTATGTAGCAAAATTGCGTCAAATAAATACAAATGTATTTAAAAACTAACAAAACGTAGTACAACAACTTTGACCTACAAAACAATACATTTTCTGCAACATGTAGAAAACCAAATTTGAATATGTCAAATAAATACAATTTCATCAAATAAATACAAATGTAGTAAAATTTAGTGTAGCAAAATTTGATAAAATAAATACAAATATATTTAAAAACTAACAAAACGTAGTACAACATCTTTGTAAAACAAAGACACAAATGTAGTATACTTTACTACATGAATTTATTCGATGTGTAACATATATTATGAGTTATTTCAGTTTTAATAAAAACCTTAATTGTTTCGATATTTTCCCACCATAGCCCCCATATTTCTCAGCATATAATTAAATGCAAACAATTGTGATGAAGTTGTAAACTGCGCGAAACAATTAAAATTAACTACACAACTTGACAGCGCTTGCACAACGGACACACGAACTAAAAAAAATGCCCAAAAAGTCATGAATTGCGATCGTAACAAAACACAGTAGCGATCACAGCAAACATAGGCCACGCTCTGAACAAAAACTATTTTTGCAAACAAATTCTAAGAACTACTGGTGCCGGCACTGAACGCAATTTACATGAGCGCACGATTTTCATAAAATGCTGCGATCGGCGATCAATGAAATATATTAGAAAAATAAGAAATATAAAAAATAATAATAATAAAATCTACGTAAAAATTGCACATGTGCGCATGATAGCTGCAGGCTCTAAATATTGCAAATAAAAATTCAAATTATATAAAATCACTGCAAAATACAAGTTAGCCGATATATGTACCGCCGCCGCCTTTAGTGGGTGACACTGAATCAACATTTGGTCGGAATGCGCACTATGACCCCTTCTCGCAGAACTGGTTGCCACTTTATGTGGGCTACAAAACCAAAGTGAAACCAAATTAAGCATAGTTCTCGATATATATAGCAGATAATTTATGTGTCTTTGATATGGGTTCGAAGCCACGTACAGTTTAAAGTGTCATTTGTGCGGGATTTATGTTGAGAAAACAATATGTAACAAGAGAAACAATAAAAAAAAAACCTTTTAAAATCAATAAAATTATGTTAATTTTAATTTTCATTGAGAAAAAACAGAATTGATTTTTTTTTTAGTTGGTATTCCCAAGAACTGCTCGCTGTTTCATTCACAAAAATGTTTAAGATTTACGCATGGGCAACACGCTGTGCGCATGTGGTGTGTGTGGCTCATACGAAAGTGGTACAACCTAAGATGGTCCGGTGCGGTCCGGTACGATCTGTGGAGGATCGGCTACGTCTAGTTAACTGGTCAGTGGTTCAGAAAAATGCGGCAGTAATAATGAACATGCGCCGGTAGTGGTGACGAACATGCGCAAGCCGTTGATGAAGATCGGCCAGTTTGGACGTTAGTGATCTTGCAAACAGGTTATTTTTTTGGTTTTAATTATAGTAGATGCAGCCAGCAGTCAGAATAAATCGGCGAGAAATTGTGGCACAGTTACCCGCATCGCGAAAATTATGATCTTTGCCGAACGATTTGATAGATCGTTCTATCGATCGAGGACGCAGTTTCTTAGTAACTGAGTAGGAATTTTAAATATACACGGATAAAATATGTTCAAAAAATGTATAGAAATGTGTAAGGTTTTTAAATATTCAGTTATGAATTTGAATTCACGAAAAACTTCGAATATTAAATACACACTCCTATCAAAATTGATTAATAGAACAGTTATTGCATCAATAGTATACAACAAACAAATATTTTCGTTTAATCTCAAAAATTATTTAATAGTGTTCTGTAGTATTTAATGGCATTTGCATATTAAAATAATAATTTATGCTATTGACTAATTTTAATAGCAAAAAAACTATTGATTTAATAGTTTTTTTTCTGAGAGCACTTTCTGTATTTTGAAACGAACGATGAAATGAAAATTTGAAGTCAAAATTTCGTCACACAAATTTTGATTTCATGTTACTTGACTTTTAAAACATTGAATTTTTTTAAAATTACGTCACTTTCGTCTAATAGTTTTTCGTTTCGAAATACAGAAAAAATGTATAAATCAAAATATTGTTAAAATATTCATGTTCCGAATTTCGATCGAATTTCAATCGAATTTCAACTAAAATATGCAAACAAACAGTATTGAATTCGATGTCTCAGTACATAAATTTGTTTTTTATCAATATATTAAATCCGTTTGCTTTGACTTCAACGATTAAAATTTGTGACATCGAATGCAAAACAAATTTTATATGAAATTCGATCGAAAGCCGGAACTTGACCGATAAAACAATTCTGTTGCCTGTTTTTTTATTAATTTTTCACACTGTACTATTTCTTGATTTATTTTTCTATAATTTGGTAAATATTTCTGCATTTAACAAGATATTAATCACTGAAATCTATGCAAAATTGAGCGAATTAAAAATAAAAATACCCTCACATTTGGTATATAAATCGATTTTCATTTTTATTAATTTTTTAAATATTTTTCGCATTAACCATATTTATATTTATTTTGTATGAAATTGCTGAATATTTCTGCGTTTAATACGATATTAACTACTAAAATCTATGCAAAATTGAGCGAGTTAAAAATAAAAATATTTTCACATTTGTTATATAAATTAATCGTGAGTTCCATTTTTAGTAATTTTTTATACATTTTTTCCATTTACCATTTTTTTCTTTATTTTTTGTGAAATTGTTAAATATTTCTGCGTTTGATAAGATAATAATTACTGAAATCTATGCAAACAATGACCTGTTAAAAATAAAAATGTCTTCAATTTGGTATATAAAACAAACGTAATTTTCCTATTTTATTATTATTATTAGTTTTATATACATTTTTCCATTGTACCATTTTTTTGTATATATTTTGTGATAAATCGGTAAATATTTCTGCGTTTAATAATATATTAATCATAGAAATCTATTCAAAATTGACCCAGTTTAAAATAAAAATGCCTTCACAGTTGGTATATTAAACAATGGTAATTTTCCAATTTTTTTTTTTTAATTTTACAATATATGATTTTTATACATTTTTTGAAAAAACAGCAACTATTTCTGCATTTAATAAGATATTATTCACTGAAATCTACCGAAAAGTGACCGTGTTAAAAATAAAAATGGTTGAAAAACTTTTTCATGTATTTTCTGAAGAATTAAATTTTATTTACATCAGTTTTTTTTATTGAAAATTTGTAATTAATGATATTAAGATACTAAAAACAAAAATCGACCGATTAGTTGTGATTATTAATAAACCAAAATTGAACTTTTCTTATTTTGTATTTTAATATATATAACAAACTTTTTTGTTGATTGCAATAATCATTTTTTTAATAATATAATTTTGATAAATTTGGATACTCAAAAATATACACATTTTATTGGTATAATATTTTAAACCTCTGAAAATTGTGATAAAGTATGAAATTATGTTTTTGATTTTTTCACTTTGAGTTCATATATCTCTGGTAGTTTTAAAGATATTGCAGAAAGCTTTAATTTTTTTCATATACTGAAAACATTCTCTATATTTTCCAATCTGTTTGTCACAATCTGGTGCGAGTTAGAGCTGTATCCCTAGTAGAAATTTTGGTAGGGCCATGGTCATGAAGTGATCATGTCATTATTTGAGATGATCGGGATATGAGGAGGCCCATAATATCCTTGTAACGCAGTGTCCTGATCATGTATTGACCTCAGGCCATGATTATGTACTGATCGGGCAATTCCCTATTTTAATATTTACCCGAAAATTACCTTGTCTGAGCCCGAGCATAATAGGGTTTCTCTCATTAATCTTGATCATTGACTGATGCTAATTTCGTTATGAGGAACAAGTAATGTAGCTATGATCGGGAACATTGACTGTTTAGATAATGTAAACCCTGCTATGGTAAGCATTATAAGGGCATGCAAAGGCAATGATCATATTTTCTCTAATAGGGCTTACACAACGTAAACCCGATCATTTCCCGATGGCGCATCGGGTAAATTTCTACTAGGGATACCGTATAGCGCCGATATTCAGACGCGCATATTCGAACCCGTAACCATTCAGCTCTAATCCAACGCACTAATCACTGACCCTGCGGATGCTTTATTATAACAAATTAATAAAGTACAAAAAAACCAAACAAATAAATTGTTTCTATAAAAATGGGTTATTCAATTTTAAATCAATAAAAAATACTCATTTTAAACGTCACCTTCTTTGAAATTAATAAAATTTTGGATGAATGTTCTCTCATACTAAACTAAGAAAAATTCAAAATTTTTGACTAGCTTATATGTTTTCTGAAACATGGCGGCTTAAAAAGTGAAAAAATAGTTTAAAAAACCACAAAGGTAGGTTAACTTAATTCCCTATATCTGAAAAAGTCGTTTACATACAACTTTAATTGAGGTAACATTTAAAAGCTATTAAGATGACCTTTAATATGCCATGATCTAGATTTTGTAAAGATGAAAAATGATGAATTATAGTCCTGAATATTAGAAATTGTTTTCACAACATTTCTGAACAAATATTTCCAATTGATTTTTGATGACCTTTAATATGACATGATCGAGATTTTGGGAAGAAGAAAAATGATGAATTATAGTCCTAAATATTAGAAATTGTATTCACAACTTTTCTGACAAATATTTCTAATTGTTTCTTGGGTTACAGCTGTTTTGTTCTAATGTTTCTACTAATGTAACTAATTATTTCATCTTTGTTTTCTCGACGTTTCGTTGACTTTATGTCAACTTCTTCAGGGTTAAAAAATAAGTATTGAATTTATTTTTTAAAAGAGTGTCATTTACCAACTATTTAGTTGAGTAATTTAACAATATTCATTAAATAAATGCACAAGTACATAAAATTCAAGATGCTTTTATTCCGTTGAACAAAGTAGGAAGTGCAAAACTACAGCAAAGTCGTCATTATTTTTCTATAAAATATAACAAAATTTATATAATAATAATTTAGCCAGCTCATCATCATCATCATCGACAAGATCACCTTCTCTAAATCAGCGCAAAAATATTGTGCACTCATGCAAATACTTTCGTTTTCTTACAATTTCGATTTTGCACTGCGGCCAGGCCAGGCCAATGTCAGCAATTTTTGACCAATATTAATTATTGTATAATTGTTGCAAATATTAAAAACTCATCAAAATTGGTTTGCCAAAAATAAAAAATTAAAATACTTTTTTGTTTCAATACAATGCCGCGCGCACAGCTGGGCACAATTCAATTAAATGCCAATTTTAACTATTATATTCGATTTATTGCAAGACAATACTAGTTATTTGCAAAAAAAAATAAATGTAGTTCAAAAAATGCTGACAAGGTTCGCGAATATGTAGCCCAACAAAATTTGCAAACTAATAATGATCATCTGCGTTTGTGCTATTCGTACATTTAAACTAAAGATTTGAGGTCAAAATGTCGTACACAAAAAAATAATAATAATGAAAATGAGTAACACAAAGTCAATTCTATACAAAATATTCAATAACTTTCGATTTCAGTGCCGCCAACAATAAAACAAGCAGTCAGCAGTACGAATTCCGAAAAAACAACGAAATATTTTTCTATTATTCAAACGCAAGATCGTGGCACGCGATCATTGTATCAAATATAACGTGATCTATATAGAAATCTTGATCACACCAAAGCATAGAAAAAAGCGTATAATGTTTATTGTTTCTGAGAAATATTTTTTGAAAAATTTAATTTCAAACTTGACTTGAAATTATATTCAAATATTGTGATCGCATTCGTGCGATCAGGTATTGTTTTGGTGCAGCTGCCAACAAAAGCGAAAAAACTTAAGTTTAAATTTGGAGTCGAGAAGAAAAACTACAAAAAGGTAATAGGTACTGAACAGAAACAAAAATGCTACGTCCAATGGTACGTTGAACACAAGAAAAAACGTATTTGACGCCGAATTAAGATCAATTATTTGATTTTGAAATCAAATCTGCATGGAATTTGGAGACCTTTGAGGTCTCTCACACTTATTTTGTGATTGTGTAACCTTCGGCATTGGATATTTTTTTTAATTTACGTCATTGTTTTTGACAGAATTTGCCTGATTTTGAGCTTTATGCGAGTTGACGTTTTGCTGTCAACTGCAGCAGTCAGATAGGCAGGCAGTTAGACAGACAGTGAGGCTCATGTGTTACTGTTGAAAGGCTTTGTCGCAGACCCTCTTAAATAAGCTGATCGCAACTGCCGACTGCCGATGATGAAGATTTTAATGAAGATCAGTTGATTTTAAAGCGCTTTTGTGGCTATGCCGAGGTGAGAAGAACAAGGCTTGCGACATAGTTTTATTTGATTATTTTGGTTTGATAATCTGCTGATCTTTTTTTTTTTTTTGACAAACTTGAGTTGAATTTCAAAAATTTCGTGATCGATTGTGTTGCCAAAAAGGGCAGTTGTTGCGGGCTCTTTGAGCGGCTTTGAAGTGTTCAAATTGAATGAATCTGTTTATCAATCAAACGATCACAGTAAAACACTGAAAAAAATATTCATCAATATGATGAATTTATTCATAAATATTTTGAACTTTTTTAACAACTACCATATTCATCATTTTTATATTTATTGATGAATGTATTCATTATATATATAACAAAAATGAAATACTCAATACAATGAATTTGAATCGTCATATTGATGAATATAATCATAATACCTATGAATTTGTTGAACTAATATTTTTTTCTAAATAAATTAATTGATGGACATCTTTTTACGAATTTTTCAAAAAAAATATTTTTTTTGGAAAATAATTCGAAAAAAATGTTGTTAGAAAAAAAAACAGAAAAAAAAAATTGGTATAATTTTTGTTTCGAAAAAAAAATATTTCATTTTTTTTTAAATATTTTTTAAAAATAAAACTTATTATTAACAAAAAGTCGTAATTATAAAATGTATAAGGAATAGCATACAAGAAAAATGAACGAAAAATAAATATTTTGATTGAAATGTGGTTTGATGAACAGCGTTCTTCAATATGATGTACATATATACTGTATTTTATGTATTTGTTCATTACTACGAGGAAACGTATTTTTCACATACATTTCATCATATTGAAGAACACATTTTTGAAATTTACCAAGCGTTCATCATATTTATGATCGCATTCATAACTTTGATGTCGTTAGTCATTAATATTATGAATGGTTCTTCAATACAATGAATCAATGAACTGAAGAACGGAATTTGTCAATGTGATGTATATTTTTTTTCTGTGAAGTAATCAAAGGGGCGAATCATTGGCAATTTAAAGGTATTTAATTTATAGAAAGCATTAATTATTTGGGCCAAGCAGTGAGAGTTCAATATCTGCAAACGATCGACATCCGCCGACTATATAAAAGACGAGATCCAATAAATACAAACGATCCAATAAATCCACGGAAGCGCGCGCTTTGCATCTCAAAGTGTCGAGTCATAAAAATAATTTCAACTACGAAATAAAATCAAATCACATCAAATTAAACTAGGTAAATAGGTCCTCAGCGAACTTGCGCGATCTGGCTCGATCTTGCCGTACGCAGCTAATTATTTTATGTTTTTTTTTATTTAATTTTTTTATAAAATTTATTGCCGGACGCTATTTGGCTTCGCTCGTGCTAACAACGTGTACAGCGATCGACAGCGTTGTCTATTGTTGTCGATTTTTTGCTTGTTTAATTTTTACTATCAATCAATGGAATATCATAAAAATTTACAACTCCAAAATAGAAATCGTTACTGCGCCGCAGTCAACAGCCACAGATATCAACAAAACAGCAGAAATCATAAGAAGCAAAACTTGCATTTGATCGATCGATGGACAGACCAACGACCGATCGTAAAGTTTTGACTCTTTTGTTGCTGCAAAGCAGCCAAAAAGAGCTACAAAATAAAGACCGACCGATCGATCGGCGATGTTTGTTTGGTTTTCAATGCGTGGTGCTAATTGTTTTTGTACGCAAAAAATACCAGAAAAAAATCATAGAAGCCGGCGCTGGTCCCCGTGTACTTGTACCCGGTGCTATTTAACAACACAATTTTATTATAAACTTTTTACGATTCAATGATTAGGCATTTATTTCTGGTGTTTAGTAGACAAGCGCTTGACTGGAAATCTGTGGAGATTTTTAAAATAGAAAAAAAAATCAATTTTATTTAAATATTATTTAGTATAGCAAAAGCCATTTAACTTTAATAAGTTAATAAACTAAAATTTAAAAAAAAATTAAATCCCATTGTTTAATTTTTAATATGTTCATTCAAGCGTCGAATATGCTACATATAGTCACAAAAATACAAATCACAACAATGGGTGTGTGCGACAATTTATAAACCCAAATATCACATTTATAGAAAATAAATAATCGTATCACAACTATAGCTAATTATTTAAATTGTCTGCAACAACGTATAACGCCAATTGGTTTTATTTTTTTTGTATTCACTCACTTTAAGGAAGTGGAAAAAATATGATTTATGCAAAACCAGTTAAACCAATTGATACGTATATCGTTTAATTAATTGCAACAGAAATTCGACCAATAAAATTGCTGTCTTTAAGAGGTGTTGCCAATTTAAAGCGCTTAATATTGCAATTTATTTAAACGGTTTTACTGAATAGTAACAAAAAAAATTATATGAAGAAACAGCAAAGTTAATTAAAAACATATTAAATATTTTTATGAACGTTCACACCTTTTTGTATTGTTTTGTTTCACGTCTAAATCTAATCCTCTTAAATATAATTTGAATGTGTTACGTTTGTTAGAAACATATCAGCTTTCTAGAGATAAAACTCAGCAAGTACCACATCAAATTTAAAACTATGGGTTGTAAAAATCATTATATATCAGCTAATTTTTAATTGAGCAGAACAATATTGATATTATTTGATGAGAATATGTGAGAATACATTAGACTTATATATGACATTACAATTTATCGAATTTCATGAAACATTTCCTAATTTCATTACACAGTCCATCATATATCGAAGACCTCCGAAGCTTTCTCAAATAACTTCGATAATAAAGTTCGATCTCGTTGCATTATCGATTCACATTTTTTTAATTTCTCGTATTTTTTAGAAAGATATGATATTTAAATAATTATCGCAGCGATATCACAATATTTTTCGAAGCATTCTCGAACTTTCATTTTTTATTTTTTTGTTTCGATATCGATTTCGCTTTCCAAAAATTGCTTGTACGGAGAAAACTCCGACATAACACATAGATATCTTGGTACCATGTACACAGTCTGCCATTCGATTCGATATCGCTTCGAGACTGTTTCGAAATGTCGAGGAATTCGTTCGATTTTGATTACGATTTCGTACCTATATTATACTTCTAAAATGTACGCAGATGTCGTAACGAGATAATGAAGTTTATGGAATTCCCCTACATCTCGACCCTAGTGGGCTAGTAAAAATTATTTTAGAGTTATAACTTGTTTGTGTTTTCCATGACATAATCCGATCATCTACAAAGGTCATGATCATGTTTCGTATGATATTACGATCTGAACGTACAATGGAGCCGAGCAACTCTTCCCCGACAACTATGACCTGGACAAAGATCTTCTTTGTGCAATACTTTTCTGGAGAAATCTTCCCAGAGACTATTTTTCCCCCAGACATCTACGATTTTACAGAGATAATTCTGCTCTGCAAAAATCTTCAATGAGAAAATTCTTTTACGATAAAAATGTTCCCCTTACAAATTTCATCTCTATAAAAAATAACTGCTGATATTTGATTACGTCATCCTTAGTTGGTGTAGCCGCGGTAGCTCAGTGGTTAGTGCGTTGGACTGCGAGCCGAAAGGTCCCCGGTTCAAGTCTGGACTGGGGCTAACAACATCTTTTCATAGAAAACATTTTTCTATACCGCGCTACCTCTCGGCAGTAAATGGCAAACCTACGAGAGTAAAACATTGCCTATGAAAAGCTCTCACCCGCCGTTCGGATTTGGCAATAAACTGTAGGTCCCACCACTTTAAGTACAAATATAACGCGCACAGCTCAAAATGGTGAGAGAGCTCGGCCGAAGTCCAATACAGGACTGTTTACTACCTCTCGGCAGTAAATGGCTAACCTACGAGAGTAAAACATTGCCTATGAAAACCTCTCACCCGCCGTTCGGATTGGGCAATAAACTGTAGGTCCCGCCACTTTGAGAACAAATATAACCCGCACAGCCCAAAATGGTGAGAGAGCTCGGCCGAAGTCCTATACAGGACTGTAGCGCCAAACTATTATTATTATATCCTTAGTTGGTATGGAATAATAATATGACGACCTGTTTACTAAATAATCATGAACTTACCGGACAATTCTTCCCCACAATAATGTTTTGGATAATTATTCCCAGAGTTATTTCTACTTTGGACAATGCTTTTCTTGATAAATCTTCCCTGATACTATTTTTCCCTAGAAAAATATATCACGAGCCAATTATTCTTCTGACAATTCTTCCCTATAAATAATGCTAGCAGATATTTGATCACATCTACCCTAATATAGTTGGTATACAGTTGTATTACGACCGGTTTACCACATAAACGTGAACTTACAACGAGAACAGGACAATTATTTTTCGACAATTATTACCTAGACATTTTTTTCACAGAGATAATTCTTTTTTAGACAATGCTTTTCTGGAGAAATATAATAATATAATAATAGTTTGGCGCTACAGCCCTGTATAGAACTTCGGACGAGGTCTCTCACCATTTGAGCTGTGTGTGTGTTATATTTGTACTCAAATTGGTGGGACCTATAGTTTATTGCCGAATCCGAACGGCGGGTTAGAGCTTTTCATAGGCAATGTTTTACTCTCGTAGGTTTGCCATTTACTGCCGAGAGGTAGCGTCGCATATAAAAATGTTTTCTATGAAAAAGATGTTGGCAGTCGCTGGGGATCGAACCGCGGACCTTTCGGTTTGTTGTCGAACGCACAAGCGACTTTAGTCCAACGTAGTCCGACGTAGTCCAACGCACTAACCAGACAAGCTACCGACACTACAAATTTTCACCGACACTATTTTTCCGCAGACAATTCTATCACGAGACAGTTATTCCTCTGACTATCTTCTCTATAAATAATGTCAGCAGACATTTGTTCACGTACTACGACTGGTCTACCAAATAAGAATGAATTTACTGCGAGAACCGGACAATTCTTCCCCGACAATTATGACAATTTTTCCCAAAGATAATTTTTCTTTGGACAATACTTTTCTGGAAAAATCTTTGCAGAGACTATTTTTCCCCAGACATTTCTACCACGAGACAGTTGTTCCCTTGCAATGCTTCACCAGGATTATTGTGTATTATGATGACTTTTTTATTACTAGCTTTAGTTCTAACTTATTGAATTTATTTAGACCTGAAAACTGAGGCGCATAATCATAGTCAATTTAAAGTCGACTTTAAATTTAAAATCAACTTTAGGACAATTTATTCTATACAAAATTTGTCAAAAAGAGTCGATTCTAAGTTTAAAGTTGACTTTAAATTGTCTATAATTATGCGTCTAAGACTTTAATTCAAGATGTTATTTAAATTATTATGAAGTTTTAAAGATATCATGGTAGATGTGTTTCAGGAGTATTGAGGTCTGAAATTATAGCTGAATATTAAAAACTAAAACATTTTCCAAAAAACTAGATACTTTTTTGAAAACGAGGTTTCTAAATTAATGTACAGTTTTTATTCACAGAAATGACCGAAAAGAGTTTCGAATACATTTTTTTGTTAAAAACTTTATGTAATAGGTAAAAACTGAGTAAGCAGCTAATATCGGTACTCGCGAATTATATTGAAATGGTATATATTATGCTCATTGGATTTGGTATTCAGTAGTGTAATTAATGACTCTGTAAAACAAATTCCCAACATTCTTAGTTAATTTTAATAATTTAAACCTTCAAAAATATAAAATCAAATTTTACAACCCGTTTTACCATTATTTTTACGACTCAAATTGTGCTCAAAATGTTTCAACTTCAAATGGTGCCGCAAAATATGAGACATGGTTGTTGTATTTTTATTGTTTATTGTTTTTATATAGAAACATTTAATTTTTGCTGTTATCACAAATGCTAACTCACGTTGAAGAATTTTTTTTAAACAGAACTGCACTAAGTTTCATCGAAATTTTTTGTTTTTTTTTACAACTTTCCATAGAACTAAATGTATTTCTAAGTAAAGTGCGCTGCTCTTGTCGAAATACCATATACACACTCAATATTTGGCTAATGATCAAACAAATTGATAAGATAAACAACAACAAAATAAAAATTTAATTTTGCAAATAAACGCAAAATAAACTGCTAAATTTTCTATAGGGGAAACCCGTAGACTTAAAATCAGCTAATCAGTCGTCGAGTTTACACAATGCTGGTTATTACTACAAATACACGGCATGTAAAGCAGACAGATTGTCGTCGTCGTATGTCACCTTCCGTTCTAGTTTCATGAATGAAAGTATTACATGCCATATTACCAAAAATACCAACAACTAAGAAACCTCAATGGGACAAGACGAAAACTTACTCAACGTAGGGCCGTCCGACCGAGAGATAAGCGAAAAATTCTACGAAAACTGAAATAAAAACTTTACAACTCTACACGTTTTACATCAATACCACCCGTAATGAACTAATTAAGCATGTGTTGTCAAATATTTGTCAGTTGTCGCTAAACTACAAAAGCATTTAGCATTTCACATACAATTTCAGCCAGTTTACGGTATGCGGTAAGTCACAAATTGTAGTGTAGGTGAGAGTCAGACCAAAGAAAATCAAGAAATTAATGATAAGTCAATAAAAAACGCGTCACTTTATGTTCTGATGTCTGAGGAAGTGGTGGTGATAACAGTGCGCTGAGGGGCGGTGGTTGGGGGGTTAGTGCCGATGGCACAGAAAAATATTCCCACGTTTCTGAGATGTATATGACAATAATTTGAAAACTGGGTCGCAAGAGATTCTCGGAAAATGTGTGGAAATCACTGAAGAAAATTAGCAATAAAATTAGAGAGGTTTTATGGAGTTTTTCGAGGGACAGTATTTTATATTGTAATGGTATAGTTTTTTTTTTATTTATTGATTACACAATTAGTTAAGAAAAATTTAGGAAGGTATCTTTTCAAGGAAATTGAATGTACGACACATTTTAAAAATTAGAATCGATAAAGCACCGAGATCTAACTTTTTAATCGAAGTTATTCGAGAAAGATTCGATTGAATCGGAGAATCGTTTTATTCTCAGGTCGATCTATACGTGCAATTTAGTACGTGCAATATTAGACCAAAATCTGTTTTGATAACGTACGAATTCTATGACATATCATATCTCGCATCAATATCGAAGCGAATGGCAGACTGGACTGGGTAAGATCAAATAATCGTTTTTAAAAACATATCAAATAACCAAAATTATCAATAATCTTAGGTCCACCAAGTTTAAACTTAGTTCAAACTTCTCAACATTTTTAAATCGTCTATAGTTCCTAATCAAAATAATCTAATGTCATTAAAATTTACAGTCAGAAAGACAATTAGCAATCAGAAAATATATTCTTTTAAATATTTGTAGCATGTTGACTATAGACGAAATAACTGCTGGTTTAAACTAAGTTTAATTTCAAAATGTGACTGAATAACTGGACATTTGTATGATATCCCGATGAAATCCAAGATTCTAATCCAGATTTGCAAAAACAAATTAAGTAATAATAGATACATTTTAAAATTTTTTTTTTTTCATTTAATCTGTTATAACTTGGTACAGATCCGTCCAAATTTCATTGGGTATATTTCAAAGTATTAGCTAAAGTATTCTCAATCGAATACCAGAGAAATCAGACAGAAAATTCGAATTAGGAATAAGTTAAAGTCCAAAATATCATCGTTGTGAAAGTAAAATTCACAAACTAATTTTTTTTTATCAGTTTTTTTTTAAGTTTATTGATTAATTTTATTAAAACAAGTTGATAAATTACAAAAGTTAATTTAATTTTTGGAATATTAAAATTATTTGAAACCGTTGGATATAAAGGGATTATCTTAATCCTACTATTGAAATTTCTAAAAAGTAGTTGGTGAATTTTACTTCTAACTGGTCACATACTACGTTTTTTTGTCTACAATTTTGGGTTATTACGAGAAACAAATTATGGAATTTCTTGTGTTTTTTTTTAAATATATTGTAATATAGAAAAATACAAGAAGTGTCATATAAGGCAATATTCAAAAAAACTATGTATGTGACCAGTTAGGAACCGATCAGTCTATTGAAATATCGTACAATGATATCGATTTTAAAAAGTCCATCATCTTTTTGTACTGTAATCTATTACGATCGTAGAATTAGGCTTTTAAATAAAATTTATCTAAAACGATTTCGTTCGTAATTTGAATTGTTTTAGATATCGAATCGATAATGTAAAAATGGTCGTTATCGGTAATTTAGTTTATAGGGCATACTTTAAAATGTAGAATAGATGGAAAAAAAATTGATCATTAGTTTGGACTAAGTTCTAAATTACTATATTACCTTTTCTTGTTTAGGATTAGATTCGAAAGTGAAAAAAAATATTTAAAAAGTAAACTAATAAAAAGTCCTGAGTTTATATCTAAATAAATTAAAAAAAAATTAGAAATCATTTATATATTGAATTTAGTTTTGACAATTACAAGAAAAATTGCTTTCGAAGAGTTTGGAAAAGCTAGATTACTACAGTACTGTATTAGTTTTTATTCAAAGAAGTGGCTGAAAAGGCTAAAGAATTTCAAATAAAATAAACTGTAATAGGGTCCTGACAGGGAACTGAACAGTGTTATCCCTAGTAGAAATTTGCCCGATGCGCCATCGGAAATGATCGGGTTTTCGTTGGATAAGCCCTATTAGAGAAAATTTGATCATTGCCTTTGCATGCCCTTATCATGCTTACCATAGCAGGGTTTACATTATCTAAACAGTCAATGTTCCCGATAATAGCTACAGGCAATGATCGAGATTAATGAGAGAAACCCTATTATGCTCGGGCTCAGACAAGGCAATTGTCGGGTAAATATTAAATGGGGAATTGCCCGATCAGTACATGATCATGGCCTGAGGTCAATACATGATCAGGACACTGCGTTACAAGGACATTATGGGCCTCGTCATATCCCGATCATCTCAAATAATGACATGATCACACCTACCAAAATTTCTACTAGGGATAACCCGATCAGTTACCCTAGTAGAAATTTTGGTAGGGCCATGCTCATGAACTGATCATGTCATTATTTGAGATGATCGGGATATGACGAGGCCCACGATGTCCTTGTAACGCAGTGTCCTGATCATGTACTCACGTCAGGCAATGATCATGTATTGATCGGGTAATTCCCCATATCATTATTTATCTGACCATTGCCTTGTTAAAACATGAGCATACGAAAGCACTACAAATACCCGATGAAATAAAATATCATACCTCATTGAAACCTGAAAATTTCTTTATGAGGAACAACTAATGTAGCTTTGATCGGGACCATTGGCTGTTTAGATAATGTAAACCCTGCTATGGTGAGCATGATAAGGCCATTATGCCAAGGCAATGATCATATTTGCTCTAATAGGGGTTACCTGACGAAACCCCGATCATTTCCCGATGGCGCATCGGGCAAATTTCCACTAGGGTAAATGACGAATATGTCGACCCTAATAGGGTGCATTTCTACTAGGACTACAAGTAAAAACTGATTATAAAGTAAAAATCAGCATCCGCGAATTCTATAGAATTGTTCAACGAATGTTCTTAGAAAAAATCGTGTTAAGTAGTTAATTTAACCTCATATGTATTATATGGAAATAGCACAAAATATTTTAAGTTTCATTCAAAATTTTTAAAAATTATTCGATACCTATTTTATGCAGTATTAATATTGCCGTTGCTAGAAAAACGTGTCGCATTTAACCATTTAGTTTTTTCACACCTCGTCGTCAAAATAAAAAAAAAAATCTACATTTAACCCGATAAAAGGAACAAATAAAGGATGTTGAATCGCATGAATTTTACGTAATGTGACAAGTGCGACAAAATACGTTTAAGAAAACTGAAAACCGTAGGTCTCAGAGTCCGGCACACGGTACAACTACCTATATCTATATTTATTGTAAACTTTGCCATGGACAAACAGACAAATTCAACAGCAAGCTGGGCAACATTTCGTAATAAATATCAAAAATAAAAAAAAATAACCAAGCATGTAAATAAAACGAGTTGCCTTTTATGACAGCGAGAAAAATAAAGAAACCAAATAAAAATTAAAATAAAATATCGTAGTAACTGAAAAAAACCCTTTTGTTGCTGGTACTGCTGCTGGTGGTTCAAAAAGCAGGACCGCCGCTGAGGATCTCAGCTGTGCGGCACAGTGCTGTTGCTGTGATTGTTGCTGTGACTGTGGATGTTGCTGCTGCTAACTAGTGATAACAACATTTACAAATCGATGGCAATAATGCCGACGGCTTTGACAAATGTGTCGGAGTGAGAAACTGACGGACGCAGCCGACTGCATAAAGGGACAGCAACAACAACAGCATGTCTGTCAACAACAGTTGATGTTGTTGCTGGTATTAAAGAGGTGATAATCGTTGTGACATTAAGTATTAAGTGCACTCAACACAAAAAAAAAAATAAAAATGGTTACATAAACCAGCAAAATGTCCGCGTCTCAAAGTCACAGATGCCAAGTCAAATTGCACGAAGAAACAAATCTCAAAGTTGAATTATTTTTTATCAAGAAAACAAATAAATTACAATTACTTGTACCCGATAAACTCATTAATTGGTTTACGGTAAACACTTCAAAAAATGTTGTTTGTAAACTCAAAACCTAATCCGTCTGTCATCATCAAATAGAACTCGTGAATTGTGTGTGTGGTTTCGTGATTTATTAACAGTGCTGGGTAAACAGTATTTATTGCGGGTCATAAATGTATAACCCATAATGATATCCTTTGGGTACAAGAATTTATTAACTCATATGATTTGGCTAGAAATATGAACTATGTTTAACATAAAAATCACGTTTTTTTCATGATTATGATTGAAAAATAAAAGAACGCACAAAATTCGCCAAAAACGTTTCGACTTTTTATTTGCAAAAGTAATAAATACTTTTTATGGCACCTCTCGATAACAGCAAATGTTTATAGTAATTAAATATTGGCAAAAGTTTCCATAGCATGTGTGATTATTATGCATATTGTTGTATTTATGTTATTGTGACTCAGTTGATGTTTAGTCAAAACTTTTTATGACTTTTTCTAAACAAAAAAAATTAACTGCAAATATTCTTTTTTGTTTTTTTTATATGAAAGTTATGCTATTGTTGTAGAACACAAAATAATAGGTTACTGTTATATTTTTCCATATTTGTTCTGATTTTTTGTCAATATCAAATTTTAACGCACTGTTACCCTACCTATTAGAAATTTTATCAATACGCTATAATGCAATTATCATGATTTTATCGGGTAAATCCTATTAGAGTTAACACTTGTTTACTCGGGTTCTAACAAGTCTATGCTACAGAAAACAAGTACATGGTATATTTTCGTCCATGTCCTTATTATGACTCTTTAAAGGTACCCGATAAGGAAACCGCAATAAAAGGATATCTAGCAAATGATTTGCTACCTCATTTCGGGCTCGTCAAATCTCGATTATTACATGATATATGAGCCCAAGTCAAAATGGTACTAGAGCTAGCAAAAATTTTGTTAGGGCCATGATCGGGAAAAAATCATGGAATATTATAATTGTCACAACACAGCCTATTTCAAAACCAACATGATCAGATCATCACAGCTAAAATAATAAATTTCTAAACAAATAGTTTTCTGGACTATACTATTTCAACTTCCAATCGAAAACTCAATTTCAATTCGATCGAAATAGTTATAAACTCTTCACAAATGATGTATTTACGTGAAATTCAATTTTATCGAGTTCTCGGCGCCTATTCTCGTTTGATAAGATATATGAAATGAGACTGAAAATGAGATAAAAACGATTTTTTGTCTCATTATCATTCCCATTTTATATTTATCATCAATGACCCCTGTAGAACGAATTCAATTTTTGTTTTCTTATTTTTTTAACTTCGATTGAAAATGAGTTTCAGAACTTGACTGATATTTATATTGTGCAATATTTACAAATACTTAATTTAACTCAATTATTGGTGTGATTTTTTGATATCATGTATATTTATTCAAAATTACACTTTTTTGAAAATAAATTTATGAAAATAAAGAATAATGAATTTCGAAGAAATTTAAAATTTTGAATGTCACCAAATATAAATCTTTTAAATGGGAATTCGTAATGTAACACACATTATTTTAAATATAACAAATAGTTAAAATAAATATAAAATAAATATATAATATAAAAATAAATATTACCCTTCTATATATAGTTAAGTCATTTTTATCAATTTTACACTTTTTCACTAGAAGAACTTTTCCCTATTAGGGTAGACATGATGATCTTTTAAATGAGAAGTCGTAATGTAACACACATTATTTTAAATATAACAAATAGTTAAAATAAATATAAAATAAATATTATAATATATAAAATAAATATATAATATAAAAATAAATATTACCCTTCTATGTAGTTAAACACATTTTCATCAATTTTACACTTTTCACTAGAAGAACTTTTCCCTATTAGGGTAGACATAATATTGATCCGTTCATGAAATTGCCTTAATACAATTTCTACTAGGGTTTATGACTTTTTCTTTATATTCATAATTCACCATCGTACTACACTCAAAATAAAAAGTCTTCTATTAATAGCAAACTCTGAATGCTAAATTTTTGTGAACTTGAAATTGCATTTACAGCATACTTTTATCTGCAATAGTGAACTGTTTGCTAGGAATCTTAGTACTGCTAGTGATCATCATCATGCTAGTGTCTTTGGTGTGCATATCGCTAGTGTAGCTAACCTGCACTAGATGGCGACATAGTCACGGAACGCTGCAGCTAAATGAGTCTATGATTCGTATAATCTTATTTGACAACTTGTTTATATAAAAGAGATATTTCTGCTACGTAATAATAATGCAAGCATGCAAGAGCGAAATAGTTAAATAAAGGTAAAATAAAAAAATAAGATAAATAAAGAAATTAAATAAAAAAATAATATAAAATTAAAAAAAGTGTATCAGAAATAAAAAAAAATATTAAAATACAAAAAAATATATATTTTTTGTTTTCTTTTTTATGAATTGGAGTAAACAGCAAAAAAATTAATTAGTTAAAACAACTAAAATTGTCTGCTCTAATAGCATCAGAAAAGTTTACTGAAACAGCAAACTGTCATTTGCTGTTTCAGCAAAATCTGACGCTTTACTCTTTTCAGCAAACATTTTTGCTATATTGAGAACCCTTTTTGCTACTGTTACAGACTTTTTATTTTAAGTGTATACTAAAATTTGTATAATCTAAAAATTGACTGAATAGGATTTGAAATGCTGATGGCAATTTTCTTAAAAACCTTATGTGACAACAAAAAATTTAGTATGCCATTAAAAACAACACTTTTATATATAATCGAAATGTTGTATACGATGTTAATAGGAAAAAGTTTTTCTCGTTTTGTAGAGGAATGAATTTATTGGAAAATACGTTTTATGGGAATATTGAAATTATATTAAAATTAGCTATGCTTATTTAAATAAAAATTACGTTTAAAGTTTTTTGGGTTAACTACTTTTGTATAGTGCAAATATTTTCTTTTACTAATAAATTATTGAAAAATGCTTCTAATTATATCATTCTCAAAAACCCTACGTGCTAGGAAAAATATTATGAAGTATGCAGTCAAAAACAGAACTTTTCAATTATATAGAAAAGCGGGATTTATATAGAAAACGTTTTTTTCTCCTTTTGTAAAATATAAAACTAAAGATAATTTACGTTTTAAGTATTTTAAAAATATAATTTTGTAAAGTTTTTTAATTAAGTTTTCTACAAAGTGACTGAAAAGGATGAATATTTCAAAATAATTAAAAAATTACTATTTATTTATGATGTATGGGACACCCATCTTATCCAAAGTGTAAAGATCCATCAAAACTTTTAAACTTGATACAAATTAAAACTTTTGCTGAAATTCTGAAAAACCTTCAGTCTCTGCATATTTGCAATCTCAAAAAGATTCTCATTCAGATATTTTTATAATTCACTATCTGCGAAATATGTTTTGCTATTTATGGAACCTATTGAAATTCTTGAAGCACACGATCGACTCACCTGCATTACCCAGTAATTTGTCGATGGCACAAATTGGTCACCGATAATAATATCCGTATGCATTTAAACAGCCTTTGAGTTATATGAATGTGGCGCCTGATTTATCCTTTTTCTTTTTTTTTTTTTTGATGACTCAAATCAAAATTGGAGTCTGTGGTAAAACTTGTTACAATTACAAATTATTTATAAACTTTTTATTTTAATTTAAAATATAGATTTCCACACAGTTATGGCACTTTTAGATGATATTTGGAAAAAGAAACTTTTTAGGAAAAACTTATTTTTACATGTTAAACATTTAGTTGTTGTTTTTTTTTATTATTTTATTTAAATTTATAATAAATGCGCGCACTGAAATCCGTTTTCAATAGGTTTATTTTTATTTCATTTTAACTGCACTTTATTTTTATACTTAATTCAATTTTTAAGTATTCCTTTTATTTTTGTTATTTTCTTTTAAAAATAAAACTTTCTGGATGCGCGTTGCGGCGTTGCTCATACGTCGGCGAAACGCATGCAAATATATCGACGGAATGAAATAATACAAAATATCCAAACACACACAAAAAGGTAGCGCAGAATTATAATTTTTAATAATAACGTTGTTGATGACGCAGAAAGAGACGACGGACAACGTCGAGGCGCAAACGTGTTTCTTCGCTCTTGATTACCGAGTTCAGACTGATTGGATAAGCGCGGGTTCAGCGCAGACGAACCTCGCTTTTCTTCATCGTCGTCGTCGTCGTCGACTGTTGTTGACTGTTACTGCTGCTGCTGTTGTTGTAGTTACCTTTATTCTCATTCGGTTTTTTACGCGTCCGTCGCATGCAGGTGATGTGTTGTGAGGTGAGCTCGGCGACAAACGAGCACCAAAACAATAACAAACTATTGAGTGTGGTGGTTGGCGCACAATTGAGGAGAGCAACCGACCGAGCGAGCGAGCGAACACCGACCGACCGATCGATCGATCCATCCACTCTTATACTCATTTGAGTTGTGAGCGGGGGAAGGCATTGAGTGCGAATCGTGGTGGCTTTTGAGTCGCGTTATAAGAGTAGCCAAGTGATGGACCGATATTTTTTTTTGTTAAAGAAGAGCGGTATTAATTCAAAGAAATTATTTATTGAATTTTTGATTTTTATATTAAATTAAAAAATTGTTATTATAATTTATTATTACACTCATTGTGGTGCAGTGAAATTGATTGTCATTCTTGGATATATTTGTGTCCTTTATTTCGAAATCAATTTAGTTCCAGTTTTCGAGCAAATATTTCGTAAGTTTGCTCTTTGGTTATTTTTTATATTCAAATTAGGAGCTACAACCCTTAGCAATATTGGTTCCGGTTCCAAGATTTTTAGAGTAGTGGTTCCGGTTCCAACAGAAAAAATATATGGATTCCGATTCTACACTTTATTTTCAAAACGGTTCCGATTCCGATTCTTTGCGGTCCCTGACAGGGATTAACACTATTTGGAATATCGGTTCCGGTTCCAAGATACTTAAAATAGATGCTTCAGTACCGATTTCGTTTCCAACCAAAAAAAAAAAATATATATGTTCCGTTTCCACACATTTTTTAATAACGGTTCCGATTCTTTGCGGTCCCTGACAGGGATTAACACTATTTGGAATATCGGTTCCGGTTCCAAGATTCTTAAAATAGCTGCTTCAGTACCGATACCGTTTCCAACCAAAAAAAAATATATATCAGTTCCGTTTCCACACATTTTTTAAGAACGTTTTCGATTCCGGTTCTTTGCGGTCCCTGATTCAAATAAAAGCCACAAACATAAGACAAACATTTTATTTTACGAGTAAAAAAATTATTTTGCAAGATGTAGCCAAAATTCGAGTAAAAAATTTATTTTTCAAGATGTAGCCAAAATATTTTCAAAACTTTACAAAAAAACATTTCAAATTTTGTAAATTATATGGATGAAAAAATTAAATAAAAGTGTTTGTACTGCATTATTGTGTAGCGCATATAACTTCTTTAAAACGACTCTCATGAATTTAAAAAGTAATCAATTCTTTATTTAAAATAGCGATTTTTTTTTGTTAAATTTAGATATTGAGATACAAAATAATAATTCGAAAAATTAAAAATGAACATTTTTAAATTAAAAGGCATCAGGGTTTTTCTGCATAACAATAATTTTTAGCAATATTTTTTTTAGCTTTATTTTCAAAATTTGCATTTTAGATTTTGTAAAATCTTAAATTTTCTTCGCGTATATCTTGAAAACTAATTATTTTTGCATATAATTCAACTTTTGTATATTTTCAACGTACGCTTAATATATTATTGGAATATTAAGAACGAAAAAAAACGCATAACTATGTGAAATTGATCTCCAAAACTAGAAAAAATGCTTCAAAATTGACGCCATTTTTGCAATCATAAAAAAATCACCAACATTTTCACCAACTACCAGTATTCATCATATTGATGATTTCATTCATTGAACTAAAATCGTATATTTTTCAAAGTTTTTCACTTTTAATATTTTTTATAACATAAAATTTCAAAAAAACAATTGTCTCTATTTACACTTTTATGTATTTATAATTCTTATAAGATTTATGATATTTAAATTAATGTGGTTTGATGAGCAAAATTCATCAATATGATGTACATTATTCATTAATATGATGAAATGGTGTCTTCGCATAATTAGCAATTAAATATTATAACACGTATAAGAATTATAAATACAAAATGTGTAAATGGAGACAAATTTGAGTTTGAAATTAGATGTTAAAAAAAATATTGAAAATGAAAAACGATTTTTGTTCAATGAATGCAATCATCAATATGATGAATACTGGTAGTTGGTGAAATTTTTGGTGATATCTTTTTTGTGTGTAGTCTTTAATGCATCCGATAATATGAAATATAATATGAATAATTTTTTCAGAACAAACAATTAATAAAAAACAAATTCCGAAAAAAAAATAGTATTTTGTTTTATATTTTTTTAAATTCGAGCATGCATTATATAAACAAGACCTTCTTGCGAGCTCTAAATATGGCAAAAATGAACGAATACTTTTTTTAGCCATTCATTAAATTGATACTGAATGCGTAACATTGATATTTTGAAGTAATCAATATTATGAATTGTTCTTCCATAACATGAATCATGATTTGGAGAACGAAATTCATCACTATGAAGAGAAAAAACAATATGTTCTGTGTAATAAGACCAATCGTGAACAAAATATTTCATTGGAATTTTTTCATTTTACAACAAAAATCAGAATATTATGTTGTGCCTGGTAATACTGTTCAGAAACGGACTGTGATAAAAACTAGCTAAATCAGGGTCAAACAGGTTTTTCATTACTTTACCGAGAAATATGTTAAAAAAATTAAAATTGGATTTAAACGATGTCTAATTAATATTAAATACATTTATTGTAATGAATTAAGTGTAATCTATAAGGGAGAAATATTCAATTATATGAAATTAATGAAGTTAAATAAACGTTCAGATCCACAATAACTTTAGATTGGTCTAAGCCAATATCTCTCTCACCATTTGAGCCTTCAAACGACGTTAGTGAGAGGCTGTTTCAAGGCATTTTAACTCTCAGTGGTTTGTAAATCGGTGATTTATTAATCGCTACCTCAAATTTAATCTCAAATTTATTCTTAAATTGGCTCTTCACATCCTTTTACACAATTTTTACACAATATATATTTTGTATCTGGCCAGAGTAGACATAGGCTTTATGTTGGTGGGATTGGTGGGCTGGGCGTGGTACTTCCCATCCCTAGTAGAAATTTGCCCGATGCGCCATCGGAAATGATCGGGTTTTCGCTGGATAAACCCTATTAGAGAAAATATGATCATTGCCTTTGCATGCCCTTATCATGCTTACCATAGCAGGGTTTACATTATCTAAACAGTCAATGTTCCCGATCATAGCTACATTATTTGTTCCTCATAACGAAATTAGCATCAGGCAATGATCGAGATTAATGAGAGAAACCCTATTATGCTCGGGCTCAGACAAGGTGATTGTCGGGTAAATATTAAATGGGGAATTGCCCGATCAGTACATGATCATGGCCTGAGGTCAATACATGATCAGGTCACTGCGTTACAAGGACATTATGGGCCTCGTCATATCCCGATCATCTCAAACAATGACATGATCCCATCATGACCATGGCCCTATCATGACCATGGCCCTACTTGGGATATAACCCAAACATTAAAAAAAACACATTAAATCCGGAATTAGGATATCGAATTTGACGAAATTTTACACTGAACTGTATTTCTTCATTTTCAATGGTCCCATCGAATGTGAATTGGAAGGTGTCACTGGGCGTGGCACCTCCCATAATAATAATAATAATAATAATAATAATAGTTTGGTGCTACAGTCCTGTATATAACTTTGGCCGAGCGCTCTCACCATTTGAGCTGTGCGTGTTATATTTGTACTCAAATTGGTGGGACCTACAGTTTATTGCCGAATCCGAACGGCGGGTGAGAGCTTTTCATGGGCAATGTTTTACTCTCGTAGGTTGCCATTTACTGCCCAGAGGTAGCGTCGCATAGAACACTATTTTCTATGAAAAAGATATTGGCAGTCGCTGAGGATCGAACTGCGGACTTTTTGCTCATAGTTCAACGCACTAACCAAACGAGCTAACGATGCAATATAAATTTTCAAGATGGTGTATGTCGAAAGTTATTACTGTGACATATAGATATTTCATAACAGGGTGTAGTTAACCACCCCTAATTCTTTAAACCGATACACCCAAACACCGATATTCACCACACCGGCACACACCACACTGAAACTCACCACAATGAAACTCGACATTACAAAACTCACCACACTAAAACTTATAAAAAAAAGAAAATTACCACTTCTACAGGGGAAGTATTCTACGAGGATCAATTTTACGGGAAAATTCTATGGGGAAACTCTACGATGAAGAATTCTACGACGAGTAATTCTACGGCGAGTAATTCTACGATGAAGAATTTAGGGGAAGAATTTTCTTGAATAAAAGTTCTTTTATATGATAATTATTTTTCTTTTGGTTATAACATAATAACACTAATAAAAAAATATCCGAAGCGAAACACGGTTCCATGCTAGTAAATATATAATAAAATATAATTGGTAATATTAATATAATGAATATTATAAATAATGTTAAAATAGTAAATAGTCTATTATTATATGTAGTTATTTTAAAACAAAATGTTCGGACACAAAAAATCAATAAACTCCACCACAAAGCACAACATGTATCAACATCAAAGTAGATATTTCCCAACTACAAAGTATATTATATACCTTTTGATAGGTACCTATATACCATGCATATATGCGTTGAATTTCCGACCTGATAATCACCTGAACTCACGCAAAAGTCAGCCGTAGTCAACAAAGCAAATGAATCCAGCGTAGAACCCATTAAAAAAAGTCAGATAAATTTCACATGGCCAACAACAATGGCAAAAGGCAATAATAGCAGCTACAACAACAACAACAATAAGAAGAAAATCGAAAAAGGTAAAGATAGACAACCTACGGGAAGCACAAATGAAAACGAAAACCTAAGACATGCGGTGGCGGGAGCGAGGTGGAAAAACAAACTAAGGAGTGGCTACCAACGGTAACCAATCAAAATCGCAGCTAGATTGAGTTGCATGCATGAGCGACGAAGCGAATGAAACGAATGACGGACGAACTCCGGCCAAATGAGCGAACGAACGAACAAACGAGCGAACGAACGCAAGTAAATTGGCAAGACAAGGGAAGAAATACAAGTAGACCGTGTAGTAGCGCACGCAGATACCAACAGATACGGATACAGATACAGAGATACATGCGACAGGTCATAGCGCAGGGCGGGAGGGGGTTGGTTGTGGAAGGTAGGGAGGCAGGTTGTTGTAAAGAGTAAAAAAAAATACAACACATTTGAGGACAAGTTGCGGAAATCCAAATAAAAGATAATAAAACAAATTTAGATACTCTATCTAGATACATATGTTAAGATAGTCGCGTGCAGTCGTAGATACATACGTAAATTAATGCATTTGCATACATTTGCACGAGTTGTTTTTTTTTTTTTGTCTTTACAGGTGTCAAGTTTTATGTAGATACCTGCTGCATGGATACACATGCAACTGTTGAGATACAAAATTATCTGAGATACAGTGTTAATGATAGAAATAGTAAAAAAAATATTATAAAATTATTTGCATTCGGCATTTTTGTAAATAATAACAATTTGCTTGAGTGACAAACGAGCACAACGCGTATGTGGCGCCGTTTTCAAGGCGTATCTATCAGATACACGAGTGTGTGTTGCTGTTAAAGATACTGTTTATTTATCGCTACTTGACAACAACTTTAATAGAATTTTTTTCATTAATTTTTATTTGATTTTTTATTTGAACGGCTCTTCGAAACTGACTAAACAAATTTCTCCGCCGTGCATCATATGCAGACATTAATAAAATTCGATAATTAATAATTTTGACCCACTTTCGCACAAGCACCATAATGACTTTGGCAAATATTTTTTCTGCAGCTCATCATTAACATGAGAAATAGCAATAGCAACAGCAACAGATCAACAGCAGACGCCAGCAACATTGCAAAAAGTCAATTAGATTTTTTTAAAGATTTTTTTTTCTATTTTTTTATTTACATTTATGCGCGACGACGACTTTAAATTTAAGTTCAATTAGCATTAGAATTTGCATTAAAAACCACTGCGTGTGTTGCGAAAATTAATGAGACGTACTTTTCAATGGCTGGCAGTCTGTCTGGCTGCCATGGTAACTGGGTTAATGTCTAATTTAGACAGTCTCAGTTACAAAAAAAAAACACACACACACTCCAACAAATGGTATTCAAAAATTTTAATACGTTCTCAAGGTGTTTTTGTAAATTTACCAATTACAGCGCACAATATAAAAATTATATGCGATCTTTTTGTGTTTTTCCGTTGTACTTTAAGATTATAATCAAGACCTCATAATCTGTTTATTAATAATGCCTAAAATGTTTGAGTTATTAGGTAAAACAAATTTATGGTGACTCTCGTATTTTTCATATATATTTTAGACTTTTTCTTTTTGCAGCTTTCAGTTTTTGATCCGAGTTCTTTAGTATGCGTTTGAGAATAATTCAGCTAATATTTTGAAACAAACCTAATGAAATTCTTATTGATCTGACGAAAGTTATAACCAGTCAAACGTAAAAATTATAAATTTTATGATATAACTACTTAACTTAACGAGAAAAAAAATTGACTTGGACATCCCATATATCAATTCTATATAATTTGTGTTTGTTGATTTTGACTACAAACTCAGTTATTTTCTATTTCGTAACGTTTATAATTTACTTTAAATGGTTCTCGAATTTTCAGGCCCTTTTCAGCCACTTTTTAGAATTAAAATGGTACAGGCCCTTACACAACCCATTTTCCAAGAAACTACAAACGCAATTTTTCTTTTAATTGACAAGACTAATTACAATATACTGATAAATTGTATTATTCCAATATATTTTTTAGATATTTGAATCTTAACTAGAAAAATATTTGTTTTCCAAAAATATTTTTTGACGATTTTTTTAGTATTATGAATCTGATGATTTATTAGAAAATAATTTATGGTTATACAGAGCATAGTTCAGACTAACGATGAAAATTACTAACTTTTTTGCATCGGTTCTCATTTCTAAAATATGCTCTGTCAACAGAGTTTCCGTCAAAAACTGTTAAAATTTCAAATACTGGTCGTTTTAACTGCCAATAATACTACTAGATCTATACTCCTATGCATCCTCTTACTTTGTTTTTGCAAATCACTCTTTAAGTCCTGACATTAAAATCAAATTCACAACTTCGATTAAAAAATTTAATCCAAGTGTTATTTTTACCATATTTTTTTAAACCTTTAGATACTCTAAAATGGCATTGTTCTAGAACAAAAGTCTAACAAGTTCTGTGAGCATCATGTGTGGCAAAACTTTCGGTAAAACTTCAAGTGCCTGTATCCCCAATGGACCCCTAAAATCATGATATTCAAAATGTGTATTATGTCACCTCAGAACCATGTAGTTTTCCCAGAATATTTGACGGCTCAAAACAAATTGCACGGTAATCAAAAAAACGTCAATACAAACATATGACATTCTCAAGCACTGATTACCTTTGGTCATCAAAATAATGTCCTTTTATCGAAAGGTTACCTCCAGGAAGACGAAAAGGCAGCAGCAAACCACACAAACGTCAAAAGCCGAAATCAATCATTAGTGCACTTAAAAGAAATCTCAAACGCAATCGCAAATGCCGAGAAAAGGCTATATATCCACAAAAAGAAATACAGACGGACACAAATACTCAGTTGTACAGTTCAATAAAAGTGTAGTAGCTGCTGATGCTGCTGCCGATCGATCTACGCAGTCACCGTGTATTTTACCATGTACCATGAAGCGTGACATTGTCATTGAATCTCACTCTATCCCCGAATGTTTGAAGGAGAAAAAACATCGAAACATATCGCAATTTAAAGGAATATAAATTGTCATGCATCAGTCGAATAATTAATCATTTGTGCGGTTAACAAGCACTGCCGATCCGTTGTGATCCAGGCAACAGGTTATAATACCAGAACGGTGTAACAGTGGAGGATCACGGTACGGATCACGCCTTATCTTTTGATTTGTTTTTAGCATTTACCACATGCATCAGGTACAGGTCGTTGTGTTTGAAATATAATAATATAAAATGCGACATTTAGAGGTATTTACGGGATTAAATACTTGGATTTTCTTTTTTATTTTTTTAAAAAGTATCCCAATGAAAACAAACACATTGAGGTAAACTCATTTTTGAAGAATACAAATTTAAATAAAATTCACTCAAAATTCAATATTTCATCAAACATTTTAATGTTCACTAAAAATTAAATTTTAAGCTAGAAATTTTGTACACCAAAAAAATCATTTTTTCAGTAATGAATCAATATTTCACTAAAAATTCAATTTTTCACTAAAAATTCAAATTTTCACTAAAATTAATTTTTCAGTAAAAATTAATTTTTTCACTAAAATTCTATTTTTCACTAAAAAAATTCAATTTTTCTCTAAAAATTCATATTTCCACTAAACATTTGAATTTTCACTAAAATTCGAATTTTTACTAAAAATTCGAATTGTCACTAAAAATTCGAATTGTCACTAAAAATTCGAATTTTCACTAAAAATTCAATTTTTCACTTAATATTCAAGTTTTCACTAAATATTTTACCAAAAATTCAATTTTTCACTAAAAATTGAATTTTTCACTAAAAATTAAATTTTTCACTAAAAATTAAATTTTTCACTAAAAAATTCAATTTTTCACAAAAAATTCAATTTTTCACTAAAAATTCAATTTTTCACTAAAAATTCAATTTTTCACTAAAAATTCAATTTTTCACTAAAAATTCAATTTTTCACTAAAAATTCAATTTTTCACTAAAAATTCAATTTTTCACTAAAAATTCAATTTTTCACTAAAAACTCAATTTTCATTAAAAAAAATTCAATTTTTCACTAAGAATTCAATTTTTCACTAAAATTATTTTTTTTCATTAAAACTCAATTTTCACTTAAAATTCAATTTTTAACTAAAAATTCAATTTTTCAGTAAAAATTAATTTTTTCACTAAAATTCTATTTTTCACTAAAAAAATTCAATTTTTCTCTAAAAATTCATATTTCCACTAAACATTTGAATTTTCACTAAAATTCGAATTTTTACTAAAAAGTCGAATTGTCACTAAAAATTCGAATTTTCACTAAAAATTCAATTTTTCACATAATATTCAAGTTTTCACTAAATATTTTACCAAAAATTCAATTTTTCACCAATAATTTAATTTTTCACAAAAAATTCAATTTTTCAGTACAAATTCAATTTTTCACTGACAATTCAGTTTTTCACTTAAAATTCAATTTTTCACTTAAAAATCAATTTTTCACTTAAAAATCAATTTTTCACTTAAAAATCAAATTTTCACTAAAAAAAATCAATTTTCACTAAAAATTCATATTTTCACTAAAAATACAAATTTTCATTAAAAATTCAATTTTTCACTAAACATTCAAATTTTCGCTAAAAATTCAATTTTTCACTAAAAATTCAATTATCACTAAATATTATTTTTTTTTTACTAAAAATTCAATTTTTACTACAAGATTAAATTTCTAAAAATTTAATTTTCACGAAAAATTAAATTTTTCATTTAAAATTAAATTTTACACTCAAACTTAAATTGTTCACTAAATTAAATTTTTCATATAAATTTAGTTATTGACTAATAATTAAATTTTTTACTAAAAAATATAAATTATCTCTAAAAAAATAATTTTTTACTAAAAACCAAATATTTCCCATTAATTTTCTAATAATTTTAAATTTACCTTATTGTTTAATTTTATTTATTAAAATATTTAAAAAACTTAATAAAATAAAGTTTTAATTTTATAATAATGATGATAAATAGTGCGGATTTCCGAAATAGCAATTAATTACAACACATTTGATTTTAAAAAATAGTATAGGCAGAGAATTTGTGAAATAATTCAATTCATTAAAATATTCATTATACGCACCATGAGGTCACATCACCCACACGCAGATTGAAGAAATTGAAATTAAAAAAATTATATGCCGCCGTTTTGAATAAAAATCAATCAAATCATCAATTAAATTAATTAATATAGAAAATATTACACTCGAAAAATTTATTGATTTAAAATATGGGTTTAAAAATATTCAATATTCGACATTTTAAAATTTAGAGTGTATAAAATATTTAATGACCATACTTAAAACAGTAACATAAACCGATATCCGTTTAAAACAGTTTTTAGAACCGAAATCGGTATACAAAAATCATAAATAGTATTTTAAAATGTATAAAAAGCGAGCAAAAAAAAGACTGAATTCGATAAAATTTCGAATTCATTTTTTGGAAACGGAGTTTGTATCAACAGCTGCCTAATTTCTGTCCGTTCCTAAATCTGTCATTAAAATTCCACAAAAATGTCCCATAATATTCAATTTATCTGTGTGTTTGCCTGATATATGCCCGAAATATTCCCAAAAAAAAGTCAGAAATTTCGTCTCGGGAATATTTAAAAATCAACTTAAAAATCCAGTTAATCAATTTCAGGAATATATTTTTTTACAGTGTATTTGTGTAATTAATTGTATTTTAAATTACGATAGTACTTTTGTCTGCGTTTCATTTAAATATTTGCTTAAAACTAGCGTAGGTCGAGACGACTTTCTCTCCGCACTACGACCGAACGAACGACCGACCCATTGGCACTTCTTACATTACAGCTCCATTTGTTTCGACTTTTGGTCGCGTTCAGCCTCACCCCAAACTGTTTTCTGCCAACATAATTAATTATGTTGCACGAATCAATGAATGAATCGCAACAATGACGAGCCGAGCGGAGATGTTGCGCTGCGCTGCGTGCGTCGCTTGTTGCGCCAAAATCGAATTAATCAAAAAATTATAATTTTTCAATTGAAATCTAATGGCACGACGACAACAACTACGAACAATAAACGCCACATCATTTCACAAAGCAAAGAATTCCAAAACCAGCTGTGCCGCAATGAGGGGCAGATGAAGTACTAACCACTCTCGAGTCACGTCGGTGACCAGCGCACGGGCTCATTAGGCAGACCATGTCGAAGAATCTCCAAAATTCAAACGAACACTTGAAATGTCAGCGCGATGACGCGAGGCAGATGATCATGATGATGATTATGACGATGATGCTACATGGGGATCTTGTAACTGTTTCGATATCTGTGGCTGCATCTATGGATGAACAGCTCAGGCGCACGCGCTAAAAGTCAAAATCATGTCGGTGTTGTGCGCCACATGAGGGTGCTCGATGTTCGGTGCTTCGAACAGACATTGCTCGGGTGTTTGAGCCCACTCCAAGCTGACGTCCAAGTGTGGCTGGGTGATGAAACCATTTCAAGTTGTTTGTTAATTGTTATGCCGAAGATCGGTAATAAGTGGATGGTGTAGACAGCCGTGTTCACATGTAACACTGATTTGTAAATTAATGAATTAAAATGAAGTGGGATGAATGGTCTTAAGTCGCGCATAAAAGAGTTGTGGGTACAAATTGTGATATAAGTGAAAAATATAATTTCATGTTATTAAACAAATTTTTAATGAAAAAATTATTTTTTTGTGAACATTTATTTTTTTGTGAAAATTTATTTTTTATTGAAAAATTAATATTTAAATATTTAGTGAATAATGTAATTTTTAATGTTAAATTTACTTTTTAGTGAAAATTTGAAATTTTAGTGAAAAGTTGAGTTTTTTGTGAAAAATTTAATTTTTAATGAACGATTTAACTTTTAGTTAAAAATTGAATTTTTAGTGAAAAATTGAATTTTTAGTGAGAAATTGAATTTTTAGTGAAAAATTGTATTTTTAGTGAAAAATTGAATTTTTAGTGAAAAATTGAATTTTTAGTGAAAAATTGAATTTTTAGTGAAAAATTGAATTTTTAGTGAAAAATTGAATTTTTAGTGAAAAATTGAATTTTTAGTGAAAAATTGAATTTTTAATGAAAAATTGAATTTTTAGTGAAAAATTGAATTTTTAGTGAAAAATTGAATTTTTAGTGAAAAATTGAATTTTTAGTGAAAAATTGAATTTTTAGTGAAAAATTGAATTTTTAGTGCAAAATTAAATTTTTAGTGAACATTTAAATTTTTAGAGTAAAATTAAATTTTAGTGAAAATTTAAAATTTTAGTGAAAAATTGAATTTTTAGTGAAAAATTGAAATTTTAGTGAAAAATTGAAATGTTAGTGAAAAATTGAATTTTTAGTGAAAAATTGAATTTTTAGTGAAAAATTGAATTTCTAGTGAAAAATTGAACTTTTAGTGAAAAATTGAATTTTTAGTAAAAAATTAAATTTTTAGTGAAAATTTAAATTTTTAGAGTAAAATTAAATTTTAGTGAAAATTTGAAATTTTAGTGAAAAATTGAATTTTTAGTGAAAAATTGAATATTTAGCGAAAATTGAATTTTTAGTGAACAATTGAATTTTTAGTTAAAAATTAAATTTTTAGTGAAAATTTAAATTTTTAAAGTAAAATTAAATTTTAGTGAAAAATTGAATTTTTAGTGAAAATTTGAAATTTTAGTGAAAATTTGAAATTTTAGTGAAAAATTGAATTTTTTGTGAAAAATTGAATTTCTAGTGAAAAATTGATCTTTTAGTGAAAAATTGAATTTTTAGTGAAAATTTAAATTTTTAGAGTAAAATTAAATTTTAGTGAAAAATTGAATTTTTAGTGAAAAATTGAATTTTTAGTGAAAATTTGAATTTTTGTGAAAATTTGAAATTTTAGTGAAAATTTGAAATTTTAGTGAAAAATTGAATTTTTAGTGAAAAATTGAATTTCTAGTGAAAAATTGAACTTTTAGTGAAAAATTGAATTTTTAGTGAAAATTTAAATTTTTAGAGTAAAATTAAATTTTAGTGAAAATTTGAAATTTTAGTGAAAAATATAATTTTTAGTGAAAAATTGAATTTATTGTGAAAAACTGAATATTTACTGAAAATTTAATTTTTCACTAATGAAAAATTATGAAAAAGTATGGTCTTTAAATGTTTTATACACTCTAAATTTTAATATGTTGAATATCATTAAACCCAAAAATTGCATTTATTATGAAAATTTGAATTTTTAATGAACAATTGAATTTTTTTAGGGAAAAATTGAATTTTGAGTTTAAAATTGAATTTTTATTTAAAAATTGAATTTTTAGTGAAAAATTAAATATTTAGTGAAAAATTGATCTTTTAATGAAAAATTTAATTTTGGGTGAAAAATTTATGTTGAAATAAAAAAATTTATTGTTAGTGATAAATTGAATTTTCAGTGCAAGTTTTAATTTTAACTGAAAAATTGAATTTTAAATGAATTTTAGTTAAAATTTGATTTTTCCTATAATTTGTTTGCAGCTCTTGTTCGTACAAAATGCTAATAATTTCTGTATGTAATAAAAATATAATGACTATATATTTTTTCAATAACAATCACCTAATACCGTCGATAATTAGGTTTGAGTTCTCAGTGGGTTGGGTGGATGTCTCTTGATTTGTTTCGCATTGTTAAAATGTTTATCTTAAGAAGCCGTACAAAAACGAAATATTTATTATTTTAGATACGGGCAGATAATACTTTATCTCTTGCAATTATGTCGAACATTATTGGGAAGTTGTAAAAATCAAAACACGGCGCCTCTGACGCAGTTCCATTCGATCTACTAGGCACACCTACCCGGTCCGAAATCTACAAAACTGATAATGTATTAAACAACAACAGAAAAAAGATTCCATTATAACTATTTTATTTTTTCCGAAAAATACAAAGTGTAATTTTAATTCCTGGAAAACCTTGAGTAACTTTATTATTATTATTACAAAGCAATAAAACACATTTAATTTCTCGACATGAACATAATTTCGTGTACAGCGCGCGAATGCTCTTTAATGTGCGCTGGCTGGCTGGCATAACTCAGCGTTAATCTAACGTTAAATACATTTTAAGCAACAACAATAAACGCTAAAATAGGCGACTAACACGTAAAAAGCACGAGGGCGCCCGAAAGTATGCAACAAAGTAGTCAAAGTTAGCCCCATGTGTCCGCAAAAATGGTATAGAGTACCTAGTACCGCACAGCACAGAAGAACGACATGGAAAAGAACTAAAAATTGGAAATTTTCATTAGCTAATTGAACGCATCATGTCTTTCGAAAGAAAGCAACAAAAAAACGCGTTAAATGCGGCGCTCGCTGTTGGCGCCCCCCATGACACCCGCGCACTCGGGACACGGACTTTGAATTGATGATAGTTTGTGGCTTCAAAATTGCCTTGTTAATAATATACAGACGAAAACACACCGTGCGGACGGAGGGTTCATCATTTTCGTATTAATTTCACGCATAACTCAGCCAACGACAGCACGAGCTCTCGGAACCCGTTCGAATCTTTATAGAGCCTGACTGACGACGGTGACTGCGAAGCTTTCAAGCCAAGACTAATGCTGAAATTTACATATCTGACAGCACATATCTAACCCTCCCGATGAGTGTCCTTTTTTTGTTGTGTTCTGTTTCATGCGTGGTGGTATTCTTGATGTTGTTGCTGGTGGTTCTGGTGCTGGTCACGGACATGTGGTGTGTGTGAAGGTAGCGATTCGAATATAAAAATAATTAAAGCTAAAATCGTTTGCGGCACGCGAATATGTTTTTCTAAAACATAGATAATAATTCCATATAAATGTCAAAGTTATATAGTAAGTAATATCGTCTGGAGGGTAGAATTAGAGAAGGACACAACATGTGTGGGTAGAGTATTAAATGAAAAACAACATAAACTCGATGAAATATTTAGCATTTTAAAAGTAATGTTTAGTAATATAATCCTGATCCTATAATAATTAATATAAAGAACACTACGAGTAGAATATTACATAGAAAACCGGAACTGATTATTGTATTTTTATCTTACCATAACCCAATCTGTAATATGGAAAACATGTTCTGGCCAAATTCAGGTTTTTTTCTAATCTCTATTACACAAAAAAAATATTTGCGTAAATACAGCAAAAATTATATCAATACAATTCATTTTTAATTGTTTCATCACCGATACGACATTTAATTGTATTGATTAATTATTTAATTATATTAATTAATAAATTAATTGAACAAACATTATTGAAAAATAATACACCCGATGAAAAAAAATATTTTTTATATGTTATTTATTTTTTTTTGTTTTATATACTTTTTTTCATATATTTATTTATATTTTTTATTTATTTATATTTATTACTTTACTGTGCAGTGCAGTGCTTCGGTTGATGTATAAGCTATTTAGTTATATATTTTAGCATATACACCAAACCAGAAATTATTTGATTTATACTATTAAATACATCGTTTATCCAATTAATTATATTAATTCAATTAATTATTTTGTATCAATTTATCTCAATCGCTATAATTCCGTTCAATATTTTTGCTATGTAGTAATTTTCCCTATTAGGGTAAATGATATATATGATCATGGCCAGATCATATATATCATATAACTGGTCGGATTATAAAAAGGGAAAAATTACAATAATCATTTCCCGCTCATAATCCTGTACAATTTTACTATGGTAAAATGATACTAGTGCGAAGAACCTACACCCAGAAAAAAATTCCCTCAAATCCCATTAAAATTGGTCAATAGGACAATTATTGATTTAATAGTATACAAAAAATAAATCTTTTCATATAAACTCAATGGTAATATCATGGTATTTTCTAGTATTTATTAGTATTTTCCGATTAAAATAATAATTTATCCTATTAACTATTTTTAATAGTAAAAAACTATTATTTATATAGTAGTTTTTTCTGGGTGTAATAAAGTTTGAAATATTGTTTCCAAAGTATTATAAATAAAATCCTAAAATATTTATTAAAAAAATAGCTACGCACATCAATTAGTTAAAAGATATGAGCATTCACTTTCATCAAAATTTGTCAAATACCTACCGAATGCCAATGATGAAAAAAGACTCAAAAAATAATCGAAATACATAACAAAAAATGCTATAAATAATGAACACAATTAAGAATTCGACAGATGACTTTTGTGTGATTGATAATGTCACCAAACAGAGGCCATACCGTTGATGTTTTGGTTTTTTTTCTTTTCGTTGGATTTTTGACAATTTCAGATATATAAAAAAAACCTCAACCTCATGAGGCGACATCTCGACGACAATCGTTGGAGTTAAGCAACGCCTGACAGTAGCACTTTGTGGGTTCTTTTGATCTGTGGAGTACCGCATGTGGCGATGGATGGATTACTTTATTGTTTTAACCTTTTCTTTGGTTTTTTTTCTAATATTTTTTTTTTGTTTTCAAAGCCCCAGTCTATTGTCAATTTTATTCTAATCTTTATTTCACGCGCTTCCAAGTGATTCGTCTTGTTGAGCGCTGGGGGTATCTTTGGAGTTCTGCTGATGAAGTCAGATTTGAGCGGAATGTGGCCCAGTTTATGCTTGAAACAATGGCATCATCTGTAACCGAGTACATCATAAATCATATTATAAAAAGTAACTATTTTGGTTATTTTAAGCCGATTTTAAACGTAGTATATCTTTTTATTTCGAACTTATAGAATACATAAAAAGTTCCGCTTACAGCATTCGGGGTATGGCGCCTTCGTATTCGCAAATTGACCCCAAGTGCAGTGTGGCGGATCTTTGGGGTCGTATTTTATGAGAGTTAGAGGTGAAGGTAACGAATGTACAGGGTCACATCTGAAAGTATTTAAAAGGAGTATATGAATCAAAAAACCATGTGTTTTAAATAATAAGAAAATAACTTAATTCCGTTTGTATTTCAATTGAATGTATATAGCTTGTTCCGATTGTAATACAATTTAATTTCTATAGAATTTTTTTGCGCCCCAGAATTCGATTTTCTCATACAAAATAATCGGTTGAACCGTTGAATTTCTGTGAAATGCATGCAATTTGATTCATATTCTCAATTATATGAACTTCAAAACAAAAATGTATTTCAGAGCCTGCCCTATAAATAGCTAATTCAAGTTATTTTAGAAAATACCTTTCGATGGTTCCAAAACCCTGTGCATTTTCGCACGTAAACTCCGCACATTCGAGCACCGGATGTTTAATGCTCTCACCGGGCGCCAATACTTTATTCTGTATCGTACATTTTCCGGGATGTGCTGAAAATATAGTTATAATTTTAATTTTTTAACTATTTTTGTATAAAATGAAAATACCTGGATCATTGAAGAACATTTTGGTAGAGATACCAGCATTTGTCGTTTTTGTAAAATATGCCAAACACAGGCAGCTGATCAGTATTAATTTTAACATCTTTACTCAGTCGTCGTTCGATTATAAATAAAAACTGAATTAATCTAATGCTCGAATTGTTTATATTATTTTCTAATTAATAATAAGCTTATCACTTGGTCAAAAAGATCATTGTTATCATTTTGTATATTTTTTATACTACACGCAGAAAAAGGTTTATTTATATTGGCAAAAGGACAGATATTACTTTAATAGTGTTACGAAAAGAGGTAATTTGTCCCACTGTGCAAGCATTCAACAATAATAAATGAGTCGCAAGACAATTCAGCGCACTAAGCAATGTGTTAGAAAGAGACGGAAGATCATTCAGCGTACTGAGCAATGTGCGAGAAAGAGATGGAAGATCAGCGCATTAAAACACATGAGTGCGAATGAGATGCCAATAGCATGCGTCATTCACGAAACGAGTAGAAGGTTCTCGAAACAAGTCGAAGCTTGTCGAAACGTGTCGAACTGATGCATGCAGTATATAAGGCCGCGCATCTGAGGCACTGTACTTCAGTAGTGATTGTAAAGTGGTCGAGTGCATCTCGTGTGATAAATGTCAAGTTAAATTGTGGACATGCAGCAGTTGTTAGAATTTGTTATTAGTAAAGTTGTTTATTAAAGTGAATTAATAAAGTTAATTGTTATAATTTAAACCAAACATAAGATTGTTTTTATTTTCTACACAATCCAGCGATACGAACTCGTAGAACAGTTTTCCGTAGACTGAATTTTCGTAACAATAGTATATTTAATACTTTTTACACGATTTTGAAATGTTCGATAAAAATAAAGATATCATGTTTTACACTGACAATAGAAATCTAATTTGAGTTATTTTGAATTTAAAATGGACATGGTATACTGAAGAACTGTTTTGCCGAATTTTACCGAATTATTAATTTTTGTAGGCCTTTTGTGTTTGTTTAACTAAGCTAATATTTCCGTTACTGTGTTCCTTTTTTTACACGACTTTTTAAATGATATTATCTGGTACGGTGTAAAAACAGGATTAGGTGTATACAAAAAAAATCATATAAACTAAAAAATGATTGATAGAATTTTGTGGATATCGTTACGAAATAAATGAGAGTAGATTTAAATGTATGATACATTTAAAAATTTATAAGCGATAAAGCTTCTTATGGAACTTTTTTATCATAGTTAGTTCATGCTTTGAATGTCTCCGGGACGTGACAGAATGGTATTTACCGATTAAAATAATAATACTATCCAACACGATTTTTGCCATGGACATCCCATACTTCAATTCTATATAATTCGATGGTGCTGAGTTTAATCGCATAGTTTTTTATTATTACGTAACGTTTTTGCGAAAATTGCAATGGTATTTTTAAGCCGTTCTCACCCAATACTTAGAATACAAAGATTTGTTCTGTGTAAAAATAGTTTAACAAAAAAACTTAAAGTCAATTTTTCTTTTAATTGTCTAGACTAATTTTAAAATACTTATAAATGCCCGAAATCTGAATATATCATTACATCATATATTGAGTATTCTTATTGCATACTCAGTTTTTTCGTATTACGTAACGTTTTTGAGAAAAAATCGTGTTTATACGGCTATTTTTCAGTAATTTGTATGTAAAATATACAAGCATTTTAAATTTAAACAATTTTGAATGGAAACTTTGTTGATAAGGCATATTTTAAAAACGAGAATCGATACAAAAAAGTTAGCAATTTTCATAGTTAGTTTGAACTATGTACTACATAACCATAAATCATTTTGTTATTTATCATTAGAACGAAAATACTAAAAACTCGTCGAAAAATAGACTAATAAAAATTAACATTTTTCAAGTTCAGATTCAAATATCTTAAAAGTCCTATAGGTATTTGTCTTGACAATTGAAAGGAAAATTGCGTTTAGATTTTTTTGAGAATCTTGTTGTGTAAAGGACTGTATTTTTTTTTAATTGTAAAAAAATTACTGAAAATGGCCTAAATGTGGCAATGGCAATTATCTTAAAAACGTTACGTAATAGAAAAAAACTGAGTACGCAGTCAAAATCAGCAACCGCGAATTATATGGAATTGATGTATATTTTTTCTCTTTTTCTTGAGTAGTTACAGAACTATTAATTTAATAATTAAAAAACTATTAGTTTAATAGTTAAAAATTATTAATTTAGTTGTTAAAAAACTATTAATTTATTTGTTAAAAAATATTAATTTAGTAGTTAAAAAACTATTAATTTAATAGTAAAAAAACTATTAATTGTTGATATGTTTTTCATAGTATATAAATGATTTAAATTTAATAGTTGAAATATCATTACAGTCTATATTACACAGAAAAAAATATACATCATATTGATGAATTCCGTTCTTCAAACCAATCATTGTATTGATGAACCGTTCATTATATTAATGCCTAACGACATCTATGTTATGAATGCGATCATTAATATGAAGAACGTTTGGTAACTGTCGAAAAATTGTTCATCAATATGATGAGCTGTATGTGAAGAATACGTTTCATCATATTAATGAACCAAAATATAAAATACAACATATTAGTTCTTCATATTGAAGAACTCTGTTCATTAAACCAAATTTTTATCAAAATATTTTTTTTTCGTTCATTGTTTGACGTACTTCTCAGTTCTCAAGTAGTTCTTGTTTGTTATTTCTTACATAATGCTTGCTCGACATGCATAAATTAGTAAAATGTTTTATAATATATTTATATATATATTTATTAATAAAAAGTTATATTTATAAAAAATATATTTTTGAAAAATAATTTTTTTTTTCGAACAAAGTTTTTTTTTCGAAAAAATTTTCTTTTCTAACAATTTTTTTTTTGAAAAATTTATTTTTTCAAAAACATTTTTTTTTTCGGAACAATTTTTTTGTACGAACATTTTTTTTTCGGATAATTTTTTAAAATTTTGTTTACTGTTATTTTTTAAATAAAATTTTTACAAACATTTTTTTTTGAATTATTTTATAAAAAAAAAAAAATCTGAAAAATTATTATTATTATGTCATCAATATGACAATTCAAATTCATTGTATTGAATATTTTGTTTATATATATAATGAATACATACATTAATATGTCATTTAATGAACGGTGGTATCAATATGATGAATCTGGTAGTTGGTGAAAAAATTCATAATATTTATGAATAAATTCATCATATTGAAGAATTTTTGTTTTCTGTGTATTTATATATTGACAATTTTGGATGATTCTCTTTCATTTTTACTACTGTATCAAAAAATGTGAACGGTTTGTTTAATAATATATCTCAAAAATAAAATTCCTTAAAGACGAAACAGACTTCTGGAATATATATATATATATAAAAATGATGAATGACTTCTACCCTATCCAACTAGAAATCAATTAGGGGTTATTTTCCGGATCTGAAGTGATAATGATATTTGTCTTAATTTTCGTTAACTTCTGACAATATTTATTACTTGACAGCATAATGAGAATCGCAAATCTGTTGATTGTTGAAAATTATTCTCACTTTACGATATCGCAGAACTATAATCGAGCCATAACTCATTTGTCGTGCTAGTAAAAATTTGGTTATAGTAACGATGCACGTATACTTCATCGGGAATTGATAGAGTTTTCATCGGGTATGCTTTATTTGAGAATATATTTCTTTTTAGTGGCAGTCCTTATTATGTTCACCATATTTTGTTTAACTTAATCTCAATAGTTAGTGTACCTAAACAGTGTTAGCTTTGGATTATTGTTTCACATATTTTCCTGATACTTTTTAGACCGAGTCTTGACAATGTAAAACAATAACAATAGGAATTTCATTAGTATAGTATACAAAAATAAATATTTTCAGATTTGTTACCTTGTTTGGGTCTCGTCAAAGCCCGATTATCTGACATAATGATATGGTCTGTAGTCTGAACGTAATTTCTATTAGAGTAGAGAAGTCATTTTTATAATGATCAGTTCCCGATTATGGCCCTACGAAATATTCGACTAGATTAATCTAATCAAATTATTGCATTTCAATGTTCCCAAATTAAAAAATTGCCATTAATACAAAGTTTTTCGAAATGTTTTCGATGGTAAACATAACTTTGATGTAAGATCGTTCATTTATAACAATACAATATTAATATAATAATTATTTTCCGACTCTGCTAGAAGTTGTATTGATTTTAAATCACATCTTATAGAATAAAAGATTACAAAACTATAAACAACTAAAACACAGTCAGATCAAAACCCAGAATAAATACTAGTCTGTGTCAATATCATAATAAAAGTCTCTATTACAATCCATTCTAAAGAGGTAACTTAACCCTTTGAGGCAATTATCGACGCATATTCAAAACTCTATAGAAAACAATAAATAGCATTGGAAAAAAACAATTCACGTGAAAAAAAAAAGTTTAAATAGAGCATAAAATTGGGTATTCGTTGGTCTTTGTTTTACTTTCTCATGACGTCTAAAACACGGCGGCGGCGGCCCAACGCACAGACAGGCGGCTCACAAGTCAGAAATTACTGGGAAGTGTTGGAGTGACATGGTGCAGTGTGTCAACAAAATAAAAAAATAAAAAATTATAAGAACGCAGACAACATTGTACGCTGTATGCTGTACGAAACAAAGGGGAATCCATTGAGTCATTTATAAAATTTTACGCATTTCTATTTACACGATCGATGGAGTTGGTTCATTGAGTAAGTTTTTTTTTGTTTTTGGTCTGTTCATCCGATGGATGGCTTTTAAATGGTTTCCTGCTTGTATTTGCGAACAAATAATAGGCAACATTTTTCAATCTTTTGTCAAATAAGCAATGAACCTTGAAATAGAAATTAAAGTTAGTACGGAAATTTTTACGTTTGATATATATTTTTTTTATTTTTTAAATAAACAACGGAAGCGGAAGAGTTTTTTTTGTAATTTTTGTGTGGAATGTATACTGGAACCTGTTGCCGATATATTATATATTTTTGATTGCTGCGTAAAAATTCCCAAAAGCGCATAAACTGAGCTGACACCTTTTAGTGCCGGCTTAAACAGCGCGCGCTCCACTCGCGGCCACTTTATGACCTGCCAGCTTAAGGCTCTTTCCAGGCTTTTAACGGCTTTTAACGGCGCACTGGTCAAGTGTGAACAAATCGTCAGCAATGCAACTAAACACAGTAAAAAAAATGGCCAAAAGCCTATGGGTTTTGGTGACACTTGTAACAGGTTCCAGGCAGCCGCCACCCACGTTTAGAGCTGCTGCCTTTTAATGTCACATAAAAACCGTAGGCAGCATAAAGAATCCAATGACAACAACAACAACAACAATGAGTACGGCAACAACAATAAAATAAATTACAACAAATACACAGCGAGTAGAAAATAAAACCTCGGCAATAAAAAGAAAATTTATGAAAAACCTTTTAACATTAAATTAAAGCAACACCGATCGAGCGAGTAACCGAATATCACGCGACTGACTCTGCAGCGCAGCTTCTGCTGGAAATCCTCAAATTTACAACCTCTAACACTAAGGGGACCCTCAGGAGAAACGGGGGAACCTCTGCGAGCGCAGGTGAATGCAGGAAAGAATGAGTTTTAAAGGCAACGCAGGAGGGAACCTGCGAAGAATTTACGATGTTGTTTGTTTAGACGCACGAGGTGTCATCAATGCGGCCTCATCAATGTCCAGGCGTTGAACAAGTGCTGCCCTCGCTGCTTTTGACTCAATGGTTGTTGTTGTTGCTGCTGCTGCTGCGTGGAACCAGATAACCAGACAAGGGTCCCGAAGAAAAAGGCAGCAAATATAAACGAAGAATTTGTGTCCGTCTTGCTGCTGCGCTCTTTAGTTGAGAAATTATTGCGTCATAAATAATATTTGATCCCAATGATTATTTATTAATTGATGTGGCTTTGGATAGGCTGACTGGAAGTCAAAGATTTTATTAACTGAAGGTCGAAAATGTGTTATTAATAAATAGAATATAAGGGAAAAATTTAACGTGCATTGAAAATATCAAATACAGTTTTTATTTAGTGAAAAATTTTAATTTCAGTGACAAAATTTTTTGTGTGAATAAATGAATTTGTAGTGAAAAATAAAAGTTTTAGTGAATATTTAAAGTTTTAGTGAAAATTTGAATTTTAGGGAAAATTTTAAGTTTTAAGTTGAATCTTTAGTAAAAAATTGAGTTTTTAGTAAAAATTTGCATTTTTAGTGAAAAACTGAATTTCTAGTAAAAAAAAAAAACTATATTTTAAGTGAAAATTAAATTTTAATGAAAAATTGATTTTTTAATGAAATATTTAATTCTTAGTGAAAAATTTATTTTTTTTTAGTGAAAGTTGAATTTTTAATGAAAATTTGATTTTCGTGTAAAAATTGAATTTTTAGTAAAAGTTTTTTTTTAAGTTAATATTTCAAATATTAATAATCATAAAATCATTTTTTTTAGATATTTATTTATATTTTTCTTTTGTTGCTTAAATGTTATGTCACTTTATTAATGTTTAATATAAAGGGTTTTTCAAATGGGACGCTACAAAAGTAAAGCGACAGGGACAGCAAACGACGCCACATTTTTTACCGCTCTTTTGACATTTTTCTTCAGTAAGGTTTGCCATTTCATGATGGAAAGATATACGAATTCGAATTACGGTAGTAAATTTTAATAATTTCGATTTGTTGTTGGCTCGTATATCTTTCCATCTTGAAATGGCAAACCTTACTGAAGAAAAATGTCAAAAGAGCGGCAAGAAATATGGCGTCGTTTGCTGTCCCTGTCGCTCTACTTTTGTAGCGTCCCTGTTGAAAAACCCTTGAAAAAAACTTTTGTAGCGCTCTTATTGAAAAACCCTTTATATATATATATTTTTTTTATGACATTTAACAAATACTAGTATATAAATTATTGTGAAATTATAATGTTGAAATATATTTAATATATCGTCGAGGATACTACAAAACCGCCTAATTTTCTGTTATAATCGGGTCTTTAATGATATCTTGATCGGATAAATTAGACAAAGGCCATTATATGTTATGACCAGGGCAAGTTTTTTTGCCACCAAATATAGTTAAAAATGGCATGCAAAATGGCACCAAAAAACAGTAAAAATGGCACAAAAAAGGCAAAAAATGGCACAAAAATAGTCAAAAATGGCAAAAAAAAAAAAAAAAAGACAACAAATGGCAAAAAAAAACTTTATAAAATTTTTCAATGAACTATTTTTGTTGACAATCCTAGATTTCTCTTTTACATGGTCTGATATTTATTTCGTTAATTTCATTCACAAAATTAAGAACATACAAAAATAAGTACCCAAGAAAAGAACGTCATATATTTTTTTAATACAACCAGAAAAACGAAAATAATATTTGAAAAGGTTTGCCAGAGTGTTAAAAAAGCATTTTTAGGCAAAGTATATCAAAATTAACAAATTTACAAAATAATTGAAAAAATGCCAAATATTGCATTTTTTGGCAAAAGCCAAAAAAAACTAACCCTGGTTATGCATACTTTATTTTGTATGAAGTAAATTCTGAATTGAGACTCAAAATAAAAAAAATCATTTTGTAAGTGCTATTCAAAAATGTAGAATGTCGGTTTTGATATATAATATTTAAAATATTATATTTAATGAAATAATAATTAAAAAATACATTTTATATAAAAAATAAATATTATTGTTGTCGTTTTTAAAAACACTCTTTTATTTATTTAAATATTTTTAATACATTGTAGGTTTGTGTATGTGCTACTTGATTGGGTTTTTCCAATTTTCTGCAAAAAATTACTTTAATAGATTTACAAGAATGTTGCATACTTTGCGGCATACTGAGGTCCAGCTAGTTCTTAAACCAACATTGCTAATAGCAGCAGCACAAACCATTTACAGCAGTCTCGGTTCATGTACAAACTAGAGACGCGTGCACATGTGCATGACCATGCCGTAAGGGGGCGCGACCATTTTCACACTGAGAAAACAGAATGTTTACGAGAGTGTTGCTGCAACTAAAATACTACTCTCTTTAACAATTCCAATATGCAGGAAATCAAATAAATTTGCAGCAAAAGTTTAAATAATTTGTAAACATCTCATATTTTGTATTCTTTGTGAGATGTTCTAATAACCATCACGAAAAATGTCATTTTTGTGGTAGTTTCACTGCAACGACTATATTTGCTACCTATCATTGCTGTTTCACATATTCCACAGATATTAAAGCTTTTGTACACTAAGAAAAAATTGACGTAATAAAATTTATTTAAATTTGATTTAAATACTTTTGTAATAAAAAACGTAATATACTCCATACAAAAAATATTACGTGCGTATTTAATTTCAAAATAAATAAAAAAGTATTTAATTTTATTAAAAATTTCGATAAAAGTAAAATAAAATAATTACTTTATCTGTTTCTAATCTTCTTTTGTGAAATAAATAGTTTATAAAATACCAATTTACGTATTTATGATGTTGAGAATAAACTAAAATGTTATAACCTTATTAAAAAGTGATATAAAGTATTTACTTAAAATTTTATTACATACATAATAAATTTAAATAAAAATTATTTACTTCAAATTTTATTACGTACGTGATAAATTTGAATAAAAAGTAATTACATCAAGTTTAAATAAAAAGTATTTAATTTAAATATAAAAGACTATGGGTGAAAAACGTGTCGAAAAGTATTTAAATTTATTACTTTTTTATTTAATTTTATTACTTTTTCCCCTCAGTGTAGCAAAACTATTAATATTGTCTAAATAAAGAGTTTTTCAACAGGGACGCTACAAAAGTACAGCAACAGGGACAGCAAACGACGCCATATTTCTTGCCGCTCTTTTGACATTTCTCTTCAGTAAGGTTTGCCATTTCATGTTGGAAAGATATAAGAGCCAAGAAAGAGCCAAGAAAGAGCCTTGAAAAAAAACTTTTGTAGCGCTCTTATTGAAAAACCCTTTATCACTAAAAGTGTAATATGTTTGACTTGAATAATTTGCAACTGCAATGATGTTTAAAGCTCGAATCTCACGATTGACTAAACATCAATTCAATAAAATATATATGTTGTTGATACTCGAGTAGTCAACAAAAATTGACTCAATTTGGTTGAGCTTTTTCAAATTTTGTATTGAAACTGACACAAAAATAGAAATTTTAAATTGCGTCAACATGAAATTTCCCCTCATTTATTGATATTCGACAAAATTGTGTTGATTGTTGATGTTTTGCATCGATCGTGTGATTCTAGCTTAAGGCTCGAATACTTTTCAACCATCATTCGTGCAGTGACAAACTGAATTTTGTGTGAAAAAATGTTTTTTTCGGTGTAAAATTAATTTCTTTTAATGAAATTTTGATTTTTTTTAGTGAAAAATTGAATTTTTATGGAAAAATTGAATTTTTATGGAAAAATTGAATTTTTATGGAAAAATTGAATTTTTATGGAAAAATTGAATTTTTATGGAAAAATTTAATTTTTATGGAAAAATTGAATTTTTATGGAAAAATTGAATTTTTATGGAAAAATTGAATTTTTATGGAAAAATTGAATTTTTATGGAAAAATTGAATTTTTATGGAAAAATTGAATTTTTATGGAAAAATTGAATTTTTATGGAAAAATTGAATTTTTATGGAAAAATTGAATTTTTATGGAAAAATTGAATTTTTATGGAAAAATTAAATTTTTATGGAAAAATTGAATTTTTATGGAAAAATTGAATTTTTATGGAAAAATTGAATTTTTATGGAAAAATTGAATTTTTATGGAAAAATTGAATTTTTATGGAAAAATTGAATTTTTATGGAAAAATTGAATTTTTATGGAAAAATTGAATTTTTATGGAAAAATTGAATTTTTATGGAAAAATTGAATTTTTATGGAAAAATTGAATTTTTATGGAAAAATTTAATTTTTATGGAAAAATTGAATTTTTATGGAAAAATTGAATTTTTATGGAAAAATTGAATTTTTATGGAAAAATTGAATTTTTATGGAAAAATTGAATTTTTATGGAAAAATTGAATTTTTATGGAAAAATTGAATTTTTATGGAAAAATTGAATTTTTATGGAAAAATTGAATTTTTATGGAAAAATTGAATTTTTATGGAAAAATTGAATTTTTATGGAAAAATTAAATTTTTATGGAAAAATTGAATTTTTATGGAAAAATTGAATTTTTATGGAAAAATTGAATTTTTATGGAAAAATTGAATTTTTATGGAAAAATTGAATTTTTATGGAAAAATTGAATTTTTATGGAAAAATTGAATTTTTATGGAAAAATTGAATTTTTATGGAAAAATTGAATTTTTATGGAAAAATTGAATTTTTATGGAAAAATTAAATTTTTATGGAAAAATTGAATTTTTATGGAAAAATTGAATTTTTATGGAAAAATTGAATTTTTATGGAAAAATTGAATTTTTATGGAAAAATTGAATTTTTATGGAAAAATTGAATTTTTATGGAAAAATTGAATTTTTATGGAAAAATTGAATTTTTATGGAAAATTTGAATTGTTATGGAAAAATTGAATTTTAATGGAAAAATTGAATTTTTATGGAAAAATTGAATTTTAATGGAAAAATTGAATTTTTATGGAAAAATTGAATTTTTATGGAAAAATTGAATTTTTATGGAAAAATTGAATTTTTATGGAAAAATTGAATTTTTATGGAAAAATTGAATTTTTATGGAAAAATTGAATTTTTATGGAAAAATTGAGTTTTTATGGAAAAATTGAATTTTTATGGAAAAATTGAAATTTCAGTGAAAAACGGATTTTATGTGAAAATTTGTTTTTGTTACAAACTGAATTCGTAGTGAAAATTCGAATTTCTAGCAAAAAAAAATAATTTTCTGTGAAAAATCGAATTTTCGTCAAAAAAAAAAAAATTGAATTTTCTGTGAAAATTTGAATTTTTTATGTTATAAATCTATTTTTGTGAAAAATTGTACTATTTTTTTTAATTAAAAATTGAATTTTTGTGAAGAATTGAATTTTATGTGAAAATTTTAATTATTAGTGAAAATTTGAGTTTTTAGCGATTAATGGAAATTATAATAAAAATTTATTATTTTGGATTTGTAATAATAAATTGAATTTTTTGTAAAAAATTTAATATTTTTGTATTTCAAATATTAATAATCATAAATCAGTTTTTTTGTAGATATTTATTTATCTTTTTCTTGTGGCTTAAATGTTATGTCATTTCAATAATATTAATATTAATATATAATACATATTTTTATAAATTACATATTTAATGAAATAATAATTTAATAAGTTTTTTTTTACATTTTTTGTAGTTTACTTTAAATTCATATTTTGAGTTTTGTGCATTATATGAATTTTTATTTTAATTTGATATTCACTTTTCACGAACATTTCAAATAAAGTTTAGTTATATAATATACAATATTGTGTAATAAATTGTTATAAATTAAACTTATAACAAATATATTTTTTCGTTTTTTTATAAAAACTTTTTTTTATTAAAATTTAGTCATTGGTTTTTGTATCTTTTTGTGTCTTGGTGCTTCGTGTTTTCCAAATGTACTGCAACAAAATATGCCTCAATAAAACGACTGTTGGACTCCAAGGGTCCTGTTATTGAGGATGATCCTGATCCGCGACCTGCAGGACATACTAAAAGCGCGTGTACATGCCCATGCCGTAAGGGGGTGCATCATAAGTTTCGAGATAAAACAAGCCGGTGGCGCTGCGTAGTAAACAAAATTAAAAATAAAATTTTCGGGCAGTTTTGTTTAATATCTATAGTTACTATATTTGTGTTTTTTCTCAACACTTCACACTTTCCATATGGGCCATTCCACACCAAATCGACCAAAAAAAAAAAATTTGAGATTTTACCTTTTAATAAACTTTTAGCAACTGATAAAGGTATCGAGACATGCACTAAACAATTTTTTTTATTTTTTCCGACCACTACTTCCAGAGATACAGTGGCTCAAAGTTGGAAAAAAGTGCCAAAAATCACTTTTGTACTGTTTAAATATCTCTTGAACTAGAAATGCCAGAAACTCCGTTAATAGCTCGTTTTAAAGCTAATAGAACAAGCTTTTAGAAAAATTAAGTTGTAATTTCCAAACGGTAACATGTGGCCCGTGGTCATTATCCTTGCACTTCAAAATTGTGGTCCTTAAAAAGGACCCTTTTTAAAATTCTGAAAAAAATCCTAAATTTTCGTCAATTTATTGTTAATGTTCATGCAAAATTTCAAGATGGTATTTTGATTGCATCATATTTTATAAAATATTTTTCTATTCGATTTCATTGAAATCGAAGAAGGTGAGTTCCAACCGCTGGTCGATTTGGTGTGGAATGGCCCATATATACTGTTCGAAGGTTTACAATAAAATTCCAATAATATTCTTTAATTTGGGACATTAATGTTTCAATTTTACTTAAATTAATAATTAATAAATTGTATTTTTTTTATAGAATTTGTTGAATTTCGCAGCAAATAAAAATTCGAAACCGAACAAATTCTTTAATTTTTTTTTGTTTTGATTTTGTATTAGTTTTTTTTTTATATAAAATTTGTTGAGGAAAAAAAACAACAAAAATTAATTCAAAGTATTTTTTAGCATTTTTTACATTTTGAGAAACTAAATTTCGCAACAAATAAAAATTCAAAACCTTTAATGTTCGAAAAACGAATACAAATAATTTAGTTTGTATTAATTATTCAAAAAGTTTTATTTCAAAACACAAAATTTTAATATTTAGGGTGTGTGCGAGTTCGACTAAATTGCTGACTAAACTAAATTTTGTCGGTAATGCAATGTTTGACTTTTCAATTTAGTAAATTTTCGAGCAGACTAAATTAAACTAAAATGGAAGACATCAAACGGACATATGACAATCGATTTATTAGAAACTTTAAAAATTACCAGTAACCGAATGGCGATAGAATCAAAACCCGTACAATTTAGTTTAGTCAGGAATTTAGTCGAACTCGCACACACCCTTAGAATCATTATACAATAACAAGGTAGAAGTATCCTATAGCGACTCTCAAAAAATCTTCAACTCCCATGCAACATTTTGACATAAGCACGGGCCGTTTGACAGTATCTTCAGGCGTTTGAAGCACGAGACGCCTAAGAAGAACAAGAACTCTAAAACTTCTATCGTGTATAATTGCATAATGATTTAGAATAACAACATTTTCGAGAAAATTTATTTTTTTAAAAATTTTCAAATGAAAATTAAAGGCATCTTTTTGTACTTCAAAGTTCGAAATAATATAAAAAATAAGCCGAGTTGAAATTTATTATGTTAGCTTTATTTCACAACCGTTCCTGATCAGAATATGATAAGGCATCATCACCATCTGACACAATTCTGATCAGGATCGATAAGTGTATGCCTATTATCAAATCTACGTAAGGCAACCTCATACAGCGTTCCTAGAGAAAGCTTATCTAAAGTCTATTTAGAATAAGCTGATAATTGAAATATGTATCCAATGAAAAAAGGGTCGGATTAGTGTAAAATCAGGAAGTTTAATCAGACAACCTATACATCCCGATTTCAGCATCAGAGTTGTCTGATCAGAAATTAGTTAATGATCAGGTTTCCACAAACGTGACCCTATTGATTTTGCTAGCCTGATCAAATTACCTTATCTGGCTTCCTGCTATTATTCTTATCATAATCTTAAATATATGTATCATTCGATGTATATTTATGTTCATCTGAAACCGTTTTTACTAAACAAAAAATAGTTTTGTGAACACACCATGTTGTCTCAATAATTTTTGCAATGAAAAAAAGTCAACGTATTTCAAATTTTTAAAAATGTTCAAAATTTTAATATATCGTCGTTGTAGAACGAAAGGTCACCAAATACATTTTTATGAAAAACTTAAATTTCGAGTTTGTTGATTAATATTATAAAAAGTAATTGATGCATTTTTAAAGTTGAAATATAAATGGATAGATTTAATTGATTGAGAACATCGATTAAAAATTGACAGATATATAAAGATATTTGTAAATGAATATTTGGAATTTTGAAAATGTATTAGGTGACTTTTCGTTTATTTATAATAACATTTTATTTGAACAATTGTATTACCAAATTTTTTTTTTTTATAAAAGGCTTTTTTCATAAGCGTCAAATAGTTTCAGTAGGATCAGAAGGCTTTAGATCGGAATTCTTTGTAAAGGATAGATCAGATGGCCTTTGGTAGGGATGACTTATCGTATTTTGATCAGGGACGGATGCGAAATAAAGCTAACCTTAACCAATTTTCACTGGCGACCTTTTTGAATCAGGCACTTAAGTATAAAATACGGCAAAATATGTCCTGATCAAAGATATCATCCTCAACAAAATGTCCACTCGTGTTAATAAAATATTTTTAAATGTATTATAAAATGTTTAAAATATAAATAAAATTGTGGGGTTTTTCTAAATAAATTCTAAAACTAAAGAAATTAAAGTTATATATTTTCTGTTAAAAAATTTGTAATAACTAAATAAATAAATTTAAAAAAATGAGACCCAATGAAATTATAAAATTTTGAAAGCACTTACTTTTTAGAAACCTTTTCGCCCATATAGACGACTGTGTCCGCATCCATTTCAGCAATAGCCGTTGCCAACGCAGCCGGACTGATATGTAGACGCTGTATTTTTTGCAGACAGTTGTCAACACTGCGCAACTTGATGCCTTTCAAACTGCAGGGTAGCGACGGAAAGTTGTGCGGCAAACCAATGGACTCAGCATACAGCTCAACGGCGCGATTATGACTGCAACTGTCTGCTCAAAGAGCGCTAATTAAAACTGAAACCATTACCCAATTCTCCCAAATACTTACAAGACTGCAAAATTAATTTATTCACAGTATTCAGATCAAAATCACTGCATCCTCGCTGCGGCGTCAAACCAAAATGCGGATAGAAGTCGACGGTGCCGCGCGGCGTTATATCGCCAAACACCGGGAAATCAGTGTGGATGGCGTCAACAAATTGTGCCGCCGTTGCATAAAGTCCATCCTTGGCTTTAGGCGTGAATAGCGGTAATGCGGGATCCAAGCCGGTGACACGACCCAACGAGCCGTTGAAAAATTTACCAACGCCGCCTGCTATATGAGCGCCCAGACTGTGGCCGATGATGTGAAGCTCCGAACGTTCAATTTGAAGTTTTCTATAAAAGTTCAATTTGATTTCTAAAATATAATTGAAAATGTGGGTATCTACTCTATAAAATCGTTAATAATTCTGCCAAAATGTACGGCCACACTGGCGACTGCCTTGCGTGAACCCGGATAATCTACGCCCGCGGCATCCTCCCAATCGGCTAGAAATACATTATCGACGCCATTTGCCATGTAGGCTTCAAGGGGGATATATGTTTTAAAAATAATAGAAAATCTTTAATACTAAATCCTACCATGCACCAACGGACGTATGGAGCTGTGCGTGCGTGATGATATATATCCATGTATAATGATTTTTATATCCTGTTTTGAGTCAAGTTCCTCTACCTCAGACATCAGCAACTCTCGTGGTGCGCCATTCTGTAAACTATCGCACGAATAAAATCCCGAATTATAGAACCAAATTCATTTCAACACACTTACGCCCTCTGATAGTAGATATTGGCTTTTGAGATCTGCTGATCTATATTATATGTACGTGCGTACCAGATGCATAGTACATTCAGAAATAAGACAAGCACTGTGTGTCTCATGTTCTTCACGAATGTCGGGCTTTTGCCAGACTGACTGAAGTGTGTTTGTTTTAAAATAATGTTTTTCAAATTGCATGCGCGATAATTGGCATCATTTTTAAAATTTATTTAATTTGGCATTTAATTGGGAAATTATCTTTAACACTTTAAGATAGGTACATATATAAGCGGTTTAAATTGTCCGACATATACGCTACATTTTAGGGGCATCATTTCTGGGAAATCAAATGTCCAACCCCACAGAATTTTGGGAATTTTATAGAATTTATGTATGGCATGTTCATAGAAGAAATCGTTATATTTTTAGAAAATGTACCTGCATTAGTTTGGAAACTATGAATTTTCTTGTGGACCAAATATGATTTGCTCATGAGTATATTTTTCCTAATAAGGTAAATTTCCACTAGGGTAGAAACTAAATGTTTTTATACCCTACACCCAGAAAAAAATCATGGTAAATTGATAGTATTTCAATAGAAAAACAATAATTTATACCATTAAAATTGGTCAATAGGATGCGTCCCATTAATTCAGTAGTATTGAAACTGTTAATACAATGTGTGGTTGTATCATAAATTTTATAATGTGATATTTTAATTACAATAAGAAAGACCTATACAAATTTAATGATACGTATTATTAATTTTATGGTATAGTCGTATTACATTTTCCTAATAATGTATTAAACCAAAAATGTATTTTAGTTAATTTATTGTATAATTTATTTTATTTAAATGTCGAAATTGATATTCATTTTTACAACACACACATAAAAAGACACTTCTTGCTGCAAAAGATTATAAAACATTTAATGTTTGCTTTGGTTTCCAATAATTGATTGTAGTACTTGAGTCTGCTGTCATTTTTGAGTCCGTTGCCACGTATTATTTATTTTCTGTAATAAATAAAAATATAAATATAAATAAATATATAAATATAATTTATTTACATTAAATACATTGAGTCCTTACCAATGTCGCATTTAATAATGTGGATTATTACAAAAAAATACATGCGACCATTTTGAGTAAACACGCAGAATGACGTACAAAACGAACATGTTTGTATTCGTTTTATGTTTTTTTACACCACGTTTATTATTATAGGAGGAAACCATTAAAACAACAGTATTTATTCTATTTAAAATAATAATATTGAACTATTTAAATTTATGGTGGAACATTTTTCAAATACTATTGAATTAATTAGAAAACTTTTGATTTAAAAAGAAAAAACTATTAATACATCAACCATAAGATCAATGGTCCTACCATAAAGTACTTAATGGTACATTTTGTTCTGAGTGTACACTAAAAGTAAATTGGACATCCACTTTGGTAATACATTTGTAACACACAGAAGGAGGCGTGTACGGTATGGAAATGTACAATATACAGGGTGTTTGGTTCATCCATGTCAAAATTTGTATTTTTATTTTTGTAAATTTATCGAACTTATCGAACTATACATATAGCTTGGTTTATATCCTCATCAAAATATTTAATTTAATGTATAATGAAACGCTTATAGCAAGATTTAGCAAGAACAACGTATATTGATTTCATCTCAGTGAATTGAAATATAGATTGATTTATATTTTCAGCGAGATCTTAAACAACAATCTGATGATTTTTGATTTCTTTATTTAAAATTATTTCCCGATTCAGTAGGAAATGCTATTTTTCTCTCATTTAAGATGCTCTTTTTAAGATTATTTCCTGAAATTAAAATCTAGACTCAACAAGAAAAACGATTCTTAATTTTATCAGAATGAAATAAATAGGGTCATAATCTCATCGAGATTTTCAACAAATTCAATAATCTGACGATTTTTTAAATCTCTATTTAAGAACTATTGATTTAAGATATCTCGATTCTGCAGGAACTACTATTTTTGACTTTAGAAACTGTTTTAAGACTCAATTCTGCACATACAAAATTAAGTATGTCAAAGTTTAGAATGGCATTTATCTAATTTCATCAATATATCAATTAGAAATGGATTATAATAAAAATTTAAGCGTAATTTTAACATGTAGTAAAGCGGTTTTGCAGTATCGTCGACGTTAAACCTTACTGATTACAAAAAAAAGAAACAAGAATTCCATTTCATAATCTCATTTAATACAAACTAGTATCAGAAAATTGCAAAAATATTAATTATTTTTAAATTTATACCCTACAGAGAAACATAAAAACTCAATTGCGCTAAGCTCAGCTCCACACAATATGGCAATGATGGCGTTTATTTGTATTGCATTTAATTTCGAAATACTTTCAATTACTATAGTAGGTATAATGTATAATACGTTAATGTGTATTTAGAAGACTATTTGCTAAGATTACAACTCGTTGAACTTAAAATAGAAATGCATGTTCATTAAGGATTAAAGCGCATTAAAAAGTATTGAAGTCGCTACATGGCCGTCGGGCGACTTCGCGAACACAGCTATTAAATTCGGGCGCTCAACGTCTGCGTGCGGCCTCAAAATCGATCGGGCGAATCATCATTTTCACCGATTTCAGCGAATAGTTGGGTCCGCGGAAGTCATGCCAATACATGCCCTGCCAGGTGTTTTCATTGCTGCCGTTCAAATAAACACCGTTCAGATTGCTGAAATAAAAAAAAAGTTTAAATAATTTTAGAATTTTTATTAATACCTCACTCACCTCTGCTCACAGGAGTTATGCCACCAGGCGCCTCTGTGAGCCAAGGCGCAATTTCCATCCACCCAGCCGTCGTTATCGTTATCGAATGTGGAGAATTTACTACCCGCCTGATAACGAAGGGAGTCACCGGCGTTGCCTGAAAAATCACCGAGCAAATTCAACGCATATGAGTCCTCCTCACCGCCGATTGCAAAGTGTGAGTAGCGCGCATAACGAGTCACATTTTGGAAATCCTGCATCAGGATCAACAGTTCGTGCAGATTCTTCGAGGTTATTGAGTGCAGTTTGTCCAAGCCCATCCAGAATTCGTCGGCCAGATTGCCAAAGCCGCGTTTGTACTCGAGCCAATCGCGTTCAAAATTTAAGTTACCGTTGTAGCGCAGCTGTATAATCGTCCAGCCGCCCTCGAATCCATAGTCGCAGACTACGTAGAACGGCTGCGCGGTAGGTGTCAGTTGGAGCTTTTGTATGTTGGTGCCCTCGGCTTCTTCGTCCGACACAGCTGTGGCACAACCGGTATATGTGATGTCCAATTCGGGTAGTGCCGCCGATTGCGGTTGTCTGCAGATGCCAGTACGTTTGCCACCATTGCGATTCAGTGGACGTCTGTGAACGGAATATGATATTGGTCTGTAACAATTTTAAATATACCGATTTATGTTGAAATAGGTTTGGATTTTTGAAAGTAATATTAGATATTTAAATTCTCGAGCTCTATTATGGTTTAGTTGAGTAAATATCAAATCTCATTTTGAAACCTATAAAAATTGTGTATTTCGACGAAATATTCAACATTTTGATAAGGCTTTTTGATAAATATTGGTATTCACAAACGATTTCTTGACGTCAAATCTGTTTTTGATTTAATAAATACCCAGTTTGCTATTCGTTTCGAAATCGTTCCGAGATCAATGCGAGAAGAAGGATATCGGATACTTTCTCGTAGCGATATCGAGCGTCAAATTGGTACGGTATCGGCACGAGAAATTTTTTAGAATCGGAACAAAAAATAATGTAAATTCCATATTGGTTCGAGAAATATTACGATTTCGAAACGATAAATATTTAAATATCGTATCCTCTCAAAGACATTTAACGTACGAGAAATTTAAAAAATTAGAATCGATAAAGAAACGAGATCGAACTTTTTTATTCGAGAATGCTTCGAGGCATTGAAGACATAACTTTTCTATTCCGTTTATTGCCAATAAACAGAAAAAACAATCAATTTTAATGTTTAAAATGTTTCTTATATTTTTATTTTAAAACCATTTCCCAGTTCTCATGCTAACCCCAAGTATAATCTTGATGATTCTTGATATCTCGATTTAAGACTGTCACCTCATTTAGCACGAATTGCTATTCTTGACTTTATCAGAAAATAATAAATTATCTGGTTTATAATTGATTTTTTTAGTATTTAGTATTTATTGAAATGTTATTGAGTATTTATTTTATTGAATAATCTGATAAATGATTCTTTATACCTCGATTGGGAAGTAGTTCCCGATTCAGTACTAAATGTTAATCTTGGCTTTATCGGAATAAAAGAAATATACACCCAGAAAAAATACTATATAAATAATAGTTTTTTACTATTAAAAATATTCAATAGGATAAATTATTATTTTAATCGGAAAATACCATTAAATACTAGAAAATACCATGACATTGCCATTGAGTTTATATGAAAATTTTTATTTTTTGTATACTATTAAATCAATAATTGTCCTATTGACCAATTTTAATGGTATTTGAGGGATTTTTTTCTGGGTGTACGAATAATAGCTTGGTTTATACTCTCATCAATGCCCTTCATTTTAATGAATATTCTGATGATTTTTGATTAGTCGATTATAGAATCTTCCAGAAAATTCTAAATCGATTCAGGAAGAACAACGATTCTTGATTTTATAAAAGAAAAATAAACATCGCATTATAATTTGCTCTAACTCGTCGAGGTTTTTAACAAAATACCAAATCTGATGATTTTTGATCTCTCGATTTAAGATTTTTTCTCGAAGATTCTATTACGATTCAGCAAGATCATTAATTATTGGTTTATTCAGGGTGAAATAAATATCGAAATAAAGACTGTTTTATAATCTCATTGAAATCTTCAATAAAATGAATAATCCGGTGATATTTGATTATATTATATAAGATTTTCTTCGAAGATTCTTTCTGGATTTAGCAAGAAAAACAATTCTTGATTTCAATGATAGAAATATCGAATTATAGCATGGTTTAAGATTCAATTAATTGAATAATTTTTATCTCTAAATTTGAGATTATTGAGATTCTAGCTATAGCTTTAAAAACGATTCTTGATTTTATCAGAATTAAATAAATATCGAATTATAGCTTTTTATACATTTAACAAGATCTTCAATTTGATGAATACTAGACTAGATTCTGGATTACTCGATTTAAGATTCCTTCCGAAAGAATTTAATTGGATTAAGGATTAATTCAGTAAGAAAAACGATTCTGATCGAGTTCTTCAACCAAATGATTAATCTGATAATTCTTGATCTACGGATTTAAGTTTCTATCTCGATTCAAAAAGAAAAACGATTATAGATTTTATCAGAGTGAAATTAATATCGTATTATAACTTGATTTATAGTCTCATCAATGAGTTCAATATAATGAATGGACTAATGATTATTGATCTCTCGTTGAAAGAGTAAAATCAATATCGAATTACTTACTTTCTTTAACATTTCTTCGTGGTCTTCAATTTCTGATGATTCTTGATCGCTTGATTTAAGATTCTTTCCCAAAGATTTTATCTAGACTCAGCAAGAGTAGATAAAATCACGAATTAGATAAAATCTCGAATCTCAGAAAAAATACTATAAAATCAATAGTTTTTTTGCTATAAAAATTAGTCAATAGGATAAATTGATATTTTAATAGAAAAATCTCATTAAATTCTAAAAATACTATTAAATTGGTTTGGTGTTTACATGAAAAATTTATGTTTTGTATACTATTGAATCAATAACTGTCCTATTGACCAATTTTAATTAGATTTTTCTGGGTGTACGAAATTTTATACATGACATTATCAAAACAAAACATATCAAATTTTAAAATCTCATCAAAGTATTCAATACCATGAATATGTTGTACGAATAAATCTCAATTCTTAATGAGTTTGTGATAATTACTCGCATGCATTTCAATTGTATTGGCACAGATTCTATTCGTCTAGACTACGTTATTACTCCATATTAGATCATCAACTAGTATGATTTTCAAAACTATGCTAAATCATCGTCGTTGCAATTTACTTAATTGATTTTATTTGTCAACACACTTGTAAAACTAAACTATTAATGGAAACCATGAAATTGCACACCCAATTATATTAAAATATGGACACGATTCGCATTCGCACCCACCATGCCATGGAATTCAATCAATTAAAAAAGGCGCAATGCTGCCAGCTGCTTCGATCGGCATGATCAAAACCATGAAAACCATCCCAAACAATGGCATTGTAAGAATATTATTAAAATATGCAAGTTACCCCGTTTGCCCATTGACGCCACCATGGGCATTGACTTTGTTTGTTTGGGTGACAAACGCTCAGTAATTGCATCACGATCAACGATCGCGGCGAATTGGCACTGACACGTTTGATATACGTTGAATACGTTATTGATTTTACTTAAAAAAGCACTTTATACAAGTTGTTCTATGAATATTTATGCATCTTTTTTAATATACGCTACCCCTAGATTTTAAATTTTATTTGTTGCATATTTTTGTATCGAGCGAGTATTATCTAAGATTTGACTTTTTAAAAATGTATTCTTAGAATTGGATGTTGTGAATAAGAATATATAATTAAAAATTATATTAATAAAGTAAAACAGATGCAATTATTGATCAAAATCGTATTAAAATTCCATTTCAATATAGTTTGGTTTTTGGTAATCCAGAATTCGCTTTTTTAAAACAAAAAAAATGAATTTCAATCTAATTTAATTCTTTAAAGTTCTGTATAATGAATTCTTTTAGATTTTTGCTGTGAAATATTTGAATTTCGATCAAAAGTGAATACATTCATTCAGAATATCTTTAATTTATCATTTGCTCTATTTCCTCTAGGGCTTAATACTTGATTTCTAAATTCAAAATTAGATTTTTAAGATCTCTAATTGATCGTGAACCCTAGTGATCGAAATCTGATCATTGATAGTTCTGACTTTATAGTTTGATGGTTTAGTTATGACTACACTCGAAAAGTTACAAATATGATCTGGCTATGATCATGTGTTTCCTAATAGGGATATTTTCCACTAGGGATAGGGACTTACTTTGAAATTACGAATTTTCGAGTTAGAGATAAAGGTAGCAGACAAAAGTATTTCATAATACTATTTATTAATAATATTTTTAAATTAAACTCGAAGAATTTAGATTTTATTAAATTCTAAAATTATAGTATTTTAATCGATCAAATATCTTTTATTGTATCGAAATAAATAAACTAAAATAATTTGTATTATCAGTATTACTTACCCAGGCTTCTTAAGCTGTTTTGTAACTTCGTTCAGAGTTGCCTGCAGTGCAAGCAAATTCAAGCCCAAAGCATCTAATTTGGTATCCACATTCAAAGTAACTTTGGTGTCGTTCAGAACCATTGGAATTTGACGTTGAACACGTGAAAGTGGAGATTCTAAAGCAAAGAAGAGCGCATATTTAGAATATTAAATGTCAAGAATCGAAACATATTCTAGGACCACGACATGGTATTGATATTTGAATTTTTACCAGTTAAAAGACCAACATATCTGATTATCATAACCTAAATTATAACTAGGATAGTCAAATTACCTGTAGTAACAGCTGCCGCCGGTTTGTCTTGTTCCAGCTGTGGTCTCGGCCTCCTCAAAGACTGTTTGATCATCTCGATCTGTTGATTATTCATTCGTGTCAAGTGTTCGATCAGTTCAATTTGTTTGCCCGTATCCAGCTGTTGTACACTGAGCGAATCGAGACGTGCCAAGTTGTTCTGTTCGAATTGTACGATCCTGCAATAGAGTAGTGTACAATAAGTTAATATATTTTGCCAAAAGCAATTTTAATAGGTCATTTTCATGATCATACCAACACAACATCTGCTTTTTTAATATCACATTCAATTTTAAAGATCATTGCAAAAGTTGCAATGTTTTTATAAATAACAAACGAGGCATGAACAAATTTATTCAAGTGCATTATGTTGTACACAAAGAATGCCCTTTCATGTGCCAAATTTTTAAAAAGGTTAAGTTGTTCTTCTTTTGTTTAATTTTTTGCTACGTGAAACCAGCCAGACGGCAGTCCGGTTATGCTGATGTTTAATTGATCGCAGTACCAAAATAACTCAAAAGTTGGAGGTTAACTTTAAAAGTGGTATTAAATACGTGTAGTTATTGTGAGTAGAAACGCTTCTTTGGTTTTTAATTACGCACACAGAAAAAAAATGTCCTCATATTGAATAATTTCGTTCTCTATACCATGTATTGAATAAAAATTCATAAGATTGATGACTACAAAACATAAACGTAATGAATTCAACATCAATTTGATGAATGTGTGTTCTACAATTTGAGTAAATGTACGCGCATACTATGTTTCATCAAACCACTGAAGAAATAAATAAGAGACATGAAATATGTTCATCATATTGAAGAATTTTATTCATCACACCAAATATGAATCAAAATACTACATAGAATTTAATTTAGTATTTTCTAAATAATGCTATATTTATCTTTAAACATTTATTCGCTGCATTAAAGAACGATTCATAATATTGATAACTGCAAAACAGCAATGTTATGAATTGATTATCTATTTGATGAATGACCGGAAAAATGTTCTTCAAAATGTTGAAGTGTATGTGCAGAATACGTTTCATCATTTTAATATATAAAATGCAACTTATATGTACATTATATTAAAAAATGCTGTTCATAAAAACAATTTTCAATCACAATGTTTATTTTTCGTACATTTTTTACCATACTTCTCAGTTCTCAAGTAGTTCTTGACTATTATTTTTTATATAATGGTCGACATGCATAAATTAGTAAAATGTTTTAAAATATATTTATTTATAATTACCAAATTTTATCAATAAAAAATTATATATATGAAAAATATTTTTTTTTTAATTTTTATTTTCGAAAAATTTTGTTTACGATTTTTTTTTTCTATAAAAAAAATAAATAAAATTTCCAATTTTTTTTTTGTTTTTTTCGAAAAGCATTTATTCTTTTGTAATATTTATTCGGGCAAATTATTTTTTCGACCAACATTTCTTTTTTGAAACATTTTTTTTCGAATTTAATTTTTAAAAACCATATATTTTTTTGAAAAATTCGTTTATTAATTTATTTTTGGAAAAAATATTATAATTTAAAATATTGTTACGAAAAGGGGTAATTTGCCCTACTGTGCAAGCAATCAACAATAATAAATGAGACGCAAGACAATTCAGCGTACTAAGCGATGTGCGAGAAAGAGATGAAAGATCTGCACATTAAAACACATGAGTGCGAATGAGATGCCAATAGCATGCGTCATTCACGAAACGAGTAGAAAGTTCTCGAAAGAAGTCGAAGCTTGTCGAAACGTGTCGAACTGATGAATTCAGTATATAAGGGAGCCGCATTTGAGGTACAGCACTTTAGTAGTGATTGTAAAGTGGTCGAGTGCATCTCGTGTGATAATTGTCAAGTTAAATTGTGGACATGCTGCAGTTGTTAGAATTTGTTATTATTAAAGTGAATTAATAAAGTTAAATGTTATAATTTAAACCAAACAGAGTGTTTTTATTTTGTACACAATCCAGCGATACGAACTCGTAGAACAGTTTTCCGTAGACTGAATTTTCGTAACAATATTTTATAAATTAATCAAGCAGTATTTAAGACTTAAATAACATAAACCTTATAGGAATTATAAATACAGAAATGGTTAAATAGAAATGTGTTTGTAAATTTGATATTCAATTACATCATATTGAAATACATTAAAAAAAAATACAATTATAATTTAATTATTGCAATCTGGCATTTTTAAACATTCTGTAAATAGTTAAAATTTAAGCATTTTAAATTAAAAAAAAAAAAATACCTTTTTTTATTAAAATTTTGTTTTGGATTTTATAAAATTTTATAAATTTCTAATATTAAGAAAATAAATTGACATTTTTACGCTCATCTCTAAATATTTAATATTCTCAACAAACTTAATCTAAAATAAAGCAGTTACATTTATTATCAGTTCGAACAACGCATAACCCATCCCAATATTTAACTATAAAAATATTTAAATTAAATATATCTGTAGCAATCTGTGCTGTTTAGTGCTATGCATAATTCCAGATCATTTATACAGCATTCGCTCAGTGGGGCAACACGTTTTGCATAAACAAACAAATTTGAAAATAACCAGACACTTGCTACACAAATAGAACAAACCGCAATTGTATAATTGTTCACTGCCATTAAGTAACATTTAGCAGAGCTATTAACAACATTATCATTATTATTATTTGTAGCTACCTATAGAATTCACGAAGGCCTTATCATATAAATATGTGCACAAAATGATGGGTGTATATTTAATTTTGAATACTTTGTTTAGATGTCAAGTTTATGCTAATCAGTATCTTTGGACGATTACGTGGAGCTGTCTATATTTATAAATAAGACTTGTTTCGACTGTTCGACAAATGTTGTCATGGACTTGAACGTCAATGTTTAAAATCTTGGCATAAAACATGTTTTAAACAAAGTTGTTTCAGCCAAATACGTTTTAAGTATATTTTCTTTGAAATAAAATAATACAATAAATTATACGGGTTTGCTATAAAATTCACTCTCGATGGGAATTTAAATATTTGACAACAAAAATCAAATTGAACAGAACTTTAACGCATTAAATTCGAATGAAATTCTTTTTTTGGGGAGTATCACAAAGTTCACTTTTTGGTTTTTAAAGATTGAAACATATACTTAGTTATTTTGTAGGCATAAATGACATAAATATATTAAATATGCCTTATTCTAAGAACCAAATAATTGCAATAGAGAAATAGATCTTGTACAGCAAAATTTTGTAAAGATGAATTTTGAGTGGGTTCATTTTTTACCGATAGATTTTGCGTGGTGTATTTTGAGTGTTGAATGCCAACCCCTTTATCTTGTATAGAAAATTAATAATAGAATAACAGAAATCAAAATCAAGCGAACTGAAATTTCAATGCGTTTTAAATCAGAATCCATAACTTGTCAAATTACTGACTTTTGATTTCATTTGCTTGCTAATTTAAATGATAAAAATGAAATTTAACGCTCGAATAATTTTTAAGTATAATTTTTGGTAAACTAATTTTCTTGTAAAAACTATTTTAAACATTATTCCGCTGAATAATAAAGTATGCGTTAAGAATCACTGAACCTTAGAATGTTGTACTCTTAAAAAGTACAAATTGCAATTAAAAGAAGAAAAGAAAAAAATTAACCCGATATGTAAAATATGTACATAGTAAATTTGTTTTAATAGAATTTCCCGAAAAATGAGATAATTTGTCAAATATGAACGTTGAGTCATACTTATTCTTATCAAAGCCAACACAAGGCATTGTTATTTTTAAAGTTGGTAATAAATTTACCAAAAGAAATGACACAAACTAGATTCCGTAAAATATATCATTTGAACATAAAACGAATAGTATCTTTAATACTGTATGACTAACATTCGAGCCGTTATATTTTTAAACAAACACCGATTTTAAATTCTTGTCATGGTATTTGATCCAAAAAATGTTAATTATACCCTACACTAAGAGTGAAAGGGTATATTCAGTTTGGTACGCCGGTTGTAACACCCAAAAGGAAGCATCTCCAGTATGGAAAAGTATATATATTCTTTATCAGCATGACCTCCTGAGTCGATTTAGCGATGTCCGTCTGTCCGTCTGTCCGTCTGTCTGTCCGTCTGTCTGTCCGTCTGTCTGTCTGTCTGTCTGTCTGTTGAAATCCCTACTACTTTTTAAATTGAAGAGCAAGATAAATGAAACTTATAACTTAGATTACTAATATACCTACGCTGTATGTGCGAGATCGGTCCACTGTGACCTATGATCCGACCACTTATGTTCAAATACCTCATATAAAATGTACATATAAAGATCAATTTTTATGTATACGTGCTTAGGTAAACTTTTTTGGTCAAATATATATTGATATCATTCTCAAATACATGATAATAATGTTTTTCGGCGAAAAGACTTGTGGTTCTCAAAAAAAAAATCGAAGTTCGGTACACCTACCCATTTGTAAATATGGATATCAAATGAATGTAAATTCTTCAGCGATTGAATGTTTGTAGTTATTTTCAGGATTCGTATACCCTGGTGACCTATATATCACTTTGAATGGTTACTACACATATGTGTAGGGTATTTATAGTCGGCTTAGACCGACTATAATTTTGATAATCCTAACTATCATAATTACACCTACTTTAAAATTTCCCATGTGATCTAACCTTCCCAACTGGTTTTGAGTTCTGTTCATCCCAAAATAATAATAATAATAGTTTGGCACTACAGTCCTAAAAGAACTTAGGCCGAGCTCTCTCACCATTTTGAACTGTGCCTGTTATATTTGTACTCAAAGTGGTGGGACCTACAGTTTACTGCCGAATCCGAACGGTGGGTGAGAGCTTTTCATAGGCAATGTTTTACTCTCGTAGGTTTGCCATTTACTGCCGAGAGGTAGCGCGGTATAGAAAAATGTTTATATGAAAAGATGTTGTTAGCCCCAGTCCAGACTTGAACCGGGGACCTTTCGGCTCGCAGTTCCACGCACTAACCACTGAGCTACCGCGGCTACTATACAGTAAAAACTATATCTAGTCTGAGATACTCAACATTTTTTAATTTCGAAAGTTTGTATTCTTTTACTGTATATTTTGTATATTTAAGAAGAAATTAAATATGTATTTAAATAAATGCTAAAAAACTGTATTCTGGAACCCGAAAGAGCGTTAAATTTTCGAATTTCTATTACAAAATCCATTTCAATAAACTTATAATTAATCACATTTTGTTTTCCTCAATTCTTTTTTGTTTTTTTAATTACCTAATGAATTCCTAAATATTGGACATGATACTAGTCATCAAATACAATTAAACCAATAAACATATAAGCAAATATATATAAATCTATATATAAATCTATAAATATGACAAAAATAAAAATAACACAACTTTTACCACCGTGTAATTTATAGCACAACATAAATGATTTAAAAAAAAATCTTTATAATCCACATAAATGCTCTAATTGGCCATCTGCCAGACATGTGTGATATATAGAGCATGATATATAGAGCAGGCGATGATCAATAATACGATCTTAGAGTATAGCGTGACGTATACGTAATTTCGAAATCTTGTCTATCTGGAGACATTCAACAAATGAAAAATTGACACAAGGTAAATAATGTGAATCATGCTGGTTGATGAGAAGTAAATCATATTTTGCAACGTAAATATTTCTCTTAAGGGGTGCAATGTGAGAACATTGAGATTGACTGAGTAATGCAGAGAGCGCAACGGGAAATGTCTGGCAACTTGTTGCCCATGAATAAATGTAAATGACACAGTGCGACACAATAATATGCACATTGTGGACGTTTTATTTAAAATAGTTATTGAGATATTTAAAAAAGCATCCACGATTTGCCACTCAATGCATTTTGCCAATTATTTTTAGACCTTGAGCATATCATTTAAACAAAAATTATTAATTTAAATTTGATACTACATGTTCTCAATTCTAATCGACACCTTTAAATATTTCAATACAAAATATTGGTTTTTAGGGTTTGGATAGTAAAAATTTTAAATATCGAAACTAAAAATACCGAAGAATAAAATTCCAAAACCTATAAATGTCGAAAACAAAAATGTTGTAAACTAAAATGATGAAAAGGAAACTTTCTAAAACTAAAAATTTCGAAATTTAAAATGTAATCAACTTTATCCAAAGAAAAAATGATAGAAATGATGCATAGTAACAAAATGTCGAAAACAAAAAATTTCGAAATTTAAAATCAATTTTATCAACAAAAAAAATTATAGAAATAATGCATAACAAAACGAGTTGGGAAAGTTAGGTCACATGGGTAAGTTCGTCACATGGGGCGGATTTTTATAGTCGGTCGGGCCCGACTATGGAATATCCCACATTTATATCCCCACCTTTGGTGGGGATATAAATGTGGGATATTTAACTGCATACCTTAATTTTAAAGTTTTTAATTATGCTGAACCTCCCCACCTTCAGAATATTATTCATATATCAGACATTTACGTCTTATATCCCCATAAATTAAAAAAATTATATAAAAGTATAAACAACTAATAAAAAAAATTGAAAAATATAATTGGGCGGACCACGCCCATATTTAAAATTTTGAAAGGCTAATATTTCATAGATTTGATTTTAATAATTTACGGATCAAATTTCCACTATGAAAACCCTGGAAATAATGAAAAAAAAAAGTGGGCGGATCACGCCCATTTTTGGACCACATATTTATAGGTGAATTCTAACAAAACGTTTTAAATTTTATAACTATACCTTGAATACTTTTCGAGTTATTAGTTCCGAAAGAATTATATAAAAGTGACTTGTATGGGAGGTGGGCGTGTCCGTTGACCGATTTAGCTCATTTTCAAACTCAGTTCCTACTTTTGGCTAAAATATATTGAGACGAAATTTCATCGCATTCTGATTTTCTCAAGTTATTCTGTATTCGGACAGCAAGACAGCAAGACGGACAGACAGACAGACAGACAGACAGACGGACATGGCTAAACGGACTCGGGTAGTGATGCTGATCAAGAATATATATACTTTTCCATACCAGACACGCTCCTAAGGGGCGTTACAATATATGCACAAAGTTAATATACCCTGTACCTCATAGGTGTAGGGTATAAATAGTGTAACAAAAATATTATAAAGATATTAAAAAAAGAACATATTCGTAATATTCTGAGTCCGGTCGTAGCGAAAATCCTTTTATTTTATTTTTTTATCTACTTTAGGATCCGTGTAGGACTCAGAATATTACTTTAAAACTATTAAAAAAAATACATTAAATCTTGAGTTCATGCAGTTTTTGCATTTGTTGCTTTTGACTCTTTCTTCAATACACATAATTCTTATTGTGTTCATTGGAAAAGGAATACTTTAGCGACTTGAAATGTAAAATCTGCAGAGAAAGATCGCTGATGAAAGGGCTTGGCTGCCTCTGAAACAGCTGTACTAACTGCCACTCAATGCATTTTGCCAATTGTCTGTTGTTTTATTTGTTGGTACAAAACACCCAATTTCTACAGACTGGAAATTGTTTAGTTAAGTATTTGATTTTGATATATTATAGAATATAAGAAAACAACAATTTGAGTATCCTAAAATGTGTATGCGTTTATACGGAACACTCAGACAGATTGTATTACATTTTTGTGGTTAACATTACCACAATTTCAGAAAATGTCTGAGCAGGAATTCGAACAGGGTACCTTCAATACTGCAAGTTCAGTGACACTAAATATATTGCTCAAAAGTGCGGAAAAAATACATATTTGTTTAAATTGGTTGATGAACCAACACATTTTTCATTAATCTGCTGTAAAGTAGTTCATATTATTGATTCATTCTTCAAATTAATGATGAATTCAAAACAATGATATTTTGTATTGATTATGAATTGTTCTGCAATACAATAAATCATGGTGTGAAGAACATTGCATCAATTTGAATCGATTATCTATGAAATGCGCAGATTTTACTGTAGAAATTCCAAAGTTTAAGCAGAACTTTACATAAATTATAAAATTTGTAATAAAATTTGATTTTTACATTCTTCAAACGAATATTTCATCATTATTATAAATTATTTCATATAGTTTGTCTGTTCATTTATATAAATCTTAGTCTGTTTAAATTTAAAATAGGTTTTTACATATTGCAAAAAACAGTTGAATTTGGTTGAACTGTGTACTGACAAAAAAAGCGAATAATATTCAAAAATGTTATAAATTATAACTTGATTTTAAAATAAGAGATTTATAGTAATGCAAAAAATTCATAGAAATGGAAAATATTTCATACTTAATTTGCAGCATTCTCCAATCATACAATTTTAAAATTCTTTAGAATTTTTTAACAATGAATTGGTAAATATTTTTTTTTGTATGTAAAATTTTGAAATATTTATGTAGAAATTCGAAAATTCATATTGACTATTTTTATGAAATTTAAAAGATTTATTCAGTGTGTAGACATTGAATTTCCTGATTGCGATAATTTTTGACATGCATGTTTTTGCATAAAAAACAGTTGAATTTGGTCGAACTGTGTACTGATAACGCACAAAAACGAGGAATTCACAAATAAAAATGAGTATTAAATAAGCAACTTACTTCTTATCGATGCTCTCTAGACGATTTCGCGAATCTTCGTCCAAAGATGCAAGTACGCTGACGCGATCGTTCAACTCGCTCATCATGTTCTTCAGGTCCGTCGACTGCTACTCGACACCGTACAAAATACAGAACAAAACGTAAGGTAAATCAACAAAGTTATCGAAATATGCGAAAAATGATAATGTGGTGATAAACTCAGACTGTGACTTGATCACTTCAAGATCACTTCAAAGTCGAACACAAAGAACCAGTTCTTATTTGAGATATTGACTTTTGAACAAAACACATTAAATTGAATTTGGTTGTGATAACTTTTTGTATTTATTTTTGTTAACAAAAAAAAACAACCCACCGAATAGCGACTTTGTCGAAACGGTAATGCTGGCGTCTGTTGCTGTTGTTGAAGGTGCTGTTGCTGCTGCTGGGGAACTTGGCATTGAACAACATTTGTTGTGGTAATTATGAGCACAAATATGGTCAAAATGACGCATAAATTCGTTTGATTCGAACTCATTTTCGTCGTTAAAATTTAAAACAAATCAATTAGATTAAGCAGTATTCACGCGTGCGACATTAAATCGGATATTTATCGGATTGCTCTGAAAGCATGCAGCATAAAAATAGATTTGGCACTTTGGTAGGTGACACAAAAGTTTGCTTTACGCGTTATTCTAAAAACGATCAACGAACTACGTCTACCTAACGAACCAAGAACCAACCAACCGAACGCGACGACTTCCACGAAGAGACTAAAGTTGTTGGCGCTTCTTTGCGATTCATTGCCGAGTGAATGGAATGGATGCGAACGCAACGCAGAATGTGGTTTTTTTTTATTATTATTTTCTCTGAGACGTAAACGTAAATAAAAGAGTTAAAAAAAACTCGACGTAGTGTTGGATAAAGTTCTGAATGTTGTTTATTTAATTTAAAAAAATAATTAAATATTTTTTAATCAAAATAATCAGGTTTCAGATCTTTGCATAAGTTAAAAAAAATATATCGTTTCCAAATCTGTTACTGTCAAAAAGTGCAACATATATTTTACATAATTTTCAGATACAAAGATAAAAAATATGCCCTAAACGACAAAATTATCAAATAAAACAACACTTCAATAATTGAGGTCTTTACTTAAAATTCCGTGAACAATTTTAGAGATTTTAAAAAATGAGAAAACTTTGCTGGACGTTTTTTTTAGCTCCGATCAAAAATGCTTTAAACATTTCGGTCAAACAACAAATTGATAGAAAATGTTTATAGCAAAAAGGAAACAGAAAAAACGGGAAAAAAGCCAAAAACAGAAAAAAGATGATAATAGCTGCGTTTTTTTCATAATTTAAATTTGAGCCGGAACAAATTTTATACGCAAAACAAAAACAAATTTGAGCTAGATAGATTTCTCGAGCTCAAATTGTTTGTGTTTTGCTGTTACAAAATTTGTTCTGGCTCAAATTTAAATTATGAAAAAAACGCATCTAAAGTCGTATCTCATTTCAAAATTTTTGATTATATCATTCTTACTCTCAGTAATTTTTCGTTGGTATTAAAGTATATTGAAGAAATCAATTAGTATTAATTCAAACTATTAGTATTAATTTTAACTATTTAAATAAATTTGGAATTTTTTTTTTTGGAACCAAAAATATTTATTTAAAAAAAAAATGTTTTTTTGAATTTTTAAATAACTCTTCTTTAATTTTTTTTTTAAATATTTGTTTATTTTTTTTGTTTTTTTTTTATTTAAAAACAACATATTTTTTTTTATGAGGAACAATTTTCATCTTTTATTATTTTTGATGTTAGCTATACGTAATCGTAAATTTGAAAGTTGTTTTCCAGCAATATTCATCGTATTTGTTGGACAAACTTCTTTGTTTTCTTAGTGTGCATTGATCCAAACTATTTTACATAAATCCAAAATCAGCATATATTACAAAAATCAGTAATAGATTTGATTATTTAAATGATTCCATTGTGTCCTAAAATGAATTTGCTTCGTTAAATTTTTAATTTTATTTATTCGCATTAGAAGAAGTTTTACGTTAATTTAAATTACTAATATATTATTTTATTATTTTCAAAAATCCATTGAAGTCAACCAAAACATTTGCTTATGAAATTTTGTATATGAAACGGTTGCAGAAACAGAATTCTTCAATGCAATATAATATAATAATAGTTTGGAGCTACAGTCCTGTATAGGACTTCGGCCGAGCTCTCTCACCATTTTGAGCTGTGCGTGTTAAATTTGTACTCAAAGTGGTGGGACCTACAGTTTATTGCCGAATCCGAACGGCGGGTGAGAGCTTTTCATAGGAAATGTTTTACTCTCGTAGGTTTGCCATTTACTGCCGAGAGGTAGAGCGGTATAGAAAAATGTTTCTATGGAAAGATGTTGTTAGCCCCAGTCCGGGCTTGAACCGGGGACCTTTCGGCTCGCAGTCCAACGCACTAACCACTGAGCTACCGCAATATAAGATAAGATAAATATGAGTCATTCCATCATATAGTGATTGGTAGTACCATTTCAAAATTTGATATCATTTTGCCAATATATGTATTTTAGATTGTTTCCCCATACTTCCAAATGTCATCAAGCTTTATCAAATATTAATTTTTTTTGATCAATTTGATATGGAATGACTTTTCACAAACTACCATTTACGTCGTACTTTTTTTTAATTCTCAATATGATATTCTTGAATACCACAATATCGAAAAAAGTTTTGAAAAAATAAAAAAAAATATAAAAAATAGACTAGAAAACATCAAAAAAAAACATTTACATAATTAACTCGCAAAAGTGTTTTCCAACACTGTATCGACTGAAGTGCAAATATATGTAAAACAAAATATGTTTCAAGTTGTTTGTTTGGTTTAAAGGCACGTCATTGAGAGTATTTCGCTGATTAAAAACATTTCTTAAAGCATGTCAATTATACTAAGGCGCTTCACACATGTGCTGTATATATTTTTTTCTCAAGTTCAGCATTTTAGTGAATTCTACGTAATAGACGCCAAATGTGATAAACATTGACTTGAGGTTTTCCCAAAATATAATGTTCAGTATATACATTTTTATAATTAAACCGAATTAAAAGAAATAGAATTAAAATAAAATTAAATTTATAAATTTGTAAAATTATTGTGATAGTGTATAACATAAAATATAGTATATATTAAATATATAAAATATTATATATTAGCTGCAAACAATTTTTTTTTGTCTGCCTGTTAACACAAGTTTTTTAGCATATTGTAATATTTTATACAGTGTACTTTGAAATGTTATTTTGTGTGCCATGCGTGTGTCACAGACACCTGGCCTCCCCGAATACATTTTTGCGTCAGAGAAAATAAAATTTTTGGCACCTCAATAGTTATGTGAAACGCCTTCCGGGTAATTTAAAAAATGTAAACATTTCTGAAAAGCTTTATAATGCACTATGCGACAACAAGTTTTTATGCATACTATTAATTAAAAACTCATTCATAAATGCGGAAAATTAAAACAATTACTGTTTTGTGCGAAAGGTTAAACAATTTGTATTTTAAAATTATTTTTATATTTGGTATTTTATATTTTGAAGTTTATTCAATTATACTACGATATTCCCTATTTGCATTTTATACATCAAACATCATAACGTCCTTTTCAGCCATTTCTTATGATTAATAAAATATGGAACGTTGCATAATTAGTTTTCCACAAAACTTTAAACGTACATTTATTATTAATTATCAAAACTAATTTTAATATTCAAATAAATTCTATGATTACAATATTTTGTTATACAATTTTTGTAAAATTATTTTTTATGTTTCCGATTCAATTGCTTTGGAGACTATGTTAGTTCTTAAATCTGTGCCATTAATCGATTAATCAATTTCTGATTAATTGATTAATCAAGATTTTCGATTAACCAGAACATTAAATAATCAATTAAGCAGGATTCTGAATAATCAAAATGGTGATTAATCAAAAGTTCTGATTAATCAACTTTTGCGACGCAAAATATTTTAAAATACCTTACATGATTCTTGAACATAACGTAAGAAATATACAGTTTATATATGACATTATTTTTGACTCTTAAACGGCAACTGATCAATTAGCATATTCACAGTTTCAAGGTATTGGTACGACATTGTACGAATACGACAGTACGGCAATTGATAATACAATATTTCGTCAAATAAATGCAGTTGTTGATTCTTTTAAAATTAGGATTTTTTTAAATTATCATAAAATATTCCCTGATTTCAAAAGAAAAACAAATAAATTAACATTTTATTTTATTTAATTTTTCTTCATTTCACAAAATACGACACCAAAAAACAAGACTCAGGGTTACTCTCAATTACAACACTTGTGGTATTTCACTTTTATAAGGGATGCAACAACAAATTGAGGTTTCTCTGTTATTGTATCGTATATATACTACATGGTACGAATACCATACTAAAATACGATGAACTGTGAATACGCTAAATTTATTTTTACCTTGTCATAAACCAAATGATTACATTATCTGACTCTTATCATGCCTAGTCAAAAATTATTCAAGGGCCATGATCGGGCACAGATATTGACGGCCTGATAAAAAATGTGAACGAAAAAAAAACGTCAGAAATCGAATCCTATTAGTAGTTTCCTGATCATGGCCAGGGTTATGGCAAAGTAAAAATACGATACTTGGATTCCGATCTTGATTTTAGTAGAATTTTTACATGAATTTTTATTATGACCAAATTATTATGATTACTTATTCTTGGCTGAACATATATTTATGCGTATATATATAATTTATAAAAACATTTTTTCCGTGAATGAAAAATTTTATTTTCTAATAAATAGCTTCGAAACAATTCACAATTTTAAAATAAGTTTTTCTTTTATTGGCGAAACCCTATTAGAAATTCTACTATAAACATAATCGGGAATTGATGATTCTATTTTTACATTGTCATAACCCGATCAGTTACATGACAAATATGATCTTGCCATGTATTTTCTTGTAGGGTATATTTCTATTAGAAATTATGTTTTATATGTATTTTCGAAACGTAAAATCAAACAAATCATACACAGAAAACAATAATCGACGTAAATATAGCAACCGATATTAATTGCATTTATTAAGCAATCCAACAATCAAATTCACAATTTAATGAAAACATTTGATGTACTTCGTTAAATCAACAATTCGTTTGGCTAATATGAATATTTGTACGTCAATGCAGCAAATTAATTAGTCGCCGCAGTTTCAGCAATTATATTATACGAAGCATAGCAAATATTTTCATTGAATTAGTGAATTTAATTGCTGGATTGATTAATGAATGCAGTTAATATCTGTTGATATATTTACGTCGACTATTTTTTTGTGTGTACGAAAGATCAGCTGAATCGAAACGTATGAGTTATTTCATACCAATTTTGCATTGAATTTCTATAAAAGAATAGGCTGTTGGTTACATGATTCGTTTTATGTTATAAGACCAAGAATATTTGTCATCATAAATCTTTAAATAGGTATTTTAGGAAGTTGTTGAGTGGTGAAAAATATCTGATGTCAAGTCGAAATATAATATTTCTCAAGTATCAGAGCTTATTCAAAAATATAATGCGCCAAGAATAAACTGTTTATAATAAGGTTTCATTGTTGTAAATGATAAAACAAAATTAAAAGCCATCACGGCAAAGACATCCAACTAATAGCCAGTCATATTTTATTTGTTACTTTTTATGAGCCACGAAGAGGTGATTTAAGTTTAACACGAAATAAAAAAACTGATCTTTGCAACCTTTTGTTTGTAATTATCTACTACTGTTAGAAACTGTTATAACATAACCATGTTTTGAAAAATATAGCTATATTTACAATATAGGCAAAGTAAATATATATATGACATATGTCATTGCTAAAATAAAATGTACATGATTAATAAAATACTCAAGACTTTTACTACGATGTAATCATGTTTAATGCCTTACGCAAATATGATGTCAAATGAGCAAACAATATCGTCAAGTTGATGACGGATTCAGTGAAAACAACGAAGCGTCCGTCGTCAGTGACTGGTTTTTCTATGTGTATCGTCTGACTGACACGGTCTGTCTTACTACATGGCTAGGTGCTTATATAGTTTGAGAAAATTGAAGCCATTCATGCACATGTATTACATATTCTATTGTAGTTTTATTTTTTGCTGGTGATATTTGCAGACTCTTCAGTGATTGCAGTGATTTTTTTTATAGCAGTGTCTAAAATGTCACGTCACTCGCCCATTTGGATGACAAAACTTAAGTAATTCGAAATTAATAAGCAGAAAACAAATGTCATGCTAATTTTTGAAATTTTGTGCAAATTTAACGTTATTCTCGAAATTTAAATGCAGTTGCACGTTTGCTGATTTCTTAACAAACAAGTCCCATTATAAAGATTTGTTTATCATTAGAAGTGCAAAAAAGCAAACCGCAGAAACTTTTAACTATTGCGTGCATTAATTAAGGTTTTTTTCTTTATTTATAACACAACTTCCGAGTTGTCATTGAACTGGTATCTGGTGTTAATTAACTTTGTTTACTTTAATTTTTCTATATATCACTGAGACATTAAAGTTTGTTGATTGTTTGTGAAAAAGTGGAGCATGTTATGTATTTTTTTTTTTTGAACACTATGTAACTTAGAATTTTTACTACATTTGCGGGTAAAAGGAATTATTTAAATGTATCAATAAAACGTTGAAAATATACCTTTTTAATTTTATAACTCTATCTTTATTATTTAACGAGTTATCGCTAGCTAATGAGTTTTATGTTAGTGACGTATGTGGAAGGTAAATGTGTCCGTTGACCGATTTAGTTTATTTTCAAACTCAAAACTCCTTTTTTCTTAAATAAAGAGGTCCCCAAGTGTGTACGAATCCTGAAAATAACTACAAACATACAATCTAGAAAGAATTTCCTTTCATTTGAGTACACATATACAGCAAATAAATGTACATCATATTAATGAATTCCGTTCTTCAAGCCATGATTCATTGTATTGAAGAACCATTCATAATATTAATTACAAACGACATTAATGCTATGAATGCGATCATAAATATGATGTATGCTTTGTAACTGTCGAAAAAGTGTTCTTCAATATGATGAATTGCATGTGAAGAATACGTTTCATCATATAAATAAACTAAAACATAAAATACAACATATATGTACTTCATATTTAAGAATGCTTTTCATCAAACAAAATATCAATCAACATATTTTTATTTAATTAGTAAAAAGAAATGTCCATCAATTATTTTATTTGAAAAAACATTCAGTTCAACAATATTCATCATATTGAATATTATATTCATAAACTAGCTGGACCCGTGCACAGCTTCGCCCGTGCTAAATTTTTGTAATTGCAAAACTATATCGTTTATAAAGTGTGGATACATTTACGCCCCTTTTTCCCGTTTTTAGTGCAAGCCTAGTAGCTATTTTTCCCGCCCACATTGAACGTAGTGCCATGCCCATTTTTCCAATCCTGCTTACATTCTACGTTACTATTAAGCATTTTAAAATTATCCTTTGTTTCGATTTGTACAACTCTGCTCTTAGTCAGGAGTTAGCATTTTTAAAATTTGAGTTATATGTGAGGTGCCACGCCCCATTGTCCAATTCCGTCCACATTCAACGTGACGATTACAATGTTTAATATAATCTTTTGTTTCGATTTTCATAACTCTGCTCTTAGTAAGTAAAGAGTTATAGAAATTTTAAAGTTTTGGTTATATAAGAGATACCAAGCCCCGTTGTGTAAACCCGCCCATAATATACGTGACGATTGGAGTTTTAAATACGAACATTTGTTTTCATTTTTATAACTCAACTCTTAGTATGTCAGGAGTTATAGCAATTTTAAAGTTTTGGCAATATGGGAGGTGCCATGCCCTTTAATCCAATCCCGTTCACATTTTACGTGACGATTGGAGTTTGTAATATAAACCTAAGTTTCGATTTATATAACTCTACTCTTAGTAAGTCAGGAGTTACAAAATTTTTATAGTTTTTGTCATATGGAAAGGCACACGCCCTTTTGTTCAATTCCGCCCACATTTGTAAAAAAGATAAACAACTACAATATACGTCATTGAGTCAAATCTCATGACTGTGCTTATCTTAATTACATTGATATTTTTAATTAAAATTTCAATTTTACCACGCCCATTTGTGTGCCTCAGGAGGCGAATTTCAAATTTCACATATGTCCAAATTCCATGGTCCTAGGGTAAAATTTAGATATTTTCGATATTACGACTTTTCCTTTTTCCTAAACCACTCTTGCATTGAAACGAACAAAATACAAAAGGAATTAGGCAAATCTTATACACATCAAAGAACCAGAACTAGAACAGGTTAACAGTCTGCGAGGAACCAGTCACGTGCCTAATCTAGGACCGGTTCGTTTTCCCGTATGGTTAATGAACGGTGGTATCAATAGGATGAATCTGGTACTTGTTAAAAAATTTATAATATTTATGAAAAAATTTATCATGTTGATGATTTTTTGGAGTTTTATAGATTTAATAATAATAATAACAGTTTGGCACTACAGTCCTATAAGAACTTAGGCCGAGCTCTCCCACCATTTTGAGCTGTGCGTGTTATATTTGTACTCAAAGTGGTGGGACCTACAGTTTAATGCCGAATCCGAACGGCGGGTGAGAGTTTTTCATAGGCAATGTTTTACTCTCGTAGGTTTGCCATTTACTGCCGAGATGTAGCGCGGTATAGAAAAATGTTTCTATGAAAAGATGTTGTTATCCCCAGTCCAGACTTGAACCGGGGACCTTTCGGCTCGCAGTCCAACGCACTAACCACTGAGCTACCGCGGCTACGGATCTAGCTCGTCTAATTTCCTGTAATAGTGACTTAAACACACAAACGGACATTGCTAAATCGACTCAGCTGATCAAGAATGTATATAATTTTATAGGGTTATTATTAAGAACAAATCAGGTGATAATAATAAGATGTCCAATCATGTTTATATCATATCGTCATTGTAAAACGAAAAGTCACCAAATACATTTTTATGAAAAACTTAAATTTCGAGTTTGTTGATTAATATTACAAAAAGTAATTGATGCATTTTTAAAGTTAAAATATCAATTGATAGATTTATATTTTCTTATGGTGTGGCTGAAAAAATTGAGATCATCGATTAAAAATTGACAGATATATAAATATTTTTGTAAATGAATATTTGGCATTTTGAAAATGTATTTGGTGACTTTTCGTTCCACTACGACGATATGTGCTAGATTATTTTAGGTAGAATTCAGACAGGTTTCTGCGTAAAGTATGGATCAGTTAACCTTACCTAAATTTAAAATAAAGCATAGCCTATTCAAAAATGGACCGCATTATTCCAGGGGGCGTATTCTGATTAGACATTCATGTGCAATCAGCCTAACCTTAACAACTTTCTACTGGGGTATTCGTTTACTTACTTACTTACTTACTTAAATGGCCCTTACAACCGTGGGTCGGTTTTGGCCGCTGAGATGAAGCCGCGCCAGTCGGATCTGCTTTGCGCGCGCTGACGCCAGTTAGAAATACCAAGCGTTGCCAGGTTGTCCTCAACTTGGTCTTTCCAACGCAGATTTGGACGCCCTCTTCTACGCTGTCCACCTTCGAGTTTCGATTCAAGCACCTTCTTGGCTGGAGTGTTTTCATCCATTCGTTCGACATGACCTAGCCAGCGAAGCCGCTGGATCTTGATGCGCTTGACTATGTCAATGTCGTCGAATAACTCATATAGCTCGTGGTTCATCCTGATTCGATACTCGTTAGCAAAGCAGATAGGGCCAAAGATTTTACGGAGAATCTTTCTCTCGAACGCTCCCAGTACTCTCTCATCGGTGGTGGCCAGCGTCCATGTTTCTGCACCATAAAGTAGGACGGGCATGATGAGTGACTTGTAGAGCGTTATTTTTGTCCGGCGAGAGAGGGCTCTGCTTCTCAATTGCCTACTGAGCCCAAAGTAGCACCTGTTGGCAAGAGTTATTCTCCGTTTGATCTCCAGGCTGACGTCGTTGTTGCTGTTTACGCTGGATCCCAGATAGACGAAGTCCTTCACAATGTCGAACTTGTGGGTGTCAAAATCAGCTTTTTGTCCAAGACGCACGGACTCTTTTTTGCTTGTTGACACAAGGAACTTCGTCTTGTCCTCGTTCACCGCTAGACCCATTCGACGCGACTCTTTCTCCAATCTGGAGAATGCTGCGCTGACTGCTCGTGTGCTCCTGCCAATGATATCAATATCGTCGGCATATGCGAGCAGCATGACACTTTTGTTGAGGATAGTGCCGCTTTGACGGAGTTCGGCAGCTCGAACTATTTTCTCCATCAATAAGTTAAAAAAGTCGCACGATAGGGAGTCACCCTGTCTGAAACCTCGTTCGGTATGAAATGGCTCGGAGAGGTCTTTTCCTATTCTCACTGAGCAACGTGTGTTGCTCAGGGTCATCCTGCAAAGTCTTATAAGTTTCGCAGGTATACCGAACTCAGACATTGCGGCGTATAATCGTTCCCTTATCGGAGTGTCGAAGGCGGCTTTATAGTCGACTAATAGGTGGTAGGTGTCGATCTGTTTTTCTAGGGTCTTTTCCTGGATTAGGCGCAATGTGAAAATCTGGTCTATGGTGGACTTTCCAGGTCTGAAGCCGCACTGATAAGGTCCAATCAGTCTGTTGACGATGGGCTTCAGTCTTTCACATAATACGCTCGATAGAACCTTGTATGCGATATTGAGTAGGCTGATCCCACGGTAGTTGGCGCAGATAGTGGGATCCCCTTTCTTAAGGATTGGGCAGAGTACACTGAGGTTCCAGTCACTTGGCATGCTTTCATCCGACCATATTCTGCTTACGAGCTCGTGCATGCTCTCTATTAGCTCTTCGCCTCCGGTCTTAAACAATTCAGCAGGCAGGCCATCAGCACCTGCGGCTTTGTTGTTTTTCAGCCGAGCAATGGCTGTTCTGACCTCGTCATGGTCGGGTGGCGGAATCTCAACGTCGTCATCAAGTACTGGGGTTGCCGGGTTTGCTTCTCTATCGGTGGAATTGAGGTCATCATCACCGGTCAGCAGTTTAGAGAAGTGATCCCTCCATATTTTCAGTGTGCTCTGGATATCTGTCACTAGATTTCCGTTCTCATCTTTACAGGGTATTCGTTTAGCAATTTGAAAAAAGTATTTTTAAAATTTAATTGTTAAGTTTTATTTATATCGTCTAACATGTCTCCCAATATGGATCAATTTGTGCACAAACATAAATAATAATAATAAAAATAATAATAAATCATTCATGATGCAATATGATGATTTATAGCTCATTCGATGCGAAACACGTGCAAATCGAATACATCACAGCTATATTGACATAGCTTCAGTAATAATAAGTTGTTAACTTGTCACAGCCAACAAACAGCATTAAAAAATATTATAATTTACATTAAATAAATAAAAAAAATGACATTGAAACTTGAGCAACATGACACAGACAGCACCTACTGTACGGCTTAACGTACAACAGGAGTCTTTGTCGTGATTTCGTTAACTTCGTTAAGCCCGTGACAGATATTTCAAAAGTTACGACTCAACAATAGTTTTTATCGATTAAATTGATCGCTAAAACTTCGATGACTAAAAACCTAAAATTGTCCACCATATAAGACGATGACACTGATGACGTGATGAACACACCCAACTTGTCTGCGAAGTGTTAAATGTTTTTATAATATATGATAATATTAATCATGATGTATTTTATAATTAAATTTATTCTGTTTTTTATTTTTTTTTATTTTTCCCTTTATGAATTTAAATTTTGTACATAATGAAAAATATTTTATTAGCTAGCCAAATACTTAACCAAACAACATTTATTTTCAATTTCAAAAACAGCGTTTTCGAGTGAAAGACCCCTTCAATGTTCTTTTTAGACAGGTGCTGCTATTAAGTATTAAGATGTTGGTATAAACATCTTTTCATTTTCCGCAGCTAATAAATTAAGTGTTTATTCGGGTTTACTATATAAACAATTTACTGTGTAGATTTTTGCAAATTATTTCTGTTTTAGCATTATAATGTAGTCTCAAGTACACAGAAGAAACAGGCATCCGCAAGTGATGATCATGATTATCTTGAATTTGAAAATTCAAAAAAGAAATACGTCGGAATATTTCCATGATGACGCCATCAAACAGTTTTTCAACAGATATTGAATTATTTTTGTATTTCGCTTTTTTTGTGCAAAATTATTTTGAAATTTTAAAAAATCAATTTTTTGAGACTTTATATAATTCAAGGAGATGCCAAAATATGACCTAAATATGAGCACTGTTTATTTAATATTTTTGCAAGAAAGTACCTACTTAATTTCGTATGTTTTCATAAATTCTGAAATATCAACAACTACATCCTATACATTATTTACTATTTACTGATTTTGATTGAAAACTCAGTTTTCTTTTTTCTTATTAACTTAAAGTTTTTCAGAAAATTCGAATTACATTTCATTTTCTTTTTTAAAATATTGGCGCATAATCATAGACAATTTAAAATCGACTTTAAATATAAAATTTTCTTTTTGACAATTTATTCTATAGAAAATTTGAAAAAAGTCGATTCTAATTTCAGATTTGACTTTTAATTGTCTATGATTATGCGCCATTGCTTTTAAGTTACTTCTTAGAAATAATAAAAAATGCAATACTTGCTAAAATTATTTTCAAAATACTTAAAACTTCCATTCAAATTGTCAAGACAAACTTTAATATTTAAAAAATCGACAATATTTAAATCATTTCAAGATATTTGGAACTTGTTGTTGTTTTTAGACAAATTTTTAATAATTAGGGGATTCATATCAAGCGCGTAAACCACGTAATTTGTGGAAATCCCGTAAATAGTAGAAATTTACGCAAAAATTGTATGAGAATATTTTACGCACAACTCGTAAATTTATTTGTCGATTTTTATGTGAAAATAACGTAAATAAAATTTCTTGAATATTTTGTTTTATTTTTCGTTAGTTGTCAATAAAATTAAGTTTTGTGGCAAATGTGTTGTCGTTGAATTGTGTTGTGAAATGATATAACTAAAAATGGCGTACAAAAATGGAGTATAAAATAGTTTACGCGAAGCCTGATAAATGTGCGTTCATGTCGAGCTACGCGTAATTTTATTTTTTTACGAGATGATAAATTTACAGTGCTGATATGAATCCCCTTAATTTTTATAGTATTTAAGATATAAACACCGAAAAAATTACTGTAATAAATTATACCACATTTATGTCTTCTTTTTAAAAAAAAAACGCAGTTCATATAAATTTTGATCGTTTTTTAATACATGTGTATTAATTTGTCTGGATTTTACTACACAATGTATTAGAAATTCGTTTTCTACATAATGCAAAATATGTAGTATGTATTTGTTTTCTGTATTTTTTATTTTTGAAATACGTGTACTACATAATACATAAAATGTATTATGCAATTATTTTGTGAATTATAGTTTAAAACTTAAATTATAAATTATTAACATATTATTATAAATTCTTCTATAAAATATATTCTATAAATTTACTATAAATTCCCCTGTATACAATAATATGTATCACTTAAAGTTAATTGTTTTTATAAAAATTTGATTAAAATTGAATTTAGTATATAAAATCTTAAAATGAACAGCCCTATTAAAATGTCTCTAAATATGAAAACATAATAATTCAAAAATAGCTAAGTTTTGTTTATAATTTTAAAACCAAATGTTTAGAGTTTCCAATAATAAAAAAATAATGTCCAATTTAAAATAATATTCGAATGTATATGGAAGACTTGTCAAAACGCCACCAATTTGTTAAAGCTGTACACCGCAAAAATTACTGTAGCAAATTATATACATTTTATGTCTTTGTTTTGAAAAAAAAATATTTCTACTACATTTTGTTGGTTTTTAAATACATTTGCCTTAATTTGTCTTATTTTTTACTACACCATGTATTGAAAATTCGTTCTCTACATATTGCACAAACTGTACTGATGTTTTGTTTTTTGCTTTCATATTATTTTTATGTGTTTTAACCGAAAAGAAACATTTAAGTGCTTGCCATTCCTTTGAGTCGTTAGAACTGATGATACTTAGTGGTGCTTCCATCTTATGATCAGGAAATATTTTGTTTTATTTATATTTTTATTTATATATTTATTTATTTATTTATTTATTTATTTATATATTTATTTATGTGTAGATTTTATTTTGTGGTTGTGGGTAACAATCTTTAGTTGTATTTGTACTATACAACTAAATAGTTTTCAGATTTATAATTCTTGTATCTTATTTTTGGTATTAAAAAAAATATATTAATATTATTCATTCATATAATTTTCCTAATTAATAAAAATAAATATGTTATTTAATAAATTATCACATCAAAGTAAAATAACTACATATTATTGTAAAATTAAAGGCATATGTTGTAATTTCTTTGCATATTTCTGGACGTATAAATAAAGACAAAATGTAGGTTTTTTAATACATATGTATTGAAATTTTATATAGAAAAGCTATTAAATTATGTAGTAGTTTTCCATATAAATGTGCTTTTGGGCGTAAATCAAATACATATGTATTTATTTTAAAGACATTTTTAGTTATTTTTAATACAGTAGTTTTTTCGGTGTAGTTAAATAATAAGATTATTTACTTATATTTTTCTACTTTTTTAACCTAATATTTGAACTTTTTTCATAATTTAAATATAATTTTAAAGATATTATTTAGAGATATCAATTATCATTGCACTCTGTTTATATATTTATAAATATTATAATATACGTAAAAAGTTAGTAATTTTGATCGTCAGTCGCAACTTTGTTACATATGTAGAACCATAAATCATATTCTAGATTATCATTAGATTCAAAATTCCAAAGATAATAACACAGATAATCTAAAAACGGTCTAAAAATATCTATATTTTTCGTATTAGTTCTAAACAATATTAAAAACCATGTGTTTTTCTATTTTTTATTAATTCAAAAGTAATTTAATGAATTTGATTGTATTTGAAAAATTCAGTATCATTAATTTAATAATTTAATAAAACAATGGTACAAACAAACAAACTATTTTATTAATTGTTTGAATATTATTGTTCTAATGGTTTGCATCCTTTTGAAAATTGGTCAAAAATTGTTTTTCTCTTACAATACTATTAATTTATCAGGATGTAATATTATATGGAATTTAGTTCTTCAGTTCTTTAGTTTCTTAAGAGAAATATTTTCTCTGAAGATGTTATGATACTTTTTCGACTTCAACATTTTGGTAATTGATGATCCAAGATAGATACTTAAAGGATATAGCAAAAACATACTTAGGAATACTGTTACAATCGGTTCTCAGACGTCAGAAGCGCACAATTTCGTTACAAATTAACTATATATGGCTGAAAACGGTGCTTTTAAAACGAAGATCGTCGAAAAGTTGCTGATTTTTTTTCAGTTTTTTAAAAAATGAAGAATGATGAAAAAGTTAGGTTCGCGAGAAATACATTATTGTTATTATATGTTTAACCAGTTTTAAAGGTATTTATAAAAAAACTTCACTTCTTTCGCTAAATTTTTTCACTAAATTTTAGTGCTATTTCACGCCCATTTTCTATATCAAACAACATTTTATTGTTCCAGCTCTTTTATTTCTATAATCATGATTTTTAAGAGATTGGCAGGCATACATGTATCGCAAAATCGATTCAAGGGGTGACGCTGATCAAGAATTCTATACCGGCCAGGCTTCCATTTGCGTGTTAATATCGGATGACTAAATTTAATATACCCTTTCAATATAAGGTATTTAGTATCAGTAACCGCTAAGAACCGGAATCGGTACATTTTCGATTTTTGAAACCGAAACGAAAAGTTATTAAAAAAAAGATAGAAATCGTAACAGCTATTTTAAAATCTTAAAACCAGAATCGGAACCGATATAATAGTCCCTGTCAGTCAGCGCAAAGAACCAGAATCGTAACCGTTTCGATTTTTAAAACCGGAATTGGAACCGAAATCGAAACCCATATTATTTTATACCCTACACTAAGAGTGAAAGGGTATATTCAGTTTGGTACGCTGTTAGTAACACCCGGAAGGAAGCATCTCCGGTATGGAAAAGTATATATATTCTTAAGGTTATGCTGCTCCCTAAGTCGATATAGCGATGTCCGTCTGTCTGTTGAAATCCCTACTACTTAAAAAATTGAAGAGTTATATAAATGAAACTCATAATTTAGATTACTTATATACCTACGCTGTATTGGCGAGATCGGTTCATTGTGACCTGTGATCTGACCACTTATATTCAAATACCACATATAAAATGTACATCCACTGATCAATTTTACTGTATACGTGTTTAGGTAATCTTTTTTGCTCAAATATATACAGACTTCATGCTCAAATACATGGAAATAATGTTTTCCCGCAAAAAGACTTGTAGTTCCCAAAAAAAAAAATCTATAACTATAATTTTGATAATCCTAACTATCATAATAACACCTACTTTAAAATTTCCCATGTGTTATAACCCAACTTGTTTTTGATTGGAATCGGCTTCTTTAAAAATCTTGGAGCCAAAACCGGAACCAATATTCCAAAGGGTTTTAGTACCTGTTTAGTATAGAGTATTGAAAAAATCATGTTGAACAGTGTTATTAGCATAAACAATGATATCGAAAGTGAAGTAAGTAATTTTAAATTTAGACATGATGCCATAAGTCACAGACATTTTTTTTACTTGTAAATAAAATTTTCCTTTTTCATTATTTTTATGATAAAATTGCATTAAAATATTTAACCCAAATTGAATTCAAAATGCTGCATTAAAAAATAAATATATTTTCTATTTCTTAATTATTACTTTTCGTTATCTTGATGTACGTCTCGTTTTATGATGGATTTTTGATTTGCCATTTTACCAGCTGGCCACTCATTCTATGGTTTATAATTAGCATTACGTTGTCATTCGTCGTCCGCTCGTCGTGCAGCATTTTCGAGATAAATCTTATGAAACCTCTGCTTCTCCGTTAAATTACTTAATACTGCAATAATTTATTATAAATCAAAAAGTATTCTTTACAAGATGAAACTGAGCCATGAAAATGTCATGGGTCACATCTTGCCGATGGGGTCATCAGCAATGGGGTGCGCAATAAGAATCACAATGGAACGAATGCCAATAATTATTGTTATTGACTATTGTAATATGACACAGAAATCTATAGAGTTTCTAAAAAAAAAATACAACTTTATTTTTATAGTTAAAATGTTTCAATTCTTTTATTATTTTTATTACCATTTAATAGATTATTTTTCTCACATGTTAAGAATCATATACTATCCAACGGATTTATTCATACTTTGAATGTATTTCCAATCATTTATAGTTTTTTCTATTTTGTTTTAGTGCTAAAAGTTCAATACTAAATAAAACGGCGAAATATTTATGTTTTACGCCATAAGAAATGAATGGAAATTAATGAAATACCACATTTAATATTTCTTAAATAAACTTCTAATAAATCACTAAACACTGAAATGGTTTTATTGTACAGCATAATAAGAACTAATTGCTTAAACTTTTAATACATAACTTTTTCTTTTGTATTTATGACGAAATAATATTTACAATTCATAGTTTCTTTTTTTTTCATTTTTGTATTACTAAATTACTAAAATTCAAATTATGCTTATATAGTGCTTTGTTCTATACAAAATATAATTATTTTATTAAAAAATATAGCTACATATATTGTTGTTGTTAACAAACAAACTCATGTTTTTTTTTTAAATATTTTCAACAAAGGTACGCGAAATAATTTCTCATAGACAGATTTTTCTATACATATTTTTATTATTGGGGAATTATTAGAATTCATAGAGTTATTTGTTCGGTTTTGCGTTTATAACAAATGCTGCTAAATATAATTCTGCGAATTAAGGTATTCACACTCGACTATATCAAATATACTTTTATATTTTAGATTAATGCATTTGCTGACGCAAATACTATGTATCTATTTAGTATTTTTATTCTTTTTTGATCCATTATTGTGTAATTTTCTTAACATAAATTACGTTTTTCTTATTGACTACGATTTTACAAATTTCTACTACAATTAGTTTACGGTTTTGCTGGAAAAATGGTATTTTTTAACGTTATGCGCATTTCGCATAACTATTTTAGTATTTTAAAAATTGTTTTTCAATATTATTTAATTATTTTTAATTTTATATTACTGTGCCATGTATAGAAAACACATAAAATGTATGCGTTAAAAAAGCAAAAACCATACAACGTAGTTTTTCTCAATGGATGAGCTCGACGATCGATCGTTCGGTAAACGATTATGCGCGAATTTTTCTTAAGACCTATGGACGTAATATCGGGATGGGAGTGTGCAAAGTGCGTTGCGGCGATATCGTTCGTTTCTATGTTTTTTTTTAATGATTTTTGTTTGTAAGTGTGCAGAAAAAAGTCAGAATTCACGTTTGAATTAACAATATCTAATAAATGTTCGCAATTTTTTTAGGTATAGAAATTCCAAGAAATTGCGTTAAATATTGATTGTTCAATTGTGAGCTCCGACCTTTAAAAATTAATAAAATTAGAATTCAGAATAATTTTTTCGTTAGTTCTTTGATGCAGTCATAAATTAGTTTCTGGCACGGCGCAGTGACGTTCTTCTTTTTTTTAGCTAATTTAAAAAGAAAACTTTAGAAATTGATTTCTTTTTTGTTGGCAAATTAATAAAAACGTTCTTGATTTTTTGATTATTTATTTTTGTTTAGTACTGGTGAGAAATTCTGTGTGCAAAGGTGGGTGAGAGTGCGTTTAATTTATTTGCTATGTTATTTTAACTTTTTCCTTGTATTTCTTTTTATTCTTTTTTTTCTATGCAAATTAGTGATTTTGCTAAAATATAAATTTGTTAAATCACAGAAAGCATTTTCATTTTTTTTTTATTGTTCAACATATATGCTACAAATATTCCAAGTTGTTGGCATTTTATTGCTTGCCATTTGGTTTAACACATCAGCAGCAACAAGTCGAAAATCAAGTAGTGCGTGCTGTAAAATGGTTTGATTTTGTTGAATGATTTGAATCACGTACCCGCTATACATAATACAACCTATTACATGACTTTTATGCTATTTGGGCAATTTCAAAATGTAACAAATTAAATGAAACAAAATATTATATTAAATTAAAGTCCAAAGTCACAAATAACACAGTACAACATACGAACTAACAAAAGACTTCTATAAACAGATTTAGATTTTATGAAAGAATACAATAGAGGTTTTGACATGATTTTCTATTAACTGCATCTTATAATTCTCGGCATAAATATTATTTTATATCTTTCTTTTGTTAGATCTAAATAACGTATGGAACATTCTATGTAAGAAATATCAATGTTTCAATTTTATTTAATTTAGATGGAAATAAGTCAAGAGTTATAAGAAAGCTTTGTACTTTTTTTAATTTTTCCAATATTTCTGACTATCCACAGTATTTATTGTAAATCTATTGTGCTGTAAATCTATTCCCTACATTTTTGTGGTTCATATTAAATGTATTCAAAGTTCCCTTTGCAAAATATGCACTACTGCACTCTACAGTATTTAGTGCATTTTTTAATGACAGTCGATAGTATTATAGTGAGATCTCTACAGCGACTCTGCAGTATATGTTTCATTGGTGTCAAGTAGGGTAAAGGCATTTTTTTCAAGACATTCAATGTTTTGAAAAACAAAACCAAATGACACTACTGTTGCTGAACATGCAACGAATACAGTGAGTGCAGCGATTGAGCGCAACGAGTGAGAACATTGAAAGCAACAACTTATCTGCCGCTCAGCGTTCGACGACAGTAATGTTGTTGTCGGCATTTATGCGTTTACAATAAATACAAAAAATTGTATTAAAAAAAAATAAATAAATGTGTTCAATAAAAACAACGCATTGGTCGAAAAAAATTAAATATTATTTGAAAAATATTAAATATTAAATATGTTCGATACATAAAAAACTTAATATAAAATGTTTTTGTTGAAACAAAATTTTTTTTTATTGAAAATTGTTATCCTGGACTATAATGTTGTGTTTTTAGAACAATTTCAAAATTAAAAAAACGAAAAAAAACATTTGAACCATTATATTTTTTTGGAAGAAAAATAGTTCCAACAGCTCTTCCAGTTTTCGTAATCGTGATTTCAACAGACAGATGGACGTAAAGACAGACGGACATCGCTAAATCGACTCAGGAGATCATTCTGTTCAATAACGTATATACTTTTCCATACCGCATATGACTCCTTCTGTGTGTTAAAGACGGATTTAGAATTTACCCTTTCACTCTTACTGTAGGGTATCTCGAAAAATTGTTTAAAATAATATTTTGAAAAAACATAATATTTAAAATAATTAATTGGAGGACAATTTTTTTTACGCATCTAAAAAAAAAATGTTTTTCGAAGATAAAATTCGTATGGCCCGAAAAAAAATTTATAAAAAAAAATTCCCAAAAAATTCTCCGAAAAAAAAATTGTACGAATATGAAAAAAATTGAACGAACATTTTTTTAAATAAAAATTATTTTTTCGAAACAAAAAAAAAAAAATAAAATTTTATATTCTTTGAAGATTTATGTATTTTTAATTTTAAATGGTATTTTAATTTATTTCTTTAAAATAGGTATACTACGAATTACAAATCTTGAGGTTCTAGAATCAATCTAATGTTTTCCCATTACAGTGTGTCTTTTTTACACGATATTCTCAGAAATTGTGTAAAAACAGTATTTGGTGTAATTGCAAATTAAAAAATAGTTTAAGTGATTCTAAGGTTTAAACTTAGTTTAAATTTGTCCACAGTTTAAAATGTCTTAGTTCCTAATCAAAACGGCTGAATGTCTTTACATTTTACAGACAATTAGAAATCAGTTAATTTGTTATTTTAAATATTTTTATATATCGAATAATGGTGAAATTATATCTAGTTTAAACTAAGTTTAATTGGAAAATGTTACAGAAAAACTGGATGAACAATTGGAGACACAACCTACATACCATGAGTGACCCAGCCAACGTCTTTCGAAATACAAAAAGAGGCAGTTCAACTATTTAATGTAAATTTACCACTTAATAAACATTTAACTTAATAAACATTTAGCAGCGGTAGCTCAGTGGTTAGAGCGTTGGACTGGCGAGCCGGTTCAAGCCTGGACTGGGGCTAACAACATCTTTTCATAGAAACATTTTTCTATACCGCGCTACCTCTCGGCAGTAAATGGCAAACCTACGAGTGTAAAACCATTGCCTATGAAAAGCTCTCAACCGCTGTTCGGATTCGGCAGTAAAAACTGTAGGTCCCACCACTTTGAGTACAAATATAACATGCACAGCTCAAAATGGTGAGAGAGCTCGGCCTAAGTTCTTATAGAACTGTAGTGCCAAACTATTAAACATTTAAGTAATTTTTTTTTTTTGAAAAATTTTGGTCTTTCTCTGAATGATTTAAAAGCCACAGGTGTTATCACTCGAAAGTTACGCGAAAAGTTATGCACCGTTAAAATTTAAATTTAAAGTATAAAAAAAATACGATTATAGTTTTCAAACTATCAATCGTTAAAGTTTTATTGCCAACCGATTAACATGAATGTTTTACTAACACCAAATGATTTTGATATTCCTGATATAGCATGACGAATTATTTATACACAACGTTATTAGGATATAGCATTTGCATTAATTTTCCAATTTTGAATGATCACAGTCTGCCATGTCTCGAAGTTCTTCGATGAACAAAATTTTCTCGAACTAAAAAATATTCGATCTCGAAAAATTTTCGATCTCGTTGCTTTCTCACTACTATTTTTAAATATTTTTAATATTTATCACATCGATATCGCAATGTTTTTCCAATCATGCTCGATATACGATGCGATATCGATCCAGAATCGTTTTTTTTTTTCGATCCGAATAAATTCTCGTACGATATCTGCGTACATCTTAAAAGGAATTATATAATAACTACGAAATCGTAATCGAGATAGAATGAAATACTCGACATCTCGAAGCGATATCGAATGGCAGACTGGGATTGTTGAAAAATTTAAAATGACGTTCATATTTATGATGCATTTTTAATTTAAAAGTTTTTAAGATTAAAATGTGTAGTTTTATGAAAAAAAAAAACTTTTGTTGTACTGTGTAATTTACAAAATATAAAATTACATTTTTGTTAAACAATATAATAAATATTTTATTATTTGAACCTTTAGTTCTTTATTTTATAATTTATTTAAAATGTTCAGCTACTTTGAAATATTTAAGTTTTTATACTATCATTTTCACACATTTTGATTCCATTATTTTGCATATTCATTTCAATTTTTGATTTCATTCGTATTTTCCTGCATATCAGCTGGTTCACTTACACACACAAGAGGGGGAGTACCATACTATAAACGAAACGGTATTCTTTAATATAGCAACTATTTGAACAAATACGTAAACTTACAAATAGTTTGAGTATTTGCATCTACGACGTATGTAAGTATATTGTGAAAAGATGAAATTTTATTTTGTAGTTCTATTAAAATTTCTATGTTCTATGCTATTTAAAATGTTTCGCTAATATTTTGTAGTATTTTAAGTACCGTTTTTGTTTTTGTTTTATTTTAATTCTTTTTTGATTCAATTACTATTTCTATGCTGGTTTTGTTTGTTTAAAAACTAGGTATTCGTACGGTATGGTAAACACTACGTTTTATTGGAGTTTTGCTTGTAAAAACTCTAAGTAATATCAGTAGTTACTAAGTAGAGGTTACTACGTCGAAGTACTTACGTTAAGAAGTTGGTATAATTGGTGCACAGTATGAATTGGAATTGTAGGAGATTAATTTATTTATTAATTAATTTTTTATGTAGTTTCTTTTTTTCTAAACGGTTTTGCGAAAATGTGGTCAAATGGCTACGTATACATTTTAGAGTACTTGGTGTTTTGGTTTAAGTAATTCGATTCTTTGTTTTGTGACAGTGTAGTAAATTTTTAGAGGATAATGTGAACATAATACATGTAACAAATTACTGAAAAGAGAGCTATAAATCAAAAAAAAAAAAAAAAAACTAGAAAAACTAAAATAAAACAAAATAAATGGAAATTTTTGCATTACGAGTACTTTTGTTTATTATTATTAATAACTAAATAAAAATGTGTTAAATTCTGAAATGTGCATTTTTGATAAACCAATTTTACTTATTTTAAAAAACAGAGGCTTTTTTAACTATGCTAAAAATTAAAAATGCTAAAAATTAATAAAAAAGGAAACAAGTAAAATGTGTCAAATTACAGGAAATTAAAATACTAGAGACAAAAAAGTAATAATTAAAGTAATTCATATTGATGAAGAATCTCTTCAGGCAGATAAGAGACAATTGAGATATATGGAAATAAATTGGGACTTTTATGAAATTTTATTTGGTCCCCATGCAATTTGTGAGGTGAATACAGTAAGAATTTTTAAAAACACGTCATATTCAAATTTAAATTCGCTCAATTTTGTTTTTTTGCTTTTACAGAATTCGAATTTTCATTAAAAAATGATAAATATTTCTGTGGAATTCAATTCGAATTTGGTTTTTTATTTGAAATATTTGAATGTCAATCAATATTTCATTGAATTTCAATACGAATTTGGTTTTTCTTTTTAAATATTTGAATTTCAATCAATATTTCGCTGGATTTCAATATGAATTTGGTTTTTCATTTAAAATATTTGAATTTCAATCAATATTTCATTGAATTTCAAGCCGAATCTGGGTTTTCTTTTTAAATCCATGAATTTCAATCAATACTTCATTGGATTTCAATTCGGATTTGGTTTTTCTTTTTAAATGTTTAAATTTAATCAATATTTCATTGGATTTCAATTCGAATTAGTGTTTCTTTTTAAATCCATGAATTTCAATCAATACTTCACTGGATTTCAATCCGAATTTGGTTTTTCCTGTTAAATGTATGAATTTCAATCAATATTTCATTGGTTTTCAATCCGAATTTGGTTTTTCTTTTTAAATATTTGAATTTTAATCAATGTTTCATTGGATTTCAATCCGGATTTCAATCCGAATTTGTATTTTTTTTTAAATCCATGAATTTTAATCAATACTTCACTGGATTTCAATCCGAATTTGGTTTTTCCTTTTAAATGTATGAATTTCAATCAATATTTCATTGGTTTTCAATCCGAATTTGGTTTTTCATTAAAAATATTTGAATTTCAGTCAATATTTCATTGGATTTCAATACGAATTCAGTTTTTCTTTTTATATATTTGAATTTCAATCAATATTTCATTGAATTTCAATCCGAATTAATTTTTTCTCTTTGAATATCAATAAATATTTCGCTGGATTTCAATCCGAATTTGGTTTTTCATTTCCAATATTTGAATTTCAATCAATATTTCATTGGATTTCAATCCAAATTAGGGTTTTCTTTTTAAATATTTGAATTTCAATCAATATTTCGCTGGATTTCAATCCGAATTCATTTTTTCTTGTTGAATGTTTGAATTTCAATCGCAAGTAAATTTCAGAACATGCTCGAATGACGTTTTTTTTTTTACATTTTAAGTCTCTTATCAGCTCTAACAAAGTATTCAATAATATTATTTAATTTTTTGCTATAATATAAATGTGTAAAATTTATAGGAAACATATCTTTCTAAAAGAAAATACAGAACGCAAGCGCAATATTAAAAAGAAATAGTACAAATTTTAAAGCATTCATTGACAGCTAATTATTTTTATATATTACATTAGAAACTAAAATTTATTGGCATTTTATAAACAGTTTTGTTTTTAACAAATTCATCGAGTGCTTGCAAAACGAACGAGCGACAGAAAACATCAAGCATTATTTTATGAAATTAAAAAAAAATATTTTATTTTGCTCGCAAGTAGTCAAAGAAATTAAAAAACTTTAATAAAATCAATTAAAATTTTATGCATGGCCCAATTTGTGTAAATTTTTTTATTTGTTTTTCGTCGTTTCGCTCTTCGAGGACCTGAGGACCCTGAGGCACGCGTTCTTCTTTTTTTTTATTTTATTTAGTTTATATTAAAGTCTGCTTAAATTAGTTTAATTTTTCATTAAATATTTTTCATTAATAAACAATTGTTTTAAATTCCCTTAATTTTTTGGCGTTTACATTTTTTTATTTTATTTCGTTTTAAATTCTTCTTCTGCTAGTTTTAAGTTTAAAATATATTATTTAATCTAAATTTGCTCTGGCTACGCTCAATTTTGTTTTTCTTTTTTTGTTGTTTTTATTTTATTTAGTTTTTATATATTTTAAAATTAAATTTAATTTAAAAAACATGTTTTTTGTAATTTATTTATTTAATTAATTAATTCACTTTTTTGTGTTTTTTTAACTTTAGTTTGCATTTGCAGCATAAAACTTTGTTTAATTACGTTGCTTATAAATGTATTTATCATCATTATCATCATCATCAGCTGCTGCTAACAGTACAGACGCACACCATCCAGTGACAGGACCTGCTTTAATTTTCATTTACTCTGCCGATTTGGCTCCGGATACAGATGCACTCCTTCCACGGTGAATATTGATGTTTCTGCAAATAGAAAGAATCACATTTTTCATTTCAATACAATAAACTGCAAATTTGGAAGGGAATACAACAAAAAAATTACTATGTTTCTGTTACGTTTTGAAAGTGATCCAGCTTAAAACTTGATTTATATCGCTATTGATTTGTGGCAAATGTAGAACATTTGAAGCTATTATCAAAGTTGAAGTAATAGGCTACAAAGACAAGAGCAATCACACTTTAAAATTACTATGTAATACAGAATTCTAATGCATTACCTTTGTTCCCATACACATTCGTATGTATTTGATTTTTAGATTTTGTACATATTATCACTGCTAAAATTAATGCAAATACCTGATCCATTTTTTGTCAACTGTTAATTTAAGTTAATTACATTTTTTATGAACTTTTGACAAGGTTTATGCAAAATACTAAAATATATCGGCATTGTAAAAATAAAAAAATAGTTTTATGAAAATGTGTATTTATACGGAAATAAGTCATTTTATTGAGTATTATCTGCTGTATGTAATTTAGAATTTTGGTGCAATTGCACATTTCTATGGAATACCAATTGCTTAGTATAATTTGGTCTTTCGAATGTTAATACCATTACATTTTCTAATATTAATCAAAAAGATTTATTTAAAGAATGACAATGTTAACTACGATGCATCTCATTTGATAATTACAAAAGGATAGATATATTTTTAAGATGCTGAGGATCGATCTTATGGTCCTCTATACATGTATAAAAAAAAATTAATGCAATAGGTCCTATATCTATTCTATATAGATTTTTATAATCTTTACATTTGATATATTTTTATATAATTCGGGGATTCTGATATTTATTCTAGCATTATTAAGAAATTTGCATTCGAAAATGCCAAACACTTTTTAGCCACTTTTAGGAATAAATTATTTAACTAAATAAAAGTTATTTTCCAACAAACTTTAAATGAAGTTTAATTTATAATTGTTAAGTCTATTTTTAATATAAAAAGGATTGCGAATACTCCTATTTGTTTACAAGAGATTTAGTTTTGAAGTTGAGATACAAATTTTTGCATTTAGAAAATTCAGACACATTTTAGAATAAATTATTAAACTTAATAAGAGATTTTCAAACCAATTTTAAATGAAGAATCATTTTTAATTGTAAAGGCTAATTTTAAAATAAAAATCATTCTTAAAATTGCTATTTGTTAACATGAGATTTAGATTAAATCTAAAGAATTAAATATTTGAATTTCGAAAGTTCAGAGACTTTTAGAACCAATTTATTTAACTTAATAAAATAGATTTTTCAACGAACTTTATATTAAGGATAGATCATATGGTCCTCTACACATGTATAAAAAAAAACTTTTGCAATAGGTCCTATATCTTTCTATAAATTTGAAGCTAAATGCTGTGACGGGCGTTACACGTACTTTTTCAAAAAAACGGAGTTAACTCCACAAAGTATTAAATTTTAGCTAAAATAATCGGACTATGGAGATGAAGTATATCTCAAATAATTCATTAAGAATTGGAGTTCTGTCCTCTATAGCAAAATTCTGCAATAGTTACTTTGATCACTGACTTAGAAAGTATCAAAACTTGTGTATGTATTATATTATATTATATTACCATTTATTTAAATAACTACTCTATCTGCATCATTTGTAATCCGTTTCCTTCACAAGGAATTAATATTTTTCGCATTTCGAAAATAATGTTTTTTTTTTGGGATTTTTTATGTTTTTTTTTGTAAGGTATGGAATTTCCATTTTTTTATCTTTGCTTATTGAATATTTTGGAATATTTACTACTTTTTCTATGGTTAAATATTAATATTATTTATTAATGATGCATATATTAACAAATATATAATTTTCCTGTTCTTTTGTTTTGCGACGATTGTTAATTGTGACGGGCGTTACAGTATTTTGGATAGATATAGCAACCAACTGGAATATCTATGAGACCAAAGACTATAATAAATGAATAGATACGTCAAAAATCTTTACTTTTACAAAGTTTACCAGTTGTAGGTTTGCAAAATAGTTCGCAAAATAACTTTTACTATTTTTTTTTTTGTGACGGGCGTTACAACTCAAAACCAGTTGGGAAGGTTAGGTCACATGGGAAGTTTTAAAGTAGTTAGGATTATAGAAATTATAATCGGTCTAAGCCGACTATAAATACCCTACACATATGTGTGACTACCATTAAAAGTGGTATATAGGTCACCAGGGTATACGAATCCTGAAAATAACTACAAACTTTCAATCGCTGAAGAATTTCCATTCATTTGATACCCATATTTACAAATGGATAGGTGTACCGAATTTCACTTTTTTTTTTTGGAACCATAAGTCGTTTCGCCGGAAACCATTATTTTATGTATTTGAGCATGAGTCAATATATATTTGACCAAAAAAAGTTTTCCAAGCACGTATACAGTAAAATTTATCTGTAGATATAAATTTTATACGAGGTATTTGAACATAAGTGGTCGGTTCTCAGATCACAATGGACCGATCATGCCAATTTTCTTGTTCAGACAGCTTAGATATATAAGTAATATAAATCTAAAGTTTCATTGCTCTAGCTCTTCTATTTTTTCTGTAATCGTGATTTCAACAGACAGACGGACGGACAAACAGACAGACAGACGGACAAACAGACAGACGGACATCGCTAAATCGATTGATCCATTTTCATGCTGATCAAGAATATATATACTTTTCCATACCGGAGATGCTTCCTTATGGGTGTTACAAACGGCGTACCAAATTCAATATACCCTTTCACTTTTAGTGTAGGGTATAAAAAGTAAAACTGTTTGATTAATTTTCAGTACTTTAAACCACTTATCACCAATGCGGAGTACTTTGGAGTACTTTCGCAAACAAATTACCTTTCAGATTGTACTATTCAATTTTCTTTTGGATTTAAAACTACGAAACTACAGAGTTTCATATATTGCCTCAACTTTGTACTATAATAAATTCCAAAAAAATATTTGTCTTTAATTGAGAAAAAAAAAAACACATTTGCCATGCATTTGGTAAATTCTGATCACATAATATGAAATAAGAAATATTTCTTATCATAAAAATCATTAAACGGAATCAATAGGTTCAACTTTAATATATTACACCTTGGTAACGTTTTTATGGAAAGCCCCAATTATAAACTATTTTTCTAATTTAAAAAACAAGACATTTTTCTAATTTAAGCATTATATAAGAAATAGCATACAAGAACTACTTGAGAACTGAGAAGTATGGCAAAAAATCAAAAAAAAATAAATATTTTGATTGAAATTTGGTTTGAAGAACAATATTCTTCAATATGATGCACATATCTGTTGTATTTTGTGTATTTGTTCATTAATATGATGTAACGTATTCTTTAACATAAACTTCATTATATTGAAGAACACGTTCATTCATCAAATTGATTAATGAGTTAATAACATTGATGTTTTGTAGTTATCAATATTATGAATCATTCTTCAATACATAAATAAATTCTACCAACAACTAGTATTCATCATATTGATGAATTCATTCACTAAATTAAAACCGTATTTTTTGAATGTTTTTCATTTTCAATATTTACATATTTATGTATTTATAATTCTTATAGGTTTTATAATATTTCATTTCTAATTATGCCAAGACTCCATTTCATCATATTAATGAACAAGTGTACATCATATTGATGAATTTTGTTAATCAGACCATATTTATTTAAATATCATAAATACATAATTATCAATACATAAATGTGTAAATGGAGACAAATTTTAGAAAATAAAATACATACGAAAAAAAAATCAATTCCCCTCAAAGTTTTTTGTAATCATTAGTTTCACAAATTCCAGAACTAGATTCAAATGAAATGAAATTGAAAATTTTGGCAATATCATTTTGTTGATTATTTTAAATATTTTTCATAAAATTAAAAAAAATCATTTTTGATACGAATACAAATTCAAATTACAGTGTAGCACCCCATATACAAGAAAGCAAAACTGTGTCCTTTATAACAGCAGGACAGTACGAACGAGTATTCAAAACTGCACAGTTTTTGTTTTCCCGACAGCGAATGCAGCGATAAATGCAAATCACGAAAGTACCGACAAAAACCACTCAACTACATAGTGGGCGTATTAATGCGCGCCAGAGGCGGTAGAGGGCGGCACTCTGTGGCATATCAACTTATCGAGCACACAGAACACACTCAAAAACGAGGCCGGCATCATTTTCATTTTCCACTGCATTTGGTAATAACAAAAACGGGAAAAGATGCAGATTTTCGGTAGAAAAACAGCAAGGGTGTGGAGTTGAATGTGTTGGTGCATAGTTTCAAAATGGAATGCAGTACCAGAACGCACAGAAATCATAAACAATCGAGGCAGAACAGCTAAGTATAGAAGCTTTTAAACGCATGTTTTACGACAATATTACGCAATTCGAATCGGATCGGTGGCTAACGCCAGCAGTAAAATACTATGCGAAATACAGAATGCAACTGACTGACAACTGACAGCATTAAAGCGCACTCGGCGTTCGGAATTGGACCAAAAAAATTATGCTTTACGAGTTTTTCATGTATGCACTGAGCAAATACGAATTTATATTTGTTTTGGCTTTAATTAGAAATAATGTGCGTAATTGAAATAGCACTAATTACTATATACGCCAATGATTAATGCGCCGACACAGTGTTACATTTATGTGTAAAATATTTAAATTATGTGCAAACAATCGATTCGAATTGAATCGAACCGTGTACTATCCATCCATCCATCCAAACAAACAAATACCTAATATTTGCACAAAACCAATTAGTCATATTACATAGTAACCTAAACCTAGCGCACAACCAACAAATCAACCCGAAGGCCCTTGACCAACTCTCTATATATAGTTTCGGTTGTTTTATTTCAGCAGGTGGTTTGGTGGGAATTGGGGAGGGGGTCGATTGACAGCCTGCAGCCAAAATTTCACCGACATAAATTGTGGTTTTTCAACGCTGTGACGTTTAGTATACACGGGGTCAATAGACGTCGTCGTCAAACCGCCTCGTTGACCACGTCCTGTTGTGCCAGATGGCCATAGTTTTGCTGGTGGTCCACCGGTCAGTTTTGCATGTTTCACTTGATTATGTTATTGTGGTGGCGTTGGATCCAGGATGCTTGCACTAATGGAATTAATTAAAAATTCAGAGATCAGCGTGATGTAATGCGCGCATCAATAGAACCCAAAAATACTTCCGATTTAATAACGTAATTGATATAAATTTCAATACTAAACGTAGGGGAAGTGTGTACGGAATGGAATATCATAAGCATTTTTTCATAATATCGACTTTAAATGCATTATTTCAAATGAAAATTAGAGACACTTAAATTATCCTAAATGTATGAAAATTGAAATTATCTAAATTAAGAAAAAAATAGTTAAAATATGCTATTTCCTTTTTACTCTCATACACTCGTCTAAAATAGAATAACAAATTTTCTATACATAATTTTCAAAAATTAATAGAAAATAGACATAGACAAAATAATGAGAGCCTTGTTCTTGCAGTATTCGTAAGAACAAGAAAAAGATCGAATACCGATGCAAGAACATGGCATACTCTGCAATAACTAGAACGAGGCTAACCTTTCCGATGCAAGAACATGACCCATCCTGCAATAGCAAGAAGGAGACTTCATTTCCGCTGCAAGAACATGTCCTACTCAGCAAGAACTAGAACAAGACTAACTTTAAATAACACGATTAATTATTTGCATACGCGGCTAAATTCGTTTCATATTTAAGCTCCTAAAATTAAAAAAAGAGCAAGACTCTTGCTGCAAGAACGTGAACAAGTTCGACCTGCAGATGCAAGAGCAAGTACCATGTCTTGTTCTTGCATTTGCTCCTCACTAATACACTTATCTAAAATATAATTCCAAGTTTTCTATAAATAATTTTAATTAATTAATAGGAAATAGTAATGGGCTAAAAATGCAAGACTTGTTCTTGCAGTATTTGTAAGAACAAGAAAAAGATTGAATTCCGATGCAAAATGACCTACTCTGCAATAAATAGAACGACAATAACCTTTCCGATGCAAGAACATGGCCTAACCTGTAATAACTAGAACAAGACTAACCTATCCGATGCAAGAACATTACCTACCCTGCAGTAGCAAGAAGGAGACTACCTTTCCGATGCAAGAACATGTCCTACTCTGCAAGAACTAGAACAAATCTAACTTTAAATATCCCGTTTAATTATTTGCATAAGTGGCTAAATTCGTTTCATATTTAAGCTCCTAAAATTAAAAAAAATGCAAGGCTCTTGCTGCAATAACGTGAACAAGTCCGACCTGTAAATGCTTGAGCAAGTACCATGTCTTGTTCTTGCTTTTCTATAAATAATTTTAATTAATTAATTAATAGAAAATAGTAATGGGCAAAAAATGCAAGACTTGTTCTTGCAGTATTCATAAGAACAAGACAAAGACTTACTTTCCGAAGCAAGAACATGTCCTGTAAGTTGTAGAACAAGACTAAACTTGCAAGAAAATAGCATAAATATATTTTTTATTTATTTGCATAAGTACCTAAATTCGTTTCATATTTAGCTTCTAAAATTATCAAAAATTAAGGAACAGCAAGAACGTGAAGATGGTCTTGCGGATACAAGCACAAGTACCATGTCTTGTTTTGCATCTGTTCATCAGTAATTGTATCAAAAAAAAAATGGGTATTTCATTTTTTTTTTAATGGAAATTTTTTTATTAAATTGCAATAATCGTATCAATGATTTTTTGGTTTTTAATCTTAAATAATTCCGTGGCAAAAAACATGACATCGATTTTGTACAAGAAACATATTTTCATTTATTATACCCTACACCTATGAGGTACAGGGTATATTAACTTTGTGCATATATTGTAACGCCCCTTAGGAGGCGTGTCCGGTATGGAAAAGTATATATATTCTTGATCAGCATCACAACCCGAGTCCGTTTAGCCATGTCCGTTCGTCTGTCTGTCTGTCCGTCTTGCTGTCTTGCTGTCCGAATACAGAATAACTTGAGAAATACTGATCAGAATGTGATGAAATTTCGTCTCAATATATTATAGCCAAAAGTAGGAACTGAGTTTGAAAATGAGCCAAATCGGTTAACGGACACGCCCACCTCCCATACAAGTCACTTTTACATAACTCTTTAGGAACTAATAACTCGAAAAGTATTCAAGATATAGTTATAATATTTAAAACGTATTGTTATAATTCACCTAAAAATTTGTGGTCCAAAAATGGGCGTGATCCGCCCACATTTTTTTTTCATTATTTCCCGGATTTTCATAGTGGAAATTTGATCCGTTAATTATTAAAATCAAATCTATGAAATATTAGCCTTACAAAATTTTAAATATAGGCGTGGTCCGCCCAATTATATTTTTCTAATTTTTTATTTTTTAGTTTTTTAGACGTAAATTTCTGATATGTGAATAATTTTCTGAGGGTGGAGAGGTTCAGCATAATTAAAAACTTTAAAATTAAGGTATGCAATTAAATATCCCACATTAATATCCCCACCAAAGGTGTAGGGTATTCCATAGTCGAGCCCGACCGACTATAAAAATCCGCCATATGTGACCAAACTTACCCATGTGACCTAAGTTTCCCAACTCGTTTAAACTAAGGTTAATTTACTATTAATTAGCATTAGAAACAAAACGGAATATGTCATGTGGTTTCTCTAAATAGAATAATTACCCGAGAGTTTAATTTTGCACAAAATTCTCTAAAAATTTAATTAAATACTTGAAATCTACTTTAGTAAATTGATATTTTTCATGCAAGACTAGCACACAAGTATAAAAACTTTCCATGACATTGCTTCTGACAATTTGCAAAATTAAAATCTCTGCACATGAAAGACAACCATACCCTTCTTTCCAGTGACGCCAGCTGCACAAAATGTTTATTTTAATTCTTTTCTTGTTTTCGCAAAACTTTGCTAGAGCATTTTCTTGCATTAAATTTATTCAATCTTGCCAACAAAAGTTTATAAAACACAACAGAATGGAGAAATATACGAAAATGTATTAATTGCACGCACAAATAGACTCAAGTTTAGCACTGGAAAACATGTTACTCGGTAAACAAGACATAACAAAGACATGTTGAAAAATAGATTTAGAAAAAAATAATGTTTTTCACTTACCATCCGGCAATTCGTACAGTTTTTTTGGCAACTGTGCAAAATATGAATGCAGCAGCGCCGCTTCGGCACCTATTCTCTCCTCGGGATTTAATTGCAGGAAGGCATTCGCTATCGCTTCTCCCTCGACAATGTCGTAGAGTCTAGGAAAATTGTGGCCCAACTTACGTGGTCGATAAAAACCTAGAAAAAAGGAACAACTAGTTAAAAAGAAGTACGGATGTTAAAAATAGGTAAACTTGGCAAATAAATTGCGAGTCATATAAACTGGCAAAATAAAACTATTCGAATATTTATAGCTGTTTGATGGAATAGTTCAGCTGAAGGCTATTAATAATTCGAAAGAACCCAACGCTAAAATAGTTTAATGGACGAAATGAATAATACGTGTAACATAAATTAGAAATTGACGGTACTTACCTAATTTATGCGGTTTGTAACCAGGAAAATGTGTTACGCCCTGCCACGTCTCCTCTGTGGGCGTGCCGAGCAATTTAAAGATCTTGTCCAGCTGATCGTAAGTATCACGTATACCGGGGAATGTTGGCATTCCGGTGACCATTTCAACAAATATGCAGCCGACGCCCCACATATCTAAAGACGTTGAATAATCGGTGCTGCCAAGCAAAACATCTGGAAAAAGACAAAAAAAAAAACAATGATAAGATTTTTTGAATTCAGATTTTTATAATCTTTACATTTGATATATTTTTATATAATTCGGGGATTCTGATATTTATTCTAGCATTATTAAGAAATTTGCATTCGAAAATTCCAACTCTTTTGAGCCACTTTTAGGAATAAATTATTTAATTAAATAAAAGTGATTTTCCAACAAACTTTAAATGAATTTTAATTTATAATTGTTAAGTCTATTTTGGATATAAAAAGGATTGCGAATACTCCTATTTGTTTACAAGAGATTAGTTTTGAAGTTGAGATAAAAATTTTTGCAGTTAGAAAATTCAGAAACATTTTAGAATAAATTATAAAACTTAATAAAAGAGATTTTCAAATCAACTTTAAATTAAGTATCATTTTTAATTGTATTGGCTAATTTTAATATAAAAGGCATTCTTAAAATTTCTATTTGTTAACATGAGATTTAGATTTAAAGTTAAGAATTAAATATTTGCATTTTGAAAGTTCAGACACTTTTTGGAACAATTTATTTAACTTAATAAAAGAGATTTTTCATTTAATTTTAATATAAAAAGGATTGAAAGTATTCCCATTTATTTACAAGAGATTTAGATTTTAAGCTGAGAAATACATGTATGAAATCCGAAAATTGAGACACTTTTTGGAATAAATTATTTAACAAAATGATACAAATTTTCCAATAAATTTTAAATTATAATGGCTAATTTTAATATATAAAGGATTATCAATATTTACATTTGTTTACAAGATTTTTAGATTTTAATTATAGAAATAAAATTTAGCATATCGAAAATACAGACGTTTATTGACATAAATTATTGAACTTAATAAAAGGGAGTTTCCAACAAAATTTAAAAGCAGTTTCATTTTTAATTGTTAAAATTAATTTTAATATAAAAAGGAATGTCAATATTTCCATTTGTTTACAGGAGAATTTCATTTTAAGTTGAGAAATAAATTTTTGCATTTTGAAAATTCAGACACTTCATGGCATAAATTATTGAAAAGGGCTAAAAAGGGGTTTCCAACAAACATTAAAAGTAGTTCAATTTTTAATAGTTAAGGCTATTTTTAATATAAAAAATATTTCCAATTTTATAATTTGTTTGCAAAATATTTATATTCAATATTGAAATATTAATTTTGGTAGAGTTTTCTGATTTTTGAAACATTCACTTAGTTCCATTCAATAACTCACAAACATGTTGTTCAACATGAAGGCAAACATAAATTATCTTTAAGAAAATTTAATTAAGTAATAACACAATTCAATAAACCTTTAAGATAATCCAAACAGCTACTTGGCGCGCTTTAAGACCAAATAATTCGAATAATGAATTTGTAGTCGCCGTTTCCTCAGCTAATTCCCAGCTTAAAATAGAGTTTATTTGTGGCTCCATAGAAATACAGACGAAAAACAAAAAAAAAAAAAAAAACAAGTTTAATCTTTGCAACACTGGAACAGCGCATATCCTTGACATAGTCACAATGTTTAAGGCGTGGAGGAAGACAGACGCAGCAACATCACAACCAGCAGCAGCAATTTATTTCGAGATAATTTATAGTGACAATAATTGTTGGGATAAAAGCAAAAGTGCCTTTAACGAGGAAACGGACGCAGTTGAATGGGGACAAATGCTAAATAAGGCTGCTGCTGATGATGATGATCAAGTTGTATGTAGTAGGTGGCGGAAAGACAAACTAAATAGTTCGTAGAATTACACAAAACAAGTCTAATAACTGTTTTACAATTAATGTCATATATTCTAGCATATAAATGCTTAATTTAAACCTGACCTAATTTCATATTTAATGGAATTTTAATTGGATATATGAAATAACTATGCCTTGTAAAGTTTTCAGTTTAATTAGTGTTTTACTCAAGAGCTATACAAGAAATTTGCATATTTTTTTACCACACATGGTTATAAATTGTAATTCAAATAAATGTCAATTTAAAGTTAAGCAAATAATTTATTTAAAAACAATTTCAATTGTTTATAAAACAAACATAAAACGAATTCTTGTACACAAAATAAAAGACGTATTCGGCATTTTTAATTGTTGTTAATTGGCAATGTGTGTTACGTAAACTGAATAAACAATATACATTTTAATCTTTAAGTGATATCAATTAGACATTCGAATGGGAACCAATTAATGCTAATAACGACCTTGAAATTGTATACAAAAATAATTTAAAAAATAAAAAATACTTTAAATTAGGCACTGTACGAAAATATTTATAGACTCTACAAAATAATAAAAATCGAGTAGATATATCCAAGTCAAATGCACTCAGAAAAAAGTTCTATTAAAATTGGTGATTAGGACAGTTATTGATTAATGGGTAAATTAATGGGTAAATACCATTAAATACCACAAAATACTATTAAATTGTATGAAAATATATATTTTTTGTAATATTTTCATATAAACATAACAACAATTTAAAAGTATTTTGCAGTATTTAATGGTATTTACCCATTCAAATAATAATTTATACGATTGACTAATTTTAAGTGTTTTTTAACAGGGACGCTACAAAAGTAGAGCGACAGGGACAGCAAACGACACCATATTTCTTGCCGCTCTTTTGACATTTCTCTTGAGTAAGGTTTGCCATTTCATGATGGAAAGATATTCGAATTCGAATTTCGGTAGTAAATTTTAATAATTTCGACTCGTTGTTGGCTCGTATATCTTTCCATCATGAAGTGGCAAACCTTACTGAAGAGAAATGTCAAAAGAGCGGCAAGAAATATGGCGTCTTTTGCTGTCCCTGTCGTTCTATTTTTGTAGGGTCCCTGTTGAAAAACCCTTGAAAAAAACTTTTGTAGCGCTCTTATTGAAAAACCGTTTAGTAGCGAAAAACTATTGATTTTACAGTGTGCAAACAATAATTGATTTTAAATGTTTCTTTTTGGTAAAGTCCGGATATGGAAACAGTTTAATCCAATTGTCTGTAGTTTTTGAGCTTTATACTACTTTTCGCATGATGTTAATTATAATTTTTGATTTCAAAACAAAGTTTCGAATGTTCTACTAGTTCGTAAACTCACCTGGTGGACGGTACCATAACGTAACCACTTCATGTGAGTACGTATGGCTGGGCACACTTTTGGCACGTGCCAAACCAAAATCGGCCAGTTTCAATTCGCCACAATCGCTGATCAGCAAATTCTGTGGCTTAACATCACGATGCAGAACACGTCGTTTATGGCAGTAGGAGAGGCCACGAAGTAGCTGGAACAGAAACAGACGCACATTACGATGATCCAGGCCGCCAGGATGTTTCTCCATGTATTGTGATAAATCGGTATTCTATAAATTAGATATAGTTCAGAGTACTGAGTACTACTATATAGAATGCAAAAACTACTACAACTTACCACATATTCAAAGACAAATGTCAGGGTTTCCCGTGTGTGCACAATATCGTGCAGCGTGACGATATTTGAGTGTTTCAGTTCTTTTAAAAGTGAGGCCTCACGTATTGCGGTAAATGGAGCACCCTCCTCCTCTTGCAGTCTAATTTCTTTTAATGCAACGCGCTGATGTGTTAAACTGAAAAATTAAAATTATTTTTAAATTATTTTTAAAATAGAAAATTAGCAAATAGTTAAATGGAAAACAGAAAATTTGAGAAAAAATAACTTTAAGACTACGGAATCAAAACCTTATTATTGTTGCCCCACAAATATGGTAATTACAACCTACACATTCCGCTAGAAAAACCTATAAACAATGTTGCCACAAACGCAACATTTCACATTTGTTTTCGAATAATAGACGATGACAGCAGACAATTTCAAGACCAAAGACATACCCCAAATGTGGCACTTATTCGGCGTATATACTACGACAAAAAGACGACTGCCTGAAGTCACAAGAACTTAAAATCGAGCAAGGAATTCGTGCGAAATACATGTAACAAACGTGAAGCTACTCACGCCTCTTTGTTCCCTACTTAAATGTGCCACTTACTTGTTTTATGTGGCAACGCTATGAAAATGAAAAACGTGTCAGCAGTGGCAATATTCCTACGTAAACGTTACGCCGAAAGTAGGACGAAGAAAAATTAGGGTACCATGGTGTAGCACAAATTAAGTGGTGTCACGCGGTGAAGTTCCAAGAGGCGAAAACATTTCATATAAAAGCAACCAAAGTGTCAGATTAGGTTAAATTATATCACACACCTAAGGATGCGATTCATAGAAGGCAGGTTTTAGCAGCTTTTTTATGCTGCTTAACAAAATAAATAGCAGTACAAAATATAAAGAAAAATAAAAATAACTCAGGAAAAATAGTCAGTCATAAAAATGTGGTATATATAAAATGAGATGTACCACGGATTTTGTAGAGGATATAAAATGAAGCTTTTCTACTTGTTGCCCATGTTATAAAAGGAAAAAACTAACATTTAATAACTATTTTAGCAGAATAATACAGGCGAATAATACATATTAAAGATATTGTACTTGATACTGGGACCTAATGTTACTTAAGCTCTGAACGGCATATAATATTTGCTTTAATAGCATAACCTAAATTTAGTTTATGCTCATATGCACAAATATGCGCATAAAAGATAATGTGACCTAAATGTAAATAGGTCCCCCCTTAAAATACTAACTTAGCGACAACATATTAAAAAAATGAACGGTTTTGACACAAAAATAATGATGTTGCACAAATACTGAGAATAAAGTTCGAAGAGCTAACAAAAAAAAAAATATTATCCTGGGAAAATACGCCCCAACTGGGTCGCTGACATTGATGGTAACGACATACTGTGGCATCCTGAACAACGAAAAACATAGCTGACTTCAAAAGAGCAACAAAAAGTGTTGACACAGTTTTGATTTTTCCACATTCTTCTATCTAAGGATGTTATCTAAATATTAGAAAAGTAGACACAAAAAATACGAGAATGAATAGCAGCAGAATAGAACGTGCTGCTGATGTTGCGATACATTTCCAGATAAGAATGCGTAGAAGATATGGCGTCAGAATATTGGTTTTATTATGCAGTATATAAATCAATCATTTTGCTATATGGTGTGGGGAGTGTAGTTTTTGTATAGAACTCCTGGACGTTTAATTTGAATTTTTATAGACCACGTACTTTATGGCATAAATAATAGCACCAGCTAAGAAATAAAATGTTCAATAATCTATTAAATCTTACAATATTCGATTAACATATATAAAACTTGAACAAAAAAATAAACAAAATTTTCTGAAAAGTCCAATTCCGAATTATTTTTTAATTGAACAAAGCAATGAAATGCCGGGAAATCGCACAAAGTTCACGCTTTCGAGCAGAAAACTATAATGAATGTGGGGGAATGAACGAAGTGCACGTAGAAGACAAATGACTAAATCAATGACGAAACTGAGGAAAAAATCAATTTTAAACGAATGCGCATTCATTCATGAAATTTATACAATACTCGTTGTAATTGTTTGGCAGCACTGGATGCCACTGACAGCCATCGAACAGAATACGAAGGAGAAGAAGTAGAACTCAAAATTGATACTTTTGCGTAGAAAATTCGGTGACTGTAGAATAAAAAAAAGAAATTAAAATAACATAAAACATTAAATTGTATTCAAAAGCTATTTGTAAAAATGATAGAACAAGTTACATTGTCGTAAATTATTTTTACATTTTATATTAAAAAATCACAAAAATATTAAAATATATGAATTTGTCAGTTTTTTTATTTCTTCTACTTAATAATGCCATTAATGACAGCTTTACAAATACTACGGAAAATATTTACAGCAGACACGATTGCGGCACCCTTATCAAACCGTCTGCAGTATTTGTGGTTTTTCAGCCTCCAAAGATTTATTTTTTTAAAGCACAAAATGTTATATAAAAAAACATTCTCAATTTTGATAATAAATTTCAATGCAAAAGAAAAAATGTTGCCTTTCCGTACAAGAATACTGAGTTCGGGAAATGGTGCAGTAAAAGCACAGATAAAGAACATCCGTGTGATTGATTATGCCAGCGGCTGACAGTAATGATGATCAGGAAATCAGCACAAACATTAAGGCAAATAGGAAATAGACCAACAAAAAAAAAAATAAATACGGGTCAAAAGGCTCGCTGAAAGATCCATGGGGTACAATTTAAGCTAAATGAAAAGTAAGAGATACAAAAAAAAAATTGACGACAGAGATTTCCTGTAATCAGCAAGGGAGTGCGCTTAAGATGTTTATATTTAATTCTAGTTTTTTCTGCTGCTTTTTTTAAATTATACAGACAGATAAATTTGCTGTCAAAATGATAAATATCAGCGTAAAGGCGGCAGACAAGTGCCATCAAATTCAATGACCCACAAAAGTTCAAGTATGGCAAATAGTTCTACAAATAAATAATTCCTCGAAAAGGGTTGAAATATATTATTTAAAATACGTTTTTTTGTATGTAGGGTATTCTTCAAATATGCTCAACTTTATAAGGTCCCTTTAGATTTGTGAAATTACAAAACAAAGGCAGATAACACTACGGAACACAATTTTTGCTATGAGCATGCCATATATCATCACAACATAATTCTAAATTGCTGATTTGAAATACTTATTCAGTTTTTTTCGCACAATAAAACATATTGAAATCCAAAAATTTTGCCACTTTTTAGAGTAAATAAAATTCAGTACTTTACAAAAATTGTTTTCATTGAAAACTTTAAACGTAATTTTGCATATTGTCAAGTCAAATTTTAATATAAAAAGGCATATTAATATTTTAATTAGTTTTCAAGATATTTAGATCTAAACTCGTAAAATGTTAATTTAGTCAAGACAATTTTTTTAATTAATTTTTTAGTATTAAACATTTTTTGTTACAAAAGAAAATTATTTATATTTATCTAGAACATAGTCTAAACTACCGATAAAAATTACTAACTTTCTGGTATCAATTTTACTTTTTGAAATAAATCCTACTATTCGCCATGAGATGTATACAAAAAAAATATGATATTTGTAAAAAGAAAAAAAAAAATTTTTTTTCTTATAAGTATTTTTTTTTTAAATAAGAATTAGCATTGTAAATTTGTGGTATTTTCAAATTCTAATAATATAAATTTTTAATGATTTTTATATTGAAAAACAGATATAAAAGATTGTTAAAAGGCATATTTAAAAAAAAGTAGAATCGATAGAAAAAAGTTAGTAATTTTAAATGTTACTTTCAGCTATTTTTTCAATAATCTAAAACAATTTTCTTTTTTTATCTTTGGATCTTAATTTCGAAAAAAAGAACACAAAACCAGTTCAAAGAAAATCAACTATTTTGAATTTAATTAGAAATATCTTCAAGACATATTAGAGTATTGACATTTATTTGAATATTAAAATTAGCCATGGAAATTTAGAGCAAGATAACTTTTCAAGTTTTTTGAAAACTAGTTTTGAAAAGTACTCTATTTTTATATTCCAAAAAGTGACGAATAATTTCATAAAAATTCGATTGCAAATTTTATTTTCAAAATTTCTTAAAAATTTGATTGTAAATTTCTGTAAAATGTTACAGAATAGAAAAAAAACTAAGCCTGCAGTCAAAAACAGAACACACGCATTATATAATAATCAAGTATGGGATGATCAAATTTAATTTGTATCTCGTTTTGTAGTATAGTGTAATTTTTGCAGTTGATTTCGTTACAATGAACATAATACCATTCTCTAAAACAAATATACATTTAATTGAAGACATCATCAACGTCATCGAAATTGACGATGTGTATTTAATGACTAGAGACTCAAATATACAAACACTTGAAAGAACGCGACACGAAAACTTCAATCATTACGCTTTAATCAAAAACCTTTGTCATTGACGTCAAATAATCATGTGAGGCGTAAATTTCGTTTAAATGCGTAAATTTCATTACAAGCGGCCGCATCAAACTCCATTTCAAACGTCTGCCTCCCATTTCCCACCACCATCAGTCTGTGTAATTTTACATGACAGCCATTGTCAGTGAGTTAAAATTTCCAACGTATTTCATATATAATTGTGGCAAGTGCTACCAGATTGTTACGTTAATTAGCTGCGTTGTATAGCGTCAATAATAATAATAAAATGGGTGGGTTGCTTACTGCTAATTAAGTGTCATGTTAACAGTAAATATTTTATGTTCTTCTGGTTCAATAAAATATAAATTACTGATGAGCTGGCTGTGGCAATAAAATGAAATACCATGTTTTACTTACTTGCTAAAACCCTTGTAAACTGTCGCATAGGATCCCTCGCCGAGTGGCTCCAATTTAATGTATGCATCTGATTTGCCAAATGGTGAATCGCCCTGTGTGTGCAAAGAGATAAATTTAAAATTTTGAGTACAATAATCGAATAAAATAAAATAGAAATGTGTGGCCACCCTGTTTGCAGAGGCAGCAAAAGAAAACTCCCAAAAGTATGCATTGCAAATAATCGAGTCATCGTGGATTACACAGATTTATAGAAACTTATAATACCAATTTATGGATTTAATTATTGACTTTCAATAATCATTTATTGTACACTTTTTAAAGTTTGATTCATTTTTTATATATTTGTTTTACTTTTATATAATTTCTTTTATTTATTTTGAAATAATTATAATTTTTTTTTGTAATATATACAATGTATAAATTTAATATTTTTGTTATTAGTTGCTTTTAATTGTTTTTATTTCCTTTTTATTTATTTCTTTGTTTTCTTATTTATTTAAATAATTTTTGTATTTGATTTTTTTTTATATTTGTTAATGGCTTTTATTTAAAAAAAAAAAACTCTATCTGTTATTATAAATATAATTAATTGTTCGTCTGTTATTTATTTTTTTTTTATTTATTTTTTTTTTTTAAGATTTTTTCAATACTTTTTTTATTATTTTTTTTTTATAAATTTTTTTGTCTTAGTTTTTTTAAATTATTTATTCATAACTTTTTGTTGCGTTTTATATTTTCTTACTTTTTAATTTTTTTTAGAATATTTTTTTTTATATTTTTTTATTTTTTTTTATATTTTTTTATTTTTTTTTTAAATTTTTTTTATTTTTTTTATATTTTTTATTGTATTTTTTTTTATTATATTTTAATTTTTTTTTTAATTTTTTATTTTAATTTTTTATTTTAATTTTTAATATTTTTTATTCAAAAAATATATATTTTTAATTGCAAAATACATATTGCATTTGGTAGACCTAGAGCCCGACAAATTAGTTTTTGCATTACTATAATTTAATTAAGTATTTTTTTATTAATTTTGTTTCTAGTTTTTTAAATATTTGAAAATAAATTATATATTTTAATAATAGTGTTTGTTTTTTATTATTATTATATATTTTTGTTGCGTTTTATTTTTTTTTTACTTTAAATTTTTTTTGTAATTTTAATTTTTTTTTTTTTACTTTAAATTTTTTTTGTAATTTTAATTTTTTTTTTAATTTAAAATTTTTTTTTTAAATTTTATTTTATATATTTTTAAAATTTTTAATTTTATTTTATATTTTTAAATTAATTTTCTTTTTTTAATTAATTTTTATTCATTTTTTTTTCAATTTTATTGAATTATTTTTTTTTATATACATTTTTTTTTTAATTTTATTGAATTATTTTTTTTTACATACATTTTTTTAATTTAATTATTTTATTTAATTTACAAGTTATTTTTCAGTGTTTTAATTTAAAAATAATTATTTTTCTATTTTTTAATTTTTTTCTTATATTCTCCTTTTAGTTTTTATTTTATATAATTTTTTTTATATATTTTAAAATAAATTAAATATTTTATATTAAATATTTATTTTATTAATATATTTTTTAAAGTTTTTAATGTTATTTATTTTTATAAATTATTTTTAATATTATTTATTTGTTTATTTTTACTTTAAATTTTTTAATTTCTATAAATTTGTTAATTGATTTTAATCATTTTCTACTTAATAAAAAAGCTATATAATTTAATTACTAATATTTATACATTATCAATATTTATTTTTAAAGTTTTTATATTATTAATTTTTAAATTTTATTATTATTAATAATATAGTTTGTTAATTTTTTATATATTTTTCGATCGACTTTCCTAATTTCTGCATTTTAAATAGTTTAATCTGCATTTTAGTTATGCATTTCAACTACTATGCGCAATTTCAATAACTTCAATGTATTAATTCTCGGAACACTCAATGCACAAGGCAAAGGGTCCCATCAAGAGAAAATATAAAAGAGATAAAAATTAATTATTTTGCTTTTCAGTGGACGTAGCAAGCATTTATGTCGTGGTTTTCATTTGAACCGCATAAGAATTATGCAGTACAAAACGCACTCTGCGAAAAACCAAATAAACACAACAGCGAAAAATATGCAATGCTTTTTGTTTGTGTATTTCGCTGGTGCTGCTGTCAAGCAATTGGTTGTTGTTGGTGAAGAATGACAGCAAAAAAGGAGAAAGAAGAAACACAGCATGTAGGGTAGTTTATTTGGTAATATTAAAAAGGGTTGCCAGGTTTTATTTTGCAAAGGTTGTCACTTAACTAAAACAAAAAAAATATTTTAAACTAAAAACTGTTAGATTACAAGTCAAAAACTGTGTTATATTTCGTATTTGTCTATATTGGCGCATATTCCTGGACAATTTAAAGTCGACTTTAAAATTACAGTTAGCTTTCATGACAATTTTCACTTAGAAAATAATGTCAAAAAGCTGATTTTAATTTTAAAGTCAACTTTATATTGTCTATGAATACGCGCAATTATTAAAAAAAAAAAATTATAATTGTTTTATTATTTAGATATTGTTCTGCCTCAGCAGTCCAGAGGTAGCGCGCTGGACTTGCATTCTGAAGGTCTCGGGTTCGAATCCCAGCTTGGGCATGGGCGGTCGTGATGAAATTAACCACAAAATTGTAGGGAATAGATTTCACAGTACAATGGATATAGTCTGTCTGAGTGCTGTGGATCTTAGTAGATATTCCAAAAAAAAAAATATATATATATATTTTGAAGGTTGCAGATGAAATATACTTTAATCCTTCATACAAATAGGTTTATAATTTTAGTGAATGTAGCATTGTTGTAATTACATTCATTAAACTTATTAAAATACATTTCCATGTGGATTTAAATATATTTTATTCACTAGCTCAAAAATTTCCAACAGTGGTCCTAGACAATTTTCATTTTTATCTATTATTGCAAATTTTTATTAAAAAAGGATTCTGGTTTCCAACCGAATACGTATTTTTCTTTTAATTTTTTGTAAAGTTTACTTTCATTTTATTAGAAATATATTTCACTAAGGGCCGTTTTCACAATATCTAGTTAAACATTAACTTTCACTTTAACCGACAGTTTTCGTAAAATTCGATTTATTTAACCGGCAGATATTTTAACCGAAAGAACATGTATCTGTTATCTTTATAACCGATAGATTTTGACAATTCATTCAGAAAATTCTGCCTAAAATTTGTGCATAAATTGTTCTCGCAATACCAATATGAAATAATGTATATCGTCTTTGTAGAACTCAAAGTCACCAAATACATTTTCAAAATGCTAAATATTAATTTACAAAAACTTAATATATCTATAAATTTTTAATCGAAGATCTCAATTTTTTTTTGCCACATGATAAGAAAATGTTAAACTATCAATTGATATTTCAACTTTAAAAATGAATCAATTATTTTTTATAATATTAATCAACAAACTCGAAGATTAAGTGTTTCATAAAAATGTATTTGATGACTTTTCGTTCTACAACGACGATATAATGTATATTTTATTCTTAGAAATAATTTGGTCATAAAAACATTTAAATGCCGATGCGAACGTTGACTTGGCAACCCTACTCTAAAGCAGCAACTATATTTATCAGTATTGGTGAAGAATTTCAAAATACAAAATTTGAATGACTGAAAAGCATTATGATTCGCACAATTTTGAAACGATTAGTATGTTCATTGTATTAGAATTAATTAATAGGAATGTATTTAAAATAGTAAAACAATTAAACAATATTAAAAAAGTGCAATAAATAAATTTGAAGAAAAATTAAATGAAAATTTGATATTAATTTTAAATTTAGCAAAGGTTTTTAAATTTATAAAATTTGATTTAACATTGAAATTTAAAACGCCACTTTTGTCTGATACCAAAAATCATTTTTTCCAACACTGATTTCGAACAAACCAACTGACCCCTACCAACTATAAAAAAAACTTACCCCAAATGCACTGAAACGTTTTCGTCTTGGATGCGGGTCCTTTTTGTTGAGGAACACTTCCGACTTGGGTCTGGGTGGCTTCTTGGGTCGCATAATGACGCGTGTCTCTTCCCTGATGTCCTCATCCAGTAACTTGCTGTCGGATGAAACGGACAATTGACGCTGGACACGTTCGTGGTGGTCACTGTCTGCGCTGCGCCAGTCTGAAAACCAAAAAATAAATGAAATTTAATTAAAGAAAATATTAAACATAAAAGTAAAAAATAATATAAAGAAACTGACTGCGATGGCAAAATTTAGTAGTTTCTGCTTTGTATAGTCTAGAAAAGAAGACATTCGAGGAGGTGCTGTGATGATGGCATTTACTTTGTGGTAAAAGACTTAAAATAGCATTAAATATGAGAAAAGAACTACAGGAAATAAAAATATGGCATAGGAAGAAAAAATGCCTACAAAAAAATGGCAGCATTTTTGTTAACTAAAAAATGTTTTATTATATTTGCTTTGAGGTTGTTGATGATAAAATGGAGCTTTGTAAAAAAATGGTTTAAATTGTTCAAAAGTGTGGCTTTATAAAACTCGAGTACGCAGCCACTATAACAAAAAGTAAAAAAAAGTAGCAAAAAGACGTACTTTTTGCTACAAATATTTGCAACAAAGTTAAAAAGAGTTATTTTTAGCCAATGTTGAATGAATTTTTAGACTTTTTACTGAAAATAATACAATTTCAAGGCTCATCGTAAACTGTGTGCACTCAAACAGAAAAATCCCTAATAATAAAATGCAATAAAAAAAGGTTAAAGTTCAATTTACAACTTGCTAGATAGAGCACAAAATAGAATACAAACAAAATAAATATGTTTTATACAATTCCGACAACTATTAATGCATGTAATACGTAAAAAAAGTAGTGTGAATTATATGTAGCAGGCTCTCGGATGGGGGTTCTGCAAATTCCCAAGTGCGAAAAATTGTAGCACAACCTTCAGGCTTGAATGGATTCGTTTCGCATCGCATACAAGTGAAACGTATTATTTTAGCATTTAAACCAACGCAGAAAAAGTTGGTCTAGGACACCAGCCAGGACCAGAATGGGCAAACTCGCCAGCAGAATGAATGGCAGCAGCCGCATATTTAAATGAGTTCATTTTTGCACTTGTATTCTGGGTCACCTAGTAACCTGAAGACAGGAGGAGCGGAGTCAAAGCCGAGTCGGCCGAAGGGGAGGTTCGTTCTTGCCTAACAGACACGACAAACGCTCACCTAGAGTTGTAAATGATGTTTGCACGGTTTGCTGCTCTGTGGCTTTCTCCGTTCTCCGCGTGTCTCGTATACGATGGAGAGAAATATTTTATTTGAGCACTAATTACTTTTTAAATTACATTTGCTTTTGGCGCAAATGGTGGCGCACTGGTCGTCAGTCAGTCAGGCAGGAGGCAGCACCTAGCCAGGATTACTACATGACAAGTGTGTTTGTTTTGGATGTAAAGTGTAAATGAATAAAATATAAATGCAAAAAAAAAGCTGTGGCAAAAGTCCTTGAATTGCGGGTACTTTTTTTACACATCCCCATGCAATTTTTAGTTTTTCAGTGAAGTCTCTTTGTGCCAGCAGCTAAATTATATTAAATATTCTCATTGTATTATTTTACTTTTTTTTTATTTAATAAAAAGTTTAATCAGAGAGAGACGATTTTATTAAAAATTGATTCAATTAATTTCAAAATATTTCACTAGAAACTCGATTGTACGCTAAAAATTCAATTTTTCATTAAAAATTTAATTTTTCATTAAAAATTCAAATTTTCAATAAAAATTAAATTTTTCTCTTAAAATTCAAATTTTCACTAAAAAAATTCAATTTTTCATTAAAATTTCAATTTTTCACTAAAAATTTAATTTTTCACTAAAAATTCAATTATTCACTAAAAATTCCATTTTTATTAAAATTTCAATTTTTCACTAAAAATTCAATTTTTCACTAAAAAATTCAATTTTTCACTGAAAATTCAATTTTTCACTAAAAATTCCATTTTTTATTAAAATTTCAATTTTTCACTAAAAATTCAATTCTCACTAAAAATTCAATTTTTCATTACAAATTAAAATTTTCACTAAAAATTCAACTTTTCACTAAAAATTCAATTTTTCACTAAAAATTCAATTTTTCACTAAAAATTCAATTTTTCACTAAAAATTCAATTTTTCACTAAAAATTCAATTGTTCACTAAAAATTCAATTTTTCACTAAAAATTCAATTTTTCACTAAAAATTCAAATTTTCACTAAAAATTCAATTTTTCACTAAAAATTCAATTTTTCACTAAAAATTCATTTTGTCACTAAAAATCTGGTTTTCACTAAAAATTAAATTTTTCATAAAAATTAAATTTTTCATTAAAATTTTAATTTTTCACTAAAAAATACAATTTTCACAAAAAATTGATTTTTTAAATTAAATTCAACACTAAAAATTAAATTTTCACTATAAATTAAAATTTTCCCTAAAAATTAAATTTTTCATTAAAAATTCATTTTATCACTAAAATTTTATATTTGACTAAAAATTAAAATATTTTTCACTAAATATATAATTTTTCACTATATTTACTAAAAATTAAATTTTTCCTTAAAAATTAATTTTTCACTACAAATTCAAATTCAACCAAATTCAAACCAAAGATTCAAATTTTCACTAGAACACTAAAAATTCAACGATACACTAAAATATTTTTTTTGTTCACTAAAAATTAAACTTTTCACTAATTTTTTTTATTTTTATTTATTTTGTTCGCATTACTTTGAATTTGTATTTATTAAATTTTTGTATATTAGTTTTCTGGAAAAATTTTATACCTCTCGTCCAATTTACAATGTGCTGCATGTCCTTTTTTAATAACACAAAATGCCATAAATCAATTCGAAGAAAATGAAATAAACTAAATTGCGAGCAAAATTACTTTTTATTTTGCAGCACTGCGAAATGAAAACTTAATGTAATTAAATATTTATGAAGATTTTTGTAGCAAATAATGCGGTAATAAAAATAACAAGAAAATAAGTGTAAATTTTCTGTAACTTGTGGATTGCAGGATATGTGCGAAAAATAAAGAACAGAAAAAGCAGCACTTAACAAAAGACTTTGAAATAAATGCTAAATAAAAAATATTTTATATGGAGAAAATGGTATGTAGCTGAAAGAAATTGACTGCAGAGTGAACTTAATTGAATTTGCATTTTGGCTAAGCGGTTTTTTTTTTCAATCATTTGCGACTGTACCCATCGGAAATTAATAAATAGCGCCCTCTGGATAAACCGGAAAGCACTATGAGCAAAAGCAATCACATACCTCAAAAATGAATAAAAAAAAAAATACTCTAAAAAATTCATATTCGAACAAAGTTTGAAGTTTCAAACATAAGTCACAAAAAGCAAAAAAAAAAAAAACACACGGAAGTTTTTATTTTTATATTTTGTGTAAATATCACTAAAAGAAGTACCAAAGCTAATACTTGTCCAAGAGCCATACGAAATAAATGCATGAAAGAAATTTATTGAACATAACTTTGGCTACGTTTTTTACGCTTTTAGCCATATTCATTTGGCGTATAAAATAAAAAAAAAAATATTTATTCTCTAGGCAGACATTTGTAAGAGGCAAACAAACAGAAATATATAGACGGACAGACAGACAGACAAAAATAATATTAGTCTATGGGCCATAAAAATGCGCAGGACATGTGCGAAGCCATAAAATTGAAAACTTTAAAAGAAATTTTTCTTTAACACAAATTATAGTTAAAAAAAACAAGGATGAAAAGGTTTCGATTTCAGTTTCAAGTATACCGTACAGTTTCAAGTACAAAAACAAGAATATCTTGAATAAAAAACCGATTTATTATACTCCTACTAGAACTAGAAATTAATAACCTTAAAACTTTAATTAATAGGATAAATTCATACTAGGGTGATTCCCGAACAAAGAAATGATTTTGTTAAATAAACTTGAAAATTATTAAAGAAAAAGTTCTTGTTTTACTCAAATTATAGTAAAAACAATGGATGAAACCCAAACAACTAACGATTTCCATTTCGGTTACGGTTTAAAGTTTATTAACGAAATGGTTTCGGTATTCCGGTTTCATGTTAAGTTTTCTGTTCGATATTTGCATTAATATTAACTATATATTTTCAACATCTGGATAAATAAACAGAACTATTTTACAAATACAAGGACCAAAATCAATCACTGCCCGACATAATTCAAATTTAGACATAGTGCATCATTTTTTAAATTTATTTTGCTTATATCTCGAAAACAAATTTTGTCAAGCATAAACGCAAATTTTTGTATTATAGCGCGATGTTTTCTACGTCTAATATAGAAAAGATTATTTCGTTCCTTTTTTTGTTGCAGTTTTAAAAATAAAAGAAGACCAAAATAAAGAGAAATTGAGAAATTGACTATATCTCAAAAATTAGAGCCAATTTGAGAAAACTGAAGTAATTTTAGTAGCCGCGGTAGCTCAGTGGTTAGTGCGTTGGACTGCGAGCCGAAAGGTTCCCGGTTCAAGTCTGGACTGGGGCTAACAACATCTTTTCATAGAAACATTTTCTATACCGCGCTACATCTCGGCAGTAAATGGCAAACCTACGAGAATAAAACATTGCCTATGAAAAGCTCTTACCCGCCGTTCGGATTCGGCAATAAATTGTAGGTCCCACCACGTTGAGTACAAATATAACACGCACAGCTCAAAATGGTGAGAGAGCTCGGCCGAAGTTCTTATAGAACTGTAGTGCCAAACTATTATTATTATTATTTATGTAATTTTCGAAATCTCGTTCACAAATCTATTCAATATTAGTGGAAATTTTACTACATCAAAAGTGTAGGCAGTGTAATTTTTAATAAAAAAAAAAAATGATAAATCACAAAATGTATGACAAGTATCTGTTTTCTGTTTGTTTTTCAAACTTTTATAAAACCGAAATCGTTTATATCGGTTTTGGATATTGCCTAATTTATAAAATATTTAAAATCTGAAAAGAGTTTACCTTATTAGCATACAAAATGAACATGACCTAATCATGTAACTAGTAGGAACAAAAATTCAATGTGCAGAGTTCTATCCTAATCCTTAAATACTTTCTAAAAGGAAAAACTTTATGACCCGATTTCGGTTCCAAGTATGAAACGGTTTGAAACAGATATCGGTTACATTTTCAATCCCTGGTAAAAACTTGAAAGTGTTTTAAAGAAAAATGCCATTTGTTCACAAGGAAGACCAACAAAGAAACAAAACGAATTTGTTAAACAAACGTGTATTTTGTATGGTTTGCATTAAATTTAATTTCAACAACTAAATGTTTCCCTTGGCAACACTTTAGCTGCTAATGCGGCATGAAAAAGTGTTGCCATTTGTGTTGATTTCGCCGCAAGAGTTGCTGTTTTTGTGAGGGACTGGGCGGCGGACGGATGATGGGCAATAGGAAGCGGTGCTTTTTGTTCAGTGGGCGACGGACGCATTTGTAGCAAAAGAGCAATTCTTACATTTTATGCAAATATTATTATGCATCCTGCTGTGTAACTGACGTAGGGAAACATTTGTGTGTGTGTTCCATTCAGAGGGTTTTCTTGTACGTTTTGTTTTCGGCGGGGGTTTCATATTTTTGTTATTTCTTTTTTTACAAATCTGACAACTGAAGACAATACTATCGCTGAATATGTGTATAAAGTGCTTCTATATTGAGAACTACAAAAGGAGGATGTTATTATGATTATCCTTGCGTAGTAGTAGGTACACAAAACAATATGCATTGCATAGAACATGCAATAAAAGAAAAATCTCTGCGCAGGATGTTGCATATGGTATATGGAAACGAGCACAAGGACATGTGTTGGGGTACTATATGAAAATTTAGATTTTTAAATTTTGAACAGAAAAAAAAATCATATTCATATTGATGAATTTCGTTCTTCAAACAATGATTCATTGTATTGAAGAACGATTCATAATATCGTTAACTACAAGGCATCAATGTTATGAAGTTGTTAAAGACCGAAAAAGTTTTCATCATATTAATGAACAAATACATAAAATACAACATATATGTACATCACATTGAAGAATGCTGTTCATTAAACAAAATTTCAATCAAAATATTAATTTTTCGTTAATTTTTTGCCATACTTTTCAGTTCTAAAGTAGTTCTTGTATGTTATTTCTTGTATGTTATATTTTGTAATATATTTATTTACATTTACTACTTTTAATTAATGAAAAATTATATTTATAAAAATATATCGTCGTTGTAGAACGAAAAGTCACCAAATACATTTTTATGAAAAACTTAATTTTCGAGTTTGTTGATTAATATTATAAAAAGTAATTGATGCATTTTTGAAGTTGAAAAATCAACTAATAGATTTACATTTTCTTATCATGTGGTAAATAAAATTTAGATCATCGATTAAAAATTAACAGATTTATAAAGAATATTTCGCATTTTTAAAATGTATTTGGTGACTTTGCGTTCTACAACGATATTTAAAGAAAAACAAAAATTTATTCTTTGAAAAAAAAATTTTTTTTTTGTTCGATAGACAAGAAGTTCATATTTTTAAAAATAAAATTTAGAAAAAAACGAGAATAGTTCAAAATTGAGGCTTACCAAAACGAAACGACAGAACTCAAATTTAAAATTTCCATCGAACGAGTTTTGAATTCTTTTTTGAAGAATACTGAAATGCATTTTTTTTTTTAAATATCAATGCTTCATGCACCCAGTATCAGTTGTAATTGTACTTCGGGTTGCTATCTATACAAAGCTCCCCCCTCCAGATTCCAGTACCATATATAAATGAGAACAAGGTCCTCTGTTTTGGTAATACTTTGAAATTTTGTCCAAAGGAAGCCATATTTCTTGTCCAGAAAAATTAGTTGTTTAACAATGCAAAACAAATCCTTACTGAAACCATGATCACTTTGTCCAAAGTTCAAATATTCAGTATACAATTAATTAAGAAAATCGAGTACAGTTTCAAAATGAATCTTAACAGAACAAAAGGCCACAGGCAGAACTTGCCATGATTACTTTTTCAAAAGAGACATATTTAAATTTCCCACTTTTCAGTTTAAACCTAGACAAGAAAATCCAAAACAGTTCCAAAATGAGCCCTACCAGGACAAAATGACAAACACAGAACATGTCGAAATTTCATCCAACAAATTTAAGTGAATAAAGTTTGTTAAGGAAATAGAATTGATATGGAATAAATAATACATATTCTTATAAGATATCCATGTACACAGTTTCAATTTTAATTGTACCTACCAATAGCTATCGACACAAAGCGCCCGCAGGACACATTTCGAAATGCAGAGCTGAGAACCTGCATAATTCTTTATGGTATTAAGATGGTGGTAAAACGAATTGCAAGTCAGTAAAATGCAGAATGTTAGCAATAAAATGTCTCGTTTATTATAGTTATTTTTTTTGTTATATTTTTGTTCTTTTTTTCGTTCTTGACAACGTCATTCACGAAGACTACGCTGCTTCTTATTGTGTGATTTATTATTCAAACTTTGCAGAAATTCAATTAAATTTAGTTGGAAAATTTATTGTACTTCACAGCATTGAATTGGGGAAAAATGATAACAAATGCAATGAGAGCCATTGAAAGAACGGTTGACAGCACTTGAGATGGTGTTGACAAAAAACGGCGACTCTTGTACTATAGAATAATTGCAAAATTAAATAAAACTTTTTTAAGGGTTTTTATTTTTGAATGTTATTAATTGGAAAAACTGCAATTAAACTTGTATATTTTGTTTAATATTTCAAAAGTATACAAAACAAATTTTATAAAAAACAAAAAATAAATACCTTGTGCTTTTTCATTTTTTGCAGGTTCGTGTTCTAAAAAATAAAAATAAATCATAAGTTAGTGTCTTTGGAAATGTATAAAATTAAATAAAAAAAATGTGTAAATTAAGTGTAAATTAAAAATACAATAAATGTGGATATAAATAAAAGATATAAATAAGAATATAATTTAGAATACAATTATACAAAATATAAGTAAAATTATTAAATTGTATTAAAATGTAGATCTTTAATTGAAATGAAACAACTATAAAATGTATCATTATGCATTATTCCAACGACATATTCATAGAATTAGAATGAAATATACAAATTATGTAATTAATAGCCGCTTTAGCTCAGTGGTTAGTGCGTTGGACTGCGAGCCGAAAGGTCCCCGGTTCAAGTCTGGACTGGGACTAACAACATCTTTTCATAGAAACATTTTTCTATACCGCGCTACCTCTCGTCAGTAAATGGCAAACCTACGAGAGTAAAACCATTGCCTATGAAAAGCTCTCACCTGCCGTTCGGATTCGGCAATAAACCTCCCACCACTTTGAGTACAAATATAACACGCACAGCTCAAAATGGTGAGATAGCTCGGCCGAAGTTCTATACAGGACTGTAGCGCCAAACTATTATTATTATTTAATATACATAGAATTAATGAAATATTCATAGAATTAATGAAATATTCATGGAATTTATAAAATATTTATAGTAAACATAAAAAGTATTCATATTAGTTAATAAATATTCATAGTAGTTATGAGTATTCATAAAATTTCTGAAGTATTCATAGTACTTATGAAATATCCATAGAATTAATGAAATATTCATTGAATTAATGAAATATTCATAGTAAATAATATAAAGAATATTCGCAGTGTTCATTGTATTTGTGAAGTATTCATAATAGTTATGAAGTATTCATAGAATTAATGAAATATTCAAAGAATTAATGAAATATTCGTAGTAAATATAAGAAGTATTCACAGCAGTTATGAAGTATTCATAGTAGTTATGAAGTATTCATAAAACTGTTGTTTGTTTTTCGACATAAAATAGAGTTATTGCAAAAATACGGTTTTTGCCGGCTCAAGGTCTTGCCAGATATAAAGTGGGGAGTGAAACTTCTGAAGAATTCATAGTATTTATGAAATATCCATAGAATTAATGAAATAATCATAGAATTAATGAAATATTCATAGTAAATAATATAAAAAGTATTCGTAGTGTTGTATTTATGAAGTATTCATAGTATTTATGAAGTATTCATAATAGTTATGATGTACATAGTATTTATGAAGTATTCATAGTATTTATGAAGTATTCCTAGAATTTATGAAATATTAAAATGGTTTATAAAGTATTCATTGTATTTGTGAAGAGATAGAATAAAGAGTATTCATAGTAAGTATGGTTTACCCATAGTATTTTTGAATAATTCATAGCATTTATGAATTATTCGTAAGTTTTATGAATTATTCATATTGTTTATGAATTTATTCATCCATATTATGAATCTGGTAGTTTGGTTTAGTTGAAATGAATATTTGCATATAATATATTATGAATTAATTTAGTTCAGTATCACTTTTATAAGACGGAAAATATATTTTTAAAAATTAGGATATCATCAAATATGTTAAAATTGCATATTTAGAAATATATTTATTGTTCTAAATATAAAATTTTTAGTATTATTAATTATTGCAGTTTTATATTGAACTGACTTGAACTTCAGGTACATTTTTTAATGTAGTATTTCGGCCACGCACAGTACTTATATCGAGCATAAATTAAACAAAACTCTTAAATACAGCTATTATTTTAAAATTTAATATTAAAAAAAATAAGTGTAAATGTAAATAAGAATTTTACACAAAGTTCGCCGAAAGATTTGCGCACGTAACGTACAACTCCTCGAAGTAATGTGTCAAATATTTAACATTTCGCACATAAAGTGCCGACACGCAAAGGACAGACGGACGTCGGGAATACCAAGGAGTAAAACTTTGTTAGCATCTTAACGCTCGTGAAGACCACGGCGTTTTAGTTTTTTCAACCACAAAGCGAAAGATGAAAAGAAAAACTGACACAACTACTTTCAGAGAAAATTACGAGAAAACTTTGTGGATCAAAAAACTGTAACGACAAAGATCATGAAAAGTACGTTCAGGCGGTTTAGTTTGTGGGAAAGAAATTTAAATATTCTTTTCAAATTTATGATTATTAAGTTCCATAGAAAACGCGAAAAGCGAGAAAAACTTAAAAAAATAACTATTGTGCACTTTCGAGCTCATTATCCTTCATTGTTTGCGCTACTTCGAGAGTACTTCTTATACAGCTCAAAATGTGTCACAAACCATGACTAATTTAGTTTTGCACAATTGCAATTTAGTCCAATATTTAATTGTTCTTTTTTTATATCTCCATTTTCATCCATGCATGTGCTGATTCTACTTCTGCTGCTGTTTATACCTGATGGTCTCTCCATGAACTACCAAAGTCCTTTTCAAAAATTAACTTTTATCACATCATTGTCTTGTCGTACAGCAATTTCCACGCTTTCGCCCTATTCATTAAACAGAGCTGACGACAGGAGCCAAAAATCTAGTTTTTCGCTCGATTAATATGACAAAGGAACCTAGCAAATACCATCGTCAAATATAATGGGACCGAAATTAAATCACGTCGCGTTAAATTAGGTTGCCAAGAGGATGTTTGATGAAACATATAAACGTATACTTCAAAAAGTACTCTTAAATTTCAACACTATATTTTTCATTATAGTTAAGTAGTTAATTTGAGACAATTCGAATTATCTGAAATATTTCAATTGTGAAAACTACAATAATTGCGCGAAGTAGAAAATAAATAACTTCAAACCAAATTACCTTAAAACAGGATATTATAAAATTGAATGTATAGTGAAAATATTACTATTTTTTTCTTTTTTTTTTTTTGATATTTAGTGAGAAATTGAAATTTTATAAATTGAATTTTTCGTTAAATATTAAATTTTCAGTGAAAAATTTAATTTTTAGTGAATAATTGAATATTTAGTTAAATATTGAATTTTTAGTGAGAAATTAAATTTTTAGTAACAAATGGAATTTTTAGATATAAAATAAAATTTAAGTGAAAATTTGAATTTTTAGTAAAAATTGAATAGTGAAAAATGGAATTTTTTTTAGTGAAAAATGGAATTTTTTTTTTAGTATAAATTGAATTTTTAGTAAAAATTGAATTTTTGTAAAAATTTAATTTTTAGTAAAAATTAAATTTTAGTAAAAATTAAATTTATTTTTTAGTGAGAAAATAAATTTTTAGTGAGAAATTAAATTTTTAGTGAGAAATTAAATTTTTAGTGAGAAATTAAATTTTTAGTGAAAAAATTGAATCTTTAGTGAAAGTTTAAATTTGGAGTGTAAAATTGAATTTTTAATGAAAAATTGAATTTGTAGAGAAAAATTAAATTTTTTGTGAAAAATTGAATTTTTTGTGAAAAATTGAATTTTTTGTGAAAAATTGAATTTTTAGTGAAAAATTGAATTTTTAGTGAAAAATTGAATTTTTAGTGAAAAATTGAATTTTTAGTGAAAAATTGAATTTTTAGTGAAAAATTGAATTTTTTGTGAAAAATTGAATTTTTAGTGAAAAATTGAATTTTTAGTGAAAAATTGAATTTTTAGTGAAAAATTTTATTTTTAGTGAAATATGGAATTTTTTGTGAAAAATTGAATTTTTAGTGAAAAATTGAATTTTTTTGTGAAAAATTGAATTTTTAGTGAAAAATTGAATTTTTAGTGAAAAATTGAATTTTTAGTGAAAAATTGAATTTTTAGTAAAAAATTGAATTTTAAGTGAAAAATGGAATTTTTAGTGAAAAATTGAATTTTTAGTGAAAATTTGAATTTTTAGTGAAAAATTTAATGTTTAGTGAAAATTTGAATTTTTAGTGAAAAATGGAATTTTTAGGGAAAAATGGAATTTTTAGGGAAAAATGGAATTTTTAGTGAAAAATGGAATTAGTAGTGCAAAATTGAATTTTTAGTGAAAAATTGAATTTTTAGTGAAAATTTGAATTTTTTGTGAAAAATTGAATTTTTAGTGAAAAATTTTATTTTTAGTGAAAAATTGAATTTTTTGTGAAAAATTGAATTTTTTGTGAAAAATTGAATTTTTTGTGAAAAATTGAATTTTTTGTGAAAAATTGAATTTTTAGTGAAAAATTGAATTTTTATAGAATAATTGAATTTTTAGTGAAAAATTGAATTTTTAGAGAAAAATTGAATTTTTAGTGAAAAATTGAATTTTAGTGAAAAATTGAATTTTTAGTGAAAAATTGAATTTTTAGTGAAAAATTGAATTTTTAGTGAAAAATTGAATTTTTAGTGAAAAATTGAATTTTTTGTGAAAAATTGAATTTTTAGTGAAAAATTGAATTTTTAGTGATAGTTTAAATTTGGAGTATAAAATTGAATTTTTAGTGAAAAATTTAATTTTTAGCCAAAAATTGAATTTTTAGTGAAAAATTGAATTTTTAGTGAAAAATTGAATTTTTAGTGAAAAATTGAATTTTTAGTGAAAAATTGAATTTTTATAGAATAATTGAATTTTTAGTGAAAAATTGAATTTTTAGTGAAAAATTGAATTTTTAGTGAAAAATTGAATTTTTATAGAATAATTGAATTTTTAGTGAAAAATTGAATTTTTAGAGAAAAATTGAATTTTTAGTGAAAAATTGAATTTTTAGTGAAAAATTGAATTTTTAGTGAAAAATTGAATTTTTAGTGAAAAATTGAATTTTTAGTGAAAAATTGAATTTTTAGTGAAAAATTGAATTTTTAGTGAAAAATTGAATTTTTAGTGAAAAATTGAATTTTTAGTGAAAAATTGAATTTTTAGTGAAAAATTGAATTTTTAGTGAAAATTTGAATTTTTAATGAAAATTTGAATTTTTAGTGAAAATTTGAATTTTTAGTGAAAAATTGAATTTTTTGTGAAAAATGGAATTTTTTGTGAAAAATGGAATTTTTTGTGAAAAATGGAATTTTTAGTGATAGTTTAAATTTGGAGTATAAAATTGAATTTTTAGTGAAAAATTTAATTTTTAGCCAAAAATTGAATTTTTAGTGAAAAATTGAATTTTTAGTGAAAAATTTAATTTTTAGTGAAAAATTGAATTTTTAGTGAAAAATTGAATTTTTATAGAATAATTGAATTTTTAGTGAAAAATTGAATTTTTAGAGAAAAATTTAATTTTTAGTGAAAAATTGAATTTTTAGTGAAAAATTGAATTTTTAGTGAAAAATTGAATTTTTAGTGAAAAATTGAATTTTTAGTGAAAAATTGAATTTTTAGTGAAAAATTGAATTTTTAGTGAAAAATTGAATTTTTAGTGAAAAATTGAATTTTTAGTGACAAATTAAATTTTTAGTGACCACTTGAATATTTAGTGACAAATTGAATATTTAGTTACAAATTGAGTTTTGAGTGATAAAATTAAGTTTTTAGTTAAAATTTAATTTATAGTTTAAATTTAATTTTTAATAATACAATATAAAATAAAAAAATTAAATTCATATTTAATTTTTTTATAAATATTTAAAATTTGAATTTTGAATAATACGCTAAACTTTAAAAACAATGACTTTCATTAACACCATTTGCATATGACATTGTTTGGTAAGCATCATGAGCACATTGTGGGCTTAAAACGTAGAGATTTCTTATCAAATGACAACGTAAAATTAGCAAACAAACATTCATGTGTTGCGCGTTAATTACAATTGTGCCATTTGCGAAAGCAAGGAATTTAATTGAAATACGAAAATTTTACAGACACACACACGACAATTAAAATTAAATAAACGTTGACAAAGTTTTACATGTGCAGTAAATAAATGTGCGAGGCGGAGTCGTGTTTCAGATGACAAAACAGAGACAAACAATAAAAGATGAACAACTCGTAATGGAAATTGCTTTATGATTCTCATTTGATTGCTCAAAAAACAAAAGCAAAACAAAAGACAACATTTCAGACTTACGAATTTGAGTTTAATATTAGTTGAGATTTGCATGCGTTTATTGCTTATAATTCGCATTTGTTTTTAAATAAGAAAAACACTTGAAATATAAAATTTGAGAAAGGGTTTTCTCGAAATGACGTCATTGTGACGCATTTTTCAACGCAATTACTTAAACCAGCTACAGATTCGATATCCGAATTATCAAAAAACTGTTGTATTATCATTTCTAAAAAGTACAATTGAAAGAAATCATTTCAAACATGCCAACATTTCACGTAAATAAGAGATTTACATTCACTTTTGGATTTTTACGTATAATTCACACAAGGTTTGATTATTTCTTTTTTTTTAATTGAACATTTTGTTGTGCAAGTAATAAAGCTTAAGACTGCAACAACTTTAAGCTCGAAAGCAATTAAAAAAAGCCCCATGAAACAATTGCAAATATTTAGCGGCGTCAAGCACAGCACCTGACGCAGGCAGGTGCCATAAGTGAAGTCAAGTGTATCTGATGCTGCTTACCACACAACCAACCCAACCAGCCTCATTTTCCAACTGAGTTATAATTAAATTTACTCGGAGGAAAGTGCGACAATTTCATAATTTCTCATGTAGACTACATGGCAGAATTCGTATTTGTGCCATTCCATATAAAATGTCGGATCGGTTCCAGAGGAGTACCGGGGTACCGAATGTGAAAAGATGTAGTATTTTGTGTAGTACGAAAATGCATTTGGTTGCACTTGAAGCAAGCAGCTGAGTGCAGCCAGTGTGGTTCCTTTGTGTTGAGCTCCAGCAGTAGGAGCAGGAGCAGCGAACGGCACCATCATTAGCAACGATGTGATGTGTGGGAGTTGAGTATTAAGTGCAAACCTAAATCATCGCATGGCAACACCAGGTAATGGAAGGATCCGTCGTACAAAATGTATTTAGTTCTATAGCTGCAAACAGTTTATGTTTGCAAAGGAATAAATTAGGAAAATAAATATGAAAATTTTAAATGTGCAGCACTTCAGACAACTACAAAGAGAACTCTGTACGTACGGTTGCTTCAAGTATTTGAAATGTTATTTTAGGGCTTATTTCAAATAGAGGTATTTTTGTGAAATATTAGAAAACATATTAACCATTTAAGACATATACACTTCTATCAGAAATAAATATTCTCACGAATAATTTGCTCTCGAACGAAACATTTGTTTCAATTTAAACACATTCGTTTTAAAATCGAGATTTCGTGACATGCCCCTAAAAGTATGCATCATTTTCGGTGCGAAATGCATACAACATATATCTAGGGGCAGCGTTTAACAGTACTTTTGTGTTCGTTGACATATAATTCATAGCCCCTTTTTGAGGGACAAAATAGTATAAAACCAGCATAATAAACAGTGGTAATCCTGATAGATGATGGTCGTTAGTAAGAGAAGTTATTTGTTTTAGCAACATACCATTCCAAACGATCACTTTTTGGACAAAGGATAAAACAAAATTGATATAATATAAAACTTCCTATAAATACAATTATAAAAAATATATAATATAAAAAAAAATATATATTTATTTAAATTTTTTCTAAAATAAAAAAAAATAACAATTGATTTCAAATTTAATGAAATTGTTTTAAGATGTGTTTTATTGTCGTTTGTTGTTCATTTTAACAAAATTTCATTTAATTTTAACACATTTTTCCTCCAGTGTACCTTCTGCAAAAAAAAATGTCCTTAAATTCTATATTTCTTTAAAACACAATAGTCGTCGTTTGGCTCTCCGAATTCTAAAATGTTTTTTTTTATGATGAAATTAGTTTTATTACTTGTATCTTCTGAAGAAAAAAAATATCCAGACAGCAAATACAAAAAAATCACGTACTTATATTGTACCGTCTGCATGTAGAATAAAAAAAAAATATGATGATACTGGATCCGTATCAATAGAGAATTGATTGCAAGTTCAATATCTGCGGAAATAAGGTAGCGTAAATCTAATATTTGCGGTATTTTCAATTAAATCTCTGCAAAGATGTGATGACTGAATTTTTATTTATAACGTGAAATCAATTGTCCAATTTTATCAAAGACAGTTCGTCAGACATGGACAATAAATAGTAGTTTGAGTTTTTTTTTTATTCTTAGAATTAAGATACAAATAACAGTTCAATTCCAAACACAGCGAACTTCAATAGTTAATGAATTTTTCGAGGAATATTGATTGAAGTACAGTATAAACTGGATACATTCAACAAAACCCAAGGACATGAACAAGTTTGAACAACAACACAGACCATTACGTAATATGCGAAAATGTCGTGCACAATAACTGGCAGGACATGACATATCAGAATTTTTGGTAATGGTACACTTACAGAAAATCTAAATTTTTAGTAATAAATTTTAATATTTTTAGAGAAAAATTAAATTTTTAAAAAAAATAATAAATTTTCTTAAGTTTTAGTGAAATATTTTAATATATTTTATTGAAAAATTTAATTTTTAGTGAAATATTGAGTTTTTAGTAAGAAATTGAATTTTTAGTGAAATATTGACTTTTTAGTGAGAAATTGAATTTTTAGGGACAATTGGAATTTTTAGTGAAAAATTTAATTTTTAGTAAAATATTGAGTTTTTAGTGAGAAATTGAATTTTTAGGGCCAATTGGAATTTTTAGTGAAAAATGGAATTTATTGTGAAAAATTCAATTTTAAGTGAAAAATTGAATTTTGAATTTTTAGTGAAAAAATAAATTTTAGTGTAAAATTGAATTTTTAGTAAAAAAAAAATGATTTTTGTTAGTGAAATTTTTTTTTTTTTTTTAGTGAAAAATGTTTTTTTTTTTAGTGAAAAATTGTTTTTTTAGTTAAAAATTGATTTTTTTTTAGTGAAAAATTGAATTTTTAGTTAAAAATTGAATTTTTAGTGAAAAATTTAATTTTTAGTGAAAAATTGAATTTTTAGTGAAAAATTGAATTTTGAGTGAAAAATTGAACTTTTAGTGAAAAATTGAACTTTTAGTGAAAAATTGAATTTTTAGTGAAAATTTGAATTTTTAGTGAAAATTTGAATTTTTAGTGAAAATTTGAATTTTTAGTGAAAAATTGAATTTTTAGTGAAAAATTGAATTTTTAGTGAAAAATTGAATTTTTAGTGAAAAATTGAATTTTTAGTGAAAAATTGAATTTTTAGTGAAAAATTGAATTTTTAGTGAAAAATAGAATTTTTAGTGAAAAATAGAATTTTTAGTGAAAAATAGAATTTTTAGTGAAAAATTGAATTTTTAGTGAAAAATTGAATTTTTAGTGAAAAATTGAATTTTTAGTGAAAAATTGAATTTTTAGTGAAAAATTGAATTTTTAGTGAAAAATTGATTTTTTTAATGAAAAATTGAATTTTTAGGGAAAAATTGAATTTTTAGGGAAAAATTGAATTTTTAGGGAAAAATTGAATTTTCAGTGAAAAATTAAATTTTTTAGTGAAAATTTGAATTTTTTAGTGAAAATTTGAATTTTTTAGTGAAAATTTGAATTTTTAGTGAAAATTTGAATTTTTAGTGAAAATTTGAATTTTTAGTGAAAATTTGAATTATTAGTGAAAATTTGAATTTTTAGTGAAAATTTGAATTTTAAGTTAAAAATTTGAATTTTTAGTGAAAATTTGAATTTTTAGTGAAAAATTGAATTTATAGTGAAAAATTGAATTTTTAGTGAAAAATTGAATTTTCAGTGAAAAATTGAATTTTTAGTGAAAAATTGAATTTTCAGTGAAAAATTGAATTTTTAGTGAAAAAATAAAATTTTAGTGAAAAATTAAACTTTGTGTACAAATTTGAATTTTTAATAAAAAAAAAACTTTTTAGTGAAATATTAAATTTAATGAAGGATATAATTTGTGTTACAAATCTTCCCGACTATTTTCCGATTCAACCTTATTACCATTTTTTGCGAGTGTAATTTTCATAATGTCTTTGTTCGACTTCAGATCGGACCGACTGCTCGCAATGCCCTTTTATTTAACTATTTGTCCAGCTCAAAGTTAATATTCATCCAGAGTCACATGCTGCCGGTCATGTGGTTCATATTCAGAGACACGCGCTGCCTTTGTGCGGAATGCATTCATAACTCCGTAACTGTCTGACTCTGAGTCAAACAGTCGACCATTTAATCATGCAGTCCAATAAGGCATTCTTTGCATCAATTCGCATAGATGCCCCGAAGCACTGCATTAATTAGTAAATGACCCATTACGCAGTTGCCTGATGAATTCACAAAAATTTCGTTCATTTATGAAACTCTCAAAATTTGATTTATTTTTATTTCTTTCGATTTTTATTTTCTTTGTATTGCATTTAGCTTTAATTGAAAATAACCTCTTAAAAAATGCGTTTTTTGTTTTTTAATTCGAGCATCTGTAACTACAACAGAAATTGCACGCATCCTGACAACTCTAATGCAAAACATTATCTTAGCACCCTCCTCTTCTGCTACTTCATGTCCTGACAGATTGTTTATGCAGCAAATTCCACTCGAGTGCCGACGCACATCTCATACATTGTGTGTTATTATTGTGTCCTTATTTCACCGACAGTAAATGTGCTGCAAATTTATTACCGACGGTTGTCATAAAAGTTTTGCCATCCTTAGACGCATCCTGCACCACACCCCGTCCGTCTTCCTACGTAGTCACTGTTTCATTGCATGACAATAACTGTTCCTGCTGCACTCACGTGCTTCAGTCAGGATGATTTGATGGCGGCAGAACCTACCGCACTTGGTGCTCCACAAACGGAACCTTGACGAGGCTGTTCACGGTGAGTGTTGGCCATGGCTTTGCATGCGGCAAATGGCTTGTTAATATTTTCATTTCCCTTGTTTTATGTGAGTTGTCTGTCTTAGCTGCTTTCCGTGCGGTTCGAATTGTTTTGCTTTGCATAATATTGCAATTTATATGAGGCATCCTTATTATGAGCATAAACAACATCATCATCATCGTCGTGTGATGATGACGATTAGTAGTTTGTGGGACGAGCAATAAGACGAAAATCAAATCAAAGATGTTGTTAAGAAAAAATATTAATACCACCTTGTTCCAGTTTCCGTTTGAAATTGTTTTCAATACACAATAAAAGTATTTCAATCGAAATCAAGTTCTGTATAACTAATGCAATTCGATTTTAGTAGTCAAATATTCGAATTTCGATGGAAATTAGGGCACCACTCAATACGATTTTTTCATTTTCATAAGGGTTATAAACTCAAAAATGTACACAGAAAAAAATGTATGTGTAAATATAGCAAAAAAAAATTATCAATACAAATAATTTTTAACCGTTTCATAGCCAATACGGCATTTTATTGTATTGATTAAATATTTAATTATATTAGTTAATAAATTAAATAAAAAAAAATTAAAGGAAATTAAAACACACGATAAAATCAAGTTTTTATTTTAATTTGTCATTTTTATTTTATTTATATTTTTATTATATATTTATTATGTATTTTTTTTTATTTATTTATATTTTTTTTACTTGTAATTTGTCATTTTTATTTTATTCATATTTTTATTATATATTTATATTAAATTATTTTTATTTATGTTATTATTATGTATTTTTTATTTTATTTATTTATATTTTTTATTTTACTTGTTGTTCGATGTTTGAACCACCCTTTTCACGGCACTAGTAGATTTGTATATAATGAAAGGGAAATGTTAAATACAAATTATAGCGAAGAATATCAAAGTCATGATATACGCACGATGCGCGGAAAGACGACCTGACGAACCGTATAACCAAGCATGCCTTGCGATGTACCAATGTTAAAAAAGATCGATACAACAGTACCTGTAATACTGTATAGTGAATGTAAAACAGTGTGGTGGCTGTAAAACTGTGCAGTGACTATAAAACTGTCGGTTGCTATACATTAGTACTATACATTTATACAATTAAATAATTCGTTTAATTAATCGATGAATTAATCTCAGTTGCTATATTTATGTTCAATATTTATTCTGTGTAGACTTTTTGAACTGCTTTTTATTATTTGTCATTCAATGGGCGAAAAGAAGCAATGGTTCACGATAACACAATTCAAAACGATTTTTTATGGACACCCCATACATCAAAAACTGCTTTTAATTGCTTGATATTCAATGAGAAAAAGATAATGGTTAATGATTACACTACTTATAACGATTTTTCATTTCCCATACATCAAATTAATAAAATTCATTGGTATTGATTTCGACTTTGCTCTACATAACATTTTAGAAAAATTGCTAACGAAATTTGAACTACTTTGAATAAACAAAATATTAATTATACAGATAAATAATATACTAATGACATCAAACATCAAACTCGATTTTTTTTTTAATTTAAAATTTTTTTTTTTTAGATTTTTAACTATTTTTTAGTAATTAGCAAGTAATGCTAAAAAAGACCAGTAAAAAAGGTTAGGTCACATGGGAAATTTTGAAGTAGGGAAATTTTGATAGTTGGTGTGATGAAGTTAGTAAGAATTTTGAAAGTTATAGTCGGTCTAAGCCGACTATAAATACCCTGCATATATGAGATAATGTGTGCGGTTACCATTTAAAGTGGTGCATAGGTCACCAGGGTATACAAATCCTGAAAATAACAACAAACTTGCAATCTCTGGAAATTTTTCTTTCATTTGATACCCATATGTACTAGGGTAGGTGTACCGAATTTCGATGTTTTTGGAACCAAATGTTTTTTTTTATTATTTTTTTTTATACTATTAAATTATATTGTTCTACTAACCAAATTTAATGGGATTTTGAGGAGTCCGAGAACAATATAGAAATGAAGTATGAGCTTGCAATAGGAAATTTTTGCTCGTTTTATAGAGCAAATTTTTTTTCATATTAGAGACAAGCGAAAAAAAAATCCTATAATTTATCGCTTTTCACATAGACAGTAATCCGTTGCTTTAAACCCATAAAACCGTCCACCGCGACCGTATTAAAACCACAGAGCGAGCTTTGCCATGTCTCCAAACACGCAAAAGGCATCCTAAACAAACAATAAAAGCAGCACCAATAAAAGGGTTTTTAGTGCATGGCATAAAATCACTTCAACCACATTTTTCCACTATAAATTTAAATCATGACAGCATCAAGCAGCAAATCGTGCTGCAAAGTTCGTGGTAATGTCTTTGCCGCATCTTTGCAATGAAAACATGATGCGAAAAACAAAGCAATGAACATAATGTAAAAAGGTTCTGTAAGCCATACCACCATACAACACCAAAACCCACCCATCCAGCCCGTAAGCAATCCAATCACTTGTCAAATAAAAAAAAGAAGAAAAAACCTTTAAGACTTAACGCGTGTAAATTCACTTAAAAGGATTTATGTATGCGTGAGATTTTATTTTCTGGCATTTTTTTTTTTATTTTATAAATTGAAAAAATATATAAAACATGAGTATTGCAAAAATTCAGGTCTTCTTGAATTACTTTATACTTTTAGACATCTAATTAAAATATAATGCTACAAAACGAAGTAGCACAGCAATTAGAAGATTTCAAATAAAGCAATTTTGTCTTTCAGATTTAACATGATTCTTCACTTAATTTACAATCTGCATAATTTTCCGTATTCATCTCTTACTCTGCACTGCGACTATTTGCAGTTGTTAACAATTCTGACAATAGACACAAAATTGTCAGCGAATCATAAGGATTTTAGGATTTACGAAAATATAACATTGTTCTGACTCGAGCTTAAATTATAGCAAAAACAACCAACAAAAAAAAATATGGAAGACAATTTGCAGAGAAATTGTCTTGCTCGGCAAAAAGTTTTGTGTGAAGAAACATGAATAAATTATGGCTTATGAGACACTTCTCTGCAGTCACCACCCTGGACAGCAAAGCATAATCCGACAAACAGATATAAATTCTAATACCAGAGGCCCACCCTCACCTAGTGCAATTCCCCGCAGGAAAAAGGACCAAAAATGTCAAAGCACAAAATTGCTCATCAAAAATTATGATTTCTGTGAAATGAGAGAATTGCCTAAAATAAAATTTAATTTGGTTACACAATTCCATAACTGGTTTTCTGTGTAGAAACAGCAAAAATGTGTTGAAGAAATTCAATTAAAATTTCAAAATTCACAAACAATAAATTTTATTACACCGGAAAAAATCTTTATAAAACCACTTAAATATTGATGAAATCTCCCACCATCTAATTTTGTATGCCACACTTGTGCCGTAGGCTGTTAAACCTAACCTGTATCGAAAGAAAATCGATGCCACAAAACCCTTAAACCACTTGACTGACTAAATAAGACTATATAAATTCGGGCAACAAGGTCCTTAAAGTAAAATTTTATTACAACATTAAAAGTTATTGCCGCTCATCAGAGAAAATATCAAAACGTAACAAAAGAAGATGCGTGAATTTCGCTCTCACGTACCGTACCGTCCGACCTACCGAGTTTTCCCCATTAAATTCTATACGCGCTGCCATTTCTTTGATTTATGCCACGAGTGTTGTGCGAAACGGCAACAGCTTACGAAATTATTAATGAGCCGAACAAAATAAGATTTTTGATAAATTACGCTGCTTCGGAAAGAAAGTTAAATTTCATTAAAGTAGACAGACACACACAAGTTTTCGACATACATTTGCCCAAAGCATTTATAAGGGAACAAAAGTTCGAGTTACGAGGGTTACGGAAGGAAGCCCTTATTTGTCAGGGATATACATAAAGCAATTCTTTTTAATATGGCACAACAATCATTAAATTAGTTGCTAAAGATTACACATGAGATTATGTATTAAGTGGTAGCATATTTGCGAAAAAGAAAATACTAAAAGTTATGTTAAATTAATGAATTCCTGCATTAATAACATTCAATAGAAGCTGGAAGTAAAGTTTAGTCACATGGGAAATTTGTTCAATAAGGCACATTTGACAGTAGGTTTAAATATAACTGAAGGTTATGAAAAGGAGTCGGCTGTAAAGTAATAATATAGAAAGTACCATTTAAAATAGTATAGAAAATGTCAGAATTCTGAAAACATGCCATACATGTTATTGTGAGTCAATTATCGTTCATTTGAGTACCCTATCTTCATATGGATAGGTGTACCCAATGTCGATTTTTTGTTTGTCTGTACCAATTTTACGATTATGCGCTAAATAATATTTTTTTAGCACAAAATAAAGTTTAAGGTTAACAAAAATATTTAATTTGTTCAACTATACCCCCACAAAAACTAGATTTATATAAGATATATGTGTAAAGAGAACTATATTAATAAAACTCAGATTTTAGATATCATAGTTTGAATTGAAAATCTGCCAACGGATACGGCTGATCTGCCCCGTTGACAGATTTTCAATTCAAACTATGATATCTAAAATCTGAATTTTATTAATATAGTTCTTTTTGTTTTTCTATGATTTTAAAAGACCGAATAAAATGGACTCAGGCGCAGTAAAGATTATTATATTTTTAAACAATCCTAACGATCTGACAATTATCATGTCTGCCTTACCTCGATAAATTTCTACTATGTGACGGAAATTTTTTAATATCAGATTAATATCGGATACTAATCACGAAAACTCCGTACAATGAAACTGTGGAACTTGGTACCCCGTGTGGACCTCATTCGTGACTGATTGTAGTAAATTCAATGATCACTTCATGACACTTCTCCAATTTCTACTAGGTTAACACGAGCAGGTTAATTCCCAACATGATCCGACCATGATCAGATATGGTTAATATAAACATAGCATATGGAAAGACGTCCTAGACAAGATTTCCGGCAGTTAAAAAACATTTTTTCGACGTACTTCAAATAGAATTTGTATAAAAAGCTGTATTTTTTCTGCCCGTACACAAAATACGCCGGGATTCTGCTTTTAAAATTCCCAAAAAATTGTAATATACAGAGATCAAATTTTGTGCACTTTTCAGGAATATTTCGGGCATATTACCGGCATACACTCACAGATAATTGGAATATTTTGGGAAGTGTATAGCAGGTTGTAAAATTTTGTGAAATTTTAATGGCAGATTCGTGGCATATTTTGAGTCCGGACAGAAAACAGACAACTTGTACAAATTTCGCCTTTGTCTGTTTCAAATATGTCGAAAAATGTTTCTAAAATCTGCGTGTATGCCGGAAATATATGGAAAATATTCATGAAAAATGCTAGATTATATTATATCTCGGATTAGACAAAATTTTTACCATGCCAAAGGCAGTTTAGGGGCATTTTTTGAAAGGACTTTAAGCAGAAAAAGACAAAGTTTGTCTCTAAATATGCCGGAAATCTACAACTAAAACTCATAAGTTTGTATACACTACCATACGCTTCTCAAAAACTACCATTTATCTGTTTTTTATACCCTACACTAAGAGTGAAATGGTATATTCAAATTGGTACGCCCTGTAGAAACCCTGAAGAAAGAAAGCATCTCCGGTATGGAAAAGAATATATATTCTTGATCAGCATGGCTTCCTGAGTCGATGTCTGTCGGTTGAAATCACGATTACAGAAAAAGTAGAAGAGCTAGAGCAATGAAACTTTAGATTTAGATTACTTATATATCAAGCTGTCTGAACAAGAAAATTGGCATGATCGGTCTATTGTGACCTGAGAACCGACCACTTATGTTCAAATACCTCATATAAAATTTACATCTACAGATGAATTTTACTGTATACGTGCTTAGGTAAACTTTTTTGGTCAAATATATATTGACATCATGCTCAAATACATGAAAATAACGTTTTCCGGCGAAACGACTTGTGGTTCCCAAAACAAAAATCGAAATTCGGTACACCTACCCATTTGTAAATATGGGTATCAAATGAATGGTAATTCTTCCTCGATGGGTATTTATAGTCGGCTTTGACCGACTATAATTTTGATAATCCTAACTAACATAATAACACCTACTTAAAAATTTCCCTTTGCGATCTAACCTTCCCAACTGTTTTTTTTTTGTTTTTCTGGAAATATTCTTAAGAACTTAAACTAAATTGTTTGCTGACCTAAAATAGTGCCTCGTGTTTTAAGAAATATGTCAAAACAAAAGTCTGATGATAGAAATTTTGATTCCGGTACCTCTTAGGGTACTTTCCATTCGCACTCTACATGATTTGATGATTTTCTGCCCTTTTCCAAAATATAGTAGTAATATGTCTTTAAAATTCCATACAATTTGGTAATCTGACATACGCTTCCACAAACTTCCATTTGTATGCCAGAAATATTCATGAAGAACATCAGACATTTTGTCTCGGATTCGACAAAATTTATACCAGACCAAAGGTAGTTTAGAAATATTTTTTGTAAAGGCAGAGTTTGTATCAAATCTGCCTAATTTCTGCCAAATCGACAAAATGCCGGGAATATGCCATTAAAAATTTAATATTTGTTATACGTTTCCCAAAAACTTTGACAGTGTTTTTGCTAGACATATTCTTAAAAATCATAGATATTTTGTACCTTAAACAGAATTGTTTGCAGGGAAGTGTGTTGACGAAAATATGCCCTACAAATTCGTGCAAAATTCCACAAATTATATCTGTGGTACCTCTTAGGGTATAAAAATCGTTAACAATTTGATATGTATACTTTCCATTCGCAATATACCATTGGATTATATAGTGCTAATACATGTTATATAAAAACTAATTTCTAGCATTAATTTTGCCACTACTGAAACAGCAAAATAAAAACCGCATATGTTGAACTCACCCCCATATCGACAATTTGATTTATCGGCTGGTATGTTTCCATTTGGCTCCAGTCTGTCGAGATACTCGTCGGAATTGTAACCATTGTATGGAACTTTGCTACCGTGATTGTGTCCACCATGGCCGCCACGATGATGGTGATGATGATGGTGGTGATGATGGTGATGTGTAGTCTCTTCGCCGTCTTCTCTGGATATTGCTGTAATTAAAAATAATAGAAGATATTAATAAAACTGCATCTTAAATAGATCAGAAATAAAGTACGATATATACTGTAAATTTAAATTAAACATATTTGACTTCATTTTACTAGCTATGAATAAATTTCTGGTACCACCCAAACAAAAGACCTATCTATTTATGTGTCAAGCGAGAATACCTGCTTTAGTGGCTGCTGCTCCTCCAAAAAACCATGCCTATCAACATCATCATAATTATCATTAACTTCACCTCGAGAGACTTCAAAACCCACTTGACTGAAATTTCAAGTGTTTTACACCCTATTTGGTACCATCGGTGAGTCGGTCGTCACAACCCCACGGCATTGTTTTGTGTCTGGGCACAATGGCAGCTGCCTGCTTTTGGTAGGTATATGTCACAGCTGCAATGACCCAATTTTTAGTAAGCCACTCCACCAGACCAGAGAAGGGTTGTCGGTCGGGGTTTTCTGGTGCTGCTACTTTGCATATTAATATTTACCGTGCAAGAGCTGTTAGTCGAGTCGAACGACACTGGTAGGCATTACAACAATTTTTGGCAATTAATGAACATTTTGCAGCAACGATTACAAATTCAATAAAATTACAGCAACAGCATTAAGTTCGAAAATGTCCCTCAGCATAGCAAAAAAAAAAAAAACTCGACTTTATTAGCTTTGTAGGGTTTGGTGTTTGGAAGGTTTGCTCGTCGGGATAGACGGTACTTGTAGCATGGCAGAGTTTCATAAGGCAGCATGTCAAAAACCACAGCAAAGCGTTCAATATGTATAGAAGAGGCTTCAATATTTGCAGAGGATGCTTGAATTTAGAACCACTTAGAGCTACATTATTCAATAATGCATATAATGACCAAAGGGTGACTGATATATTGAACTACGATGACAACGAGTACATGTTCGAAGCATGTTCAAAACCAATTAGCAGTAAAGTGTGTCATGATGCGCTCAATTTTGGGATACAAATTAATAGGGACTATAATGAAAGTTAGTGATGGCGAAAAATAGTCAAACTTTTTCAACACTTGATTAAATATTTTACAATATAGAAAAGGTTGTAAAAGTTAAATCAAAATGAAATTTTTAAACTAGAATTCGGTTAACTAAAAGAACATTTATAATACTTTCATGAGGTCGTCGAAATTAAAGGTCAAACGTATATTTCCGACTATAAAAACCAACAAATGAAAAATATTGTGCACATAAATTGCAAAGCCACAACAAACATAAATCAAAAGTGCAAAACAACGTTGAAAAAATGTTGTAAAATAACTGTGACACGTAATTACAATATTTCAACGCCGAACGCGTAGAAGCGTTTTATCGCAATAGCCCAAGTAAATATAAAAAAGAGGAGAAAAGCATTTCGGAGAAATAATACCTAAATAAATTTAATTTCTTATTTTATATGCTAAAAAAAAAGGGAAAATTCACAAAATAATAATATTACATGATTAACTACACCAAGAAAAAATATGATCATCCGAATTTATGTATTTAGTGACTTTACACAAAATAACAAATATAAAAAAATGCATAAATAGTAAGATTTTTTACTTTAAAGGAAACGAAATTTGTTTCAGCAAAAACGTTAAAGAATTCCAGTGTTAACATTTCTTAAAATAAATAATTAATTAAAAACGACGACAAAATGAACAAGTAACCAGTTGGGAAGGTTAGATCACATGGGAAATTTTAAAGTAGGTGTAATTATGATAGTTAGGATTATCAAAATTATAGTCGGTCTAAGCCGACTATAAATACCCTACACATATGTGTGGTTACCATTCAAAGTGATATATAGGTCACCAGGGTATACGAATCCTGAAAATAACTACAAACATTCAATCGCTGAAGAATTTCCATTCATTTGATACCCATATTTACAAATGGGTAGGTGTACCGAATTTCGATTTTTTTTTTTGTGAACCACAAGTCTTTTCGCCGGAAAACATTATTATCATGTATTTGAGCATGATGTCAATATATATTTGACCAACAAAGTTTACCTAAGCACGTATACATAAAAATTGATCTTTATATGTACATTTTATATGTGGTATTTGAACATAAGTGGTCGGATCATAGGTCACCATGGACCGATCTCGCCAATTTTTTCGCACATACAGCGTAGGTATATTAGTAATCTAAGTTATAAGTTTCATTTATCTAGCTCTTCAATTTTAAAAGTCTTAGGGATTTCAACAGACAGACGGACAGACAGACAGACGGACAGACAGACAGACAGACAGACGGACAGACGGACAGACGGACATCGCTAAATCGACTCAGGAGGTCATGCTGATCAAGAATATATATACTTTTCCATACCGGAGATGCTTTCTTCTGGGTGTTACAAACGGCGTACCAAACTGAATATACCCTTTCACTCTTAGTGTAGGGTATAAAAAAGTTCTGTCACTGGAATTTCTGACGACCTGAATTTCGTTTCGTTTCACATTATATGGGGCTTAATATGGAGATTTGCTACTCCATTTAACACAGACAATTTATTCAGTAGAATCTACCTCGTAGCAATTCTTCTCCGATATATTTCTTTCGTTAATTCTAATAAATTAATTTAAAGATAGTAATTTAGAATAGTATTTTGCGACAATTTAAAAAATCGATTTTCTATGAAAATTGTTTCGGAAACCGTTCTCTTGGATAAACATTGTATTGAGAAGAATCGTCTCGTGGAAAACTTATTGGGGAATTATATTCTTCAGTTTAAAAATAAGTGGGAAATAACTATGCTCACAGATTTAAATTTACGGACAATTCTTTTCTAATAATTAAGATTTTTCTAGGCGAAATATGGATTGGGATAGAATGGTTTTTAGATTATACAGATTTCAGTTTACGAATAATTCCTACCCAATACTTCTATAAATTGAGAAGAATTGTTTGAGATAAAATTGATTGGAGAGACTATTTTGCGGTAAAAATTTAGAAGAATTGTTTCAGATAAAATTATTTGGGGTGACTATTTTGCGGTAAAAATTGTATAATACAAAATTTCCTTTCCAATTACAGATTTTTGGTAACGTACAATTTTAACTAAACAATTCCTACCTAAATACCTAATTCAAAAACTCAGTGACATTTCTTCTATAAAACAATAATCACCAAACAATATTATGGACAATTCAGAGAAATTTAATTTCTCGAATCTTAAAATAAAAACTTGGTACAATTTGGAAAATAATTTCTCTGGCAAAATTGTATTTGAAACAATTTACTTGGGGATGAATTGTCTCGTGGAAAACTGATTTGGAAAAAATTACGGAATTCAGTTTATGGACAATTCCTACGTGACAATTCTTTTTTTATAATTGTGTGGAATTGTCTAACGAAATATTGATTGGTGTAGAATAGTTCGTAAAGTTTCCAGACTTCAGATTATTGACAATTTATACACACACAAATTGTACTTATTGAGGGACAAATTTATTATTTAATTTTATTAGTCAGTTTTGCGGAGAAAAATGTATATGAATTTTTACATAAAAATTCTTTGCTCAAAAATCATTATCTAAAAAATCATTATCTAGCAATTATTCTCGGTGTTCTTTTCTGAATCATTTTGTTCTCGGCAATTCTTCTTCTTTAACAATTAAGGAGGCGGAGAATACTTCTTCGAATATCCCCACATACAAAAAAATGTACATCATTTTGATGAATTCCGTTCTTCAAACCAAGATGCATTGTATTGAAGAACCATTCATAATATTAATGACTAACGACATCAATGTTATGAATGCATTCATAACTGTCGAATGATAACTGTAGAAAGTGTTCTTCAATATGAGGAATTGGATGTGAAGAATACGTTTCATCATATTAATGAAAAAATACATTAAATACAACATACATGTACATCATATTGAAAAATGTTGTTTATTAAACCAAATTTCAATCAATACAATTCTTTTACGTTCATGTTTTGTTATACCTCTCAGTTCTCAAGTAGTTATTGTATGTTATTTCTTTTACACACAAAAAATATCACCTAAATTTCACCAACTATAAGTATTTTTCATATTGATGATATCATTCATTGAACAAAAAACGTAAATGTTTTTCATTTTCAATATATTTTTTAATATCAAATTTCAAACACAAATTTGTCTCCATTTACACATTTATGTATTTATAATTCTTATACGAGTTATAATATTTAATTGCTAATTATGCGAAGACACCACTTCATCATATTAATGAATAATGTACATCATATTGATGAATTTTGCTCATCAAACCACATTAATTTAAATATCATAAATCTTATAAGAATTATAAATACATAAATGTGTAAATGGAGACATTTATTTTTTTGAAATGTGAAGTTATAAAAAATATTAAAAGTGAAAAACATTGAAAAAAAATACAATTTTAGTTCAATGAATGAAATCATCAATATGATGAATATTGGTAGTTGGAGACATTTTTTTGTGTGTATAATGCTTGCTTGATATGCAGAAATTAGTAAAATGTTTTGAAATATATTTATTTATAATTTCAATTAAATAATTTAAAATAAAAAGTTGTAATTATAAAATTTTTGGAAAAAACTATTTTTTTTATATATTTTTTTTTATTAAGGGTCTTCAAAAAAAATTTTTTTTTTTTTAAATTAAAAAAAAATATATTTTCATAAATATGACGATTCATTGTATTGAATATTTCGTTCTTCAATAGTATGAATACTTTTATCAATATGTCATTTAATGAACGGTGGTATCAATATGATGAATCTGGTAGTTGGAGAAAAAATTCATAATATTTATGAATAAATTCATCATATTGACGATTTTTTGTGTGCTTAAAGATTACATAGTTTGGATACGGACGTCTAAAACGTTTTACTGCAATTTTTTTCCGTGACAACTCTTCTCTTAAACAATATATCCCAATAAATACCCTATTCGACACAATTATAGCAAAGACGTAATAGTATTCTTTATGGTTTGAAATATAAGAATTTGATAAAAAAAAGTCTGGTCAAATTATAGTATGAATCAGAATAATTGTCTTATGGTAACATTATCTCGCGAAAGTATTATTCTGAAAGAATTTTGTTAGGCAAGAACTAAAAAGAATTGGGAAAAAATATCTACACTCAGAAAAAAACTCATAAAACCCTATTAAAATTTGCCAATAAGACAGTTATTGATTTTATATTGATTGACACAAAATAAATATTTTCATATTAACTCAAAAATAATTTTATAATATTTTGTAGTATTTAATGGTATTTACCGATTAAAATAATAGTTTATCCTATTGACAAATTTTAATAGTAAAAAAAAAACTATTAATTTTATGGTATTTTTTCTGAGTGTACTATCAAAATGTCTAAAATTCGAGCAAGTTTACAAAACGTTAACAGGGGAGCCAAATTTAAGAGGTTCTATTAAAACCCATAAAATGCACCTAATAATTCCACCACGAGCTACGGAAATCGTTGACAAGCGTGAATTGCAAATGACGCTCATTTGTTGAAATGTTAGCTACCTCTGTTTGTCAACCAACAAAACACCTTAGATTATGCCGTTTAAATTCAAAAGAAAATGAGAACCAACGAACGAAAGGCCAACATAGTTAAGCGTGAAACGAAAAAGCAAAATACATTTCAATTGAAATAAAATGGCGACGACAAACAGTACTTTTTTCCTTTTTTTTTTGTAACAAGCGACAGTAAATAAACTACTAACTAACTTTGTTAGAAATACTCAAAGAGGAGCTAGGAGCTACAGCAAAAAGCAGGCTATTTTTTTTTTTGTGTCCTTTAGGAGTAACGTATATAGTTAGATTACGACATAGTCAAAAAAGCAGTACTATTTTGGTTACAATGGTATTTCTAAAGCACGGCAATTTGTTACAAACGTTAACCATACAGTGCCAGTGGGAGTAATGCCAGTGGGAGTGGTTTTTTTCGGACGTTTGTGGGTGTCCTTCATGGTACTTGGTGCTTGGTCAAAAATCTATTTCTGGGCAGCTACACTTTGCTTTGCGTTGTTATGCTCTTTGTAGATTTGCATAAAGGATTTAATTTTTGAGCTCGTTTATTTTTGTAGTCGTTGCTTGTTTTGAGTGTCGCAAATCCAATAAATCATAATGAAAGTCAGCGCAAAAGAAAGAACGCCAAAAAGGACTTGAATTTTTAAAAATGTTTTTATTTTGGTTTTCTATTTTGTGTGCGTATTTTTTTTTTTTTTTGTATTTTTGTTAAGTGCTAAAGAGCAACATGACTAATTGATGTTTCATAAGCGAACTTTTGCATATTTTTATAAAAAAAAATATGTAAAAAAATATATATAAAAAAATATATAAAAAAAATAAATACAAAAAAAAAACATAAAATAGCACAGCAACCGTTATTAAGTACTCGTTACAACCCCAGTTTACAATATAAAACTGTTTCAATCCGGTGCATTTTCATGTTGCGACCCGCAGCAATTGTTTCCATGGAAATGACTTCCGTTATCATGATTTTGCATAAATAAAACTACAAATGGAAACATGAAAAAGTAAACAAAAAGGTTAAAAAATAACTAGAAAGATAGAAAAATCATATGAAAGCAATAACTGTAGCATACTTTTGGAATGCATAACAATTATTATTTGTAGCCAGGGTTACACAATTTGCAACATTATTTAAAAGAGCGTACACAGAAATAAAATGATGAATTTATTCATAAATATTATGAATTGTTTGCTGCAATTACCAGATTCATCATATTGATACCACCGGTCATTAAATGACATATTGATGAATGTATTCATTAATATTATATCATGAAATGGCAAACCTTACTGAAGAGAAATGTCAAAAGAGCGGCAAGAAATATAGCGTCGTTTGCTGTCCCTGTCACTCTACTTTTGTAGCGTCCCTGTTAAAAAACTTTTGTAGCGCTCTTATTGAAAAATCCTTTATTATGAATGGTTCTTCAATACAATGAATCATGATTTGCAGAACGGAATTCATCGATATGTTGTATATTTTGTTTTCTGTGTATAAACATTTTTTATATATACCAAATAAATTCTGAAATTCACGTCGACGAATATGTCACACAACAGCTAACACAAAACAAAGTAATTTGTAGATTTTATACATATTTAATAAATGCTATGACTATGTTCTAATCTCGGGTCTCATCTTGATAGTTCTGGCAAATCCCACAATATTGATCACCGTCACGCATATGCAGCATAATCTTCGACATTTCAGTTAATGAGGCAAATATGTTGGCCATAAACTATTTGTAGTAATAAATTGCCTCATGTTATGCGAGCAAATTGGGGGAGGAATGAAATTGCGGAAGCCCTCTATGTTTTTGTAATTTGGCAAAAGCAAAGAATACGAAGAGGAATAGTGTTTCGATGCCATACATGAAATATCAATATAAACGTTTAATCCAGAAAACTTAAACGACACATATAGTTTTAGGTTCTCCTGTATGATAGGTTTTAGCCTTCAAACTAATTTTGTATGTAAAGACTCATCAGAAATTGATAAACAAATCGTTGGGAACTCGTTTGGACATACTTTTTTATATGCTACCCTTGGAGCAAATTTGATACTGAATCGATTATGCGATGTGTCTGTCTTTCAGTTGGAAACACGTTTACAAGAAAACAAGAAGAGCTATATTAATAAAACTCAGCACTTTGATTACTTGTATTCTTACGTTGTTGGGTATTAAAAATGTGCTAGATCGGTCGATGGTAACATGCGAACTGGCATATTATAGCCATAGTACTGTCGATCTATTCCCCACGTTTCTGTGGTTAATATCACCACGAGCGTCCATGCTTAAACCGGGATTCGAACTCGAGACAAAATGAGTGCAAGTTCAGTGAGTCTCTGGACCGTCTAAACTACTTAGCTACGTTTGATTTATCAAATATATCAAATTTAGAATGAAAGCTGGAACAAGCCCTAATGTTTTCTATTTGACCGCAATTTCCGAAAATTAAAAATCAACAAATTTTAATCCTATGAAACAGTCAAATTTGACATAGGAAATAATTCATTTTTTTCATACAAATCATCTAAAAGTACCACAAATCCAATTTAATTTTTCATTTTTCGCAAATGCGTCTATTATGCTTTTGCAACCAGCAGAAAAATACAATTTTAACCTAAAACGTTGGTAAACCAATAATAAATTGAATTTAACTGGGGAGAAAAATAAAATGGAACCACAAAAAAACAGACCAAACCGGCAAAATGACATTTAATAAATTAAATCAAAGAAAATGTCAAGCACTCAAAACCACAAAATAAAAAATAAACGAAATATCTAAATGTATGAAGTGTGAACGAAAATCATGACAAATACAGAAACAAAAGCCACAGCCGAAAAAATATCTCTAAATCCTTAAAGCGTCTACTATTTGCACGATTTCTTATGCCGCAAGGACAGTGAGAGAGACCGTGTGGAAAGGGGAAAATTGCACAGAAGAACGGACAGTGAGACAGACACTTTTGTCCACCCTTAAAGATTACGTTGGCTATATGTTGGACAACAGCCTGGAGGCAGCAGTCATTGTCTAGTCATCGGTGGGAATGACAACGTAGCCTGTGGCTAGCGCAACTTAATGATGGATTCATGTCTGTCAACACATGATGACATTAAGGCGAGTGAAATGAGAAGAAAAGACCAGATAATCATCGACCGGAGAAACCAATAAAAAGGTTTCGAACGCACAGCGAAGCAATGAACTGCGGAAAAGTGTCTAAATTAAGGAGCCGCAGAGCCACAGGACGAAGTGTACCTAAAAAAAATAAATTAATGCAAATTGATTTAAAACAGAGAAGGAATTTAGCACAATTAAGGAGTGCCTGATGAAATTAAGCATAATGTATAATTTACAATATTTTAAACACTAAAACAAAAGGGAAAGAAAAATTAAAACAAAAACAAAAAGTAAAAGTAAAAAAAGCTAAAACAACAACACCAAAATTAAGAAAACCAAAACAAAAGCAAAATAAAAATCAGGAAAACACGAAAAACAGGAAAACACAAAATCAAAAGCAAAAACACAAATACAAAAGTAAAACACAAAAAGGCAAAAATAAAAACAAAAGAAAAAACAAAAGCTAAAACAAAAACAACAACAAAATTAAGAACACCAAAACAAAAGCAAAAACACAAAAACAGGAAAACACGAAAAACAGGAAAACACAAAATCAAAAGCAAAAACACAAATACAAAAGTAAAACACAAAAAGGCAAAAAATAAAAACAAAAGAAAAAACAAAATATCAATTACACAAAAATAAAAGCAAACACACACAACCAAAAAAACTATATAAAAAACAAAAATAGAAACCAAGCAAATGCAAAAACAAAAGCAAAACACAAAGTCAATCTCAAAAACAAAAAGAGAAACAAATCAATAAAAATGCAAAAATGTTAATTTATTGAGATAAAACTCAAAATTTTTCATAAATTCTGCAGATTTTTTATCCAAAAAACATAATTTTCTTCAAAATCTTAACAATTTTTAATATCGTTCCGATATACATATTGACCAACATAGAGTTACTTTTCTAGGTAGACTGGAAATTATCGAAAATCCTATAATTATCGTTGTATTAAAGATTACAGAAAACGATAATTTTAGCCTATAAATAAATGATATCGTTAAGTTATCGTTTGATTTGTTTATCAACCTGTCAGGTTATTTGAAAAATGTTGATGTTAATATATGAAAATGATACAAAATTAAAAAGGATCAAATGATTGTCATAACCTGCAAAAGTTTGCTGCATTAATACCCCACAGTTGTTGGATATAATAAAAACTTTTTTGAAATTGTTAATTAAAAATTTTATGTTATGCTATGCTATGCTCAGAAATTCGTATTTATTTTGACAGTGGGAATAAGCAGTAAACATTAAAATATGTATAACATAACTACTGAGTACAGTAATTACTGTGGCAATGCGAGTCGAGAGAATTCATTTTAGCTGGTATGTGCTAAAGGTGGGAGCTGTCATATACAGATATTAATTAAATTGAAACTTCCAGGCATTCATTCATTCAGTCTGTTTGTTTTTTTATTCAAGAATATAAATGAGAAATTTTTAAATTGTCGGAACATTTTTTTAAAGATTTTTAACTTATAGTCAATGTTTGGGATTGATATATATATTTCAAAAACCATTTTTTTCTTGCTACAAGTTTGTTAATAAATACTGCAAAAAGCATTTAATAAATTTAATCAATTGGAATGTCATTCATAAATTAACCATGTTTCCATTATTGGATTTCAATACTGACCTTTTGGAATATAACATAACGAACATTTTTACAAATCAGTAATTGGAAATTTCAGTTTAAGCTCTAGAACGACGCACAGTATATCCCAACGCTCTAAAATCGGTTGAAATTCATTATTTTCGGAACCACTCAACCGATTTTAAATATTTAAAAAGTAGTATATAGCGAATTCTTGAGGGAACTTAAGTTTTGAAATTGGAGATTGTATGTTTAATGGTTATGGAGATAAAAATCAGTAAAGTTGAGATTTTTTTTTTATGAAAAATCTTTCGAAAATTGTTAAATATTCAAAAGTTATCCGATTTTAAAAATTTATTAAATGCTTATATTAAGATTTAAAGAAAATGTGGTCACTTGAGAAAATAACTTGTTTAGTTTTAAAGGTATAGACATGAATGTGAACCTTTTTTTTTCATTCTTGAAGATTTTTATCTCCATAACATTAAAGATACAATCTCATATTTCAAAACCTAAGTTCCCACAAGAATTCTCTATACACTACTTTTTAAATGATTGAGTGCTTCCGAAAATAATGAGTTACACCCGATTTAAGGGCGTTTGGGCACACTGTGCGACGATAATTGAAAAATGAAGTAAATTCTATATAATTTCGTATTTTCCAGTCGAAAATCAATAAATTTCAATTTAGTTTTCGACGCTATACCATTTCAGAATTCAATAATTGGGGTTATTCAAATATGTTTGCAAGCAAATTTGTTCAAAATTTAAATCCATCCTAGAACATGTTGCTCATATAACCGATCGGGTTATGATAATGCAAAAATAAAATAATCAGTTAATGATTATGACTTTATCACAAATTCTACAGCGGATTTGTCGATTTTCTGAAATAGTAAATGGAATAAAAAATATTTTAATTTCGCTTAACGTGGTATTAGAATTATTCTGATTTTCGACTGTCCCTAGGATATAATAATCAGAATGTTATGACATACATTTGAAAGAAAATGACATAAGAAATTTACAAATTGATAAAAACTCCAACATTTGAAGTTTTCCTAAAAGGGTTTGGCTCCGTTGTTCTTTGACAACCAACCCCGATCCTTTTTACTATAAAAGCCCATATTAGCCTAGTATTTATATTGCAAGATATGTGGGTGAATGTAGGGAAATGATTGTTGTTTTTTTGTAGTTGTTGTGAAAAGAAGCTTCATAATTAATTTGCGACTGAAAAAATGGTTGCCTCTAATTATATTGAGCAAAGTAGCTGCGCTGACGTAGTGCTTAACGCAGCTGAAGCCTCTTTGCTAAGCGCACAAAAAGCGGTATTAGCCAAGTATTTAGAAGGCAAAGCCATAACTAGGTGGAGTAGCTGCGTCGTCATCGTCAACCAAGTCGAGAGAGAAAAAGTGTCAATTACTCCACATACACTCTACACTTTAAACGTTGACTTTCTTTCACTTTGCGTTTGTTCTGAGTTTCCATTTTAATTAATTGGCTTTTGAGTCTCATTTTACGCGTTGGGTTCTTAATAAATGACAGCCAGGCAGGCAGGACCGACTGACTGGCGGTCTGTCTGGCTGACTGCATGGTTGACACACCTTAAATGTCGCTCGACTGTCAATCTCACTTTGTCAACAAGAAGAGCTTGTGTTGGAAAGAAGAGCTAGCTCCCTTCAAAAAGGGTTTGGGACATAGAAAATATAATTTTTAATATGCTTAAAGTGCTCGAGTTGGAAACTAAAAACTTTTAGAGGAAATTTGAATTAAAAGAAAATAGTATCAAATAACAAAATTAATTTTTGGTGAAAAACTAAATTTGATTGAAAAACCGAATTTTTAGTCAAAAATATAATTTTTAGAGAAAAATTGAATTTTAAGTCAAAATTTATATTTTTTTTTTAAGTCAAATTTTAAGTAAAAATTTAAATTTTAAGTAAAAATTTAAATTTTAAGTAAAAATTTAAATTTTAAGTAAAAATTTAAATTTTTAGTTAGTGAAAATTTGAATATTTATGAAAAATATAATTTTAGGTGAAATATTAAAAATTCAGTCAAAAATCGAATTTTTAGTGAGAAATTGGATTTTTAGTGAAAAATTGAATTTTTAGTGAGAAATTAAATTTTAGCGAAAAATTGAATTTTTAGTGAAAACTTGAATTTTTAATGAAAAATTGAATTTTTAGTAAAAAATTGAATTTTTAATGAAAAATTTAATTTTTAGTGCAAAATTTAATTTTTAGTGAAAAATGGAAATTGTAGTGAAAAATTAAATTCTCAGTGAAAAATTGAATTTTTAGTGAAAAATTGAATTTTTAGTGAAAAATTGAATTTTTAGTGAAAAATTGAATTTTTAGTGAAAAATTTAATTTTTAGTGAAAAATTGAATTTTTAGTGAAAAATTGAATTTTTAGTGAAAAATTGAATTTTTAGTGAAAAATTGAATTTTTAGTAAAAAATTTAATTTTTAATGAAAATTTTAATTTTTAGTGAAAAATTGAAAAATTGAATTTTTAGTGAAAAATTGAATTTTTAGTGAAAAATTGAATTTTTAGTGAAAAATTGAATTTTTTGTGAAAAATTCAATTTATAGTGAAAAATTGAATTTTTAGTGAAAAATTGAATTTTCAGTGAAAAATTGAATTTTTAGTGAAAAATTGAATTTTCAGTGAAAAATTGAATTTTTAGTGAAAAATTGACTTTTTAATGAAAAATTTAATTTTTAGTGCAAAATTTAATTTTTAGTGAAAAATGGAAATTGTAGTGAAAAATTAAATTCTCAGTGAAAAATTGAATTTTTAGTGAAAAATTGAATTTTTAGTAAAAATTGAATTTTTAGTGAAAAATTGAATTTTTAGTGAAAAATTTAATTTTTAGTGAAAAATTGAATTTTTAGTGAAAAATTGAATTTTTAGTGAAAAATTGAATTTTTAGTGAAAAATTGAATTTTTAGTAAAAAATTTAATTTTTAATGAAAATTTTAATTTTTAGTGAAAAATTGAAAAATTGAATTTTTAGTGAAAAATTGAATTTTTAGTGAAAAATTGAATTTTTAGTGAAAAATTGAATTTTTAGTGAAAAATTGAATTTTTAGTGAAAAATTGAATTTTTTGTGAAAAATTCAATTTATAGTGAAAAATTGAATTTTTAGTGAAAAATTGAATTTTCAGTGAAAAATTGAATTTTTAGTGAAAAATTGAATTTTCAGTGAAAAATTGAATTTTTAGTGAAAAATTGACTTTTTAGTGAAAAATTGAATTTTTAGTGAAAAATTGAATTTAAAGTGAAAAATTGAATTTTTAATGAAAAATTAAATTTTTAGTAAAAAATTGAATTTTTAGTGTAAAAGTTAATTTGTGGTAAATTTATTTAGTTTTTTTAGTTAAACTTTTTTTAGAATTTCTCATCATAAATCTCGAAAATAAATACGTTTTAGCAAAAAAAAACAAAAAAACGGAAAACTTTTCAGACACATTTTTGACAATTTAATGACATTAAGAATATTTCGCATGGAGTTTGGAATTTCTTTGAAACATTAATCTGAGGTAATAGCATAATAATTTTTGTGCGCAAATTGCACTCGAGTCAAGTGGATGATGCTGGATGTCAAAAAGGACATTATTGAAGTGCCCGCGCAAGTGTTGACTATAAATGTGATAATATGATGAACGATCTGATGAGGTGGTGGAGGTCCTATAATATAATGGTATAAAGTGGTGATTAAAGGAAGTCATCGTTGAGGGCATCATCAAAAGCGGTGGCACTTCAATAGCTTTGACTCAACATGCACTTGAGCTGTCAGCTGTCAACTGTCAATAAACTGACAAAAACTGTAGGAGAAGATAAAGAAAAAAATATGTGTAGAAAAAAAAAGAAAACAAAAACATTCTTGGCAAGTTCGGCGACGACATGCAGAATTGCTTTGCAAGCCTAAAAGCATGCAACCTTTTAGCACGCAGGCATTGCAGGGTTGCATTGTCTGCCAACGCCTAAAAGTATGCTAAAGATTGCAGCACATACGTGTCTGGCATGGCAAGACGTCAATCGACTGTCGACGTTCGGTCGGACGGTCTTTTGTCGGTGAAGCGAGCGCTCGCACTCGATGACAGGCGCAGGGCGCACAGACAGGCGAACGAACGGACAGACGGACATCCGCCACTTACAACATAAATGCAGCATTTAATTTGCAACAACAACACAAGGCACAACGCAACGCATCTTAAGTGAATTTTATACCATCGTCGTCGAGGGCGGGCCAACTTTTCGCAGCGCACTTCAAAATTTAATTTGACGTCAGTTGTGCTCTCTGAGGTTGGGGCATTATTTGGCAGTCGACTGCCACTGCTGTGTATTAATTATCATATTTTGTTTGTTTTGAGTACGTTAACGTGCTGCCGATTCAGGGGACCGGGTGAACGAAACGAACGCCTGGGCGGGCGGTAACATGCTAATCCGCCGCCGAGTTATTGTATTTCTGAGTGATACTCAAGTGCGTGAATGAGTGCACTTTCGACTGTTTAGTTTTGGCAAATATTTTATAGACAAAAAACGTGCTAGACATACGTCTGAGGAAGGCAGGGGTGAGGTGAATAGAATGAGTAACGAAACGATGAACTCAACTGCATAGTCTAAGTGCAAATGGCATAAAAGTTACTGCATACTTTTAGGAGCAATAAAATACAACTTTCAAGTTTCGCAAAAGTTTGGCAGGCCATTGTTGTCGAAACAACGCATGCTTTTTGGGGCGTATATTGTATAAAGATAAAATTGAAAAGAAAAACAAAATTCAAAAATATTTTAAATGTTTGTTGAAAAGCAATTAAAAAAACAACTGCAATTGAAAAAAAACTTGAAACAAAAAATAAAAACTCATCACACTAAAACTCACCACACTAAAACTCACCACACTAAAACTCACCACACTAAAACTCACCACACTAAAACTCACCTCACTAAAATTCACCACACTAAAACTTCTACTGGGAAAAGCTCTACGGAGGTACAGTTCCAAGATGGTGTATGTCAATAGTTATTATGGTGATATCAAGATATTTCAAACCAGGATATCAACCACCGAAAATTCTTTAAACTCACCACACCGAAACTCACCACATTGAAACTCACCACACAGAAACTCACCACACCGAAATATTTTTTTAATAAAAATTCAGTAAGATTTTATATAGAACTCTATATTAAATCTAAATGTAAAAGTTACAGATGAATATATGAATTATCGTAGAACATATGCATCCCAACCAATAAACGAGATGAAGTCGACTTTAAAAATAATATCAGCTTTTTCGACAATTTTCTCATATATTTATTTGTCAAAAAGCTGCTACTATCTTTAAAGTCGACTTTATTTCATTTATTGGTTTGGCTGATAGATTTTCCTTGTAAATACCAAGTTTTCCAAAAATAATATAAATTTTAAATTAAATTTATACTATTCCAGAAAAAATAATTTTAACTTTTTTAAATTCTTAAAGCGAAGCACCTTAATTTAAAGAAATTTCAGCAAACGGAGAAAACATAAAAGGGTTTTGCACCAACCCTATTACAAAGTTTCAATGTTGAATACCACCAAATGATTGCTTTGTATTTTTGAGATACGTGCGTTTTTTTGTATAAAGCATTAGTCTAAAAGTGAACTTTGCCTGCGGCAACGGAATACAAATTGAATACTGATGTTAAAACGCGATTTACACATATCTACGATTCAAAGGAACAAGTGTAGTATTTTGTAAAACTTGGCAGACACTACACGGAATACCAATAATGGTATTAAAGGTAGTAAGCACTTAGTATGAATAACATAACACTTTTTTATGCAGTGAATATTTAAAAGTCTAAAAATTGTACATACAATCCTTAGCATTCTGTATACTACCTAACCTAACTACCTAACCTAAGGTGACGTCGACATTTCCTGACACTTTTTATTGTGCTCCTGTTTAACACAAAAGCAAAATGTTTACAACAAACAAAAAAAAGCCAACGCACTAAATAGTTTTTGTTCTTTACAACTTCAACTGCAATCTGTTGCAGGATCTGATGCTCTGGTCCTTGTGCCTGCTTGCCTGCCTGCGTCTGTCACAACACTCAATAACTTCCAACTCAATTGCACTCACTTTGCAGAAACTCCGTACCAACTTCAGTATTGAAAATTCTGCTTGAAATGCTGTCAATGACACGAAAACGCACAAGAGTGATTCAATTATTTGCAGCACAAGATAGGACAATAGCAAGGACAATGCATATAAATGAGTAGTACTAGGAAAAAACTTAATTTATATTAAATGCCTTAATTTTATAATAGAAAACTATTAAAAAAAAGTGTTAAAGTTACAAAGTTATTAATTGAAATGTCTGACATTAACAATATTCAATAACACTTGAGCAAATTTTATCGTTTACGCTTTATGCGCCTTTTTCATTTCCGCTTCGCACACACACAAATCGTCGTCAAAATGTTAAATTTTTGTTACCCATACAATGTATTTTGCATAATAATTTTTTTATTATTCATTTGCCATCAAAAATGATTTTATCGCACGCACCCCAAGACCAAGATACATGTTTTGCCTACATGGGAATGTCCTTGTAACCTGCGGCAGAGAGATCACGACCCTCTTTTCAATGCCCAGCTGTATTTTGTGTTTTTCAAAATCTATTGAAATACAAATTTTCATTGCTATGTTTATTGCATTATTCGCCATTAGGAAATTGAAATAACGTTTTGGCTCTAAATCGAACTCGAAATATTCAGGGTTTATCTATGTGAATGTGATGTGTGGTTAAATTTGAGGTTTTGTAATTGGTTTTTGTGATTTTAAAATGCAGACACTATGTACTATGTACTTAAGTAACATTTAAGACCGTAAAACATATATTTTATAATATGTGACATAAAATTCAGGGTTTATCTATGTGAATTTGGTGTGTGGTTACTGATATTTCCCTAGTAGAAATATTGGTAGAGCCATGGTCATGAAGTGATCATGTCATTATTTGAGGTGATCGGGATATGACGAGGCCCAAAATGTCCTTGTAACGCAGTGTCCTGATCATGTATTGACCATGATCATGTATTAGGCCATGATCATGTACTGATCGGGCAATTCCCCATTTTAATATTTACCCGACAATTGCCTTGTCTGAGCCCGAGCATAATAATCATTAATCTCGATCATTGCCTGATGCTAATTTCGTTATGAGAAACAAATAATGTAGCTATGATCGGGAACATTGACTGTTTAGATAATGTAAACCCTGCTATGGTAAGCATAATAAAGGGCATGCAAATGCAATGATCATATTTTCTCTAATAGGGCTTACCCAACGAAAACCCGATCATTTCCCGATGGCGCATCGGGAAAATTTCTACTAGGGTTGGAAATTGGTTTTTTGAGATTGTAAAATGCAGACACTGCGAACTTTGCAATTGAGTAACATTTAAGATCATAAAAGCATATTTTCCTATTAAGTGCCTAAAAAATGTACTGAAAATTTGGAATTTGTTTTTTTTTTATATCTTTGATTTTATCAATAGTAACTTTTTATATTAGAGAAACAAATTTAAAAAAGTATTTTTAAGACTACTTCATTTACCACCTGTTAAATTTTTATTTTATTCAAAAATCAGTCTATTGTACTATTAAAAAAAAAACTGAAAAAATATTAAAAATATATAAAATCGTCTTAAGTGTGAAAAATTCTGCAATTTTCGCATAGCGCAAATAAATACCTCAATCACACATACCATAAATGCATTATACATACTTAGAGATGAAATCGACTGTAGATTTTATGGGTGAATACACAAGAACAAAAAAATATATAAAAATAAAAAAAAAATCGCTCATTGTCAACAACAAAAAAGTCACGCATGCATGCAATTTATTATAAAGAGGTTTCCGGTGGAAAATCTACTTGAAAATTTGTTGAGGTGAATATCAGAATTGTATGTTTGTGGAAAATGTGGAATTCTATGAAAAGCCACTGTTGAAAATACATTTGACACAGAAATTCATAAAATATGACTTTTTCTGAAATTGATATTTTAAATAAATTCGTCGCAAGGTGGTTTTTGTTTGTTGAATTCCTGTGATGCATTTCATACCTAAACTTTATACACAAAGCAGAGATAACACTACCCAATACCATGAACATCCCATACATCATTTCTATATAATTTGCTGGTGACGTTTTTGCAAAAATTTCAATTGTATTTTAGAGCCGTTCTAAATCACCACTCAGAACAAAATATATAGAACTTTAGATAAATTACTACATCTGTATTTCTTTTTAATACATTCTGTATTTATTTAAATGTCATAAAAAGTACATACCAAAGCATTTATTTTTATTGCGCAAAAAAAGAAACCAAATGCAAAGAAAAAACGTTCCTCACAAACAAAAAATTAAACAAGAGATTTTTATTTGATTTAATAAATATTTTTGTTGTCCGTCCTCTGCTTGAAATCCTCCTCGTATGTAGCTGACCAATCAATAACCAACATTACTATCATTTGTATTCGAAATTACAAACTGAGGATTATACAACGAGCATTAATTTGAATGTTACAGTTTTATATGTTTGCATTAAACAGTTTGACAGTTTTTTTGGAATAAAACAGTTTGAAAGATTTGCTCACAGAATCTTACAGTTTTATAACTTTGCTCACAAAAGTATGTAACATTCTAAACGAATTTTAGTTTTTAAAAAGTTTTTCGTTTCTCACAAACATAATTTATGTTTAATATAAATGTTATATGCATTTGGCGCAAGAGTATTTTGGGCAAATGGGAAATGAATGAACTTTCGTTCAGAATAAATAAAAACTCATTTTTAATAAACTTTATTTTTACAGCAAACATGTAAACGTTTGCGAGCAAAGTTGGATCAAAAAAAAAAAGAAATTAATTTGCCGCAAACAATCTAAACGTTTTTTTTTTTTCTTTGCGTGCATGTTATATACACATCACAAAAATATTTGATGGATCTTCCAAACGAGACCATTTTAATCTCCACACCAAATAGAGATTTGTTGAGTCAACAAACTTATTAGGTTCTCTTAAATGAGACACAAAATAGAAAATACGAATTTCATGCCTATCTATTATCTCTCAAATGTAAATTCGTTTCTAACAACCAAATCTAAAAGATTTCAATTTGGAATTCAATCTATTTAAAACAATTTTATAACAATTTGGTATATTTAGTTGATATTTTTTGTAGTGCTTATCGAATATGGAAATTTTATTAAATCTTTTGTAAAATTTTGGTTTTAACATAATAAGTTTGGTTATTACAACTAACTTTTCCAACATATTACTACACAATAAGATACACATTTAACTTTTTGATACCTTTTACGTTATGACGTTTTTTTCTTCTGTAAATATTGATCGCATTTTATTTGTGATCAATTTAAAAACAAAAGAAAAAATGTAAAAAGCCACGGATAAATTCTGTCAGTTTCCATAAAGAAAAGAAAATTAATAACAGTAGAATGATAAAGACAAATTTAAAAGCTGCAACGACAAAATAAGAAAAGAAAATAGTCACCCTTCCACTCAAAATAATGACATTTGAAAAGTGTTCAGCGTATTGTCATCGACAAACGGTGTAACAAACACTTTTCTCACTAAGATGTCAACCTTATATCGCATGGCTCACACCCTCACATGTGGCTTTAAGCCATTTTTACACCGTTGTCAATGTGTTGCCAATACAAGCAGCACCAACAACAGCAGTAGTGGCAACATCTATTAAACTGCAACGTCACAAGCAGCAGCAATAGCAACTATCATCATCACTGTCACAGCAGCACCTTCCGCCGCGACACTAACAAAATCCACTTGAATACAAATTATGGCACAAAATGCAATTTTCAGCGAGTTGATGATAATGATGATGACGACGAGCATGGTGACGACAACAGAGCAGCAGCAGCAACCATTGCTGACAACAAACAAATGGGAGCAACTGATGCCCAAGGGTAGCAATTATAATCATGCGTAGTATGTGAGTGTTTTAATCGTGTTGCTGGTGACATCAGCAAAATCATATACGATACAGCAAAAGGTGGCAACGCCGTACGAGTGCATGTTGTATTTGATTTTTTTTTTTGTAATATGCAAAAACAAAAATCACATGCTTTTAAAAACCTCATAGATGCCTATAAAAAATAACAACAACAATTACTATTATAACATCAAAGCCAGCAACAGTTTTTTTTTATTTTTTTTGTAATACCAGAAAAAAGTGCTGCATGTGATTTTAAAAATCAGAAATTTGCATAAAACGTGTGAGGCACGTTATTGCAATGAAAAGCACCGCACATGTTGCGCCATTCAAACACGAACAGAGGCCAAAATGGGCGGTGTATTTCGAGGCGCACATTTGCATAAAACCCGATAAATCGATGAAAAGAGGTGACGCGCGCCTTTAGCTACTCGCCGCCTCTGTATCCGCTGCCACTACAGGCTGCTCTTGTATAGCACGTGCACTAAAAATCAAAGGGTTTGAAAAAAATCTAAACAAATTTTGGCTATGACGACAGAAGTAGATTTGAAATCTAAGACTCTCGAAATCGTCTTTTTTATCGATTTTCTTGAAATCGACTCAATGGCGTTTGAGCCAAACAAATTCTCAAGTGACGAAATGACGACTGAAGTTGATTTGACAGACATGAAAAACCGAAAAATGTTAAGAACTTTTAAGCTAAATACTGTATTTTATCGTTATAGAGATACAAATCTCCAAATACATTAAACATTTTCAATTATTACTACACATTTCGATATATTTTGTATGAAACTATTCGATATTTAATAAAATTCAAATCTTTCGACTCAAAGCTAAATGCTTAAAATTATCTGAAAAACAACGGTATATCGTAATGTTCCGATTTCCGATCGAATCATATTAAAATTTAAATATTAATTGTTTCAGTGTTCAATTTTTAAAAAGGAGCATACAGTTATTTAAATTAAATTAAAAACGTTGAATGTTTTGCTTTTTATTGTCAAAGAGAAGCACTAGAAAATCGTCTGCCGAAAATCTATTTGACACAAAATCCACCTTTGCACAAAATTCTGAATTATTAAAATCTATATCGTCATTGTAGAAGTTAAAGTCACCAACTACATTTTCAAAATGCCAATTATTTATTTACAATAATCTTTATGTATCTTACAATTTCTGATCGATGAGCTCAATATTTCTACCAAATGATAGTAAAATGTAAATATATCAACTGGTATTTCAACTTTAAAAATGTATCTATTAATTTTTGTAATAATTACCAACAATGTTGAAATTTAAGATTTTCACAAACATCTATTTGGTGACTTTTAGTTCTACAACGACAATGATCGGAAACTGAAACGGAAACCCAATCAGTTAGATGACGATCATGATCTGTATACACAGAAAAAAAGATACGTGTAAATATAGCAAAAAATTTGATCAATAGAATTAATTCTTAGTTGATTCATCGCCGTACTACCTTTAATTGAATTGAATAAATATTTAATCATATTAATTAATAAATTAACAAAAAATATACAAAAGTTACATCAATGCAATTAAATAATGTGTTCAAATAACTATTGAATTAATTGCATTAACAATCGGTGCGAGCTTGCAGCAAATGAACGCCGAAAACAATATGGAATTTTTGTTTACGCGTTTTGTTGCGCGCATATTATTCCCATTTGGTATATGCCAAGATATACACTTATAGAGCTTGATCATCCTCTAAGTGTGTCGTCAAAAATGGTGACCATTGCCAGCATATTTAATTATGCTTCCAACTTCATCATCGGAAAAGTATATGTTATGTACTTTCACAAGAATTTATAAAATTCTTTTTTTAATTAAAAAACGTCGACCATACCGATTAAATAGTTTGCTTTTTATGCAAAGTCTTTAATTGGTATATTTTTGGAAGCAAATCATATTTTTAGCGAATGTGTTAGAACTCCTTTCTAGACCAGCTAATGATACACAATTATTTATGGTTGCTGTATTTACGTCGATTATTTTTTCTGTGACAATATGCAATTAAATTTTATTAACATTTTTCCGTATATAAGCCGCCTTCTCGATTTTTGTTAAAAAAAAAATATATAATTCATCCATCGCTGGGGATGTTTTTCTGGATAATGAATTTTGTACGGCTGAATTTAGTTTGTGTAGGTTTTGTTCCGGTGGATTTAGTAAATTTCTTATAAAGGGTTTTTCAATAAGAGCGCTACAAAAGTTTTTTTCAAGGGTTTTTCATTAGGGACGCTACAAAAGTAGAGCGACAGGGACAACAAACGACGCCATATTTCTTGCCGCTCTTTTGACATTTCTCTTCAGTAAGGTTTGCCATTTCATGATGGAAAGATATAAGATCTAACAACGAGTCGAAATCATTAAAATTTACTACCGAAATTCGAATTCGTATATCTTTCCATCATGAAATGGCAAACCTTACTGAAGAGAAATGTCAAAAGAGTGGCAAGAAATATGGCGTCGTTTGCTGTCCCTGTCGCTCTACTTTTGTAGCGTCCCTGTTAAAAAATATTCTTCTATATCCAACCCATTGTCAAAGATTTCAAAAGTCTCAATTATTGAAGAAGTACTGAGAGAAGGAATTATAAAAATCGAGTGAATCGAGTTATTTATTTAAAAAATGCGTACCAAAAGCTATAATATTTTTTTTTATATTTGTCAATTTCTGATGTTATTCTTATTTTTTTTTAAATTCATCAATGCATTTTTATAATACTAATAAAACTTACCCCCAAATCATGTATCTTTTTATTATCGTGTAACTACGATTCGTTTCCAGTCTTCGTCTAAAATGTGTATAACGTATTTCAAACGTTTCCTTCGTTTCGCTCTTTGAATCGAACGTTTGTTCAATATTTTTGTTTCGCCAACTATTTTTCATATACAAAAATTTCAATTTGGCCAACCAACTTATTCAGTTCTCTCAACCGCTTAGGCAGTTCTTATAGTCAAAACTAAATAACCAATTTCGAACAGTTATAGAACAATTTGAAATGAGTATAGACTAATATTTCAAACGCCAACATGGCAGTTCCGTCAACACATTTGCAGAAAATTTGTTTGAATGAGGTTAGTCGTGACAACTAACTTTTTCGTTTTTCCAACCTCATGTCAAATGCAGATTTTTAAGTGTATTTACCATTCATTTCGATATCGCAACGAAAATGTTACGAGATGCTAAAGAATTTTCCTGATATCAATACCAGAATTCACAGAGATAATTTATGAAAAGTTCTATTAAAACTGTTGTCAAATACTGAATAGCCAAATCGAGAATTATTTGAAACTAGTACCAAAAACTCTAAAAATTAAATTCAATATTTAAATTTTTATAAAATTATAATCGCTATATTAAAGACATCATCAACATCTTTTAAAATAAGATATAAGCATGAAATCTAATGCTAACCTCAAAGCTACTTTGAGAATTGTTCGAGCTATCTGGAGGTTCCGAGATGTGGTATATTTAGATGTGGTATGGATAGACCGTAACCAAAAGTAGCGTTTAATTTGTAGCCGTTATCGTTTAACCGAGTAACAGTTTTTCATTTAGAATAGTTTTGTAAGAAATTCAATTGAATTAAATTTTTCGTAAAATAAATAATCATGTGATAGTTGGAAAAGCACATAAATTATAGCACAATCGCACAACAATTGAAATTAATGAGCAAATAATTTGCTTAACAATCCACGAAAGCGAAATAGAGGAGTTCGTCTCAATTTGCGTCATTTTTCCGTCAGCAATTGTTGTCTATTGTTGGCGTCACGTTAGTTAATGGTGATATGTGACAGCAACGGCTCTCAACTGATGCATTTTGTATTTGGTATTTTTTTTTTTTATTATTTTAGCAATTTTACAAACATGAACGATCGTAACGTTATAATTAGTTCCAGTTTTATGCAATCGTGTTTGATATTGAAATGCTTCGAAATATAAAATTGTGAATTAATAGAGATTACTATAAAAACCACCAAGCCATTTTTACGCAAAAATATTAGATTATTAAAAATATAGTACCTATATTATTAAAACCTATTTGTTTTTAAACGTATTATTCATAATTGGTCTGAATATAATAGGTGCAAATTCGATTTCTTTCAAGAAATGCGTCGCTTTAATTAACGCCATGTACACCAGATATTACAAAAAAAGATAAAATTTCAAAAAAAAAAAAAAAAATTCAAAGAAAACACGTAGTTCCAGCTCTCGTCTATGGGTAGGTGACTAATTTTGTTCGCACAATCTTATCAGTCAGTAATTAAAGAGTCCAACAACACAACACATTATCATCTAATATATAAATGTAGTTAATAGTTGTCAAGTACAACGTTGTACTTTGACTAATTGCATTAATTAATTTAGTTAAAATGTGTTAAAAGGCGCCTTTCACACCTATAATTGTTATAATTTAGCAAAGTGTTAAAACTAAACTATACAGCTTAATTAGACATGTCTGATAAAAACGGATTTCTGTTCCAAAAAAAAGATAAAGAGATTATAACGAAAATCAACAGCTTATCAAAAATGTTGTGTATTAAGTTAAAACATAAACTGCGATTATGTTAGGAGCTGCCGAATAAGTTTTCCGATATGAATAACGGTTCTTATATTGATTTCATATGAAAAATTCCGATTCGAAGTTATTTCGAAACAGGGAGTTTTATTCGATATCGAAATTCTTTAAAAATTAGAATCGATATAACGAGATTAACGACTTAATACAAAATATCATAAAAAACAAAAAATAAATGCGATATAGGAATTTGTTTAAATTTTTAAATCGAAATTACTTAGGGAATGGTTGTGGGCATCTGGAGTTGTGGGCATCTGGATTTGTGAGTATCGGCGTGTAAGGGGAATTATTTCTTTTTTAACACTTGCCTTTATCTAAAACTCTTAAAGAAATTAATTACCCCAGACAAAATGTTTAGCGGGATCGAAACAGTTTAGAAATTTGAAACAGACAAAGGCGGAGTTTGTATCAGAAGCTCTCTGTTTTCTGCCCGGTCACAAAATATGCCGTGAATCTGCCATTAAAATGCCACAAAATTTTACAACCTCCCGGGACAAAATTTCTGGAATTATTCAGGAATATTTCGGGCATAATTCCGGCAAAAGCACAGATAAATAAAATATTTTGGGAAGTGTATAGCAGGTTGTAAATTTTTGTGGAATTTTATGGCAGATTCAAGCCATATTTGGGGAACGTGCAGAAAACAGACAGCTTTTGGTACAAACTCCGCCCTTGTCTGTTTAAAATATGACGAGGAAATGTTTCTGAACTGCCTCGACCCTGCCAAAAATGTTGTCTGGGGCTGCTATACAATTCCTAAAATATTCAATTTATCTGTGTGTTTGCCGGAAATATGCCCGAAATATTCCTGAAAAATTTCCAAAATTTTGTCTCGGGCGGCATATTTTGGAACAGGCAGAAAACAGACAGCTTGTGATACATACTCTATATTTGTCTGCTTGCTATCTTTCAAAAACAAAATTCTCAACTGTCCTGCCCTGCCAAAATATTGTCCGGGGTTAGTTAAAAAAAAAAATAAAAACATCTCCAAGTAATTTTTGTCTCTATTATTCTCAGACATATATGTTCCGGAAATAATAACAACATCAATTAAAACAACAACAAAAACAAATTTAAGGATGACTTAACACCAAATTGAACATGATAGTTTAATAAGAAAAACAAAGGAACCGAGAACCGATGTCCAAACAAGCTTTAGGCAGACAAAACTTCGACAGGATGCTGCGCACAAAGGAATCTCTATAGATGAAAATCGCACAGTAAGAACAACAACTATTTAGTATAAACAAACATCAACACATGTGCAAAAATATTTGTACACTAACAAAAAAATATATATATTTTAATAACAAAATATTTCAAAAATTTTAAACATTCTATGTAAATTTAGTTTATATATATTTTTTTAGTTAGAATTATTTTAATATTTTTATTAAACATATACTGAAAAATATTATTTTTCTTTAATTTTGTTTAATTTTTTATTATTTTTCAAATTTAAATAACTTTTATCGATTTTATTTTATTCCTAAACTTTAGTTGAATATATGTATTCAACATTTTATTTCTAAAATAATTGTTTATTTTTTTATTTTTAATTTTGTTTAATTAAAAAAAAAAATTTTTATTCGATTTTATTTTATTCGAAAACTTCTAATATTATGATAAATGAGGTACTAATATAACACGACATTAATTTATTGATTGAAATTTCAATATCCCTATTAGAAATTTACCCTATTTGGTAGGCATGATCATTGATCATGGCCAGATCATTTTAATCATGTAGCTGGTCGGGTTATGACCAAGTTTGAATGCCTCTATTACAATTTCTACTACACATAGGGAAAAATCTATTTTGCAGCTAACATATCGTCACTGTCATGCCAAAGGAGCGAATGTGCATTTTTAAAAATGTAGGGAAATCAAATTTTAAAGTTTGAAGTACTTTAAAAATTAGCAATATTTATATATTTTTTTAATTTTTCTATTATTTTTGTTTATTCGTCAATTATTATAAAGTATGTAAAATATCTTTAGATTTGGACAACCTACTGAATTATAAATACAGATTTTGTGAGGCTATATCCTAATTAAAACGCTAAGATTTTTGTTTTGTAATCTAAAGGAATTTTTTGTTTGCAAAAAACGAAGAAATTGGAAAAATTGTAAATCTTGTCATTCCAAAAGGGCGAATCATTTCATTTTTTTAGCTATAACTCTTTAATGGCACAAGATAAAATATTGAAGTAAAGGCATTTATTGTTTGTTTTCAAAGCACCTATCGATCTGCATCATTAATCTTAAATATGTTGCCAACATTTTTTTCCTGCAAATAACAAATAACAAACTAATGTTTGGCAAAATATTTTTAATTAATGATGCAGATCGATAGGTGCTTTGAAAACAAATAATAAATGCCTTTACACCACTATTTTGTCTTATACCAATAAAAAGTTATGGCGAAAAAACGAAAAGATTCGCCCTTTTGGCATGACAAGATTTTCAATTTTTCAAATTCGCTCTTTTGGTTTTGTCTTTTGTGGCTAGAAATATCCAACAAAATGACACGCCATTTTTGCACAGCATACTTGAGGATAAACTACATTCAAAAATGTAAATAATAAACGCAAATATCAAAAATTGCACATTCGCCCCTTTGGCATGATAGTGACGATATTATGTTTGCTACGATATTTTTTTTTTAATTTCTAGACTTTAAAAATAAATATGTTTATAATAATAAAAAACCATAAGTTACGAAATAAATTCCAAAATATATAAAACAAATTTTGATTTAGAAGTAACCGCCAATTAAAGTCAGAAACTTTATGATTGCAAATACAAATATGTTGCCTGCATCAGAAGGATGAATAAAATGTTTTTTGGCAGTCTGCAGATAGTTTTAAACTGTTTTTTGAAAGATTATAAGCTGACAAATCCTGAGTCTGTTAAAAATCAAAATCTCCTGGAATCTGTCTTGAAAAATCCTTTTATCTCTCCATGATTATCTGTCCCGAAATACTCAGAAAAATCACCGAAATTTGTGTATTGTGACCTTTTTGAAACCGAATATAGTTTTCAAACTTATTCTCGATTAGTTTTTAAAACTAACATTATATTCAATTAAAGTTAAAAATAACAAAAAATGAATTTTAAGACAAATATATACAAATTGAAAAGCACACGACCCAGGAGACAGCTAAAGCATGGGGTGGGCCGGGGCAGTCCAAAAAATGTAGTTGAAACAAAGTTTTAAAACCAAATTGAAAAGCAGTACTGCTAAAAAGAACTAACTATTGAATGCTACAGGTATTTTATAAATAAAAACAAAACATTATATTGTTGCACAAACTTTGAACTAACTAAAACTTTGCAATATACAAAAACCAACGAGTAACATTTGAAGTTTGAGAAGTGGAGCAAATATTTATAGTTTTTACTTTCATTAAATTAAAATATTTATTTTGGCAAACTTTTCTAGAATATAAATGTAAAATAGAGCAAAAGATGTAACATGTTTTCTGAATTAATTAAGCCAACTTTAAGAAATTTATATTGCATTCAAAAGTTAGCAAATAAAATACTACAGACAGTAACGCAAATTCCACTCCAAAAATAACAAAAATTCTGCATGAGACAACTAGCATGCATGATAAGTATTAAGGTTGAAAAATAATATGGAGAAAAGTCAGGAAAAAATAAATCAAGTGGTCTTACCCCACGAATAAAAAAAATTAAAATACGTCGTGTATAAATCTAAACAATCACAGAACGAGCTAAACGAACCGAATATAAAATTCTAAAAATTGTTGCTTTTCCACGTTTCAAGATTTTGGTGAGTCAAGTGTAGTACACAGTGTGCTGCATACGAAACGGCGGTGGAACCTTCGTTCGGTAGGTACCAACCATGTCAAAATTCAACGTGGTACAAATGCTACTCATGCAAAAATGCAGAAGATTGTGCTGAAGCAGCGTATGAGAGCACGCAACAAAATATATTTTATTTTTTTATATTTTTACATATTTTCTACAACAAAATATATAAAAAGAAATACATAAACATAAAATAACAACGGCCAGAAATACAAAAATTCATGACAAAATAAAAATTATGAATATGCAGAAGTTTAGACATTTGAACAAAATCACACAAAAAAAAAACATTTTACAATGGATGTTACATGTTGAAAAATATTAACTGCACTCGAAGAAACTGGTATGTGTTTGGGTTAAATTTAACTATGGACCATGTTCTACAATTCGATCGAATTCTGATCGAATATTATATGAAAATATGTAAACCAACGTTTCTGAAATTGATTTCTTAGTACAAAAATTTATAATTCAATCTCACACAATTTGAATTCCTTTGTAAAACAATTTTTTAGTTGTGACTTCGAATTCAAAACTATTTGTTCAGACATTTTGTATGAAATTCGTTTGGAATTCGTTCGAAAGTTTGAAAATGGCCCTATATAAATATACTATACAAATATAAAATGACATACAAAAGTTTTGTACCGTTTTTGAAAAAAAGTTCTTTTAGAATCTACATATATAAAACTCTTGGTCCGTCTGTCGGTCTGTCTGTCTGTCTGTCTATTTGTTCCAGCATCACGTCTAATCCGCTGAACCGATTTAACTGAAATTTTGTAACAGGATACTATGGAGTCGGGAGGGTGTCATAGGCTATATATGGGCGCGATTGGACAAAGGGCGTGGTACCTCCCATACAACCTAAACATTCCAAACGACATAACTCAGCACATACACAAGCTAAAAAGATGAAACAAAAAATTCAAATACAAAAAAAAAATATACAAAAGCAACCACACCACATTAAAACTCACCATAACGAAACTCACCACACTAAAATTCACCACACTAAAAATCACCACACTAAAACTCACCACAATAAAATTCACTACACTGAAACTCACCACAATAAAATTCACCACACTAAAACTCACCACACTAAAACTCACCACACTAAAACTTACCACACTAAAACTCACCACACCAAAATTATCCTCACCTAAACTCACCACACTGAAACTCACCACATTAAAACTCTACGGGGAAGAATTCTACGGGAAAGATTCTTCCGGGAACAATTCTACCGGGATGAGTTCTATGGGAAGATTTCTACCGGGAACAATTCTATCGGGATGATTTCTACGGGAAGATTTCTACCGGGAAGAATTCTACGGAAAAGCGTTCTATGGAGAAGAATTTTACAGGGCAGTCTTAGAAAAAATTGTCTTTGAGAAAAGTTGTTTTGGCGGAGATTCATTATTTTGTTACTACATTTATAAAACCAATAAAAAAACTTCCACAGCCAAGCACGGGCCCCTGATATAAATAATAAAAATGTTTTATTACTACAACAACGGCCTGATATGAGTTTCCAGCATAGCATTTATTTTTTTCCGTGTAGCTTTTCCATGTAAGGGGTTTCTGTATATTAAAAAAATTTGAAATTCATGTGGAGATACGCCAACTCTAAATAAATCTAGTAGCTAAAGTACCAACGATTCTAAAGAATCTGTCAGAAGTTCACGGAGGGAAATAAAATTCTAAAACTCAAGTAAAATTCTGTTCGAATTAAAAATAGTAGAATTTGAATATATCAATAAAGTACTACTAAAACTCAAGAATTTATTATCTGAATATTAAGAAAGCAAATTACTTACTTGTCGAAAAAGTAAACAAACTTTATTCTACTGGATTTTGAGAAGTTAATTTATTGATTATTAAAAACTAAAAAGAACACGCAAAATTGTTGCTGTACTCTTCGCAAAAGGAAGACGTGTTCATGTATCTGCTGTTGTTTTCATCGGTCTTTCTTTGTCTGTAATAATCGTACGTATGCTTTGTGTTGCGATGTCGCCATCTGTTTGTTAGTGTGCATGTCTGTCTGTTGAAAGTAAGTAAGCCAAATTTTTCTAGATATTAAGACATTTTGTTCTTAGGTATCAAAAAAGTAACTAAGTACAATTTGTCTGGGATGCAGATGTTTTTTTCTTAGGTATCAAAAAACGGCATGATATACAATGTTTGCATGTGTGTGTTTTCACGAATAGAACAACAAAGCACAGCAAGGCAAGCAAGCGTATTCAAAGAAGTCATTTAATATACAAAATGCATATAGGTAATAAAGTTCTAAATAAACTAAAAATTACCTAAAATATATTTTTTTAATTTAGCTTCAAAATAATTGCTTTAAGTTACTTTCAGCATATCGACAGACAGACACACGAACAAACAGATGGCGCTGACAGACGGACAACGCAAAACAAAACATAATAGCGACAAAGCAAGATCAAAAAAACAACAACTAAACGAACACGTGTTCATTAAATTTTGAGACGAAAACAACAACAACATTTATGATACCTAAGAAATTAATAACTGAATTCAAGAATAATTCTACTTAATTACTTTTTTGATACCTAAGAAATTAATAACTGAATTCAAGAATAATTCTACTTAGTTACTTTTTTTTGACAACTAAGAAAATCCATTTCTTGAAACTGGAATTTGTCGGATTATATCACTCCGCATACTTCTTGATTTCTTCTGGATTTTAGAACTTTTTTCCCTCCGTTTTTTTCCAGTAAAAATTCATTTTTTTTAAGTCAATTTTTCACGAAAACTCAATTTTCCACTAAGAATTCAATTTTTCACTCAAGTTCAATTTTTCACTAAAAATTTAATTTTCCGCAAAAAAAAAATAAAATGTTAACTAAAATTAAAATGTTCTTTAAAAATTAAATTTTTCACTTAACATTTTTTTTTCTCTAAAAATAAAATTTTTCACAAAAAATTCAAATTTTCAACAAAAATTCAATTTTTATTAAAAATTCAATTTTTCACAAAAATTCAAATTATCACTAAAAATTAAATTTCTAAAAATTAAATTTTATATTAAAAATTAAATTTTAGTTCAATTAACTGCCCTTGTTAACCCTTTTTCCAACAAAATATAACCCAAATACCGCATAGCAAATAACTGGTAACAAATTGAAATGAATTCCCAACTTGTTAAAATTCAATGCAAACTTTCGCTGTTGCAAACTTTAATTTTTGTGAATAATCAACTGGAGGAAAACAAATATAGTTAGTTGTTGAAGCAGCGAAACTAAACCAATCCGCAAAGAATTTAAAGAATAGTAGGGAAAAAGTAGGACAGCAGCTACCAAAGCAACTACAAAACTTCAAGAACTAAAAGGAGAGTCAACGCCAAAAGTTCCAGACAGAATCAACGTTAATCTTTAGCCGCCTTTAACACTCCTCCTTCCTCACTTAATTTGTATTTTTAAATCAAAGCGAAAACATGACAGTTGCAAACTTTGGGGCAAAGGTGTACAAACAAGATAAAGAGTTTTCTTTTTTTGTTCGACTCCTTGGACCAAACAAGATACCACAAAGCACTGGTGCTAGTAAAAAGGACACGGTGGCAAACAAAACGTTGTAGTTTAAGCGTTGAAGTAGCAGACTTCAGAGAAATTTCGACGAGAAGTGTTGGGAAAATATGTATGTAATAAGGAAAAGCAGCAGACAATAAGTAGAAAAACATGTCAGATATACCTACTTTTCGTTGGTGTATTCTCCAAATTATACAAGAAAAATACAAGACATGCACGTGTAGAAACAAAGTAAATTAGTAAGTAAAACGTGACAGGTATCAAATGTATTAAATATGAATGAGCGAGCGCCAAAAACAAAGCCTAAAGAATGCACACACGTGAGTCGTGAAAGAGTAGATGCCAGACTATGCCAAATAAATGTGGCTCGGCATGAGTATTTGAGGTAATCAAAAATTCAATAGGTTGACTTCGATATTACTTCAGAAAATTAGTTTTGGTGGGCCTACTATAAATCTAAAGACAAAGGCTTTAATATTTAATGTAATCTGAGGTAGACGGCTTTCAGTAAGTCTTACTGCATACAAAATATTATGAGGCATATAAGAAGATTCGTATTTTCCGTGTTATGGAGGGAGTCATGAGTTCAATGGAACTATTTTGACTATTTATTTAAAAAATAAAATGTCCAACGTTTAGAAAATTCACTTATAAATTGAATTCAAAATGCTACCCTTAGATCTTTGTTGAAATAAGTTAGTAACCCTTCATTTCACATTAAAAACAAACCCTATTTTATACATTCGATTGATTGTGGCAATAAGATGAAGGAACTCTTGAATAAACGAGCAACTCCCAGCGGGAGACGTCGATTGTTGGCATTTTGCTTTGATATTGAAAATCAAAAGTTACTTGAGCAGTGATTTTAACAAGAAAACAAAAAAAAAGAAATGCAAGCCAAAGGACAAATCAAATAAAATCTCGAAATCTCAACCAGCATGAAATAATTTGTCCTAATTCAATGGCACTTGTAGAGAAAAAAAAGTATATTTTTTGCATTTTGATTTGTCAAAAGATTATCATAACAATCTATCGCAACAAAAATAGGAATAACTCTAATTGCGGACACATAAAGGGTTCGAAACTTTTGTACGCATGATTTATTGATTGTATTATTATTTGAAAAAAGGCTCAGATAGATATGGTTAAATTAAATGGTTAAAAATTATAGTACTTTGTAAATGGTACTTTAGGTTTTATTTTAGAATAATATTTTATATTTATTGATCGATTAAAGTGGATTTACATTGGAAAAACTAAAAAAATCCAATTAAAGGCAAAAAATTGTTGAATTCAATTTAATTTTATGCAAATGGTTTATTTTTATTGTAGTTAAAGTAGTTTCTTAAATACCAGGCATATCTTGTGTAATAATTTTTAAATTAAGCTCCGTTACCGTTAAAAATGGTCCAGAGGTACCAAGTTTTAAGAACTCTAAAATCATTGAGCACATGTAATCGTGATACAGTTTCCTTTAATTTGAGTACTCATTATTGGATCATGATAAAGAGAATTTCTTGTAGGGATGCGAATAGTTAGATGTACTGAAATTATTATTTTTCTGTTTTTGTATGGCATCATAATCGGTTCGAAAAAACCATTGTTTCTACTTATAGCAAAGTGGATTATTTAAATGTATTTTGGCCGTTAAAAATCTCCCATAAATTTGAGAATTTCATTGGAGTAATGTACCCTATTATGGTAGACATTAAACATCTGTACAAATGTATTTGAAGTTTTCTGTGCAAAATATGCACTACTGCACTCTACAGTATTGAGTGCATTTTGCAATGGTAGTCTACAGTATTATAGTATACAGCGACATCACTGCACTGTAGTATTTGTTTCATTAGTGTCAAAAAGTGACAAGACATTTTTTTCAAGGCATTCAATGTCTTGAATAACAAAACCAAATGACACTACTGTCGCTGACTATGGAACAACGAGTACAGTGAGTGCAGTAAGTGAGCGCATTGAGTTACATACAACAATACTTTCATAGTGCGACGATAGTCGTGAGATAGTCGTGTTGTTGTCGGTATTTATGTGTATATAAAAACATTACTTTTCGAAATGTACGAAAAATGTACTCAAAATATTATGCTCGAAAAGAAATATTTCCAAAAAAAAAAAAAAAAATTGAAAAGAATTAAATAATGAAAAAAAAATTGTTCGATTAATAAAAAAGTTATATGAAAAAAAATGTGTTAGATAAATAAAAAACGTTATCTAAAATATTATATTTTTTATATTTTGATTTTTTTCATTATATTTTAATATCAATGAAAATTGCTTAGAGTAAGAATGATACAAGAAAAAAAGTACTCAGTGTACTCAGTGTCAAGTGCAGTGCATTTCAGTGTTTGAATTTTTATGGCACACCATTTTAGACTATGCACTACACCTATGTCTGTTTGGGATTTGTTTTGATACTATTTGTGTATGGTTATTGAGTGCAACACATTTATTTGATTTTCAATCATAAAGTCAGCGACAGTCTTGAAATAAAATGAATGTGCGTTTTATTAAACATTTATGCAAATAGTAGACTGATCATGCTGTTCATATAACTGGTCGGGTTAAGATAATGCAAATATTCACGGATCATTTCCCGATCATGATCTTTTAAAAATCAAGAATAGGCTTATATGAGTTAAATGTACAAAAGAGCACGTATCAGAGGTCACGTTCGACAAATCATGCCCATTTTCCATAGCAGACAGGATAGGTACACAAGTAAACTATGTTCTGAGTTTCATTTATCTAGCTCTACATGTTTTTCAATAATCGTGATTTCAACAGACTGTCAAGACAGACAGTCACAGGGCCAGTTTTTAAGTGCTAGTTGAACTTTGTTTGTGGTTTAAACTTCGTTTGAAATCAGATTCGATTTTTTTAAAGTGAACTTCAACCGTCGTTAAAACTTAGTTTAAACGACCGATGCTGATGGTTTAAACTACGTTTAAACTTTCAAAGTTTTTGGCATGAATATTTCTCACAACACTTTTCACTATTCTTATTAATTTTCGTAATTTTGCACACTATATATCAAAAAAAAACTCTCACATGTACTTTAGTTGCTTGATCTGTTGCTAATATTTAAATTTTCATTTATTTTATTTTTCTGAAACAATTTTTGTATTTATTTAATTTTGAATGACATTTATCAAAAGTCAAAATCAAGACAATTATATGTCATTAGCCTGTGTTGCCATATGTTTTGTCTTGTTCATTTTAAACTATCACTGAAATACTGCTAACAAAATTAAACGACGTTTAATTTAAAGAGAAGATTAATTAAACAGAGTTTAAACTACGTTTAAACTAGAACTGAAAAACTAGCCCACAGAGTCACATTTTCATATTAAACTTAGTTTAAACTAGCCGTTCATTTGACTATAGTCAACATATTAGAAAGTTTGAAATTGCCATTTAACCGATTACTAATTGGCTGTCTGTGTTTAATATTTAACGATATTCAGTTGTTTTGATTTTGAAATATGAACGTTTTAAAAATGCCGAAAAGTTTAAACTTAAACATTCAATGAAAAACTGGACCTGAGGGGTGAAATTAATCAAGTATATACAAACTTTTCCAGACCACCCTCGCTTTCTTCTGGATTTTACAAACGTAAGACCAAAGTCTTTATACCTATCTCTTTTAGAGTAGTCTATAAAAAAAAAACTGTTAGGACCGCACCGTACTCACTTTTCAGGCGTACTTCACGTTTGCACTTTGGATGTAGCGTTTGTTATAAAAAAAAAGATTCCGTCTCGAGTACAGTGTAAATCTTTTGATTTGAATTTAATGAAAATATTCACAATTCTAAATGTTTTTCTCAAAATATTGCGCATTAATTTATGTACGTAAAAAATGTAAAAAAAGAAATTAAAAGCAAATTATTTCAAAACATAACTTATACCACGTTCTCACCATCATTCCTTTAATTAAACAACTACAATCGCCATCTGTTACCACCAGCACTCTGTGGAATACCTGAATTCATAGATATCTGGTTTCAAATTTGATAACATTAAAAAGCAAATGATATCCTTGTAACTATGATCAAAAAAGAAACCTAACCGTATATGACACCAATCACCAAAACCAGATACAATTTAATATGCAAATGGAATTAAAACTCGTTGCCAAAGTGATGACTCTCAATTATAGAAATACAGCGTACAACAAAAAAATGCAATCCACTAAATTCATTAAGGTCTGTGAAAAATATATTCAAATTGCAATGAATAATATTTAACTTAGCTGACGAGTTAAACCAAAAAAAAAAATACATTTGAATATTTAAGGGTAGCTTAAAATGCCGTTATACAGGGCTGCGTATGGCTGGCTGCGACTCAGTTTTTGTCAGTGTTGCCAGCGATTAAAACAACGATGAAAACGTCGGCTCACCCTATAAAAATTGAATATTATAGTACAAAAAAGAAAAAACCCAAGTCTTCAATGCAAACAGCAACATCGACAGGGTGGCGCCACGTCGATGCAAAGTGTTGTTATGTCTAATCTCGTTTGTGTCATCTTGTGATAGCGGAAACATTGGCGTCCTTGTCACCATCATCATAATCATCATCATAATCATCATCAACATCATAAACACAGGCGCTTATTATAGCAGGGTGCAGTATATACTGAAGAAAGGATAAAATTGCGGATCAACGACCCGCTGATAACTCATACCACCCACTTGCTGTTAGCTCGCACATCAGGGGACTAACATAACTCATACCAAATACTTATTTAACTGAAAACTCAAAACTCACTGCAAATATTATTATTTCCTTATACTTGTTTGAACTGACTCCATCTTCTTTTTGGTTAAGTATTGTTCTTTATATATATCTGGTTTCCCCCTATTAAAAATGGTATATTCTACTACAACTCTGAACTCGCCCTCAGGTGATTACATAATAACTGCGTCCAACATGGCATTGCAATACATAAAAATAACGTCATCATACATATTATTATATTAAGGGCAGCTCGCTCACAGCTCACAGCTCTTCTGGCACGTGTCTGCACTTTGAAAACCACAGCACCATTAAAATGCGCATTCACCACCCACCATCCTCATCAGTACTGATAGCTAAATCCCGTGTTCTGTATATCTACGTTTCAACACATTTATTTGAGAGCAACCAAAAAAAAAATATTCGTTTTGTAATGATTTTTACAGATTTTGCAGTCTGCTATATTCAATGGACCATGTGACCATGTTCGATGAAACAAATCTGCACTGGATTGCATAATACTGGAGCTGCTTCGGTCCGTAATCCAAACAACCCTCTTACGTGGGCAGATACACGTCGTCGTCGTCGTCGACTGGAACAAAGAGTTCGTTCGATAAGTAAAATTTCGTAACCGAAAATTTTATGCAACATTTGCAGAGAATTAATTTAAATGTATATGCTACTGGTAGCAGTGATTGAAACCGTAACTGAAACTTATATCCATTTAAAATCATTTCATTGCTAAACCGATAAACGAAAAAAATTTTAAATGTTATATTGAATTACATTTCATACAGAGTCAACTACGGTTCGGAAAGTTTTTTAATTTTTACTTTAGTTTGTTAATTTTATTCCTGAATTTTAGCTCAAATTATTTATTACTTAAATATATCCTCCTATTTTCAAATTTTGAATCAAGGTACTTAAAAAAGTCTACACGGAATAAATTCAATAAAGTTTATTTCAAATTAATTTATTTTCCAAAGGTGCATTTTATTGATCCACATTCTTAATTCTTTCCCAGAGAATTACCAATGATAAATGTATCTCGATATAGGTCGTCCCTGGCCAAATCATTCTCGAAATTATTTTCCACCGATACAGTTTTCACCGGACAATTTTTCCCTGAGACAATTCTTCTCCGAGACAATTTTTTCTAGCAATTCCATAATAATTCGTTCCCGAGATTATTTTTAAATCGGCCAGTTCAACACGACAACTATTTCCCGAGATTATTTTTATTTTTCACATTCACAATCCTTACCCACAGAATTCCGAGATACTTCTTCCCTGGCCAAATCTTCCCCAAAATAATGTTTCCCCGAGACAGTTTTCTCCGGACAATTTTCACTCCAGGCGGTTCTTTTACGAGCAAATGTTGCCCATGGCAATTCGTTCTCAGACAATTTTGCTCCAAGACAATGCTTTCTTGGATAATTCGTTCCCGAAATTATGTTTTAACCGAGATAGCTTTTCTGAGACAATTCCAACTGACAAATCTATCCTGAGACAGTTCTTTTTTGGAAAAATCTTTCTCGAAACAAATTTAACAAAAGTCTATTTATTCTCGGGACAATTCATCTATGATTTATTTATCCTCTAAAATCAAATTTTATTTAAAAAGAAATAAATATTTCCTTTAACATTTTTTTAAACAAAATAAAATAGTAACATTGACAAAACAACTGAAATTATTTTCATGATATGAATATTCACTCAAAATATTAATTTTTAACAATAGCGAATATGTTCCAGCCTTCGATCGATATCAAATTGAAATTTAAATTCGATCGAATTTGAGTAAAAATTCTATTTTCACTCAAAATTAAATTTTTCACTAAAAATGCAATATTAAAACTTTTCGATTTTCTATAAAAATTCAAATTTTGACAGAAAATTTTATTTTTCACTAAAAACTCAATTTTTTACTAAAAATTCAATTTTTCACTAACAATTCAAATTTTCACTGAAAATTCAATTTTTAACTAAAAAAAATATTCAATTTTTCACTATAAATTCAATTTATCACTAAGAATTCAATTTTTCACTAAAATTCAATTTTTCACTAAAAAAATTCAATTTTTTCACTAAAAATTAAATTTTTCACTAAAAATTAAATTTTTCACTAAAAATTAAATTTTCACTAAAAATTAAATTTTTCACTAAAAATTAAATTTTTCACTAAAAATTAAATTTTTCACTAAAAATTAAATTTTTCACTAAAAATTAAATTTTTCACTAAAAATTAAATTTTTCACTAAAAATTCAATTTTTCACTAAAAATTCAATTTTTCACTAAAAATTCAATTTTTCACTAAAAATTCAATTTTTCACTAAAAATTCAATTTTTCACTAAAAATTCAATTTTTCACTAAAAATTCAATTTTTCACTAAAAATTCAATTTTTCACTAAAAATTCAATTTTTCACTAAAAATTCAATTTTTCACTAAAAATTCAATTTTTCACTAGAAAAAAAATTCAATTTTTCACTAAAAATTCAATTTTTTACTAAAAATTCAATTTTTCACTAAAAATTCAATTTTTCACTAAAAATTCAATTTTTCACTAGAAAAAAAATTCAATTTTTCACTAAAAATTCAATTTTTTACTAAAAATTCAATTTTTCACTAAAAATTCAATTTTTCACTAAAAATTCAATTTTTCACTAAAAATTCAATTTTTCACTAAAAATTCAATTTTTCACTAAAAATTCAATTTTTCACTAAAAATTCAATTTTTCAATCAAAATACAATATTTCACTAAAAATTAATTAAATTAAATTTTTCACTAAAAATTCAATTTTTCACTAAAAATTCAATTTTTCACTAAAAATTCAATTTTTCACTAAAAATTCAATTTTTCACTAAAAATTCAATTTTTCACTAAAAATTCAATTTTTCACTAAAAATTCAATTTTTCACTAAAAATTCAATTTTTCACAAAAAATTCAATTTTTCACAAAAAATTCAATTTTTCACTAAAAATTCAATTTTTCACTAAAAAAAAATCAATTTTTCACTAAAAATTCAATTTTTCACTAAAAATTCAATTTTTCACTCAAAATTCAATTTTTCACTAAAAATTCAATTTTTCACTAAAAATTCAATTTTTCACTAAAAATTCAATTTTTCACTAAAAATTCAATTTTTCACTAAAAATTCAATTTTTCACTAAAAATTCAATTTTTCACTAAAAATCCAATTTTTCACTAAAAATTCAATTTTTCACTAAAAATTCAATTTTTCACTAAAAATTCAATTTTTCACTAAAAATTCAATTTTTCACTAAAAATTCAATTTTTCACTAAAAATTCAATTTTTCACTAAAAATTCAATTTTTCACTAAAAATTCAATTTGTCACTGAAAATTCAATTTTTCACTCAAATTCAATTTTTCACTAAAAATTCAATTTTTCACTAAAAATTCAATTTTTCACTAAAAATTCAATTTTTCACTAAAAATTCAATTTTTCACTAAAAATTCAATTTTTCACTAAAAATTCAATTTTTCACTAAAAATTCAATTTTTCACTAAAAATTCAATTTTTCACTAAAAATTCAATTTTTCACTAAAAATTCAATTTTTCACTAAAAATTCAATTTTTCACTAAAAATTCAATTTTTCACTAAAAATTCAATTTTTCACTAAAAATTCAATTTTTCACTAAAAATTCAATTTTTCACTAAAAATTCAATTTGTCACTGAAAATTCAAATTTTCACTCAAATTCAATTTTTCACTAAAAATTCAATTTTTCACTAAAAATTCAATTTTTCGCTACAAATGAATTTTTAGTGAAAAATTGAATTTTTCACTAAAAATTCAATTTTTTACTAAAAATTCAATTTTTCATTAAAAATTCAGTTTTTAACTAAAAATTATTTTTTCACTAAAATTCAATTTTTCACTAAAAATTCAATTTTTCACTAAAAATTCAATTTTTCACTAAAAATTCAAATTTCCCTAAAAATTCAATTTTTCATTAAAAATTCAATTTTTCACTAAAAATTTAACTTTTTACAATTTTTTAGTAAAAATTCAACTTATCACTAAATATTTAAATTTTCATTAAAAATTCAGTTTTTAACTAAAAAAAATTTTTTCACTAAAATTCAATATTTCATTTAAAATTCAATTCTTCCCAAAAAAAAAAATAATTTTACACTAAAAATAAAATTTTTCACTAAAAATTCTATTATTAACTAAAAATTCAACTTTTCACTTTATCTTCACTAACAAACAATGCAAATTCTATATTTTCATAATAAAAACAATATTTTTAGATTGAAAATTTAGTTTTCTAAAAAAAATTATTCGAAAATGACCGATTAAATTTGTTTCGATCAAAAAAATGATGCTGCTAAAATTGCCTCAAATATAATTGCAATAATTGCCATATATATTGATCTAAAGCAATTGATAGCCATTAGGTTCTATAATAGAAAAATTACACACCGAAGGTCATAATAATAGGTTCTAATAGAGAATATGATATGTTGGCATTGATAGTACACGTTAATATTTAAATAGGAATTGAGCTCGAACAAGTTTAGCCTTGACTATAGCTTTTTCAAAGGACTAATAAAAAAGCCACAACATACTAAGTTGATACCAATTATATTTACATGCATTAAGCATAAAGGAAAACTAGCAACGGCAACTAAATTATACGACTATAAATTATAATCTATTCTAGATATTGATTAAATTTGTCAAGTGCCTCAAGTTAGACAGACAGACAGTCCGGTAGGTAGGTAGGTGACTAGTCAACTATTTGCAATTTACATGAAAACAACGTCCTCGTCGTGTTCTAGACGCATTATTAATGGAATAGATAAACCAACCGACCGTCCGACCGACCGACCAGTCGGCCGCGGGGTGTCACCAACTAGGGCGTAACTCCGTAGGCTGCTGTCACAGCCGACAACCAACAGTTGAGCCCACCTGTTTTCTTAATTAAAGTTCGCTGTTTAAATTTCCAACATGCAAAGGCGCCTTCTACCTCATGAGTCATATGCTGTATTGTGTCTGTTTATGCCATAAGAGGTTCTATCTTTGTTATTTTTGCCTTTTACACTCAATCTACATATGGTATAAATACATACTACGTATAAAAGCTATGACGAGTGATGAGTAGTAGCAACAAAAAAACATCTACTTGATTGATGACTTTGTTCACTGCTTTTTAAGGTACTTTTTGTCGTTTCATTCTTTGTAAATGCGTCGGTTATTTTTTATTTAGGTTTTTTTTTGCGCGGTAGCTTTATTCTGAAGGTCATTAGCACAAAAAACACAAAAAACAACACACTTAGCCTAATGAGTTATGCCAAGATTTCAGAGAGATTGTGGCTAGAACCGCAAAAACTTAACAAAGGTAATGACAAAAAGGTCTGTCTGTCTATAGAAGTCGACGAGGTAAGTGTGAAAAATGAAAGTGTAATTATTTTGCGTAATACCAGTGGCTGGACGGTAGAAAACACCGCAGTAAAAATTTTTACTAATTATATAGGGGATCTTTTTAATGTTAGATGTTTTGACAAAGCATTTGAGAAACGCACAAACAGGGTAAATTATGATAATACCTGGCGTTTAAAGAACAACCAGTGCAGTTTTACATTTGAGAAGCGCACAAACAGGGTAAATTATGATAATACTTGGCGTTTAAAGAAGAACCAGTGCCGGTTTACAAATTTTAACATATTCTATACTTAAACCTTAGAATTGGCGTGGTTTTGGTGTAATTTCTCTAATCCATTGCAATACTCACCTGAAAGAAAAGAAATAATTTTTTTATTAAAATAATACAAATAGGTTATTGGTAAAGGGTTAAAATATTAGAATAACTTTTTGAAATTTATAAATTAAAATTATACGAACATAGCAAACAAAAGACTTATTAATAAAATTGAAAATATTCATTTTTCAGCTTCATTTGAAATGCACATAAAAAAATTTTGAACTTACAACTTAATTGATCTAAAAGCTTGCTACTAGCTTTAAAACGAGCCATCAAAGAAGTTTCTAGCATTTCTACTTTAAAAGATATTGAAATATGACCATTTTTTGTAACTTTGAACCACTGTATCTCTGAAAGTAGTGGTCGAAAAAAATAAAAAAAAATAGGTCAATGCATATCTTAATAATCTTTATCAGTTGTCCAAATTTCATTGAAATTGAAAAAAAAATCTCATCTTGTACTTGTTTTGGTCGATTTGGTGTGGAATGATCGATATATGTTATACAATAAATAATAGGTACTCCTTAAAATAAATATTGCTGGCGTTTGGCTGGACATAACCTTGGTCAGACCAATCCGAATTGTATTTGGCTCATTTAAAAATATTAGTTAAAGTATTTTTAATGTAAAAATTTAAATTCCAAAATATGTAGAACAACACGAGAATTTCCCAATATTTGTTTTACGTAATAACTCAAGAACTTGAGGCAATATGAAAAAACTGAGTATGAGGTTGTGATTAGAGTCTTGAAGTCTATCGAAAATCGTACTAATTTTAGTTGTACCAATATACAAAGAACTCAACAAAAAATTTTCTAAAACATTGTCAAAATTTAATTATTCCATATATTATCGATATGCGTATTAATACAAAATATCGATTAGTACACATTTTTGAATTAAATCGAAATTAAGTTTTCGAGAGATTGCTGTGGAGTTTCTACAAAGTAATATTTGGAAAATGCAGATTCATCATAATGAAGAATTGAATTCAATTTTTTTTACAAAAAAAAAAATCAAAAATACCCATTTAGCTGAAAAAAATGTTTTTTTATTTTTATTTTATTTTTTTTCAAAAAATAAATATGTCCAAAAAAAATTGGAAAAAATTGTACGACAATTTTTTTATTTTTTTTTTTTCAAATAAATAAATTGTTCTTCATCAAAATGATTCCTTAATCAAATTGATGATATCATTGATGTTTTGGAGTTATAAATGTGATGAATCGTTCTTCAATACAATGAATCATTGGTTTGAATAACGATATTCATCAATATGAAGATGATTTTTTTCTGTGTAGAAATTTGATGGTATCGGAAATTGATCTTTTTAAAAATGCTGACATATTACAGACTTTTTCATTTCAATTTTAAACACATAGTTACCCACAAAATGAACCCAAATGTAAATATCTAATAGAGGTATTTTAATATCTTGGTATACGTAAAGTTCAGAATTATATATAATTATTTTATAGCATAAAGTTAAATTTGATTAACAAAAAAAAAAATGTATTCAAAATAAAGAAAAAATGAACACATATTAATATAGTGAAGTTTTTATTGGGAAATTTTAAAACAATGCTATATATACAGAAAAAAACTGGAGTTTTAAAAATAGTAGAAAAATTAAAAATTCTAAAAGGACTAGTAATCGAAAAATGTATATATATTGTTACGAAAAGAGCAGTGGAGCAAATGACCACCACTGTGCAAGAGTAAATGAAACGCAAGACAATTCAGCACACTAAGCAATGTGTTAGAAAAAGACGGAAGATCATTCAGCGCACTGTGGCAATGTGCGAGAAAGACATAGAAGATCAGCGCATTAACAACAATGAATAAGATGCCAATAGCATGCGTCATTCACGAAACGAGTAGAATGTTCTCGAAACATCTCGAAACGTATCGAACTGATGCATGCAGTATATAAGGGCGCCGCATTTGAGTCACAGCACTTCAGTAGTAATTGTAAAGTGATCCAGTACGTCTCGTGTGAGAACAATATCAAGTTAAATAGTGGACATGCAGCAGTTGTTAGAATTTATAATTAGTAAAGTTGTTTATTAAAGTGAATTAATAAAGTTATTTGTTATAATTTAAACCAAACATAAGCGTGTTTTTATTTTGTACACAATCCAGAGATACGAACTTGTAGATCAGTTTTCCGTAGACTGAATTTTCGTAACAATATCAATGCTGTCCAACACAAAATAAACTTTATACTTCTGACAATGGCCCATTTTGTTAAAATTGTTCATTGTATTAATCAGCCTTATCGTGAACAAAATATTCCATCGGCATGTATGTACGCTTTCTATCAAACAGCGAGAAAGTAATTTATGCATTTGCTTATTTTTAAGTACAGTTGTATATATTTGACTTGATTTTACTGTATATAGTTCAAATTCCTTTTCATATCTTTTCTATTTGGCAGAGACTGTAGTATTCATTTGGTTTCTATATTTTTTAAATATTTGAAGTTCAAGTGTACACAAGACGGACAAATCGTGAAAGTGAGCAGGTACAAACGAAACCCAACGAAACGCATTAAAGCCACCATATAAATATAAAACATCAATTTTCGTCATCAAGAAAATATATTTGTCAAAAAAATACTGTTCTCACAAACATTTATATGAATCTTTTTTCAGAGAATATTATTTACTTTTTATAAATACAAAATGCACTAAAAATAAATGCACACGTAGTAATTCATCTAAAATTTCACGACTTATAAACAAATACTAAATGTAGTTATTTTCCATACAAATGTAGTATGCATTTCTATGGTAAAACAGAAAAAGTAATTCATACAAAAGCAACTACAACAATGTAGTAAATACAAATACATTTGCTTCTGGAGTTCATTCATATACATATGTATTTTTTTTAATGGCAGTTTAATTTTATTTTAATTTCAGGTTCTTTTTTGTTTAATAATACTTACTAATATCATAAAAATCAAACTTGTTCCTTTATTATTAAAAGTAATTATAATTTTTTGATAAAACTAACAATTTACAGAAAAAAATGCAGTCATAATTCTACGAAAACAAAATTTATGACTTCATCATTGAAACAAAAATGCAAAAAAATCAAAAATAAAGACAAAAATATTAAAACTTGTTCGTGCCTTCGAACGCGAAACTATTTTACTTGTAGGCAAATAACGAAACATGTTTGGTGGGCGAAGGAGCTCGCGATTGGACAAATTGCTGAAAAATAAGAAACCTACGCAAACCAGCACCGCCAGCCAGCCATCCAGCAACAGAAGTGCACAAGAGTCAACAACCAGCAACAACTTCCAACTTCAACATGAAGAACAGAACAACGTCGTACTACGTACAAAAGAAACTAAATCAGTGCCGGACGCGGGAGAATTAAGCCAAGTTGAGCCAGTGCCAGCGGCAAGAGCCAATGTAAATAACCAACAACAAAAAGTCAATAAACCTCGATGAGAAATGCAATGGAATCCCTTGACAGCTAATGTAATCAAATAATGGAAGCACTTGCAACTCCGCAGCAATTGCTCCAAGGTGTAGCTGGACGCTGAATGGAAAACTTGATGCAATGTTGTCATAGAATCGAAAGAGCTGATAGCGAAAACCACACCTGTGTCAACAGACAACATCAGCGGCAGTCAGACAGACAGACTGACTAACTACATCGGAGGGGCCAACAGTTGGGAAACGAGAAAAAATATGTTGCAAATGATGTGGTGTCCATTAAAATGCGTCAGTGATAAAATGGAATATGCAAAAATCTAAAGAAATATCGAAGCAATAGATACGAAGTATAAGTGCCAGCATCGGAAACACAGTGACGACGATGCGGATAAGGACGAGGACAACGAAAAACACTACGCGATTTGCAAATCGAGATTTAGCTGAATGCTCCGCGACCAAAGAAATTAAAGGAATATGACAAAGTGTAGGTAGTATTTCGCGAAGGAAGTATTTCCGAAGGTATCTTAATAATGTAATATTTTTATGCAAGAAAACGAAGAAGGAAATCTCTGTAAAGATTTATTGAACAAGTGCAATCGCTGTTCGCAAATATTCATTTGTTGGTGGTATGCTGGGGAGAAGGCAGGTAAAATATTAGAATATTAAGAATTGATGATAAGACACATAAATGAAAAATTGATTATTAATACTTGGGGCTGACACAAAATTGTGATTAAGAAATTAAAACCAATTAAAAGTCAACTTTAAAATTTAAATCAGTCTTTTGGCATTTTATTCTATACTAAATTAAAATAAAAAAAAATAGATTCAAAATTTTGTTTATCAATTCAAATTTCAATCAAAATATTTATTTTTATTTATTTTTCATATTTAAAAGGCTCGAATACACGATAGACAAGTTAGCTAGAGACAGAGAAAAAATCTACCGTAGAGCTCCCTAACGTGGAGCTCTATGTAGTGTTTACACAACTCTATGAGATTTTTTGCTCTATTTTGCTATATCTCTAGCTATTTTCTCTATCGTGAAAACTCGCCCTTAGAGTTATCAATTGGTGTTTATTTATAGAATGGTTGCTCGACAAGCATAAAATATTTTTTCTGTGAATTTATTTATTTTTAATTATAACTTTTAATTCATAAAAATTTTTATATTTATAAAAAATGTATTCCATAAAATTTTATTTTATTTTCAAAAAAAAAATACTATTTTTCGGACAACATTTTTTTAATTTCTAAAAAATATTTTTTCATTTTCAAATTTTTTTTTGTCTTTTTTTTCAAAAAAAAAATTATTATTTTTTTTTTATTTAATAAAAATTAAGAAACATTTCAGATTATTATTATAATTATAGATTATAATTCCTGGGGTTCCGAACATTCGTACGTTTAAAACTATAATAATCGAATGAAAATTTATTAATTTACTTGATTTTTTATTTTTGTGCTAGTAAAAAGCACACAGAGAAAAAAATACTGAATTTAAGTATGAAAAAGACTTAGAATAGCACCATCACAAATTCGACTAATATTAAGTCCGCACAGACTTAAGTTAAGTCTGTGCAGACTTAATGTTAGTCGAATTTGGGATGGTGATATTCTAAGTCTTTTTCATACTTAAATACAGTATTTTGTTTTTTCTGTGCAGAGTTCGTAAAGTCACATAAATGAATACACATAATGACTCACTCATGCATAATCCGCATAAGTGAGAAAGCACACATTAAATTTTACAACACACGACATGAGTGAGTAAGAGAAAAAAATCTGACTTGCTCTCTACTCATAAATGGATAATCATCGGAGAGTAAAAACTTTAGTACTCATGAGTGCTGTCTTCAACTCATTTAATTTTCTTCTCACGAGGGAGTAGCCTTACGCATTTTATCTTTTTCTCATACTCATAAAAGTACAAGGCCAAATTGTATAAACATGGTGCTCATTTTTTGTATGTATGCAACGAGTAAGCGGTGTTGCCAGACGAGTTGCGTTATTAAAATGTTTAATTTTATAAATAATGCCAGATGTACATTGGCTGCATTCAGCGATCTCAACAGTTTCGAAAGTGCCGTTTATAATTATTTGAGTTAAAATGTGATTGAATGTCATCGAATGTTATCGATAACAAAACATGGACAGGTCTGATTTTATGAATGAAATAGCACAATGGAAGAAGTTATTTAAAATCAATCCCAAATGATCCGTCTATGAATTAACAGTCACAAAAAAAAAACCAGCAAAGAATAATAAAAATGATTTGGTATTTGTTACATATGATTATAGCAGGGAAAAATGTTTGGATTTTTAATTCGCTTTTATTTGCTATAATACTTAGGAATTTAAAACGCGACATATTTGCCAACAATTTTTTCCCACATTTTTTGACCACCTTATTGATAGCTCGATAAAAATGTTATTGGTTGATATCTCATAAAATGATGCATAGAAAATGTTAAAACCAACATTTTATAATGTTGCAGGTCATTTCCCATAATATGCTTGAACATTTGTTGGCAGATTTGGAATTTTTATTTACGGTTATGTCAATCGATAAGCACTTTAAAAACAAACATTTAATGCGTTTACATAAAAAGATATAGCAAAAAAACAATATCAATTAAATAATTTTACAGAACATATCAAAAATACCACAGATGGGAAGATTCCAACAGAAATGGCAACAATGATGTTACACTTTGCAAGCCTGTACAGTGAGTAGATCAACGCATTCTCTTTGTCCTTGAACAAATATGAGTTGACGAAAAGTGAGAGTTTGCTTGTTGCACTCTCTCATGTGTAATGCGGATGGAGAGGTGAAATGCAAAACTCTCTTGTGAGTAGCAAAATCTCTACTCACAAAACGCGACTCTCTTATGAGTTGTGAGTTTGCCGTATATTTTCTGGCTACTCACTCATGAGGTGAGTAGCAACAAGAAAAAAATATTTTGCAAAACTCATGAGTTTGAGTGAGCGTGAGTGAGGATTTCCGAACTCTGGTAAAAAGGACTTGAAAAATTAGGGAATTATATATGGTTGACCAAATGATACAAACTAAATAGAGATCGACGGGACAAAAACGTAAGTGCATGTCGATTTGCATATGGAAATTCCAAAAAGTCAACGAATTTTGCATACAAATAATTTTTTGAATTATTTTAAAAAATAGCTGAGATAATGTGCTTTGTTTTTTAATTTACAGTTTGTTTCCAAAATGTATATTTTTTTATAATAAATGACAGAAAACCGGACGGGACAAATTTTATTTCTTTTTCTAAAAATACTTTTTGAATACAATTTTTTTTTAATGATTTAAAAAGATAGCTGAGATAATTTACTAGTTTATATTTATTTCGTAATAAATTACAGAATAATTCAGGACGTTCCGTATGAAAATTTGCAATACGATTTTATGCTAAATACTAATTTTACATCTGAAAGTATTAATAATCATTATTAGTGATGTACGATTCGAATTTCTAAATGTTATTATTTGGGAATAAAAATATGGTTTTGATATTTGGTACTCAAAGTTTCAGACGTGACAGATTTTAATTAGCTGTTAAAAATATTCTAATCGATCTAACAGCCCTAGTAGAAATTTTGGTAGGGCCATGGTAATGAAGTGATCATATCATTATTTGAGATGATCAGGATATGACAAGGCCCATAATGTCCTTGTAACGCAGTGTCCTGATCATGTATTGACCTCAGGCCATGATCATGTACTGATCGGGCAATTCCCCATTTTAATATTTACCCGACCAATTTTCTTGTCTGATCCCGAGCATAATAGTATTTCTTTCATTAATCTCGATCATTGCCTGATGCTAATTTCGTTATGAGGAACAAATAATGTACCTATGATCGGGAACATTGACTGTTTAGATAATGTAAACCCTGCTATGGTAAGCATGATAAGGGCATGCAAAGGCAATGATCATATTTTCTCTAATAGGGCTTACCCAACGAAAACCCGATCATTTCCCGATGACGCATCGGGCAAATTTCTACTAGGGAGTATTTCAAAGCCAGCCTCAGCAGTGCAGAGGTATATGCGCAGAACTTGCATTCCAAAGGTCTCGGGTTCGAATACCGGCTTTGACATGAGCGCTTGTATTGAAATTTGTACGATTTTAATTACTAATCGTACACGCAGAGACAAAAATTGTTTGTAGCAAACATAATATATTTGCAATCGTAAATTTGATGTCTTTAACTGGATTTTACTTTAAATTAAAATTTTTTTAAAAATATGTTGGTATTCTTTTCATGACTTATGGTTCTAATTTGTTATTAACATATTTATTTTATAATCCTGAAAATGCATGTATTTAACGTGTAACATAATATGTTTGCTGCAAAACATAATTTTTCCCTGAATATATTCCACAGTACAATGGCTATAGTATGTATGAAATTATTCCAGTAGGGTTCTTGTATAACAAATATATTTGTAACATCAGTTCCGACTACTCAAAGGAATCACAAGTTGTTTTTTTTTCAAAATTCTTTGCCTTATGCATTTTGTCTTTGCTTCCAACGCATTTCATTCGATTGCTTGGGTTTTATTTGACCCAGTAAACTTTTTCAGAACGTCTGTCGTGTGTGGTGTGTGTGCATGAAATTCACATATTTAACAAATGTAGAAAATAAATACATGCTACAGTTTCTGATAACTGTAGAAACTCATCTAATACATTGTGTAGTAAAATCAAGTCAAATAACTACAAATGTACATAAACATTACAAATATAAACAAATACATTTAAATGACTAAGTGTCCACACCCAGAAAAAAAATCCCTCAAATCCCATTAAAATTGGTCAATAGGACAATTATTGATTTAATAGTATACAAAAAATAAAAATTTTCATATAAACTCAATGGCAATGTCATGGTATTTTCTAGTATTTAATGGTATTTTCCGATTAAAATAATAATTTATCCTATTGAATATTTTTAATAGTAAAAAAACTATTATTTATATAGTATTTTTTTCTGGGTGCAAGTTTTTTTTTAAATTGAAAACAACCGATATTTCTTTTTCTTAAGGTTTACTAATAAGTATTAAATTTATTTGATTTTTTTTTAAAGTTATTCTTTTCTTTATCATCTCTATCTAGTGCATAACTAATATGCAATAAAAGCTATTTTAAGATTTTATAATATAAAACTAAATTAAAACACTATCAGATAAGATAAAATCAATTTGAAAGATAAAAATCTTAACTAGGTCAGAACGTTAAACAACTGAGAAATATTTATAGATAAAAACGGTTTATGTAAACATCTAATATTATACTAATAAAAAGATATAACTTTTCCATGACATCAAAAAAGAGAATCTAGCATTACAAAAAAAAATGTGGATTTAGATATCACAAAGAATATACAATGCAAAATCAGAATTATCAAAGTCATGACAGTACAAAAGAAATAATATTTATCATTTTAGCAAACCGGTCTGTCTTTTTTTTTTCAGTATATTATTTTTTGTTATATCAGCAAACATAAATATAATGGCTAAATTTAAAAACCAAAAATACCCTGATAAACACGTCTTTTTGCTATAAATGAGGATATCCCATTTCTCATTGAAACAGAGACAGATTTCAAAAAACAAAACCAACCAAATACAATGGTAACAGCAGAAAGCTTGGCATGAACAACAGTGTTGCCAAGTTCACAAGTCAGAGAAGAATCTGAATAAACAAGGAAGAAACACACGTAAAGAAAACAATAGACAATAGTATTTATTTGCGGAGGCAAACAACAACAAAAAATAACCCTGTGACGGAACGAATACAAAACCCTACAAATGTCTGAAGCATGTCTACGACCAAATGCCATAAAATGCCTCGAGGCGGTAAAAAGAAATTGCAGACAATTGAAGAGAAAGAAGTAAAAAAAAGAAGAAAATCAACAAACAATAGGCAACGACGACTAGGATGCATTTGAAGAATGGCAAAAATGTAGATGATGGTATTAAATAAACACTTTTTGTGTAAATCTAAAACTTTATTGCGTGTGTCTTAGGGATACAATTACAAAGCTCTAGCTGCGTAACACAAATGCGAAAATAAAACAATCAGCGCTTAAAAGTTAAACAAAGAAGCGAACGTTTAAAGAAAAGACCAACTTTAATTAAAATAGTTAACGAGTGCTCATGCTGTTGACATAAACCATGAACGAACAGCTGTCATGTTGCACAGAATGTTAAAAAGCAGAAAAAAAGCAGAAAAAAGCAGGAAAAAAGCAGTATGCTTCGGCAGCTTTAAACGCGAAGGCAGCATAAAATGCAACTTAATGCCGGTCGGTCGGTCGTTGCATATTTAAACATGACACCACGACTGAGGAAGCATACAGCATATAAATTTCCATCGTCAGCATATTTTTTATGCAACAGAAATAAAAAGAATTTCTGTCATAACGGCACAAGTTCAGGTCATAAAGATCAGGTTAAGCAGGTGGTACATGAAGCACGTTAGAACTATGCCTCCCGAAGGTGACACTTAAACAAAAAAAAAATATACAAAAGCTCTGCCGGAAAGCAGTGTCAAAACGGGCGCCATTCGAAGCTATGAAAAGACGAAAAGTAGTGAAAAGCCCCACAAGATTCAAATGCAAACACCTTTGGAGCGCAGCGCTTTGTCTCCGATGTCTTGAGCAAAAAAATAAATAAAAAATGGAAGCAACTTTAACGTAAAATAAAGTCATAACTTTTTATGCCGTTCTGTATAAGGACACTATGAAAAAAATGGAAAAGAAAGCCTTAAAAAAGAACGCACTGAGTGGGCGTAAAAAAGCGGGCGACTTTATTGGACAGCTCTACAAGGACCTCGAAAGGAAGGAAGCAACAGCAGCAAGCAAAACGAAAATGTCGGAAACAGCAGTCATAATGAAGCATCATTATGTTGACAGTAAAACAAAACAAAAAACAAAACAAGTGTTGGAATCTTCAGTTGTAGTACCCGTGGAGGTGCTCTTGTGTGCCGCCAAGAAACAGGATCGGCTTCCTGTACGGCGTGCAGTGCAACCTGGTCTAACTTACTGAATGCGAATGCTATCGCCGCCGCCGCATAAGCCTTTCGGTGTAAATAATAAACATTTCACTTAATTTTATTTTCCTCTGGAATTTAATGTGCATGCTCTGCTCTGTACAATGATTGAGATGACGTTGCCAAGAGTACAAAATGGAAAAAAGTCCTGCGGAATGTGTGATGTAAATAAGGCTGCCCTTATTTTTGTGCAAAGACGTCAAGTTTGTTTATAGAGCAACATTTTTAAGAGCAACTTGAGGCGACGAACGGCATTTTAGTGCACAAGAAGATATTTTCTGTTTAATGAGTTGGTCTCAGGTGTTGTGACCTCAATAAATTTGAGTCCAAAAAGCAAAGCATAAAAATTACAAATACTAATACCCGAAATTTCAAATAATACCCGAAAAAATATATTTCCTATAGCCCTGAATGATGAAACAAAATAAGATTACTTATCAAATCTTTATATTTCAATATTTTTTAAGATTGGACAAAATTTGACTTGGCAAAGAATTCTTTCAGCGAAGTATAGTCTCCAAAATGAAATGATTTCGGGGTAATGGTATTCTGCTATGATACAAAAAAAAATTGTTTGCAGCAAACATAATATATTTACAATCGTAAATTTGATGTCTTTAACTGGATTTTACTTTTAATTTCAAATTTTTTTAATTATTTTGATATTCATTTCATGACTTATGGTTATAATATGTTCTAAACATATTTATTTTAAAATCCTGCAAATTCGTGAATGTAACTTGTAACATAATATGTTTGCTGCAAAACATAATTTTTCCCAGGGTGTACTTACCCCGTCAGTATTATAACAGAATACTTCCCAGAACACCATTAACCGGAAAGATATTTCCCCCAAGATTACACTTCTCCGAATGGACATTTCTCCGAAAGACATTTCCCCGAAATGGACACTTCCTTGGGAATTGATAAAGAGCATTGAGACATGCACTAACCAATTTTTTTTTTTTTTTTTCCGACCACTACTTCCAGAGATACAGTGGCTCAAAATTGGAAAAAATGGGCCAAAAATCACTTTTGTATGGTTGTTCATATTTAAATCATCATCTTGAACTAGAAATGCTAGAAATTTCATTGATGGCTCGTTTTAAAGCTTATAGAACAAGCTTTCAGAAAAATTAAGGTGTAACTTCTAAACATGAACATCTGGCCCGTGGTCATTATCCTTGCACTTCAAAAATGATGTCCTTAAAAAGGACCCTTTTTAAAATTCTGAAAAAAATCCTAAGTTTTCGTCAATTTATTATAAATGTTCATGCAAAATTTCAAGTTGGTATTTTGATGGCATCATATTTTAAAAAATAATTTTCTAAATTTTTATTTATTTTTTGTATAGAATTTTTTTTTTTCTACAGTAAAAGTTGTAATAATTCCTGAATATATATGTAACTCTAATTTCTAAAATGGCGTCAGTTTTATCATATTGTATCCTGTTTTTGAGATACAGATTTTGGGATATAGTTTTTACGATTTTCGAAAAATGGTATATATTTCAAAAACTAGAGACAATTTGATGAAACTAACGCAAATTAGAGTTACAAATACATTGAAAAATTATTGCAAATTTTACTTTAAAAAAATATATATATTTTTTTTTCAATACAAAAAATATTGAAAAAATTTAGAAAATTATTTTTTGAAATATGATGCCATCAAAATACCATCTTGAAATTTTGCATGGACATTTATAATAAATTGACGTAAACATCAATTTTGAAATTCAAGGATAATGACCACGGGCCAAATGATCACGTTTAGAAGTTACAACTTAATTTTTCTGAAAGCCTGTTCTATTAGCTTTAAAACGAGTCATCAACGAAATTTCTAGCATTTCTAGTTCAAGAGATATTTAAATATGAGCAACCATCCAAAATGGGTAGTGCATGTCTCGATAACCTTTATCAGTTGCCAAAATTTCATTTAAATCGAAAAGGTAAAATCTCAAATTTGACTTTTTTTTGGTCGATTTGGCCCGTACAAAAATATTTCCCTTGTTCATTTCGGGTAAATGTCCTTTTATGGGAAGTTTACATTTCGAGGAAGAGTCCATTTCGGGGAAGGTTCCATTTGAAGTGCCCGTTCGGAGAAATGTAGTATATTCGGGGATGTCATTCGGGAATTGTCCACTTCGGGGAAATGGCTTCGTGGAAATGTCTTTCGAGAAAATTCTAAAGAAAAAAAATCAATTCATGTTGATTGATGAATTTCGTTCTTCAAACCATGATTCATTATATTGAATATCAATTTATAATATTGACTCCTACAAAACATCAATGTTATGAATTTACATCAAATTTCAATCAAAATATTTATTTTTCGTTATATATATAAAAAATATTTTCTGTCCATTTTTTTTTCGAACAAAACAAAATTTTTTGGGAGAAACTTTTTTAGAACAAAACTTTTTTTTTTTTTTTTTTTAAATGTTTGCATTTAGTTTCGAATAAAAAAAATGTCTAACAATTTTTTTTAATTTAACTAATTTTTTAGAACAAACTTTTTTTTTGTCATTTTTTTTTTATTATTATCGAGAAAAAAATATTAATAGTTTATTTTGAACAAAAATATTTTTTTCAAAATTAAGGAAAAAAAAGTATTGACCAACTCTCAAAAAAAACAGACAAATGCAGAGTTTGTATCAGAAGCTGCCCATTTTTACGAACTGCTGTACACCTCTAAAATCTTAAGTGTTTTCGGGAAATATGCCAGAAATAGTCCTGTTCTGATAATCTGATAATCTGCTTTACGCTTCCCGCAAACTTCCATTTATAGGTGGGTTTGACTGAAATATGCCCGAAATATCAATTAAAAATTCAAGAAATTTTGTTTCGGGAGGTTATGAAATATTGTAATGATTCCTGGAACATATGAAGATGGACAGATAAAATATGTCATTAGCAACCTCTGTTTTTTGTTTTTAAACTGCCCTGAGCCTGCCGAATAAATCGTTTACATTATATCATTTAAACTGCGAGCCGAAAGGTACCCGGTTCAAGCCTGGACTGGGGCTAACAACATCTTTTTATAGAAACATTTTTCTATACCGCGCTCTCGGCAGTAAATGGCAAACCTACGACAGTAAAACATTGCCTATGAAAAGCTCTCACCCGCCGTTTGGATTCGGGAATAAACTGTAGGTCCCACCACTTTGAGTACAAATATCACGCACAGTTCAAAATGGTGAAAGAGCTCGGCCGAAGTTCTATACAGGACTGTAGCGCCAAACTATTATATATTATTATATCATTTTAAATTATCAAAGAAATTATATTGTTTGGTTTGCTAGGAAGTCTGAATTCAAAACAATTTTCAGGGAGTTCATTCCAAATAAAAAAAAAAGAATGTTAAACATATTTAAAGAGCAATAAAACATATTGTATACATTTCCAAAATACGCTGAAACAATTTATATTTAAATTTAATCATAATGAATATGGAAATATTAAAAAAAATAATAATTACCAGAAATGTTTATAGCACACAGCAGCACCAGCAGCAGCGAATCTTGATACGCAAAACAAATTGCACAGTAAGAAAACACATGTTTAAAATCATTAAACTGAATTGTTGTTTACATTTCACTGATTGTACTCAAAGTACCTCCAACATTAAAACAAAATGTTGGATTTTTTTATTATTTTGGAATTTAAAAATCAAGCACGCATGCATCGTTCGCGTACAAGTGCGAACGTGCGAAGAATTTGAATTATTGTGTTTTTTGGTTCATTGGATTATTTGAGTATTCGTAAAAATACAAAAAATAAAAGAAGTCACAGTGATTATCGTGAGAACGCAATGTTGATATTGAAATATTTACTAAAAAAACAAAAATACAAAAGTTTAATGAACTCTTGAAATAAATTGTTGAATTTATAGAATTTTGAGTAAGCTTAATTAATTTATTTTAAATTATATACAATTAAATTGTATACTGCGCACAAAATATTTGTTTATGCAACTTGCAACATTGAAAGTACAAAATTTCAAACGAGCTACTTCCGTTTCCGGTGGTAAAATTTGCATGCATCATAATACGAGGCATGTGCTTGCCGCCGCCCTTTCCTTTGCTTTCTTGTTCTGTCACAAACAAGCGGTAGATGCCGAGACAATCAACGCCACGAATCAGTACTGGCTGTCACGCCAAAGTATTAGACGGTCACGCAAATAGAAGCCAACCGAGACAACAGCAACGACCACAAGAACCACAACAATACACTGTGGCGCTACGACATATACCCCAAATGAAATATATTCCACATAGAATAAGCCCCAATTCCTTATAAATCCCAAAATGTTCCAAAAGAATTTTGCAGTTATTACAAATGAATGAATCCCAAGTTTTTGCGAATTGTTTAATTTTTAGGTGCTGTTTCTTTTTTGTTTGTTTTGGGTATTCTTTCATAATGCAATAAGCCCCAATGAAATTTATTTCAGTTTTATTTTGGAATGATATTTCATTCAAATTGGGTATAATTTTATTAGTTGTTATTGGGAATTATTTCATTGGGTACAATTTCGTGGTAAAAATAACACTTTACTTGCAATTAGCTTTTAAAACAACAAAGTATTTATTTTGAACTCCTCCATTGTATTTCTTGGCAAGGTATAGAATTGCGCCAATTTGTTTAGCTGACTGTGTTGCTGTTATTGCAGCACCAACGCCGTCATGTTGTCTCGCATGTTGTCGCCTAGTTTTTCAGCAGCACCTTCAAGCCGTACAATGACACCTCTACCACCTCGTACAGACGTGGCTGACGACGACAGCGCGTCATTTGAACGTTCGCAGAATAATTCAGTAGGTAGCATTTTGAATTATTTCTTATTGTTTTTAATTTTCAATTCCAAAATATATACAGTGTTTTGATTTCAATATTCAGCATTAAATTTAAAAAAATTAATTTCGCTGGAATTATTAGCGAACAAAAAGAAAAACATTGAATTTGCAAAATTTATTCGATATATGTTGAATTTTTGGTATTTTCTGACTGAAATTATCTGTGGAATCACGATATTGCGACTGGCACTACATTTATATGTTGTCACATTAATATGCAGCACATGTTGCAACAAGATGTCAATAGTTGTCGGCAACATTGTCGTTGTCGCATATTGATTTGATCATTAAATCGTGACCGAATGTATTCTGATGTAATTAGAATTTCAATACGAACATCAATTAATTATAAATTATAAATAATTAAGTTGGATAGAAGAAAATAAAAAAGGAAATAAGAACGAACAACAAAAAGAAATAAAAAGAAAAAAAGAAGACTAAAAGATAGAGTGGCAGAAAAACTAAATAAAAGGAAGAATAAGAGAAAGAAAAACACTAAGGCAGAAAGACAGAAATAACGGTAGAAAACAGAAAGACTAAACGGTAGAAAGACAGAGAAATATAACGGCAGAAAGAAAAACGGCAGAACACAGAAATACGGAGAGACAAAAAGACAGTACAGCAAAAAGAACAGTACAGCAAACAAAAAACCAGTACAGCAAAAAGACAGAATGGAAGAAAGAAAGAGTGCCCGAACAGATGAAAGACAGAACGGCAAAAATACAAAAACAGAAAGTCAGAAATACACCAAAAAATGACGGCAAAGAGTTATTACAGCAGAAATAGAGAAATACAGATGACAAAAATACCATAAGATAGAAGAGTAGAAAGACAGAACGGAAGAAACACAAAAAACAAAACGGCAGAAAGACAAAACAGAAAAAAGAACGGTAGAAAGACAGAAACAAGACAGCAGAAAGAAAAAACGGCAGAACAACAGAAATAAAGCAGAAATACAGCAGAAATACAGCAGAAATACAGCAGAAATACGGCAGAAGGACAGATAGAAAGACAGTACAACAAAAAGACAGAACGGAAGAAAAGGCAGAGAGACAGAGCATGAAGATATATAGGCCAAAATTCAAAAAACAGAACGTCAAAAATGTACAAAAAAGGACGGCAGAGAGTCAGAACAGCAGAAAAAAAAGTAAATGACAATAATACCGAGACATAGAAGAGCAAAAATACAAAACGAAAAAACACAAAAAACAAAACGGCAGAAAGACAAAACAGTTGAAAAAACGATAGAATGACAGAGAAACAGAACAGCAGATGGAAAAAAGGGCAGAACAACAGAAATACAGAACGGCACAAAATCAGAAAAAAGACAGTACAGCAAAAATACAGAACGGAAGAAAAGACAAAAGGATATAACAGAAAAGACAGAACGGCAGAAAGAGAGATATACGGATGTCAAAAATACAGAAAGACAGAACGGGAGAAAGAAAACAAAACAACAGAAAGACAGAGGTACAGAACAGCAGAAAGACAGAAGAGCATGAAGATATATAGGCAAAAATACAAAAAACAGAACGTCAGAAATGCACAAAAAATGCACAAAAAAAGCAGAAAGAAAAGTAAATGACAATAACACCAAGAGCAAAAATACAGAACGGGGAAAACACCAAAAACAACACGGCAGAAAGACAAAACAGTAGAAAAAATCGGTAGAATGACAAGAGAAACAGAACAGCAGATGGAAAAACGGAAGAACAACAAAAATACAGAACGGCAGAAGATCAGAGAAAAAGACAGTATAGCAAAAATACAGAACGGAAGAAAAGACAGAAAGAACCCAAGAAAAGACATAGACAGAACGTTAAAAATACAAAAACCAAAACGGCAGAAAGAGATATATATGGATGTCAAAAACACAGAAAGACAGAAAGGGAGAAAGAAAACCAAACAACAGAAAGACAGTGGTACAGAACAGCAGAAATACGGAACATCAGAAAAACTGAAAGATATAATGAAAAAATTCCGAAAGACAGAAATTCACAATGACAAAATGGAACTGCTTAAAGTAGTCACACGAGTTTGCGAAAACTAGTTTTGGTGAGACTAATTCCTACTGATTTTCGGATTTTTATTTTACAGTTACTTCGCCAGGAAAACATTTTTCTATGTTTTACCTTAAATACATGGTTTTACTTCGGCTATTAAAGAAATGTTCCCGTCATGAACAAAAATTGATAGAATACCAGTCAATGGTATATCGATTACGCGTACTTTCAATACCAACCAAGTAAGATATCAATGTAATCCTGTAATCATGATTTCCACAGACAGGCCGCTAAATCAACTCATCAGATAACACTGATCAAGAATATATACTTTCGCTACGCTCCCTTCTTTTTCAATCGTCATCCAAGCACTTTTAGTGTAGGTTATTCAAAAAAAAAAACAGATAGAAAGCTAAAATAAGACAGTATATACGGAAAAGTAGACCGAGTTTTTAAAGTGAGCGATATTAAACTATCCCCTAGTAGAAATTGTAATAGAAAGATGATAGGGATCTAAAAATTGATTTTTCCTGACCAGTTAACCCGACCAGTTACATGACGAACATGATCTAGTCATGTTCATGTCTCACTCCCAATTTCTACTAGGGTCGATGAGGATGAATATGTGGAATTTGAATGAAATGTGGCATCAATTTCGCTGAATTTCGCCCCTTCCCAAACAATGCTTTTAGTTTCATGTCGACAAAAAAGGTCCTATCCTACAGAATGCCTAAATTCAGAATGTCTAAATTCAACATTAATTTCTCTCACTTCAGCCATAAGAAAGAGTTAAGTTTGATACATATTTATTCCCATCATTTGACTAAGATGAAATCGATGCATAGACTACAACCGCATAGTAATAAAGTACTAACAAAATATTTGCAATTTATTGTTTTTAAGTGCACCAACGTCTATATTACCGAAAACACTATCAATAACCCGATAAAGAAGTACCAAGAAAGTGCAGTAAGTGTAAGAAGCAAGTAGTAAAGAATAATAAAAGAGACTTAATGTGGATTTAGTGTCACAGAAGCAGTTGCGACCATCAGCATCACCAAGGCAATGGCCGTAGTTAACAAGTGGTCATGGATAAATATATACATAGCAAGCAGAACGGTTTTTATTTTTTATTTTTCGCAAACCGAAAAGATATCCTTCTTTTTGCAAAATCGCACAGAAGTGCTCAAGTACTCAGAATGAAGGCGTAAATACGCCGTTATAGACAATAAAAGTGTTAGAGACAGAGAGAGAAAGACGGGACAACGGCAAGAAAATGTGGCCAACGTTCGGAACGATTATCTGCTTATCTCAGAAGCAGCTCTCTAATGTTCGATAGACTAAAGCAGAGTGGAATGAAGAGTAGTGAAGTGTAATGCAGCTTGAAGGCAGTACGAGTAACCAAAAGAACGAAGAGCTCTTAGAACGAGGACTGGGACAGCTGAGCACTATCAGTAAGGAATATTATCTCCAGCAGCGCGCAGCTCGTCTGCAAGGATACTATTCCCAGAGCGACACTTTGTGCTGAAAGCTACATGAGACTTTTCATTATTTTTGTTTCTGTTTGTTTCTTTGTCGCTGTTTATCTGGTCCCCCAGATCTGCAACCGAAATCCAAAATCAACCGGAAAGCGTTTGACGATGAAAACTTTTTAGTTTGCTGTCTGTCATTTATTATCATATCAATGGCACATAAAACAAGCATAGATTTAATGAAGTGACATCCTGCAGTCAGTCTCATAAACAGACATCAAGTGAACCGTATAAATTTAATAGTTGCGGAAACTCTTAACTATAATAAAGAAGAAGCCAGCCATTCGATGAAACAAGCTTGTAAAATATTAACTTCTCAACTATTAGACCGTATCGATAAGAAGAGCATTTATGAAGTTCGAATACAACAGTCGTTGGCAGTTCATTATACTCTGCCAGATAAGATAACGTCGTGTAATCGCCTTTGTACTATGCGTTATGAAATGAGGCATGGATTTGCCTCTTCATCCTATCAGTTCGTCGCTCGGTTGGTCGGTCCGTTCCTATAAAGTCTGACCGACTGACTGGCAGTCATGCAACCACCAACCAACCATCTGAACTACGACTTTAATCTTTTGTAAATGCCAACTTATTCTCAGCTATATCTCAAGAATGTAATATTCCTTTGAAATGTTCTTTCTGTTATTTGCTCAAGTATAAATTTATGTATTTCTGATATGAAGTGCGTCTGTCTGTGCACTTTGGGAGTTATCTGTTTGCATCAAAAGGGCTATATGATTGACACTTTCGGGCTGCATAGGTCAAGCATTCTGTTATAAATAGAGCCACAGCATTTATATTTGGGTGGTGTAGTTATTTTCATATTCAATCAACAATATTTATATTTGGAACCTCTCATTATTATATGAGTGATAACAAAAAGATAGAATAACTTTCAATAAGATAATGAAAAGAATAACTTTAAGTATAGGAATTAATATGAAGAAAAGCAAGCAAAAATCCAATATTACAAAATGTTCCATTGTCCATATTTAAAAACGGTCCATTGTTACTTGTTCATTTTGATAAAAGTACATTGTAAATAGATCATGAACTATGATTAATCATTATTAAATCAATAAAGTTGAGAAGTAGTAACACTAGTCATCCAAAATAAGCGATATTTCCCCACTATTTCGATCCAACAAACGTAATTAGATTATACACAGAAAAAAAATGTACATCATATTGATGAATTCCGTTCTTCAAACCATGATTCATTGTATTGAAGAACCATTCATAATATTAAAGACTAACGCCATCAATGTTATGAATGCTATCATAAATATGAAGAAGGCTTGGTAACTGTCGAAAAAGTGTTCTTCAATCAGCAAATGCTAGCTGAGACGAACGAAATCCCAGTCCAGTGTTCTCTGCAAAAGCACACAGAAGAAAAAATTCTTCCATATTCTTCCATTAATATTTTGGTTCATTAATATGATGAAACGTATTCTTCACATACAGTTCATCATATTGAAGAATACTTTTTCGACAGTTAACAAGCGTTCTTCATATTTAAGATAGCATATTATGAATGGTGCTTCAATACAATGAACCATGGTTTGAGAACAGAATTCATCAATATGACGTACATTTTTTTTCTGTGCAGATATTTTGTCTTCTGCATTGGTGGCGGTGGCTGAGACGAACGAGGTACCAGTCCAGAATTCTCTGCAGGTATTTGTTTTTATACCCTACACCTGTGAAGTACAGGGTATATTAACTTTGTGCATATACTGTAACGCCCCTTAGGAGGCGTGTCCGGTATGGAAAAGTATATATATTCTTGATCAGCATCACTACCCGAGTCCGTTTAGCCATGTCCGTCTGTCTGTCTATCTGTCTGGCTGTCTTGCTGTCCGAATACAGAATAACTTGAGAAATACTGATCAGAATGCGATAAAATTTCGTATTATTATATTTTAGCCCAAAGTAAGAACTGAGTTTGACAAGTCACTTTTTTGTAACTCTTTAGGAACTAATAACTCGAAAAATATTCAAGATATATGTATAAAATTTAAAACGTATTATTATAATTCACCTAAAAATATGTGTTCCAAAAATGGGCGTGATCCACCCACTTTTTTTTTCATTATTTCCCGGGTTTTCATAGTGAAATTTTGATCCGTAAATTATTAAAATCAAATCAATGAAATATTAGCCTTTCAAAATTTTAAATATAGACGTTGTCCGCCCAATTATATGTTTCTATATTTTTTTTATTAGTTTTTCATACTTTTATATAAATTTATTAATTTTTTAATTTATGGGACGTAAATTTCTGATATGTGAATAATATTCTGAGGGTGGGGAGGTTCAGCATAATTAAAATCTTTAAAATTAAGGTATGCAATTAAATATCCCAAATTAATATCCCCACCAAAGATTACACAAGGTATGTAGGTGGGGTCAGCTCTTTTATATATTGATTTTTTTATTCCAAGAACATTTTTAGTTACAGGAATACTATAACAAGTTTAAACATGGTATCATAAATTGTTTAAATGTTTTGATCAGGGACCGCAAAGAATCAGAATCGGTTGTTGGAACCGAAATCGGCACCAGAACTGTAAACAATATTTTAGTCCCTGTTAGGGATCGCAATGAACTTGAATAGAAACCGGAATTGTTTCGATTTTTGGAACCGGAATCGAAAACCCATATAAATTTTTTGGTAGGAACCGAAATCGGAACCGATATTCAAAAGGATTTTAGTCGCTGATTGTAATACCATTGTATCATATTTTATCATAAAATTTGAATTTTCAAATTAGAATGGGTCAAAGTTATTTTAATTCTTTGGCAACACCCAATATAAGTTTGTGTTTATATTTTTATGGTATTTTACCAACTAAAACTAACGAAAACAAAGCAATATCTGAGTTTACCACATAAAAACAGCTGCTAATACTTGGAGTAGTACTTCCATCGTACAGCATCATCATAAATAATGCAATAATAACGTTTTAAAACACTTATGCGCTGAGCTGCAATAATAAAATAATACTGATATTGGAATAGTTTTCACGACATGTGCCACAAATGAACACGTACAAAAGTGCTTGGCCATTACAGTGCGGAAAAAGGCGGTAATAATGCCGAAGGAGAGTCGAAAACTGCAAAAAATGTGTACAAAAACTTGATGGAGAGCAGATAGAAAACTTTACCATCGAAAACTATGTTAAAAACACAAGCATCAATTATTAAAATTATAAGAGCTACTTTAACACAAAGAATAGAAATACTTGACTTAGTTTGTTAAAAATACTTGAATAAGAAATCAATGAAACAACTGAGAAAAAGCTGTACAACAAGAGAAAATTGTAAAACAAGGAAAACTTAACATACTAGGATCAATTAAAGCAAAAAAAAACAAAAAAAAAACTATAAAACCAGTCATAAAAAAGACATCGTTAAACAAGTGTCTAAAGATAAAAAATCAACTCAAGAAATGCCATAATATAGTTGGACGACAACACGGGTGCAAAGAAACCATAAAAATGCATGATAACCGACCATGTATGGCATGCGCCGCTGTGGGCGGGAGTAAAAATACCAGTTTTAAACTCAAGTTTTTCCGCACTCAAACCCAGCAATGAAAGTGAGCTCAGCTCAGCTCAGCGCACGTGGAGGTATTTTTCAAAGCGTTGCGAATGAGTCAAGCTATTATGGTAGCTGCACAGTTTTTATGGTAAGGCTTGGATATAACCTGTAAACGGCATGACTAAAAACGCAAAATGTTTTTGTTTAATAATACAAAAATAATATATAGGTTTATTGGTCAGAAAACAATAATGAGGAACTTCTTATAAAGGCAGTCGATAAACAAAACCACCCGCCGCCAACAACGACATACAAAACAATATAAAACAATACAAAAAATACGCAAAATCACATTGTGCAAAAATGGCACAAAACCATTAAGTAATACTACAAAGTAAAACCAGACAAAAATAGCACAATTATCCCAACAAAAACAATTATGTTGGTATAAATCATATAAGGAAACTTGCAAATTTAGTTTTCGGATAAGCCCGGATAAGTACAGCATGTATCATATGAGGGTGGGGGACTAAAGTCTCATGACGATGACAAATACTCAACTCAATGTCCGCTGACTCGAAGAAAACAGCAGTGCAGACTATTCATACACAGAAAAAATATAGACGTAAATACAGCAACCGATATTAATTGCTGCATTCATTCGTCAATCCAGCAATGAAATTCACGAATTTAATGAAAACATTTGCTATTCTTCGTTCGAAATCGAAATAGTAAAACGAACAAGGGCGGAGTTTGTAGTAAAAACCGCCTATTTTCTACTCGATCCGAAATCTGGGTTCAATATTGCACAGAATTTAGGATTTAAAATTCCATAAAAGTTGATAATTTGCCATCAAATTCCTACTAACTTAAAATTTTTTTTTTTTATTTATTTTTCGAACAATTTTTTTTTTAATTTTCTTTTTTAAGAAATTTTTATTTCGTAGATTTTTTTAAATTTATTTCGGACAAACATTTTTTTTTAATTTTTTTTTTCAAGGATTTTTTTTTGAGAATTTTTCTTTTTAAATACTTTTTATACAAATTTATTTTTCAAAATATATATTTTTTTGAAATATAAGTAAAATAAGAATGTCCATCATTTAATTTATTAAAAACAAAATATAATAGTTTTTTTTTAATTAGTATTTCATAAATTAAGCAAGCAGTATTTAACAATTAAATAACATAAACCTTATAGGAATTATAAATACATATATGTGTAAATGAAGACAAATTTGTGTGTGTAAATTTGAGATTTACGAACATCATGTTGAATATTAAAAACATTAAATTGAAATTTAATGAATGAAATGTTCCATATGATGAATCTGGTAGTTGGTGAAACAATTCATAATATTTATGAACAAATTCATCTTATTGAAGATTTTTTTTATGTGTGTTAATCTGTTTGTAACACCCAGGAGGAAGCGTGGGAAGTGTTACATTACAAGTCGATAAGTTTGTCTGTTAAAATCACGATTACAGAAAAACCAGCTGAACTAGATCAACGAAAATCAGAATTTAGATTACGTCTACACCTATGTTGCCTGGTATTAGCGTGATCGGTTATATAACATTAAAATGTATGAAAAATCTAACAGACCGAAGTGAACTATTTATTTAAACTTTACCATTTACTTTTGATAGAATAATGTTTTCACACGAACCAACTTGTGATGTACTCAAATGAAAGGAAATTGTATTATGATTTCATGTTTGAATTTGCATGATTCCGAAACCTTGGTGACCACTGGATAAATTTAAATGGTTTTCGTGTTTTATATACATCTCTTTGCACATTATCACATTTGATTATACACTATCATAACTGTTACTATCATCATGACACCAACTATTGAAATGTCTCTTCTTTAAAATGTCACCTAACCTACCTTACTGATTTCAAATTTAAGTCGACTCAAATATTTTATTTTCCATGATTTTTTATAACAAAAGAAAATATAAAAAGTGGATTTCGCACTAAACCTTTTGACTGTTAGCCCTGATCACTTAGGAAATGAGTAAACGTTGGGTATCAAAGAAATGACTTTGTGAAATTGAAACGAGACGTATACAAAAGAAAACGAAAAAACGCCATGAACATACAAGACAGAATGGCAAATAAATGAATGATTCACTTAACGGAAGGGAATAATACGATGGAATTGACTGACATGTAGGGAACCTGATCAGCTATAGGCACTGAATGACCATACACAGTCATCATTTTACTACTGAAGACGCACAAACGAAATGCAGTATTCTGTATAAAAAAAAACTCTCGATGAAGTCATATTTTTTAGAATTGCTTTAAAACTTTGAACACTCCAAAAAAAAAATACATATTTTTAGTTTAGAAAAACTAAGAGAATGAATAAATCCCCTATTCCCAAAGATGATAATGATGATTGGAGCAGCCATAAAGCATTTCCATACTTTTGACATATGTTGCCAGGACACGGACACAGTGAACTTTGTAGAATAAATGTTTAAAAGGAAAAAAAATTAATGCCATGCTTATTTGTACATTTCATGAATGTCCGGAAGAGGGTATTTTTTGTGATTCCTCTTGAAGTATTTTTTTTTTTCATTTTTCGACAGAACGGACCCGTTGTTATAGAGACGCAAGAGGAACTCGTGGAATGTTTATAAAGCAGAAAAAATAAGCTTTTTTAATTCTACAAAAATTTTTAAATATTATATAATTTGTTCTGTATATTTATTTTTACAAAGGTTTTATTTTGCTCTACAAAGGAGACAACAAAATAAAACATTAAATAGCGCATTTTATGGTTGCTTTAATAAAATTTCAATCAAATCAATGAATTTTGACATAATTTTTCAGCTTGGAATTGATGATTGAACGTCGTCTAGTCTAACAGTTCAATTGATCGAATGCCATAAATTCTGTTCACAGAGTAAATAAAAAGAAATAAAAAATCAATTTCGATTTGCATTCATCAACAACTCAATCGAAGGCAGTGAATAGTGAGAAACATTTCATGAATGTCATTACTTAATTGAAATTAATGGAAAATTAATATGAAAAGTAAACCAAGGTTCTTTTTAAGGCACTAGTCGAAATTGTAGTACTCTTCTGTTATATATTATTAGATTTTTATAAAAAAGGAAAGCTGTAGAATTTATATATGAAATAATTCGGATCTATACACAGACAAAATCTGCATCGTATTGTAGAATTTCGTTCTTTAAACTAAGATGCATTGTATTGAAGATTAAATCATAATATTAATGAATACAAAACATTAATGTAATTCAATTAGTTATTAATTTGACGAATGACTGTAAAAGTATTCTTCAGTTTGATGCAAAAACTATGTCAAATATTTAGGTCCATAGAGAGAATGTACTACGTATTCGACGTATTCGTATATTGACAAATAATTCATAATATTAATTAATACAAAACATTAATGTAATAAAATTAGTCATCTATTTGACGAATTACTTTAAAAATATTCTTAGTTAGCAAAGATTTTGCATCGTATGTCATACATTGAAAAAATGAATATCGTATTATAAAATTACGTTCTTCAAACCAAGATTCATTGTATTAACGAACAATACATAATATTAATGAATACAAAACATTAATGCAATGAATTTATACATCAATTTGATGTATGTACGTAAACTTGTTCTGCAGTTTGATGCAAAGACTTCCGAGTAGTCACTCGTTATTCATAAATAATATGTACATTGAATCGAAGCATATTGTTTTCTAAACATTAAGAAATAATTGACTTACTTAATCTTCCAAAACTGTGAGATAACCTCTTCTTGAGCTTCTGCAGCGCGCCACCTTTTTTCTCGCGCATTGTCACGGCTGTAAATATAAAAAATAAATAAGAATTAATATATTTAGCATATTTTTTTATTAATAACAATATGTGCAGCAATGATATTAAAAACAAATAAAAACGATGTGTGCTCGATAGTTATTATTATTATTATTCAATAGTTGTGACAAAATAGCTTTAATACATTTTTTGACATGCAATCAAATAATTGCCGGAATCACGACATTTGTTGAGGCAATAAGTTATCGACCTGATAAACGTTGAGGTTTCCAAAAAGGGGCTGGAAATTCAATTGTGCGCTCAAGCATGTGATATACAAACAAACGAGTTTTTAAAGAGAAAATGTCGCAACAATAAAATCGAAATAATGCCCGAAGTTGTCGATTGATGGCAAAATGTTTATGACTGGAAATTGCGCTGTTATTAGCGTGACTAGTGGAGCATGAAAACTAAGATATTCAAAATTAAAAAATGCTACTTTTGCAATATTTATAGGGGAAGCCATATATATTGGTTAATATGGAATTCGATTGCAATTTAAAAGAATACAAAAAAAAATTTTACTTATAAAAAACATATTTTATACAAAAAAAAATTGTCGAGAAATAAATTTATTTCTGATATATATTTTTCAAAAAACTTTTTTTTTTTTTTTAAATATATATTTATTTTTTATTTTAGAAAAAATAAATCGAGCAATTTTTTTTTTTAAATTATGTATACATTTTTTTTTTTATTTTTCGTAGGTTTAAATTAAAAACCAGTACTTTGTTATATATTAAGTGGTTTCATGGACGAGATGTATGGTATGATACTTTCCCCTATATATGAAAATATTATAAATCATAAATTAAATAAACATTTTATATCTACATTACTCAAGTCTTTATTGTTTTTTAATTTCGATAAATTTAAGCGATAAATTATTCTATGGAAAATCCCGCCAATAACTAGTATTGTGTCTTGACAGATACACGACGACGCACGATCTGTGATTATATTTTCATGATTTCTTTTTAATTTTTTTCTTTATTTCTTCTTTTTTGTATAATTTTCACAAACAAGCTAAATTGCTTGTCTTTTATTTGCATATAAATTGCGCAAATTGACGACGATTGAAAATGCATTTTGCACACAACGACTACATGTCAGTCAAAAGCATTTAATTTAACAAGTTGCTGCTACAAGATGTAGTTAAATTATACAAGAACTACAAAAAAAAAAAACTTAATTACAAAGGGAGCCTTTGACAGACAAAGACATCAACCATTTGCAAGTCATGACAATGCAAAATTTGCATAAAAAATGCCAATCCCGATTTAATTTTCTAATTGCACACCAAACGACCCACACAGGCGCTGAAAGGTTAAACACGAAAAGTTCAATGGCTGCTTTGAGGCAAAGAAAATGCAAAACACCTTACGACAAAAACAGCAATATACACACACATATAGTAAAAGTTTTTAATCAAAATCAATGTCAATTACAGATGCATGTCGACGTACGACATGAAGCTATTCAAACAGTATAAGAAAAACCGAATTTAATTAAAGTCGAGAGCATACAAAAAAAAAGGATTATAAAAGCACAAAGTCTTGAAAGTTAAATAAAACTTAAGAATACAAAACAAATCTACAGAATGTTTAACCAACAAAGAAAACTCAGACATTGTCAAGAAGAAGTAGATGAAAAAAAAAAGTCTGCACTAAAATTAAATATTGCACTCGAAATGACAAGTTATACTGAAAACTTTCTGACAGATAATTAGCATAATTCATTGGTTTTTATTTGCATGAAACTGTGTTGAATACTTTGGGGAAACACCGCCTACGTTTGTGTAGAATTTATTGGCAACACTAGCCAGCCAGCGAAAGAGGAAAGACGGACGGCGGAACAGTCTCACAGACAGCATAACAAAGTGACAGCGACACTTTCCGTTGCCGGCAAACATGTGTTACAACATTTGCTAAAACACATAGGCACTAAAAACTCATTCATCATTAGATTTTTTGGCATTTGAGATTTTTATTTCATAGGGAGACTGACTTAACCCATTACGTTGAACAATAGAAAAAAAAGAGATATCTTAGTTGAAAAGTATTTTGAATTGGTTTTTGTGAAAACACAGAAAAAAATCATCATCATATTAATGAATTTCGTTCTTCAAACCAATTTTCTATACAATGAATTAGTATAGAAAAACGATTCATAATACTGACAACTACAAAACATCAATGTTATGAATTCATTTTGAATTTGACAAAAGAACGCAAAAGTGTTCATCAATATGATGAAGTAGTATATAAAGAGTACGTTTCATCATATTAATGAACAGATACATAAAAAACAACATATTGAAGAATGCTGTACATCAAACAAAATTTCAATCAAAATATTTATTTTTCGTTCATTTTTTTACATACTTCTCAGTTCACAAGTAGTTTTTCTTCATTATTTTTTTTTATATAATTCTTGCTCTAAATTTTTTTTCGGACGATTTTTTTATTTAAAAAAAAAAAATTCGTACATTTTTTTTTTCTTACGAAAAAAAATATTTTCTGGAGAATTTTTGTTTTTGAAAAAAAAAAAATCAGGACAAAAAATTTGTTTTTAAATTTTTATTCAGGGATTTTTAAATTTTATTATTTTAGAAAATTTTACATTAAATTGTTATGCATTGACTGAAATCAGCCATATGATGAATCTAATAATAAATATGAATAAATCAAAATATTGGATTTTTTTTCTCTGTAGAGATAATTGAGTGGTATCGCGACATTATTTACAGAGATCAGTAGATAAAGAATATGACTTCTTCAAGATAATTGTGAGGTCATATAGAATCATGCCTGATAATGAAATTAGCGGATCAAAACAAAGTCGGGATATATTCGAGTCCCTCGTAGAATTTTCCCTATTAAGATTTTTCCCATGCTGGTCATATAACTGGTAGAGTTATGACAAGAAAACGAGTTGGGAAAGTTAGGTCACATGGGTAAGTTCGGTCACATGGGGCGGATTATTATAGTCGGTCGGGCCCGACTATGGAATACCCTACACCTTTGGTGGGGATATTAATGTGGGATATTTAATTGCATACCTTAATTTTAAAGTTTTCAATTATGCTGAACCTCCCCACCCTCAGAATATTATTCATATATCAGAAATTTACGTCTTATATCCCCATAAATTAAAAAATGTATATAAAAGTATGAACAACTAAAAAAAAAATTGAAAAATATAATTGGGCGGACCACGCCTATATTTAAAATTTTGAAATGCTAATATTTCATAGATTTTATAGGTGAATTCTACGTTTTAAATTTTATAACTATACCTTGAATACTTTTCGAGTTATTAGTTCCGAAAGAGTTATATAAAAGTGACTTGTATGGGAGGTGGGCGTGTCCGTTGACCAATTTGGCTCATTTTCAAACTCAGTTCATACTTTTGGCTCAAATATATTGAGACGAAATTTCATCGCATTCTGATCAGTATTTCTCAAGTTATTCTGTATTCGGACAGCAAGACAGCAAGACAGCAAGACGGACAGACAGACAGACAGACAGACAGACAGACAGACAGACAGACAGACAGACAGACAGACAGCCAGACAGCCAGACAGACAGACAGACAGACAGACAGACAGACAGACTACCAGACAGACAGACAGACAGACGGATATGGCTAAACGGACTCAAGAATGTGTTACAATGATCAAGAATATATATACTTTTCCATACCGGACACGCCTCCTTAGGGGCGTTACAATATATGCACAAAGTTAATATACCCTGTACCTCATAGGTGTAGGGTATAAATATTCAATGGTCAGGTGCCGATCATAACCCTAGAATAATTCTTAATAGGGATAAATGGCTCTGGAAAATTGGAAAAGTGAGAAATAGTGTCAAATAGCCTTAATAATTCTCAAATCTTATAAAAAAAAATATATACCTGAATATGACGATTTACCGGGTCTATGTACAGATATGATTTACTGATTACATTGGTATCTAAATATCCTCTTCTCTGCTAGAGGATTCCAAAACACATGATATCCCTAAAAGAAATTTACGCTATTAAGGTAGGTTGGTCTTGTAATTGGTCCGGTTAGGACAAGTAGAATATGCAATGAAGAATGCCTTTCTACTATTTTTAAGAAATGCTTTAAGTAAAAGTGAGAGTTTTTATTTTGAAATTATCGGATAAAAACGACCATCTCAAAAATTCGGAAAAAAAAAACAATCATTAATGGGTTAAAATCTACGATATTACATATCACAAATAGCTATTTATATTAACAGTCTCCTTTAATAATAAACCGAAATACCGACAATATTATTTCGAATTTTTTCTAAAGAGTCTTTGAACTCATATCAAAATATCATAAAACTTGCATAATATTTGCTATATATTGCCAAGCACTTAATTTCCAACAAAACTATTTCAAATATTTTAAAATCTAGTTACCAAACAAAATCCAAAATGACAATTTAATGAGCACGAGCACACATATTTGTGTCTATATTTTGTAAAAAAAATATCATGTTTTTTCGTTGCTATACAACAAACATTGATGGTTTTTTGGGGAGGTGGTAGTCATCATTTTTGGAGTTATGCCAATTCGAAAAAGTAGCACTTAATATGTAGATGCAAAAGTAGATACGTGTAAAATTCTACATATTGTATATATGCACACGTTTGCCAAATATGCAGTACATGTGTTACACAGCTAGATATATGGGAGAAATGTAGAAACAAATTTGAAATTCATTGACATCGAAATCAATTTGTCAACATTTAATTTGAAAAGTTACTTTTCCTATAGAAATAACAAAATTACCATCTAAATACGAGTGTCGTTAGGTAAATATAAAATAGCAAAGATGTGTGCATTTAAAATATGTGATTCGATGAGGTACGGGTAACAACTTTTGTAGGCATAATATTGTTTCAGCCAACCATGACTTTGGTTTTGAAAGCGACAGTCATTTTATAATACAATATATAGATTAAGATGATTACAGCAATCATATAATTGTTCAAATATGCTTAATTTGGCTGTGTCAAGCATCAGTTATTGTCGATAACTTATAATCAAATCGCAAACATATCATTTCGCTGATATATGCATTTTATGTATACAATTCAATAATAATAATAATATAATAGTTTGGCTCTACAGTACTGTATAGAACTTCGGGCGAGCTCTCTCATCATTGGAGCTGTGCGTGTTATATTTGTACTCAACGTGGTGGGACCTACAGTTTATTGCCGAATCCGAACGGCGGGTGAGAGCTTTTCATAGGCAATGGTTTTACTTTCGTAGGTTTGCCATTTACTGACGAGAGGTAGCGCGGTATAGTAAAATGTTTCTATGAAAAGATGTTGTTAGCCCCAGTCCAGGCTTGAACCGGGGACCTTTCGACTCGCAGTCCAAGGCACTAACCACTGAGCTACCGCGGCAACAATTCAATACACTTATTAAATGTTATAATTTAAATTTACATTATTTTATAATATAACAATATTAGGCATTTAAAAATATATATCATTCAGTAAATTGGTATTTCCGCTTGTCTAAATATTTAAAAAACGACAGCTCATCGGAAGAAAATACCTGATAAACATGTTACATCAATCAAAACTATAAGTTACATAGGAACTTTTTATGACGATCACTTCTTAAAAATATTTTGTTGATTCACCGGCTTTTGAAAACAGAAATAGTAGAACAGCATCCATGAGTGGGATACGTAAGAATGTGCTACACAAAAACTATTTGTAATTTTTGTTGACTTTTGCACATTTCTGATTGCCAAAATAAAACGTCACTATATATAAAAGCAGATTTTATAAATAATTCAAATAAACAAATAGTCGAAAAAAGTCATACAAAAAGGGAATAATTGGGGATATTATAAAATTCACTTTCAATTAAAAATCAAATTTTTGACAATAAAAATCGTAATGAATTTATTCCACAGAACTTAAATACGCATATATTCTATGGGAAAGTAAAATTTATTAATGAAGTGAATAAAAATTCACTTTCTATCGAAATTCAGAACCTTGAGAACCAAAATCGTATTGAATTTGTAACACACAAGTATAACGGTTTGAATCCGATTGACATATGTTTATCGTGAATAGAAAAACAAATTCTGGAACAGATCAAAAAAAAAATAATTCTTTAACACTGCATCTCCACTAACCATATCTCATGGTAATGTTTATGACAGACAAATATTATGTTTATGTCGACAGAAATGATATGGTTCAATTATGTCACAATATTTTATTGACAAAGTTATGTTTTGCACTCGCACCACGCTGTATCACTGATATTTAAACTGCGAATTTATTAAACAAATTAGTTCAACGGTATTCGTAATTAAAAATTGATAAAATGAAAATTTGTAAGTAATTATTTTGATTTGAATTTATTTCGAAACGTCAAACGACTTTGTGGACATTTCAGACATACCATAATGTTTGACATTTATGGCAAGACATGTAGTGTCTTTATAATACATTTTGATGGTACAACATAAAAATGTCTGTAAAATAATGGAGCCGCGGTGTAATGTTTACTTTTAATAGAAATTCAAACATAACATAAAACAAAAATCGAATTAAATTTGTTTCATTCGATTGAAATAAACTATTATCTATTGGAAAGTCGAATATTCGAAGAGTAAAAAACAAAAATTAAAATTTTCAATAAAAATTCAATTTTAACTAAAAATTCAAATTTTCATTAAAATTTCAAATTTTCTCTAACAAATAAAATTTTTCACTAAAAATTAAATTTTACACTAAAAATTAAAATGTTCACTAAATATATAAATTATCACTAAAAATTCAATTTTTCACTAAAAAAAAATTTTAATTTTTCATTTAAAATTATTTTTACTAAAAATTCAAATTTTTACTAAAAATCCAATATTTTACTAAAAATGTTATTTACTACAAATTCTATTATTAATTAATTAAATTTTTTAATTTGGCGATAATTTTCAACGTTGACGAATCATTACAATTATCATCTGTTTGTGCGTTGGCGTCGGCAACTCTGATGTGTCTCTTTTGCTATTTTAGTATGGTTCATTAAAAGTTTTAATTTTAATACGATTTTGTGTTTATTTTCAAAATATTCACTAGGAAGGAAGGCACATTCGTTCGGCTGCCTTCAGCAACGTCATCGACTTCGACATCGTCGCCTTCATTCAAATCGATAGTTGTCGATTGTTTATCATGTGTGATGTGTTGTGTCTGAGTGCGAATGGTTCGAGATGTGAGCGTGCATGAGACGAATCGAAAAACCCATCAAGTTCCAGGGTCAATGAGCCAATAAAAAACGCATGTGCTTAAATTTCAAACTATTTTAATTGAGCACAATGTGCAAATTGGTGGCATCATCATTAATATTATTATTATCGATGCAATTTAATACGCATTTGCACATGATTAAAGTGGCGCTTTCATTAATCAATTAATTTATCTAGTGCCCTTCGCAAATCGAATCAGTAACGAGTCAATTCAGCAAATACTACATCCCAATGTTGTAATTTAATTAAAATTTACAGCAATCTCGTAATTAATCAGCAATCGAAGGTGTTTCCTAGCAATTGTGTTGCATTTAAATCAACAAAAAAATGGCATTTAAGCGGTTTTCAGCATTTAATAGTTTTTGTTTTACTTTTTAACATTTACAATTCGCAAACAAAATATTGAATTTCGTGCCAAAAACAAAAAAGGAATATAATAAATGAAACGTGTGCATTTAATGGGAAAATAAATATTTTTGTTTTTTTTATATATTTCGTATTTATTTAAATAAATTGCTTAAAATATAAAATAAAAATTGTTTAAAATATAACAAAAAAATGCATTGAAATGTATATTCACTGATATGATTAATAGTTGTTGCAAATTATACTCAAAATTATGCGATATCCGCTTTTTAATGAATACAGTTTCAGTTAAAAAATTAAAAAAGAAATTCGCATAATTGCTTTAGTTAATGTTTGAATTCAAATAACAAAACTAATAATAATTATAATGCATTTCGTGTTAATTACTGTAGCAATTTCGTTATTGTTACTGTTGTCAGTTGTCGAATTAGCGTCGCTTCCGCACAGCAAACGTCACGTTTAGCCGACTGACCACCAAATAATCGAACAAACGAACGATACTACTACACTAATCGATGGTTTAGCACATGATAAACTGATGATTTATGAACTTTAGTTATCGTACTAAATCACGTCTCCAGTTAGTTGAAACAATTATGAACGATCACGAACTTTGTAATCAGTTAGAAATTTAAAAAATAAATTATAAAGCGAACAAACATCACTTTCTAAGTTTTGTTTTTTAAGTGATAAATTGAATTTTAATAAATAGAATTTTTATTAAAATTTTTTTTTTTTTTAAATTTAAATTTTAGTGAATTTCTTTTTATAAAAAATTAATTTATATTGAAAACTTTAATTTTGAGTTAAAATTTGAAATTTTTTGTAAAAATTGAATTTTAAGTGAAAATTTGAATTTTTAGTGAAAATTTTAACTTTTAATGAAAAAATTTTATTTTTAGTGAAAAATTTTATTTTTAGTAAAAAAAAACTATTTTTAGTGAGAAATTAAATTTTTAGAGAAAATTGGAGTTTTTAATTAAAAATTGAATTTTTAGTGCAAAATTTAATTTTAAGTAAATAATTGAATTATTTGTAAAAAAAAGTAATTACTAGTAAAAATTTGAATTTTTAGTGAAAATTTGAATTTTTAGTGAAAATTTGAATTTTTAGTGAAAAATTGGATTTTTAGTGAAAAATGAATTTTAGTTAAAAAATTGAATTATTAGTGAAAAATTGAATTATAAGTGAAAAATTGAATTTTTAGTGAATAATTGAATTTTTAATGAAAAATTTAATTTTTAGTGAAAAATTGAATTTTTAGTGAAAAATTGAATTTTTAGTGAAAAATTGAATTTTTAGTGAAAAATTGAATTTTTAGTGAAAAATTGAATTTTTAGTGAAAAATTGAATTTTTAGTGAAAAATTGAATTTTTAGTGAAAAACTGAATTTTGAGTGAGAAATTGAATTTTGAGTGAGAAATTGAATTTTTAGTGAGAAATTGAATTTTTAGTGAAAAATTGAATTTTTAGTGAATAATTGAATTTTTAGTGAAAATTTGAATTTATAGTGAAAATTTGAATTTATAGTGAAAAATTGAATTTTTAGTGAAAAATTGAATTTTTAGTGAAAAATTGAATTTTTAGTGAAAAATTGAATTTTTAGTGAAAAATTGAATTTTTAGTGAAAAATTGAATTTTTAGTGAAAAATTGAATTTTTAGTGAAAAATTGAATTTTTAGTGAAAAATTGAATTTTTAGTGAAAAATTGAATTTTTAGTGAAAAATTGAATTTTTAGTGAAAAATTGAATTTTTAGTGAAAAATTGAATTTTTAGTGAAAAATTGAATTTTTAGTGAAAAATTGAATTTTTAGTGAAAAATTGAATTTTTAGTGAAAAATTGAATTTTTAGTGAAAAATTGAATTTTTAGTGAAAAATTGAATTTTTAGTGAAAAATTGAATTTTTAGTGAAAAATTGAATTTTTAGTGAAAAACTGAATTTTTAGCAAAAATTGAATTCTTAGGGAAAAATTGAATTTTTAGGGAATATTGAATTTTTAGTGAAAAATTTATTTTTCTCTAAAAATTCAATTTTTTTCTAAAAATTCAAAATTCCCTAAAAATTCAATTTTTCACAAAAAATTTGAATTTATAGTGAAAAATTGAATTTTTAGTGAAAATTTGAATTTTTAATGAAAAATTTAATTTTTAGTGAAAAGTTAAATATTTAATAAATTATTGAATTTTTTAAGAAAAATTGAATTTAGAGTGAAAATAAAAGAGCTAATTTCTCAGAAATGTATTCTAATATTCGTTTTCTTTTTTTATTATTTAAATAGTATACAAAATTAAAGAATATAAAATGTTCTGCGAAAAAAAAGCAATTAACTGTTACCTGTTGTTCCATTAATTAAAATAATGATCTACACTTAAAGTAAATTGCATTTCGTGTATTTTTGCAAAAATAAACGCCTACACTAAAATAGAAACGTATAAAAACCACATTAAATAAAGTCATAAAATCTGGTGCCGTGCCGTGTAAGATGAATAGATGGATGTTGGTGTGAAATGGAAGAAAAAAAATAATCATCCATTTGCGGAAGCTCACCTTGACTTGAACGTTGAGTCAGTCAGTCGAGGTATATAAAAAAAAAATCACAAAATTAATTAATTCACGCATGTCGCATGGATGTCATGGTCAAGAGTTGAACTCGAACTTGTATTGGCAAAAATTTGCAGAGTTATAGAGGAAAATAAACAAAATAATATATAAAAATAACTATAAAATTTGCAAAAATCAATAATAAAAAAAAATAATAATAAAAAATCAACAAACAGCTTTGTTTAAGTAGATTGTTTAGTTTTTGTTACACGTGCCGATAGCACTTTTCACTGGAAATTTGCACAATATACATGATATAACAAATAATAAATAAAATATTAATAATAATAAAAATACAATGTTTATGCCATAATTTATTTGAAGGTGCAAAGATTTAGTTTTTATTAAAAATGAAAAAATAAATAAATAATAGCTGAATTGAACTAAAATAGAAATATATAAATTAAGCTACCATCAGTCAAGGTTAAACATTTTGATAGATAAATTTTATGATGAGACACGAAGAAATAAAATATTATACAATTAAAAATAAATGTATTTGATAGTTTTTAAAAATGTTTAATAATTTAAAATTAGATATTAGTATAAATTATTTTTTTATTTGATAGATACCATTGAACACTATAAAATAGTAAATATTATTTTTTTTTTGAGTTTATACACAAACTATGTTTTATTTTATAGCATTAAATTAATAGATGTGCAAGTTTTCATGAGTGTATCGAAACAAATTCGCTTTCTTAGTATTGAATATCGATTAACTCTAAGACTCTTTAAAATACCTCATACACAGTTTTTGAATACTTTGGATACTAGACAGCACAAAGGCATTAGAAAATTACATCAAGTCAATAATTTTATTTCAAGACATGTACTGTCGCCGACTATCTGCCTGAAAATCATATGAATGTGTTGCTCACAACAACAAAGCACAAGTAGTGTCAATACAAAACACAAAGAAGATGTAGTTGTAGTGGAGTGGTCCAAAATGATGTGCAATAAAAATTCAAATACTGAAATGAATTGCTCATGACACAGTGCATTATAACTCTAAGGAATTTTCAGTATGTTGAAATTTATAAAAATTCAAAAGGTATAAGAAAATTATATATTTCATATTAAGTTTTTTTATTTATCAAACAAACTTTTTTTTGCATTATTCAATTTTTATCAAAAAAAAAAAATGTTTTCTGTTGGATACATTGTTTTTGACCAATGCGTTGTTTTTTTCGTACCAATTAATTTTTTTTTAATAATGCTTATTGTAATTTTTATAAACACATAAATACCGACAACATTAGTGCCGTCGAACTCGAAGCGGCAGATTTGTTATTGTGTTGAATGTTCGACTTCTACTCGTTGCGCTCACTCACTGTACTTGTTGCATTTTCAGCGCAAGTAGTGTCATTTGGTTTTTTGTATCACTGCACTCACTGTACTTGTTACGTTTTCAGCGCCAGTAGTGTCATTTGGTTTTGTTTTTCAAGACATTGATGTCTTGAAAAAAATGTGTTGACACTACTTGACACCGCTGACATCGCTCGAGAGACTTATATACTGTAGACTATAATATAGAGACTATATAAAGACTGCCATTGCAAAATGCACTCAATACAGTAGAGTGCAGTAGTGCATATTTTGCAGAGGGAACTTCAAATATATTTCTGCAGATGTTTATTGGATACTGCCTAAAAAATTTGAGTTATTGCGTAAAACATTTTTTGAAAAATTATTTCAAAATAATAATAATAAAAGTTTGGCGCTACAGTCGTGTATATAACTTCGGGCGAGCTCTCTCACCATTTGTGCTGTGCATGTTATATTTGTACTCAAATTGGTGGGACCTATAGTTTATTGCCGAATCCGAACGGCGGGTGAGAGCTTTTCATATGCAATGTTTTATTCTCGTAGGTTTGCCATTTACTGCCGAGAGGTAGCGTCGCATAGGAAAATATTTTCTATGAAAAAGATGTTGGGAATCGTACCGCGGACCTTTCGGGTCGTTGTCGTTTTAAAATTAATTCGAAGGGATCTGGCTAAAGTTATGAGTAGAACAACGCAAAAATTAAAGATTTGGCGGTTTATCTATTACACTACTTAACATGATTATACCTGCGGACATTCGTACATAAATTCTATATAATACGCAGATTTTTTCTCAATTACATAACGTTTTTAAGATAATTGCAATTTTTGAGATAAATTATGGTAAAATTACTATTTTTCAATAATATAAATGTAAAATCTTCGAATTGCAGTGGATTATTTTATTTGTTCAACTATATTCTCAATGGAATACAAAAGTTAAATTTCTTTAGAAAAATTAATTAAAATAAGTTCTTAATATTTGAGACATTTCAATTTTAGACTCGTAAATGTTGTGTGTTTCAAAAAAATCGTTTTCCAAATGAAACTTTGAATACAATGCTGATTTTATAATTGATATGTGCTATATTGATGAAGTTTTAAAAATATTCAGGATTAAAAATTCACTTAAAAATTTATCTATAAACTTCAAACAATACAACTTCATAAACGATACATTATATGAATAATTAAAAAATTATATTTTTTAACATAAAACGAGTTGGGAAAGTTAGGTCACATGGGTAAGTTCGGTCACATGGGGCGGATTTTTATAGTCGGTCGGGCCCGACTATGGAATACCCTACACCTTTGGTGGAGATATTAATGAAGAATATTTAATTGTATACCTTAATTTTAAATTTTTAATTATGCTGAACCTCCCCACCCTCAGAATATTGTTCATATATCAGAAATTTACGTCTTATATCCCCATAAATTAAAAAATTTATATAAAGTATAAAAAACTAAAAAAAAAATTGAAAAATATAATTGGGCGGACCACGCCTATATTTAAAATTTTGAAAGGCTAATATTTCATAGATTTGATTTTAATAATTTACGGATCAAATTTTCACTATGAAAACCCGGGAAATAATGAAAAAAAAAAGTGGGCGGATCACGCCCATTTTTGGACCACATATTTTTAGGTGAATTCTAACAATACCTTTTAAATTTTATAACTATACCTTGAATACTTTTCGAGTTATTAGTTCCGAAAGAGTTATATAAAAGTGACTTGTATGGGAGGTGGGCGTGTCCGTTGACCGATTTGGCTCATTTTCAAACTCAGTTCCTACTTTTGGCTAAAATATATTGAGACGAAATTTCATCGCATTGTGATCAGTATTTCTCAAGTTATTCTGTATTCGGACAGCAAGACAGCAAGACAGCAAGACGGACAGACAGACAGACAGACAGACAGACAGACAGACAGACAGACAGACAGACGGACATGGCTAAACGGACTCGGGTAGTGATGCTGATCAAGAATATATATACTTTTCCATACCGGACACGCCTCCTAAGGGGCGTTACAATATATGCACAAAGTTAATATACCCTGTACCTCATAGGTGTAGGGTATAATGAATGGTTTCATCATTATGGGGCAGTAGTAAATGTTACAATGAAAAAAATACAAATTTAAATGGTTTTCCCAATTCCCAGTATTTTCCCAGTATTTTCAATTTTATCTTTATTAAATAGTCGAAATCATTTCAATGAAAAACACCAATTTAAATAAATTCCCACTTTTCTTGTTTCATGTGAGTTGCAAATAATTAAAAAAAATCTTTATTGTCTCTCCAATTTGAAAAATCGATATTCTTACCAACGCTTTTAAATAACAATAATTTGTATGTATAATTAAATTAAATTGGCTATGGTTTAAATCGCAGACTTGCATTTTAAAAGTTATTCAATTCCACGAAATACGAACCAAACCGAACCGAGCCAACCGGCCGCCATTGTGTGCAAAAATTTAAATTAAATGACAGCGCAACATGGCGGCTGCGGTGTTTGTGCGGCAACTGTCACCAACATGAATGAAGCGAATTTTTATTGAACGCAACGTCGAAAAGAATGAACAAATTAAATAATATGCATAAAAATGTATAAAATTCTTTGTCAGCGCCAAAAGTGAATCAAAAATGAATCAAAAAAAAAAATAATAACTTAATAAAATAAAATTTATCATAAAAGAGCGTGCAACAGTCAGATTTGTAGCGTAGCGACGAATTGAGTCGAGTAGAGTTGCCACGAAAGAATTTCCAAAATATAAAAAATGTATTTCATTTATTTGCAGTTGCATTTATCTTTGTTGCCTTACGTTGTGCACCACGGTTACGTTGAAACCGTGGGCGTGTGCCTGACGTTTACGTTATGATGTTACGGTCGAGCACCTTTAATTCATGCTCTTCATACGAGTAGCTGTGCTTCCGCTCGTGCACGTGGGTGGGTGCAGTGCATGAGTTTGTGACAGCACATGTGCAGGGCTCACGTGTAAATCTGTGTGTGCGCTCGTTCGGATGTGTGTGTGTGCAAAAAAAAGTAAATATGTGTGAGTGATGGCAGCTAAAGTGGGGCTTTTATGGCGGTAGACACACACACAGACACTACACTCTCGACGACGAAATTGCGCAAAAGAATATTTATTTTGTTGAAAGGCGGGCGATCTCGCGAACTAGCATTCGTTGAAATGAACGGGCTGAAGTTTTGCGTGAAGCTGCTGCACTGGAGAATGTCAAACGTTTTATGTTTTTAATGTAATTACACCAAAGTTGATGGTGCACAGTTTAAACTAAACACATGCTTTTTATGTTTTAAGAATTAACATTTTCGTTTGGAGTACTTTTAAAGAGTACCTATTTATAGTTATAAAACAGATGAAAACTTGAAGTGCAAACATTTAAATATTTATTCTTCTTTAATCATTAATTAAAATCAGTAACAATTTTATACAATATATACAAAATCTCAATTTGACAACAACTTTCAATATGACTTTTCCAATACGCCATTTCTTTACAATTTGTGGATCCTAATTTAGACTTAATACTCAGATTTTTCATATCACATAACCTTTTTAAGTATTCGAAATTTTACGGTACAAAATCGGTAAAAAATGCATCCAAATAATATTGAATTTTGAAAAATTAATTTTTAGTAAAAATTGGAATTTTTAGTGAAAATTTGAATTTTTAGTAAACAATTGAATTTTTAGTGAAAAATTGAATTTTCAGTGAAAAATTTAATTTTTAGTGAAAAATTGAATTTTTAGTGAAAAATTGAATTTTTAGTGAAAAATTGAATTTTTAGTGAAAAATTGAATTTTTAGTGAAAAATTGAATTTTTAGTGAAAAATTGAATTTTTAGTGAAAAATTGAATTTTTAGTGAAAAATTGAATTTTTAGTGAAAAATTGAATTTTTAGTGAAAAATTGAATTTTTAGTGAAAAATTGAATTTTTAGTGAAAAATTGAATTTTTAGTGAAAAATTGAATTTTTAGTGAAAAATTGAATTTTTAGTGAAAAATTGAATTTTTAGTGAAAAATTTAATACTTAGTGAAAATTTGAATTTTTAGTGAAAAATTGAATTTTTAGTGAAAATTTGAATTTTTAGTGAAAATTTGATTTTTAAGTGAAAAGATTTTTACCAAAAAAAAAATATATATAATTTTTATCAAAAAATTTAATTTTTAATGCAAAATTGAATTCTTAGTGAAAAATTTAATTATTAATGAAAAAATTACTTTTTAGATTGAAAGAAGGACTGAATTTTGAAATTACATTGTTAAATATCTAAATTTTCGATTAATTTTTTTTTTTTTTATATAGAATTTTATCTTCATTTCAATAGAACCCACACAAAAAAAATGAAATTAATTAATAACACTTCATAAAGAAAATTCGCTAAAACGTGCCCACACTTCAGGGCATTGATTATCGCAACTAAAACTAAGGATGCTACCAGCAAATGGAAAAGATTGGCCCCCGAAGGCAGGCCAGAACGTCAGGAGGCAGCACTCAGAAGCTAATTTTCAAAGTTTACGCGGCTAAAGCAAGCGTTAAGCTGATTTTAATTAAACCAAATATTATGCCAAAAATGTGCTAAAGTGCGGCAAGAACATTAATAGAAAAAAAAAATTTAGTACAGTGGTAAAAAAAAGAAATTTATAAAGATACTTAGTAAAAAAATATATTCGAAATGAAAAAGTATTGAAAGATTAAAGTAAATGTACCTTCTCCGACACCTGATGCTATTCCGATATTTTAGATGATTTAAATTTTTTATTTTCTCTTTTATTTAATATTCTCACAATTTTCTGCTTTGTCCATGGATTTTTCTCACATAGAAATAAAAATAAATATTTTCTGCAAAATTAATAAAATTTAACCTCCTGTCGACTTTTGGGATCAATTCAATTTAAAAACTCATTTTTGTATTAAGAAATTTAATTCAAAAACGTTTCTTCACAAATTTCCATATAAAATTTGATCGGAATTCGATCGAAAGCTGGAACATGCTCCATAAGTCAGTTTTTTATGAATCAACTGAAATAAAATTAAACAACTAAAAAATATCTGTAAAAACAGGTGTTGAAATTATATAAATGTGGTGACAGAAATACGTTCAAAACTGTGTTTGTTTCGGAAATATGTCGAATTTATGTTTTTCATATGATATGCGGATATTTAACTGTGCTCGGATAAATATAATGAAACGAATTTAACAAAATAATTCAATTTTAAAAATAATTGCACAAAAATAATTATAAAAATTTAATTTTTCTTATACTTTGTATTCAAATTTGAACGGTAGGCTATCGGAATTCGGTACATTTACGTTAGAGTGGGTGCGAGAAAAAAAAATCGATGGATGTTTCCTATATTTTTTGTTTTTTTAATACGAACCCAAATTATTGTTATTATTAATTTTGCTGCTGTTGTATTCGGCAATGTTGGCGGCGGAAATTACAAAAACAAACAAACGAGTTGACGACGACAACGGCGATGCTCTACAAAAATGCGGCTGCTAATCACTGCCAACCAAAGGCTTTGAACTTGCCAACAACTATTTGCGGGCCAAGTTAACCTAGCCGCCAAACAGCCAAAACAAACTAGAGTTAATATGGCGTTGTATATTTTTTTTTTTTTTTTTTTTTTGTATTTATTTTGTGTACACTTTAGATGCGTTTTTATCGGCGCTTTTATTTGTTTAAAATTTTGTGTTAATGTTTTTTTTTTTTTTTTGTGAATACCCTCTGTAAATAGTGCAGCGCTGGTCGAGTCCACAACACAGAGATACAGCACGATTATGCAAATATTTATTGTATTACTTGAAATATTAAATTATTTCGTTATTATTGAAGATTTTATGCATATTATATGATTTTATTTATTCTATATTTAAATCAACACATTTTGCATATTTTATAGAAAAAAGAGTTAGAGGGATAAAAATATTTGCAGTGCTTTTGTTTTTTATATTTTTCACAATTTATATTTTTGTAGCTTTAGTTTTATTTTTATTTAATTTGCATAAAAGTGTTCGTTTTCGAATTGTTTATTTTACGATTTTCCAATGTTATTCACACTTGTTTCAATAATAAATATTTATTCAGACACTTGAGAGATTAGAGCTGTTTGGAATATATTAAAAAAAAATTAATAAAAAATATTTGCTTAATTCAAAAACTAAGAATTTAGTTAAAAATGCAATGCAAATTAAGCATATTTTTAAAAACACTAAAATGCTTAACAGAATAATTCATAAACTATTAAATTCTTTTACATATTCTCACTTTAATTCATAATTTTAAACACTCTTCAACAAAAAAAAATAATTTACAATTTTTTATAAAACTCTTGAATTTCTTTAAAATAAACTTTAAAAATAACATTTTTTAATACAACTATTAAATTTTTTCACATATTCTCATTTAAATTCATAATTAGATCACTATGGTCTTGAACTAAAAAGCCCAAGTACGAATTTTTCATAAAACTCTTGAATTTTTTCAAATATCTCAATTTAATACACAACTAAATCGCCATAAATTCCAATTTAAAATATAACTCTTCAATTCATTCAGATATTCTCAATGTTATCGATAATTTAAACACTACATTATCTAACTAAAAATCAAAATTCAAATTCTTTATAAATTCTTGGAATTATTGCACTTATTTTATTCTCAATTTAATTCATATCTAATTGAAATCACTTCCTGAATTAAAAAATTAAGTTTTCAATTTTAAATATAACTCTTGAAATATTCTCAATATAATCGATAATTATAACACTATATTCTTGAACATAAAAATTGAATTTAAAATTTTTAATAAAACTTTTGAATTCTTTCACATATATTCAATTTAATCGATAATAAAATCACTAAATTCAATTTTAAAACTAATACAATAAGCTGCATTTCTCCGAACTCAGCTCTACTAATGCCATTCACAGATCTACGTCAAATTTAAAATACACTTTTATCACACACGTTGCACGTCAAACATTTCTTAAACCCCAATTTCTGTCAAAAACACCCTCATTTGCTGACACTCACATCACTCAAGGATTCGCGTAATAATACAACTGCGTAACGTAAGACGCGTAACACAAATAACACACAAAATGTACTTAAAACACTCGATTCGATTGTGGGTGTAACATTCAAAGAAACGAAAGAACGACGTTGAGGAATTTTTACGCAACAAAATGACGGAAGAATGCAACGCCTGGACTGCTGTTCTGTTCTGGTCTGCTCTCGTTGAAAGTCCTTTACGAAATGAGGTCAACGAGATTCGCAAACGTAATTTTAAGCTGTTGATGGCATCGAAGTTACGTTGTGACGCCGCTAGAAACCCAGTACAAAATGCATATAGCACGCAGAGCGAGAGCACCAACACGAGGAGCATAAAATACAATGAGAGCGGGATTTTACAAAATGCATAACAGCTTCGAACTATTGAAAAATGAACAATACCAAAATATCCTTTGAGTTGAACTGATAAGAGATATAAGCATGAATCTCCAGAGAGATAGAGAGAGCGCGCGTAAAATTCAACAAAGTGGGGTTGAGAGCAGACACTCTTTGTGACGTTTTTCCCGGGAAATATAGTAACGGTATCTTAGCTAGGATATTACTACGTTTACGTTACCTCGCAAGGCGTAGAGAGAGAGATAAATACTGTGTAGTTTGTGGAACAAATGCCTGATTTTGAAAGGAGTCAAAGAAAGCAGTGAGAAAGAAAAGAAACAGATTTTGAAGTACATAGTTGCAGAAAAACAAAATAAAAAGACGGACAACTGATAAGTAGGACAAAGGCAACAAAAAAAATGTGTTGAAAAAACACAAACCGATGTCGTCAGAGATTTACGGATTAAATAAAATATTTATAAAAATGCACATAAAATTCTTATCAACAAATATCACTTGCATCTAGAAGATTTTAAAATGGTTTAAATTGTTTAGATTAATTTTAATATAAACGTTGTTCAAAATATTTCAAAGAATGCGTCACAAAACGTATTTTCTTTATTTAAATCACACTCTGTGTTGAACACACACCTGTTATTTCTATTAATCACCTTTGAAATATCACTTTCAAACAATCAACTATTTATGAATGAAAATAGCGAACTAAAAACACTTTTTTCCTATTGTTGTCTTCGATTACGTAGTACGAACGAACGCACGTAATGTGAAATAAGCGCGCCACACGACGTAAACTGCTCTTCGTATGCGTCAGACACGAAGTACGTTAATAAACTAAAACATGCCTCCGTCAGTAGCAGCAGTGCAACCCCGACAATAATAATAAAATGAAATAGAAATAAAAATAAAACCCACCGACGAGAGACCAGAAGAGCGCCAATTGCTATTGCTCTCAGTGTTGAATAGGCAAAGAGCACAAAAGACCGACCGACCGACCCGGAGGTATTTCGTATGCGTTTTGCTCACTGGGTGACTGACTCGATTGCTTTCAATGCAAACAAAATAAAACATCAAAATATTAAAAACTCAAATAAAAACAAAAATTTCAAGATACGAACAACTTGTGTGTCGACAAAAAAAGAAAACAAAAAAACGAACAATATTTGGACGCTCAAATATAAGAAATAACAAAATGTCAAAGTAACAAATTATAAATATTTTTGTCTTATAGATAAAAAAATAACAAAAGTTTATATTTTGCACAAAATTTGAATAAACATTTCAAAAATCTACTAAAAACAGACACACACAAACGTATTAAGTAAGATGTAATACATATAAGAGCTACACGTACCCTATAAAAATCAGTATATTAAAAAAACCTATAAAAAATAGAATGTACTCATTAATTAAGCACTGCTTTCCCAATATCCATGGCTACTACCTACAATAGACTCTGACAAAAATTGGTCTAGTCTACAAAAATGTACGTCATTAAAATGCGCCTCACATACCTCACTCAACCGAATACAGCTTAGACGACGAAGTTATGCGTTTCCCCATTTGCTTGCCAGAATGTTACCCCATCCGACTCCGCACTCTTCTGTCCCACTCCCTGCCTATACCCCCACCATATCACCCATTCCGAACCCAACCAACAAAGCTCCACACTTCAGCCTTCAGTCAGACAACGAGCATAGTAGAGATAGAGGCTGCTCTAAAGAAGCGCCCTGGCAACGAAAAATGCAATTCAGAAAAAATTAATTTATTTAAAAACTTCTGAATGATTCATCCGCCAATGTGAAGATTTTTTTTTTCGTTTGTTTGTTTGTATTTTAATTTTATTGCTTCTTCTTTGACGTGTTTTATTTTTGTAGTGCCAGTTTTTGTGGAATGCATTACCTCTCATTCTCAAAAAGCCATCTCATTTTGTTGCTCTCGCACATTTTTAGACTCTTTTACGACTTGTCCCTTTTACCTTACTCACGCAACATATACAACATGCGCTCCACCAGGAGCACAGTCCTAATTTCAAGTGAAATTTCACAACGGTACACTGTGAGTGTGGTGAAAAACACAGCTCAACAAAAACAAAACAATTGTCTTATTTTGTTGAATAAATATTTAATTTTGGAGATTAAATTTAAAAATAGGTTAAAAAAAGTTTTACTAATTTTTATAATTCCCATTATAATTTCAAAATGTTTATAATGTCTTTCCTAATGGGTCAAATTTCTATTAGGAAAGATTTTGAGTAACGTCGGATTTTATATTAAAAGATTCATATTTACTTCACTTCCCCAAAGTATGTCGAGAATCTGCCTATAGTATACATGAAGACAAAAATCTCATAAAATCCCATTAAAATTTGTCAATAGGACAGTTATTGATTAATTAGTATACAAAAAAATGAATATTTTCATACAAATTAAAAAATAATTTTATAGTGTTTTGTAGTTTTTAATGGGATTAACCGATTGAATTAATAGTTTAGCCTATTGACTAATTTCAATAGTTAAAGCCATTTTATGATATATTTTTTTTAGTGTATTTTTAGATATCCAGCAGGAAATGGCTTCATTGACGACAAGGTCATCTATGATGAATCGAGTACATTAGAAAATAACTCATTGATGAATATGTCTACAGCAATTTCATAAATGACATTGCATTAAAGACGTCATACATCATATGTCATATATACATATATCAATAAGATTGTGAAAATCTGTCTTTGATGAAATGTTATTGATGACGTCATTAATGAAAATTAACATTCACGTCACATGCCCCTAAAGGTATGCGCCATCTACGTTGTGAAATGCAATGTGAAATGCATACAACATACGTCTAGGGGCAGCATTTACGCGTAAAACTGAAAATTTGCGTCCGATCACCCTGCCATATAATTCATAGGCACAAATTGAGGGACCAATAACCAGTAGTAATGATGATAGATGATGGCCGTTAGTGAAGTACGTTATTGACATTAGCAAGTACACATACCATTCCAACCAAGAACAGTGAAAATAATAAAATTGAAATAATAAATAATATAAGAAAAATAAAAAAAATGTAAATTAAAAAATAAATAAAATAATAAAAAAATATATTTTTTTACAAAAAAAAAATATGTATGGCAATCATTTGTGACTTCATTGATGAATGACGTGCATGGCATGGTTAATGCTACATCATGCAGGAAACAGTGGACATTTGTATGAAAATGTCATCAATGCTTTGCAGGGCGAAAATGTTATCGGTCATCGATGTTTCTGACCTGACATAGGGGAATCATTGAGGAATCATTGGTGACATTTCCTGCTGGGTAATATCGGGATTCGTATACAGCTTAGCCCGTGCGAAGTTTTTATAAATGCAAATAGTGAAAAAAAAAGTGGAAGTTGAATGGGATTTTTTAAATAAGGAGTTATAGCTTTTTAAATATTTTCGTTATATGGAAGCTGTTACGCCCTTTATAAAATTACGCCCAAATTTGGCTAAAAGTTGAACAATTTTTTCTTAGAGAGTTCTTGCCCGATCAATTCACCACAGATAATTCTTCCCAACGTTATTACATCAGACAATTTTTCCAAAGATATGATTCCAACAATATGTATTCAAAAAATTCCTCCCACATATAATTCTTCCAAAAGACAAATCTTCAGAGATAATATATTCGTGAGACAATTCTTCCCTTGGCAATTTTTTCCAGGGCATTTCTTCACTGGGCAATTCTTTCCCGAGACAGTTCTTGTCCTTCAGTGATCCTCTTCGGCAACTCTTCCTCAGACTATTCTTTCTACAGTTAATACTACCCCGAGACAATTCTTTCCAGAGATTTGTGCCCTAGTCAATTTTAAATCAAGCAGTTTTCCCCCAAATAATTCATCTCCCAGATAATACTTCCCGAGACAATTCTGCCAAGAAACATTTCTTCCCCTAGAGAATTTTTAATCTAACAATATCTCTCACAGACAATTGTTTTCTGGACTATTTTTTCCAGAGACAGTTCTTGTTCGTCAATTCTCTTCTTAGACAACTCTCCGCCAAACAAATCCCTCTACAGTTCCCCGAGACAATGTTTTCCAGAGACAAATTTTCGCCTAGACAATGTTTAACCCAAGAATTTATACCACAGACACTTCTTCCCTCTACAATTATTTGCTGCGAAATTCTTTCCCAAGATAGCTCTTTCCTAGCAAATTATACAAGTCCCTCTCCAGAAACTAGTTTTCCTCTAGACTATTTCCCCAGTTAATTTCCAAACTATTCTTCTTCAAAACTTCGCTGTTAACACTTTAACATACAGGATATTTTGTCATACAGTGTAATTGCATGACAATTGCTTAATTTTGATGAGGGTCGCACTCAAATATTAAAAGCTTGGGATTCACCTGCGCACCGTCAAAACATTCACAGTCACCTTTGTTGCATTGAACTTGTTGTGGTGTGTGTGTGTTTTGGATTTATTATTGATAGGTGTGTCCCGAATGTTACGTGGAAGTCACGGCAACAGAAGCCCAAAGGTGCTGAATTTTTAAACATTGTAAGTGTGCTGCGCGCAGTTTAATTCCATGGAGACGACGACGACGACTGGACTCGAGCAAACACGCACGTTTAACCTTTGACCTGGTCATACACAATTTACCAAAAAGCAAAAAAAACGGACAAAATTAAAGGATATTCATGGTGATGGCGTATGTATGCCAAGCTCAACCATGTAGGTGCCTCGGAAAGCATTGTGTGTGTGTGTGCTGGGAATACAGTGGGTTCTTTCATAAATTGCTTTGAATTTTCCAAGTTTTTCGACAGCTACCGAATGTTGGCACATTTTTCGTGCGTTTCCTATTTTCTACTCCCTGTGGCATTCGAATTTGTTGAGAGGAAAGCAAAAACATGCAAATGAAATTTGAAGTAGATGTTGGTTGGTTGCTTGGTTGTTTGGTGTGTTATAAGCAGATACATTTAATGAAATTATGTACAAAATGGGGAATAAGCAAGTGAATTTATGGCAAATCGAAATGCTTTTGGACATATTAGAAGTTATGATATTTGAACACGTATAAAGTTGGCAAAAAATAAAAAAAAGAACAGAACAGAACAGACAGATATTTGAAATTATGTATGTTATTTTGTTTAGTATTAATGAAGACATGCTGTTGATAAGGATCAAAAGTTGGAGAGTTGTGTAGTTAAACTTATAGAAGTTATTAGGGTTTTTAAACGAGCCTCATTATTGTAGAAGTTTTACAATACTTTTAATGAAAGCTCCGCACATAAGTATTAGCATTATTACTTGCTAGAATACCAAAAGATATCAGAACGATATTATTTATAGGCCTAAATTATTGTTTTCGATCATCTATAATGATACGAAAATGATACACCCAGAAAAAAATTCCTCAAATCCCATTAAAATTGGTAAATAGGACAATTATTGATTTAATAGTATACAAAAAATAAATCTTCTCATATACACTTAATGGCAATGTCATGGTATTTTCTAGTATTTAATGGTATTTTCCGATTAAAATAATAATTTATCCTATTGACTATTTTTAATAGTAAAAAACTATTATTTATATAGTATTTTTTTCTGGGTGTAGGGTTTTCGATAAAATCGAAGCTGTCTATACTGATATCGCTAGTTTGTCATTATCCCTAGTAGATAATTCAGTAGGACCATGCTCATGAACACATCATATCACTATTACAGATAAACCCAGTCCTTGTAGTTGCAATCCTTGTAATGCAATTTCTTAATCGGGTACATTTCAAGGGCCATGATTAAGTTCCGGTGGGGATTTGTGTCTTTGCCGTGTGGACCACAGCATTACTTGGTTTAGACCGGAGATAAATCCGGAAAATACCTTTTTTGACAACGGAAACGTCACACAAAAACTACCCAAAAACAAAAATCTATCAGAATTTGCCGAATATATTATTTTTTATAATTTATTTTATTATTACTTTAGTATTGTTTAAGATTTGAAATGTTTTTCATAGTCAACCGCAAAAGAGATTGCTTTTCAACTTAATAATCCTCAAAGCAAATATTGCTACTGAAAACCCACTAATACCCTCATCATCTGCGCTGCTTTATGTCTTGCATGTCATTCATATATCATCTGATTATTCACAAAACAACAAATTTGGTAGCACTATATAACTCTTAACAATGCTGTGCCGCATATACCAACCAACCCACCCAACCAACCCACCCAACCACCCACCAACCAAAGAAATATTCCATCTCCTCAAGCATCCGTCATCTTCAAGAAACATTTAAATCAATATAGTTCAACATCCCGAAATATATAAAAAGCAGTCGCCCCTACACAGCGCCGGCATCTTGTATTGGTACCGCTAGATATTAATATCTTGGCAAACACATGCAGCATGCCGCGCAGCGCCGCCGGAAGATGCAAGTTCAACATGTTGTTGCCGCAAAGTAGCAATATCAACAACATCAGCAACATCGTCATAGGAAAAAAAAAAACACAATCAGCAGCAACAAAAACATATGCGCGCCATGTTGAGTTACCATAGTAACAGAAAATAAGATGAGACTTCAAAAGCAGCCACCGCAGTTGCATCCATCGATCAATGACGGTCTGTCTATCCATTGAAATTTTTGTGATAAAATTTAAATTTGAAAATTTGAATTTTAAAACTCCATTTTAAATCAGCAAATTTTTATATCTTTCAACGTTGTTACTGATTTAGTTAGTAGAAAATGATATTATGTACAAAAAAAAAATCGCTAAATTATTTAAATGTCAAATTTTGACTTTTTGAAATAATCTCAAGATTATTTCGAAAGCTTTGGCTATATGTACATTAAATCTAAAACTATTAAAATTAAAACTATTAAAAGAAATATATTTTCGAATTTTTTGAATAAAAATTATTTGTTTATTTTTGAATAAAGACAAATGAATAATACATCCCCGAGACAATTCATTCACGGACAATTAATACTCAAACAATTTTTACCCGCACCCAGAAAAAATTCAATAAATTTCTATTAATAATAATAATAGTTTGGCACTACAGTCCTATAAGAACTTAGGCCGAGCTCTCACCATTTTAAGCTGTGCGTGTTATATTTGTACTCAAAGTGGTGGGATCTACAGTTTATTGCCAAATCCGAACGGCGGGTGAGAGCTTTTCATAGGCAATGTTTTACTCTCGTAGGTTTGCCATTTACTGCCGGGAGGTAGCGCGGTATAGAAAAATGTTTTCTATGAAAAGATGTTGTTAGCCCCAGTCCAGGCTTGAACCGAAGACCTTTCGCACTAACCACTGAGCTACCGCGGCTACCATAAATGTCTATTACATTGTTCAAATAGGACAAGTATTGATTTAATAATGCAATAAAAAATGAAATTTTTCATAAACCTACTTTTCATAAAGAGCCATGTCAAAAAACTCTTCATATTATTATTTCAGATAAAACGAATTTTTGTAATGAATTATGCATAATAATATTTTTATAATATTGGTAAAATAATTCCGCAATATTATTATAATGATTATACTCTTATTATACCCAATTTTTTAGGTTTGTGCCAATATATGATATGCCATTTTTCCTAAAAACATTGTTTTTTTTTCGAAAAAAAAAACATTAACAATTTTTTTTTTAATTTTTTTCTCGGATAAAACAACAAAAAACAACATTTTTAAGGTCATTTTTATCGAATTATTTTCTATTAAAAAAGGTTTTTTTTAATTCGTAAAAAAATTCCATCAATTAATTTATTTTGAAAAATATATTAGTTCAACAATGCTCATCATATTTAATATTAAATTCTTAATTATTATGAACAATTTTAAATTTTTCATAGATATTATGATTATATTCATCAATATGATGATTTAAATTTTTTGTATTGAATATTTTGTGCTTCACAATGATGTTCGATAGTATGAAAAAGTTCATGTATATTATGAATGAATTCATCAATATGCCATTTAATGAATGGTGGTATCAATATGACGAATCTGGTAGTTGGTAGAAAAATTCACAATATTTATGAATAAATTGATTTTTTTCTATGTATTAAAAAATAACAAATATAATGAATGCGTCCTCTCCAAATTATCTCTTTAGTTTAATATATAATGGATTAATACTTGGATTTATAAATAAAGTCAAATGTTTTTTTTATAAAGAAAAAAATCGGACAATTTTCGAGAAAAAACATTTTTTATTTTTCGGATCATTTTTATACCCTACACTAAGAGTGAAAGGGTATATTCAGTTTGGTACGCCGTTTGTAACACCCAGAAGGAAGCATCTCCGGTATGGAAAAGTATATATATTCTTGATCAGCATGACCTCCTGAGTCGATTTAGCGATGTCCGTCTGTCCGTCTGTCTGTCCGTCTGTCTGTCCGTCTGTCTGTCTGTCTGTTGAAATCCCTACTACTTTTAAAATTGAAGAGCTAGATAAATGAAACTTATAACTTAGATTACTAATATACCTACGCTGTACGTGCGAAGATCGGTCTATTGTGACCTATGATCCGACCACTTATGTTCAAATACCTCATATAAAATGTACATATAAAGATCAATTTTTATGTATACGTGCTTAGGTAAACTTTTTTGGTCAAATATATATTGATATCATGCTTAAATACATGATAATAATGTTTTCCGGCGAAAAGACTTGTGGTTCACAAAAAAAAAATCGAAATTCGGTACACCTACCCATTTGTAAATATGGGTATCAAATGAATGGAAATTCTTCAGCGATTGAATGTTTGTAGTTATTTTCAGGATTCGTATACCCTGGTGACCTATATATCACTTTGAATGGTAACCACACATATGTGTAGGGTATTTATAGTCGGCTTAGACCGACTATAATTTTGATAATCCTAACTATCATAATTACACCTACTTTAAAATTTCCCATGTGATCTAACCTTCCCAACTGGTTTTTAAATATTTTTGATAATTTAATTTATTTTTAAGTTTTTTGTAACTGCGTCATTCCAGTCAGATATATCAATATTGGAACGATGCCCGCCGATTTTGATGAAATTATAAGATGTTAATAATGCTTTCAAATAAAAATTAAAATCACTGTTACGCTCCACTATTTTAAAAAACAAACAAAAATATATTTCCGACACCCTTAGGATTTTTTCGTTCATTAAAAAAATTAATTTTGATGGTGTCTCCCATAGTTTCTGAACTATCAAGTTTTAAAATTCCATTGCCTATTTCACTCCAGACGCAATTGGACACAATATCAGTTAGTAAGTTATATCAAACAAAATATGAAATTAAAGTAGTAAGGCATACGAACTAATCGCAAATGGCAAAAATGGGTACTTAGTTCGAAAATGAGCCAAATCGATCAATGGACAAGCCCACCTCCCATACAAGTCACTTTTATATAACTCTTTAGGAACCAGTAACTTGAAAAGTGTTCATGATATACTTAGTTATAAAATTTAAAACTAATGTTGGAATTCAGCCAAAATATGTGTAATAATCCACCGACATTTTTTACTTTTCATTATTTTTCGGCATTTTTTATAGTGGACCGTCCTAAATTATTGAAAACAAATCTATGATAAAATATTAACCATACAAATTTGCATTTATGTTTTAAAAATAGGCGTTTTTTAGGTTTTTATACTTTTGTATCAATTTTTGTGATTATGGAAATATAAGACGAAATTTTCTGATATGTGAATAATATTCTGAGGGTCAGGATAATCAGCATAATTAAGAACTTTAAAATGTACACATCAAAAAATGTACATCATATTCCGTTCTTCAAACCATGATTCATTGTATTGAAGAACCACTCATAATATTAATGCCATCAATGTTATGAATGCTATCATAAATATGAAGAACGCTTGGTAACTGTCGAAAAATTGTTCTTCAATATGATGAGCAGTATGTGAAGAATACGTTTCATCATATTAATGAACCAAAATATAAAATACAACATATATGTTCTTCATATTGAAGAACGCTGTTCATTAAACCAAATTTCTATCAAAATATTTTTTTTCGTTAATTTTTTGACGTACTTCTCAGTTCTCAAGTAGTTCTTGTATGTTATTTCTTAAATAATGCTTGCTCGACATGCATAAATAGTAAAATGTTATAATGTATTTATTTATAATTACAACTTTTTATTAATAAAAAGTTATATTTAAAAAAATATATATTTTTTTGGAAAAAAAAAATATTCGAAAAGAATTTTTTTTTCGAATTTTTTTTTTCGAACAATTTTTTTTTTTTGTGAAATAAGTTTTTCGGAACAATTTTTTTTTGTCCGGAAAATTTTTTTCGGATAATTTTTTTTTTTAATTTTTTTACTGTTTTTTTTTTAAATAAAATTTGTACAACACTTATTTTTTTAATTATTTTATAAAAAAACATTTTTTTTTTTAGAAAAAAATATTATGAACAAATTCATCAATATGACAATTCAAATTCATTGTATTGAATATTTTGTTCATATATATAATGAATGCATTCATTAATATGGCATTTAATGAACGGTGGTATCAATATGATGAATCTGATAGTTGGTGAAAAAATTCATAATATTTATGAATAAATTCACCATTTTTTCTGTGTAGGTATACAATAAATAACCCACAATAATATCCCATTTAATATCCCCACCAATGTTTAAGATATTCCATAAACGGGACCGACCGACGTTAGGTCCTGCCCATGTGACTTAACTTTTCGCACTCGTTTTTTTTTACTGTATTTAAAGCCCATTGTAATTTGAATAATGAAATTTTTAAAAATGTAGTTGGTAGTTATTATTACTACTTAAAAAACGCATTGCAATAAACACCGAATTCAACACATTATGAAAAAAACCTTATGGCCCATAAGTGATTAACGTATGGTAAACTTAATGGTTCATTTTATAATAATTCACATTTTTCGATAAAAAAAAATGAAAAATTTGTTTACTACAAAGTACTGTTGCAGTAGCAATTTGCTGCACAAAACTCGTATCGTTTACCACAACCACAAAATGTTCTGTTCTGGTAGCGCTTTTCTACGTGATGAAAATTACGAAAGCACAACCAACTTTTAATAAATGGAGCTGCGTAAATGTATTATTATTTCGTCTTGTTGCTTTTGTTGTGGCCATAATTTACACATGTAAATGCAACCCTGCTGCGTGTGTAAATGAATGTGTAAATATTGTTAATTAAAATGCCGCCACAAATTGCCGACATAAACAGTTGGATGCTACAATATATGCGCTGCTGTTGAATTTAAAAATCATATTAATTAACTTTACCTTGTGGTGATGGTGATAGTGGAGGTGGAGCAGATTGTATATTCAAAAATTGCACTCGTTAAGCACTGTTATTTTTACAAATGCTGTTGAAATTTCTTTTGTACACCTAATCAGCCTTTTTTATTTATTGTTTACACAAAGTTTACTGTGCGATTAGATAAGCGCTGCTGATACGAATGTGTACAGATTTAAAACGAAATGCAGAATTAGTCACTACTTAATCGTCAAAGCACAACAAACGCTTTAGAAATCAAAAAAACTAAATTTGGTATTTTTACGAGGGTCATTCACACACTACACTCATCATTGCTGCATGCGTTGTAAATTGCTTAAAAGCAGCAGCACCGCCTAATCACTTAATACGCGCTCAGCTCACACACACTCAATTTCCGGCGATGGCAAACAAAATATCGTCTTCCGGTTCCACTTCGCTTAGCGCGGCGGGTTAATGCATTAAATTCGCACTCAACACTGTGTGAGAGACCCCAATAAAAAGCCATGATTATTTCATTTACGATTATTTGCTTAATTCAATTTAAGTTAAAGAAGTGCTGCGCACATTAAATGCGCGGCAAATTTACGAATTACGTACGCGCGGCGCACTAAATAAACAAATTTCGCACAAAATGCAATTTCCCCGATCTGGCCACTTCGTACGTAACGTCTGCTCTATGGAATTTCGCACTGTTTTACGTACTGCCTGCCGTGCCTTTCGTCTGTCTGTCTACCCGACTAAGTGTCTGACTGACTGACTGTGTGTAAACAACAGACAGCAACATTATCTAATGGATTCTTTGCTATTAATCTGCATAAAATACAAAATTCATACAGTTCAGTTTCTGAGTAGCGTCGGCGGCGGCGGAAGTCGTCAAATTTGCATTTTAAAGTAAGCAAAAAGCCTAGCGGCATCGGCCAATCCAGCCCCTACTTTGCCGGCAACTCTCTGCTTTTTGTGTGAATTTTCGTTTAATTGATTTTTACCGACTTGTTGCCACATTGATGGCCAATGTTACTTTTGTTTTCGTGTGAGGAATTTGCATTTGTAATTGCAATTTGAACCCTTCTGTGCCCTGCAAGTCTGTCTTTTCGTCTACCTCACTGTCTGTCGAACTCGTCTGTCTACCGTATAAAATGTTTGATGCAGACTCAGAACAATGATGCCATTTGTTGCATGTGCCAATGAAATATGTTGCCGCGCATGTTTATGAATCTGTGATGAGCCATAAGTCTGACATGGTCTGACTACCGTATGTAAACAGGCTTAAATTTGTAGGCATTTGTAGAGACAGAGATGTAATTGCAAATCTCACGTTGCCATCTGGAAAATAAACAAATATAATTGACAAAAACCATTCGTTTTGGTAATTTTGAAGACATGAACATGGTTTTGAATCTTTAAATAGTGTCTTTGGAATGTCAAGGTCTTTCGTAAAATAAGGCTGTCTTATTTGCCAACTAAATGATATATACTGTTGGCACAAAAGCTCGGTCCATGTACGATTCCCCAAAAGCCATTACCCCAAAGACATTCCCCCGAAGAAAATTTTCCGAGTGAACACTTTCCTGAAAGACATTTCCCTTAATGGACATTTCCCCCAAATTGACACTTCTACGAAATGGACACTTCCACGAAATTGATATTTCCCCGAAATGGCACTTCCCCGAACGAACCCCTTCCCAAAGGGACTTTTCCCTAAATGGACATTTCTCCGAAATTGACATTTCCCTGAAGTGGACACTTCCTCGAACGAACCACTTCCCAGTGACATTTTCCTAAATGGACATTTCAACGAAATGGACGTTTCCCCGAATGAACGTTTCCCTGAAATGGTAGTTTCGCCGAAGTGTACACTTCCCCGAAATACAATTCCCCGAAGAGACATTTTCCCGAATGGACATTTCCCGAACGGAGACCACCCCAAAGACACTTTTCCCCGAATGGCATTTCCCTGTAATGGACACTTTCACAAAATTGGCATTTCGCCGAACGGACCCCTTCTTAAAGCTACTTTTCCCGGAATGGACATTTTTCCGAAATGGACGTTTTCCTGAAGTGGAAGTTTCTACGAAATGGACATTGATCCAAAGTGAAAATTTCTCCGAACTGGCTATTTCGCCGAAGTGGACACTTCACGTTAATTTTTCATCGAATGAACATTTCTCCGAAATAGACGTTTTCCAGAAGTGGACATTTCCCCGAAATGACCATTTCGCCTAAGTGGACACCTTCCAGAATGAACCTTTCCCCGAACGAAGACTTCCTCGAATGGACTTTTCCCCGAATTTGAGCTGTAGTATTAAATTTCCTCAAAGTAATCGATGATATTTTTATTACAGTTTATTCCAGAGGCATCAGAACGGGGATCCCAAATAAGGTTTACGTTTTCACAGAAAATTTCCAGGCGAGAAATCTACAAAGTAAACAATAAATCTTTAACTTTTACGTTTAGATTACATTCCAATGTAGAAAACTGCAGTGACATACACTCTCCATTACATTGTAAATATGTAGTAATGAGCGATGGTCAGTTCTAAGTAACAAGGAAAAAAATATACTATAGTAGCTGACGTAGCCAGTCTAAATCGGATGTAGTTCAGTTTGTATATTACAACCACATTACATTATGAGTTCTGCACTTTGGAATACATACTTAGTAAAGGAATACATAGTAATTTGGAATACATTACTTATAAAGCGTACTTCGCTTCATTTCCAATTGGGTTAATGCCGACTCCGAACGGTGGCGTAGAAGATGGTTTCAAGACAATGTTTACTCTCGGAGTTTTGCAAGTGTCCGCCGTTTAGTAAAAACTTGTTATATTTCTGATGTTCAAAATCGCAGTGTTGGTACAAGGGCACTCACCTCTGAGACACGATTTTAATGCAGGACTGATTAAAGATTTCGAGTTTTCAGTTTTATAGTCTATAGTAAAAACCATTTCGAAAAACTGCTTTCAAGTTACGGTTTCTATTTTAATTTCTATCTATAATCTATTTATATTATACCATATATGGATACAGTGGTATTTAAAAATGAAATCGTTTTATTTGGATTTAAAATATTTCGAGATTACTGATTCCCGAATATCTAGTTTTCTGTACTTCGTCAATTAAAAAATATTTCAATTACATACTGTTTACTGGTTCCATGATTTTTCAAAGATTTGTCGTATAACTTACCTGAAAATAAAAGAAATAAAGTATTAAAATTATGAAAATATTTATACAGAATAAAAAAATGCTACACTTAGACAGTCATCAACGAGCAGTAGACTCAAAGTAGTTCAAAAACTTATATTATTTTTGGACATTTGATATTGTCTTATTAGAAATGTTGTACCCACTTTGCCAAACTATAAACTTATAAATATTAGAACTTTAAAAATCTTATCGAAAATAGAAACCAATTCATCGTGGGTGGGATTACTTTGTATTTCCACCACTTAAACTGCAAACAAAGTTAGTGCATTCCGTGAAATACGCACGCAACTGCAAGCAAAGTAATCTTTCAGCTTTCATGGTTAATAAAATTTCGAAAAAGAACAATAAATCGAAGATGCGGACGTTGAAGTGTCGTTGCACAACACTGGCAACGATGTATACCACAAGTTACAACTGCCAACGATGCCATTGCATGGGGCAAGCGGCGAGGCAGTGCTTCGGAATGCATTACACGCGAATTTTATGAACATGAGGAAGCTGTGCAAACCAGAGGGAGATGCTGCGTAAAATAAATTTTGCATAATTAGACAAAATTACCATAGCAAATAGTTTGCGGTTAACAAATGCTGCCAGAATGACTGACTTACTAAGTGGATGGTTTGTACAGAGAGAACGTTTTCGGATAGGTACACTATTGATGCGCAAATTGTTGTGGGAAAGACAGGGGTTAGCCATCGATTAAAAATATGGAGGAGAAATTATTAAGTGAAGAAATATGCGATTTTGAATCTCTTAATCTTGGCACCTCAAATTTGAATTCGCCTTCTTAAATACTCGAAACTTGCTCAAGCTAACAAGAGGTTCTAAGAAGAATACGAAATTTTAGTGTTTTAAGATTCAGGTCTTTTGAATGATTTTAAACTTGATTCTTCGATCTTAACTCGCGATTATAAAAAAAACGAAAATCGTTAAAACAAAACAAAAAATCTGAAAACATTCTAGATTTTCAAAGTATTTGAAAATCTTGTCTTTTACATAATCTTTAAATCAACAAGATCTCGATTTCAACTAGAACACTTGAGTTGTTCTTTCGATTTGCACTTGATCATAACGATCATAAACTAGTGACCGTTAATATGGAAATCTGTGAAAATAACAGGATATTCGAAACACTCTTCTACACTCGAGTTCTTTGAAAATCTAGTCGTTCGTATGACCTCAAAATCTTGACGACAAGAACTCAACGATAATCACGTTTAATATTCAATGATGATCTTGGATTGGACTGGAACGCTTAATTTGTAATGTTGTATGATTTCGTGATGTAGAATTGTGGTAAAACTACCAAATAGATTCCTAAAATTAAAAGAGTTTTTTGTAAACCCCAGAAAAACTGTTTTGGCAAAAGATTTGGATGATACAAAGACGAAGTTTGTATGAAAAGATGTCCGTTGTCTGCCCATATACCGGGAATTCCTACAATCTTCCATTTATCTGTGTTTGCCGGAAATATGCCCGAAATATGCCCGAAATATTCCTGAAAAATGACAGAGATTTTACATCAGGCAGATTGTCAAATTTTTTGATATTTCGAAAGTAGATTTACGGCATATATTGGAAACGGGCGGAAAACTGAGCTATTGATATAAACACCGTCCTTGTCTGCTTCAAATCTTTCGAAAATATGTCTCTAAACTGTCTCGACCCAGGCAAATATTTCCATAAATTCCGGATAGATGCCCGTTATTCATGCACATCACAAATCTCGAAACAGTGGTGACTAGATTTCGGGGAGCGCTAAATTGCGTGTAACCAATATAATGAAATTTTGACTGATGTGCCACCAAAGACCGCCCAATAAATTAACTCTTGAGAGAATCAAGAAGTTGGCACAAATAGCAGTCTGTCTGCCGATTGCCTGTCTGAGTTGAATTGCATTGAGTTGAGTTGAGTGTCTGCCGCGTGAGTATCAACTTGATAAATAATTTACATTGAAGTATGTCAGTTGTATAATTCGCGATAGTAGGATGGAGTGGGGATAGTAGGATGGAGTGGGGATTAAACGTTGATTCCCGCAGCTGATTGACAAAGTGACGTTATATGGAATAGAAAATTTAATTGAAGTTGAAGTATTGTATAGAGAGCTGTGCTCGCAACTCGTATAAAGTTTTAGCACTTCTCAGCATTTAATGAATTCCTCGATAATAATATAAGAAATGCATTATTATTATGACAAAGCAAATGCCAACACGAAATGCATGTGAGGCATATTAGGCAAGTAACGATGGCGTGTAGAAGTCAGATTCAATCTAGCGAATGAGTGATGCGCATTGTAATTGCTTGTGACAATATAAATAATGCTTTTTTGGTAGCGGCATACTAATGAATTATTAAATATGTTATGGGGACGCTATGGTGGCAGCATCAATCAGTAGATATTATAGAAGTTTGTCGTAAAATATGGCTGCAAGAGTCTTAAAAGGCGCTTGCAATACTCTCTAAATGATGTGAAACACTACACATCTATAAAACATAGCAAATTAACTGTCAAATTAGCAACACTCAACTGTCAAAAACATAAAAAAATAATATTAAATGACGCAATTACAGTAACAACACACAGTAACTACACAGTATCGTGTAAGAGTACAAGTCAGAAAAACAAAATCATGCATTTGCTATGATTTGTAGTTGTTCGTAGAAATAGAAAGAAATTAACGAACATGCTGACATTATTATTGTTATTATGACAAGCCATGTTGTCGTCGTCGTCAGTGACAGATGCAGAGCGAGCGAGCGCACACGAGGCTATCAATTTGTTGTAACCAGCAACCCAACCCAAGAACCCCGTCGTATGACGCACGAGTTTTCTGCAACGAAATTACTAACTATTTCTATATCAAAAGTCAAACACACAATTTGAGTAGTTGAGCCGTTTGAAATCAAAGTCGATTTTCTAATCAAACAACAATGAAAACCGGCGCGTTGGACAAACGACAGGACAGACGGACGGACGGACGGTCGATCGGTTTATTCTTTGTACATAGACTTTTCTCATGACTTGTTGTAAATATTATCCTGGTGCCTATTTGTCGTAGGTTAATGCGGATACACCAAGTAACGCAAATGCAACATCAACAAATTCACACATATGCGGTTATACACACACACACACCCAGCAGGAAATTGATGAATGTTGACTGAAGTTTATAAACACAGAGACAACAAAATTATTTTATTCATAAATATTATGCATTTTTCACAAACTACCATATGGAAGAAGATAATAAAATATTTTTTTGTTCAAAGTTGTTTCAAAGTAATTTAATAAATTGAAAAAAAAAATTTCGAATTTTTCAAAAATAAAAAAAAATAATGAACAAAAATATTTTTTCAAAAAAAAAATTGAAAAAAAGCAAAAAAAAATTAACAAGGAAAAAAATATTTTTTAAAGAATAAAAAAAAACAAGGAAAAAATTATTTTTTAAAGAATAAAAAATGGTCCAAAAAAATAAGAATACTAAGAATAATATGGCAAAAAAATGAACGAAAAATAAATATTTTGATTTAAATTTGGTTTGATGAACAACATTCTTCCTTATCGTCGTTGTAGAACGAAAAGTCACAAAAATCGTAAATTTGTTTGTTGATTAATATTAAAAAAAGTAATTGATGCATTTTTAAATTGAAATATCAATTGATATCAATTGATAGACATTTTCTTATCATTTGGTAAAAAAATTGAGAGCATCGATTGAAAATTGACGGATATATAAAGATTTTTGTAAATGAATATTTGGCAACGAAGATATGATGTACAGATAATTGTTACTTTTTTAGTCATTCATCAAATTGATAATTATTAATTTATAAGATTAATGTTTTGTAGTTATCAATATTATGATTGGTTCTTCAATATAATGAATCATGGTTTGAAGAACGAAATTCATCAAATGACATTACGAAGAGACTACATTGCTCGAAAAGCCATGCAGTGGAACCCGATGGAACGTGGTGTGATCGAAAGAAACATAGAGAAGATCAGTCGATAAGAAAAGAACCCTGGGAAAAACTGAAGCGAATTAAAGACAAAAACCGTACTCGATGGCGTGTAGGCGTAGTTGATGCCCTACGTCCCGCTAGCTATTCAAGGACCTGAAAAAAGCCAACAAACAGTGATCTGAATAAGAACAAGTGATCTTTCGGATCATTTCGTATAGTTCGTATATCTCCTCTTTTGCTTGCTAGTTCAATCAAATCTAAATTCGTCGAATAATCCAAATTAAATGCGTTTACAGCCAACTTTACATCGAAACGCAGGGTCGAAATTGAATATTCCATAAATCTGCGATCGTACGCTGCGTATTTCGGTAAATTCCATGCAAAATCTTTGAAAATGTGCTGAGTTTGAAAGCCAAACGAAACAAGCGAACTCATTTAGGATGTAGGATAATACATTCTACTTTGATATATTTACGTATTTACGATGATTCTTTCATTCTCTTTTCATGGTTCAATCAAGAACGAAATCAGTCGAATATTTCATAGATATCACATGATCACAGAAAAAAGAAATTTTATCAATATGATATGTGATCGACCATTAGTGTAAATATTCAATTTAATAAACCACTTCATAATATTGAATAACTATTCGTTGTTTATATGAAATATTAAAATTTTGTACAAACTCTAAAATGATGTCCCCGAAGAGAAGATAACTGCATGATTTTGGAAATTCCTGCAGGGTCGCAATATATGAAACCAATAGCATTCTGACGACACACATTTGACGTATAGCATAACTTCGCTCATTCATGTATTAAATGCTGAAGACTACTACGCTGTCTAACGTTGACAGACGATGCTGCCGCAACAGCATTTTCCGTTGTCGTTACTGATGTTGACGATAATGTTTATTAGTTTGATGTTGGTCACAATGGAGCGGTGCACGTGGATGTTGCCGACGGGTGCCGGGTGACTGGTGTCGATTGACGGTGATGACGATGGCTGACAGTTGTTTGCGCTGGCGTTGTTTTGGCTTGCAGCAAATGTTGCCACTTTGCACACACTAACCAACCGGACTCCTATTTGTTTTGCAATTTGCATTAATTTAACAATGTTTTTGCATTGGCTGTTGGGTGTTATTTTTTGCACACAATTACACTGTGGCCTTTTCTAATTAAAATTTGTAATTACAACTGATTTTGATTAAACTCTTTGTGCTATGTATAGAGTTCAAAAGTAATTTGCATTTTATGAAATAGTTATTGTTCGCCATTGAACTGATGTGGGAGAAACATTTATATTTTTTAATTTTTAATGCCACCACACCACTTCAATTACTTGATGTGCAAAGTGTGTTAATAACTGCTGCATTTTTAAATTTCATAAAGTGCGCTGTGCCGTTCTCACTCCGACAATTGCTGCATGACTCATGTGCGGCACGGCACCGACACGGCATCGACACAGAGGGCAGCACGCATGCATGCACTCACACCCAGCTGGCAGACAGACGAACGAACGGATGGACGGACGGTAGGACAGGCAGACATATATACTACGGTCGGTCAATTGCTTTGCAATTGTGAATGGTTACAATAGCAGCATTTATTACAAAATACAATATACATCTGAAGCCACCTCAGGCCGCGCCAGCCAGTGTCAGCGTCGAGTCAGATCGTCAGACCATCGTCAGACAGCAGATACTACTGGGCTCAGTGTGCGCGAAAATGGTCATGCTATGATTATCCGGTAAAAAGAAACTTTTGTTTATATTTCAAAATTTCATGTGCTGGTGTGACGACGTTGCTCAGATTTCATTGTAATACAAATCTAAACAAACATTTTGTAAAAGGCAACTTAACTTGGACAATATAGTATAGTCGAGATTTTGAAAGCAATATCCTAAAATAAATGTCAACGAAATTTACGACAATTTAAAACTTTTTATTTTCAAAATTCAAAATTGTACTAAATTTTTGCAAAAGAATCAAATTTTTACTAAAATTTAAATTTTTACTAAATTTTGAGAAATTCAATTAAATTTTAAATTCATACTGAAAATTAAAATTTTGACTAAAAATTCAAAATTCATATCAAAAATGCCTTAAATTTTAAAAATTTGAAATTTTTACTCAATATTCAATATTGTACTAAAAATTCATGTTTGTACTAAATATTCAAAATTGTATTAAAACGTGTACTAAATATTCAAAGTTGTATTAAAAATTAAAATTTCAAAATTAATTTTTTTTTTACATTTAAAATTTTAAAATTGTACTAAACATAAAACAAAAATAAAAAAAAAATTTAATTTGTATGAAAAATTCAAATTAGTATTAGTTTAAATCCTTACTAAAATTTAAAATTTGATGAAAAATTCAAACATTTCAAATTTATACTCAAATTTTAAATTTGTACTAAATATTCAAATTTGTACTCAAAATTCATGTTTGTACTAAATATTCAAAATTGTAGTCAAATTTGTACTAAATATTCAAAGTTATACTAAAAATTAAAATTTCAAAATTAAAATTTTTTAAAATTTCATATATTCAAAATTGTACTAAAATTGAAATTTGTACTAAAAATTAAAACTTTTACTAAACATTTGAATTTGTATGAAAAATTTAAATTAGTACTAAAATTTTAAATACTCACTAAAAATTTAAAATTTGACGAAAAATTCAAATTTTAATTAAAATGTCAAATTTTTAATAATATTTAAAATTTTTACTCAAATTTTAAAAATGTACTAAATATTCAAATTTGTACTAAAAATTTAAATATGTACTAAAAATGGAATTTTGTGGGTACTAAAATAATAAATTGATGCTAAAAATTCAAATTTTAACTAAAAATTCAAATTTTTAACTAAAATTTTAAATTTTTAACTAAAATTTCAAAATTATACTAAAATTTCAAATTTGTACTAAAATCTCAATTATTTACTAAAATTTAAAAATTATACTAAATTTCCAATTTGTACTTAAAATTTAAATTTTTACTAACAATTTAAATTTTTACTAATAGTTGAAAAAATACAAATTTGAAATTGTAGTAAAAATGAAGATTTATAAAAAAAAAATCAAATTTTTACTATTTACAAATAATTCAAATTTATATTAATTTTTTTTCTAAAATTCTACATTTTTACTAAAAATTCAAATTAGTAGTAAATTTTTAAATCTTTACTTGAAAAAAATCAAATTATTCTAAAATTTTAATTTTTTTCATAAATTTCACATTTTTGCTAAAAATTCAAATTTATACCAAAATTCTAAATTCGTTACAATAAATCTAATTTTGACTAAAATTTCATATTTGTACTAAATTAAAAAGTTCACGAAAACTATTTAAATAAAATTTTTAACAACAAAAAACATCAATTTCTAACCAAATATAAAATATTAATTAACCAAAATTATTTTTAGAAAACGTTCACTAAAAATTCATTAAAAATCCTAAATTCTGTAGTAGTTTTATTTATAAATTCCAACTAAAATAAAAACTGATAGCAGTTAATCTTAAATTATTACTGCGAGTAGTTGAAGTTAAATGCAAAAATATGCAGTTTATGGCAGCTACACACACTTGAGCCCAACAAAACAAGAGCCAGCACACGAAATGAGCAGCTAGTTCTTGGGCCCACACTTGGCCCCACTCTAAAACAATTCGCACTCGCACACAATGAGTCAACGACACCCACGAATAAATGAATGGTGCACAGAAATGCACTAGAAACCACCACATTTGGCACACAATATTAGCAAAGAACATGCAGCATATATTTGCAACCAAACAATAAACAGTGCACCTAGAGAATAAAATTATTATGCTATATTTATGGCAAACAAATTATGTTGATAATGTTGATCATAAGCATTTTCTATTTTTTAAAATTCTTGTGCTACAATTATTTTAGCATGGTTGATTACTATAGATTGTGATGAAAAACATATAATTGTTATCTCAGAAATATGATTGACAGTAATAAAAACATGATTCTAGCAAGCATGATTCTCAATATCTATTTATATAGATTGATAGACAAATTCAGAAAGATGGAAATTCGACGATATTATTGCTTTTATCATTTTACACAATATCCACAACATTATGAAATGAACGAAAAAGGAAAATTGACATTATATATATATGTTTATGGCAAACAAATTATAATTGCGGAAATAATAATATTAATTTTATAGTTTTCAAAATGATTGCGTCATTCAAACAATAGTTTCTTAACGCTAGATATGGTGTATGTTAGAGACAAAGAAAAGAATTCAATGATGTATGAATGCTTGAACATAAATATGGTTGATAGTAATAAAAATAATGATTAGAAGTAGTTCCTGTAATCATGATTCTAAATTTGCATCAATCATATGATCTGACAATTCAGAAAGACTGAGAATTAAGAGAACAAAAGGAATGTTGTCATCATGTTCCTCTCTCGATGTTATTGATCCAACCATGTTATACGATTGCCACAATTATAAAACATGATTCTTTTTACCTTTACATGATACCAAGAAACATACTTTTTTTCTCAGCGTGCGTAAAAAAATAGAGAGAAGGCAGGCAGCCAGCAAAATCAAGAACTAAACAGACTTCACGCGAGCTCTTCCTCGGTCGTTAACTCTTAAACAATTTAGACGTATATAAAGTGGACGAATGTGTTTGAAAAGAAAGGCAAAAAATGCAGCAACCAGGGGGGGGGGGATTGGTAGGTAGTCGAAGAAGTGCAAAAATGCAGCGGCTAAAAGTTGCAGAGGTGTGCTGCCAAATGGTAACACGATATACAATATACGACCAGAGATATAGGCGGCAATAGTATTGGCAAAACCTGAGCAGCTACGGCGCTTTTCTTGACATGTAGTGTGTATGTTGGAGGTGCCATTCTTTGGCATATGTTGTCGTGTCTATGCAGACAGGTTTTGCGGCAACGGCCTCCACCACCGCCGGGCAGAACTACCACCCTACCCAAGCACGAACCGGCCGTCCTCACATCTACTATTTCTACTACTAATACTACTACTATTATTACTACCACTTGTGAAAGAACACACGACGCGTCCAACCGGCATTCCACGTCTAATCGTCGACGTAGTCGTCGTCGTTCTTCTGGTTGCATGTTTCATGCTGAAATTGCTTAAAGGACGTTGAAGGTGAACAAGAACAACTGGTTTCACCGCCTCTTGCTTCAAAAAAAAAATGAAATGCAATTTTCTTGCGTCGGACGCCCGACCCGACCCGGTAACTGAAAATGCAAACAAAGCAACATGCAACGCAGCGAGGTAACACCGCCGTAAGTCATTCATACCCCGTCCGTCCGCCTGCTCGAGTTTTCAATTCGACTACGGTATTTGAGGGAAACTCGAGAAAAGTCGGTTTAAGTCGCAGAGTTTATGGTTAAATCAGAAATTAAATTATAAAATGCATTCATTCTGAGGCTTAAATAGAAATGCAGTCGAATATGAATGTGCACGAAACGAAACGTGCTTGACAAAGAAGATTTTTCAATTAAAGCGGATGTTCAACTTATAGTCATCATAAAGTTATCTGTTTTTTTTTATTTCTTATAAGACTGATTCACAGATTCGTGGAAAGTGCATTTATCTTTATATTAATATGATTCATTGTATTTAATTTGATTGTAAAGTTTGTAATTTGGTGTAAAGTATGTAGAAAATAGTCCAACACAAAGATTTTTATTAAGTTAAAGTTTTATTGAATTAAAAACAAGTTTTTTATCTACATTTTAAATACAAAAATTACTACATTTCCATTTAGCTAATTCATTGTGGCTACTACATGATTCGAAATGATTCAATGTTTTATCCGGAAACCGTAACTTGGAATCAAAACAAAAAGGATAATTTTTGTATGCAGAAATTTTACTAAAACTTAATAGAAATTAAATTTTTTGCACGTCCATTTTCAATATTCATATATTTTTGAAAATTTTGTTTTGTATGAAATGCATTTGCACCATTAAGAATTTGTGGTGTGTGGTGTGATTGTATTGAAAAACGATTCATTATATTGATAACTACAAAACGTCAATGTTATGAATTAACGATTTATGAAAAACAATAATTTGCAGAGCTGCACATATTCTTTGCTCCGTACTTTGCATGTGTTTTGTTATTGCTTTCTTAGATTACTGCAGTAGCAGTAAAACGTACGCGACAACAAACGCATCTCTAATACAAAAAAAAAAAATGCACATTTCTTCATTCGTATTCCAAGTATACCGGAAGTAAACCATTTGCAATACGAAGTAACTGCCTCATGAATAAAGTATCTTTCATTGAACATTTGTATTACAACTTTTTATTTGAAAGTATTTTTTAGCATTTTTTGTTTTATACTTGTTCCAAGGAATCATTCAAAACACTTTTTTTACTGTACTAAAAAAAAATCAAATGTTGTTTTTTGAAAAACAATAATTCGCTGAACTGTGGACTTTCGTTTCATCGTTCGAACTTTCCATGTGTTTTGTTATTGCTTTCTCCGATCACTTCTGTAGCGGTAAATCGAAAACAACAACAAACAGACATAAACTGCTGAGTTCACTTCATTTATTACAAGTATAAGAATAAAACACATGCGAATACAACAACACAGCATCGTAGCTTGCGATGGAGTTACGCGGAAATACAAAAAAACTAAATTCGTGGGTGGTCTTGTACAACAAGAAGAACTAAAATAACAAACATTATGTCAACTATTCTATTTTATGGGATATGACACTTGAAACATTTTCCCTGCTCTTTTGTTTCAATAAAATACATAAACATAGTATTGAAGAATTATAATACTCAAGACTATAATATATATGTAATTTTTCATTCTATAACTCTCGAATTACAGCGCCATATAGTATGTAAGACATTCTTATAGGTAATATCATATTTTACTATATAAAAATTATGTGTGATATTTAACGATTAATTTTGTATATCTGAGAATTCTACTAAAATCGCTTATAGTTTCTTTAAAAAAAAAAAGAAAATAAAACTAAAAAGTGCAAAAATCATGAAAAATATAAAAAATAATACAAGAGCACTTGTTACGTTACACATAGTACATTGCTTACGTCGTAGCCACGAGTACGTAGCTTACATCAAAATGACAGAACATGATGAATGAAGACACTTTTTACAGTTTTTTCAGGTTTTTTTCCATATACATACGTCGCAAGGTGGATTGGTAGACTAGTTGGTGGTGGTGTGTACTTCTAAACATAAAATTGCTTGCAAAGTAACATAAAAAAGTAAACGTAAAACATGCAAAAAATAAAGCATAAAAAAAGACCTGGAAACATAATGAATGACTTAGAGAGATGACAGTGGTAGTATGAAGATGAAGATGAAGTGCACAAAGTTTTTTTTTTTGTAAAGAAAATGAAAAGTGGAAGAGCATAAAACTTCACACTTCCAATTAGAGCAAGACTTGCTTTCTTTCAAAAGAATAGAAAGCGATTACATAAACCAAGGAAAAATGTTGAATTTTTTAAAAAGTCATACCACGTTTCAATGCAAATCCCATAATAATTCAAGCAGCACAATTCAGTATTTTGTATGTTTTATGAATAATACTTAAGAGTTTAACCTTGACATTTACATGATGCCAACAAATCACAGATAACATTGCATATGCTGAGTGAGTATATGATAAGTACTCATTTATGTACTATGTGTAATGATAATAAAAATTAAAAATTTAACATTTTAATCGTAAAACCAACAGTAATACTACAAACTACAAAAGCAGTATCAACATTTACAAAAAAAAAAAAAAAAACTCCGAGGATTTATGTGTCACATGCGAACATAATGACTTGCGAGATTGGAGGGAATAAGCGCAACACAATCTGGTACGGTGGCCATGAAATATGCATGGCACAGGATGCATGGAAAGGAAACGAAATGAAACGGAGATATACGTGGATATAAGCATTAAAGTAGCTTATGTGTACATAAATCTGGAAGCGCAGATTAATAGTAAAGTATTTTAGTACCGACATGTTTAATAAGTTATGTAGTGGGGTTTTGAAAATGGGTTGTTTCTGTGCCTTATGTTAGAATGATGAAAATTGTTAGAGATAACATTAAACTATTACTACGCAGTATGCCATTCGTTTCGATATCGTTACGAGATCAATGCGAGAAGGTTTATTCACACACCGAAAAAAAAAATTCTTCAATATGATGAATTTATTCATAAATATTATGAATTTTTCACCAACCAACCAGATTCATCATATTGATACCATCATTCATTAAATGACATATTAATGAATGTATTCATTATATATATGAACAAAATATGAATTTGAATTGTCATATTGATGAATTTGTTTATAATATTTTTTCAATTTTTTTTTTTTATAAAATAATTCGAAAAAAAGTGTTGTCAAAAAAAAATTTTTTTGGAAAAAAAAATTGGACCAAAACAAAAATTTGATCGAAAAAAAATGTATGCATGTCGAGCAAGCAATATATAAGAAATAACACACAAGAACTACATGAGAACTGAGAAGTACGGCAAAAAATGAACGAAACAATTTTTTTTGATAGAAATTTGGTTTAATGAACAGTGTTCTTCAATATGAAGAACATATATGTTGTATTTTATATTTTGGTTCATTAATATGATGAAACGTATTCTTCACATACAGTTCATAAATCATATTGGTTACCATAAAAAAATAAGACGCCTCTTATTAACTTATCGGACATTTAGAGAGGCTCCATATATTTCAGTAGAAATATATCCTTGTCACGGAAAACATATTCATGTACAAATCCTGAAAGTCGATCCTATATTTCTGTCGAAAAATTAATTTTCTAAATTACGTCCCTTCATTCTCTTCAAAGTCCAACAAAAAGGTAATTTAAAATAATTAAACTTACCACCATCTAATTATCTTTTAAACAATGTTATTCAATTATTACGTTTTTTTTTTGTACTCTCCTTCAATTCATTACAATTTCAATTAGTTGTCTTCACACCCTCGACGAAAGGTGAATCCTATTAATTCTAATAAAATGTTCCCTTGTAATGCTAGCATTTTTCATTTGCCTAATTCAATATTTATGCAATTTTCTCTAATTTCCGTACTTTGTACATGAAGAAGGCAAGAAATCCAAACAACTTAAACCTAATTTTCAGACATCCAACACACAAAGTTGTTTAATAATAGAATCACTTTATCTCCATCACAATGTCAACGTACAGTTCGGATGGGGGTATTTTGCTCAACTGAAAACGTACTCTTTCTCCTCCTCCTGAAAACAGTATAGGAGCCGCATAACAGCAGAAAGAAAATATTTCAGAAATTTCAAACGGTGGTATGACCTGATTTTTATGCGCCAACGCCAATGTGACCGACTGCACAGACACACAGAAAAACAATGAAGGTGTTGAGCTGAAAGTGTAAAAAATACGCAATCTTCCCGGCACAATTTGCCACGTTCAAGATGGCTGAACGACACGGCACGGCATGGCATGGACGTGTTGGCATGGCAAAGTAACACCCACAACAATACACATAAACTGCGTCCCATTAAATTAGCTGGTACTGGTGCTGCGGCAGCTCTACACACGCGGAAATCCTGCAGCACAATTTTCCGAGGCGTAAGGATGCCATTAAGGTGACTTATGTTGTAGAGACAGGACCAACAGATAAGGAAGTAAATTGAAAACAAACAAAAAAAGAAGCGACATGCACTAGGCCTACTTTCTGTGCTGTGGTTAGTGCTACTGCAGTAAGTACTCGGGTAGATTAATTAAATTAAGTAACGAGGCAACGTGGTAATAAAGCAGTCGAGATGAAAATCCAGCAGAGATGACCGATAGTAAAATATAGGCAATGCAGTAATTACCGTAATGGTTCTATAAAATCATCTGCACTTAATCGATTTCATAGCAAAATTTAAAACGTGACAGACATGGAAAACAAATAAAATCACGGCAGGCATATTTAGCATAGTCCAAACTTCATTTGAGTTTCACTGATTTTAAAGGAACATAAGCAAAATCAGCCCTTACTGTGAATAGAAATTAATTGCGCCAACCAACAGACACATTGTCCACACAACTTATTTGGTTCCCTCAAATGTCATGTCGCTTCTTATAGTCATACGAAAAAAAACAATATGAAGATGACTATTTTTTTTCTATTCGTATGACTATAACAAACAACATAACATTTGAGGGAATCAAATAAGTTGGTTGCACAAAGTGTTTTGGTTGGTGCAATTAATATATGTTCAGAGCATTGACTTTGTTTATGCTATAAATTCACAAAACTTCAAAAATGATGTGAGTATTACAGAGAGAATATGTTTGATCGACGAAAATAAATATGTTTCATAAAAGAGTTCGAATTAATAACGAGTTGGGAAAGTTAAGTCACATGGGTAAGTTCGGTCACATGGGGCGGATTTTTATAGTCGGTCGGGCCCGACTATGGAATTCCCTACACCTTTGGTGGGGATATTAACCCTCAGAATATTATTCATATATCAGAAATATACGTCTTATATCCCCATAAATTAAAAAAATTATATAAAGTGTAAAAAACTAAAAAAAATAAATTTAAAAAATGTAATTGGGCGGACCACGCCTATATTTAAAATTTTGAAAGGCTAATATTTCATAGATTTGAATTTAATAATTTACGGATCAAATTTCCACTATGAAAACCCGGGAAATAATGAAAAAAAAAGTGGGCGGATCACGCCCATTTTTGGACCACATATTTTTAGGTGAATTCTAATAATACGTTTTAAATTTTATAACTATACCTTGAATACTTTTGGAGTTATTAGTTCCGAAATAGTTATATAAAAGTGACTTGTATGGGAGGTGGGCGTGTCCGTTGACCGATTTGGCTCATTTTCAAACTCAGTTCCTACTTTTGGATAAAATATATTGAGACGAAATTTCATCGCATTCTGATCAGTATTTCTCAAGTTATTCTGTATTCGGACAGCAAGACAGCAAGACGGACAGACAGACGGACATGGCTAAACGGACTCGGGTAGTGATGCTGATCAAGAATATATATACTTTTCCATACCGGACACGCCTCCTAAGGGGCGTTACAATATATGCACAAAGTTAATATACCCTGTACCTCATAGGTGTAGGGTATAAAAATGTATTTGTTTTTTATTTAGCACAAAAAGCCTAATGTCTTAAAATAAAAGTGCATAAAACAGGGGTATTTAAAAAATTATTCGTTTTTTTCGAGCCCTGGGGCCCTATTCTGGTTTGATAAGAAATATAAAATGAGAATGAAAATGAGACAAAAACTATTTTTTATATTATTAACTGAATATGAAAATAGTTTCTCATTTTTATACTCATTTTATATTTCTCATCAAACCAGAATAGAGACCCTGGATAAAAAGTTCAATTTGCTAAAATAAAATAGGGGTATTTAAAAAGTTATTCGTTTTTTTCCCAGCCCTGGATAAAAAGTTCAATTTGCTAAAACAAAAACTCAGATATGTAGGAAAAATTGTTTCAGCAAAAACAGATAGAAACATACAAAAACACTTGGACAGACTAGACAAACACTATACGCTATATAGATAGACAGACATGCAGTTGACAAGCACAACCAGAAATTGCAGATAATAGTCGCCCAAATGTCTACAATTATTATTATCTCCAAATGCGATGCGATGTGCATGAACATGAGTCCAAAAAAATAAAAAACACAAATAGAGATCTTCGGGTTGTACATGCTATTTTTAGCACCAGAGGGAGCAGCAGTAACGTTGTTTGTACGGCTGGCTTGAATGGCAGAAAAATTTCCCAGAAATCCGCAGAGCATTGCATAACTAGTAGTATGTGTGATGGCAAATCGAGGAAAGGCTGACATGTAGAAGGTGGTAGGTAGCTCTTTACAAGTGTGAACCGTGTTAACAAATAACGGAATTGGCAAAAAGAAAATTCAAATTTGACCGCAAACAAACCGAAGAAACAACATTTCAAAATTCAAAATTTCAATAAAATTTTATTTTTTCACAACAAATTCAAATTTTCACTCAAAATAAAAATGTTCACTTAAAACTCAATTTTTCATTAAAAATTCAATTTTTCATTAAAAATTCAATTTTTCATTAAAAATTCAATTTATCTCCACAAATAAAATTTTTTCACTTAAAACTCAATTTTTCACTAAAAATTCACTTTTACATTAAAAATTTCATTTGGCACTAAAAATTCAAATTTTCACTAAAAATTCAATTTTTCCTAAAAATTCAATTTTTCACTAAAAATTCAATTTTTCACTAAAAATTCAATTTTTCCTAAAAATTCAATTTTTCACTAAAAATTCAATTTTTCAAAAAAAATTCAATTTTTCCCTAAGAATTCAATTTTTGCTAAAATTTCAATTTTTCACTAAAAATTCAATTTTTCACTAAAAATTCAATTTTTCACTAAAAATTCAATTTTTCACTAAAAATTCAATTTTTCACAAAATGCAATTTTTCATTAAAATTCATTTTTTCACTAAAAAAAATTCAATATTTCACTAAAAAATTCAATTTTTCACTAAAATTTAAATTTTTCACTAAAAATTAAATTTTTTACAAAAAAAAATAAAATTTTTCACTAAAAATTCAATATTTCATTAAAAATTAAATTTTTCACTAAAAATTAAATTTTTCACTAAAAACTCAATTTTTCACTAAAATTAAATTTTTACTGAAAATTTAAATTTTCAATAAAAATTAAATTTTTCAATAAAAATTCAATTTTTCACTAAAAATTAAATTTTTCGTTAAAACTTAAATTTTTTACTAAAAATTAAATTTTTCACTAAAAATTTAAATTTTCACTAAAAATTAAATTGTTCACATAAAATTAATATGTTCACTAAAAATTTAATTTTGCATTAAAAATTTCATTTGGCACTAAAAATTCAATTTTTCACTAAAAATTCAATTTTTCACAAAAAATTTAATTTTTCACTAAAAAATTAAATTTTTCAATAAAAATTCAATTTCACTAAAAAAATTTCACAAAAAAAATGTTTCTTCAAAAATTCAATTGTTTACTAAAAAATTAAAATTTTCACTAAAAATAAAAATTGTCACTAAAAATTAAATTTTTAATAAAAATTTAAAATTTTCAATAAAAATTCAATTGTTTCTAAGAATTCAATTTTTCACTATAAATTAATTAAACAAAAAAAAAACAAGTTTTCACTATAAATTCAAAGTTTCCCTAAACATTAATATTTTCCCCTACTAAGTTTCAACATTATTGAATCAATACAAATGCTTTTTAAATCTCGGATTTATATTAATACCTAAAACATAAAATAAACATCAAATGTTAAGTCAAATTCTAAACAATCTGTAAAGAATGACGACGACGACTTCGCATAAATCCAGTTCAAATCTCTTTGTCCACAGGTCCAGTGTACAGTTACAATGGCCAATTCTATTTCCAAAAGACAACGACGACAAAAACTTTTGCACACGCCAAAAATTTGCTCTGCTTTACAACAGGCAGCGTTGGATAACCGTGAATTTATTACACTACTTGGGTTCAACTCCCCCACACCACCCCTACACACTGCACTATCCATCCAATGTACTGCCCACGAACAGTGAGTGTGATGTTGTTGACACTGACGGACGGCTAGCAACGTCCACGGCATGTTGCTCGGGTATGAAAACGTCCAACATAAATGGCAGACAGACAGGCAGGCAGAGGCAACAGTCGCCACAGACATCATGATGCAACTACTGCGTTGGCTGATGTGTTGCTCGTATCACTGTCCGTCTGTCTAACGTCTGTCCTTGTGTCACGTCAGCCTGCCCGCCTGACGTTATTCTAATCGCTGCAAATCATATGCATAAATTTCGTGCTAGAAATGGAAATTTTAATTCATTCTATTCTATTTTTTGTTTGCACTTCTTGCTGCACGACTCTTCTCGACTTGCTTTGTTTTAGTTTTGGTTTTTGCATTTGAGAACATTTTAGAAAACATTTTGTCAACAGACAGTTTTAACAAACAGCAAACCGAAAATAATTAGAATTGGTAATGAACAGTTTAAAGTGAGCAGACCATTTTTGGTACAAGTTATGTGTAGCAGCCAAGACAGACAGATGGAAGACGACAACAACCGTTTATAATAACTTCGAATAGTTGTGCAAGACGGCATCTTGTGGTGGTCTGAATTGGAAATCTGCATGGGGTCTATGGATGATGGGGGTCTTAGTGTTGCAGACGCATAAATAATTGTGAATCTGTTGAATTTGTTTAAATTCCTGTTGAAATGAACTTGAAGCGCATGCAAATCACATAAGACACATTGTTAATATTCCCTGCAGATCTGGACAACAGAGACACAAACCGTATGGGGATTATTTGAAAGGCTCTTTAAATATTTATTAACTTCTGGACTTGGAATTCAGTTTGTTATTTGTGTGGCGGTGAGTTTTATAATGAAGTGTTATTGGAAATTTGTGTGTATAAAAAAACATCCGTTTTGTTTCAAAAAAAAATATATCTATTATTACTGAATACTGAAAATATATTTTTTTATTCCAAATTTAAAAAAAAAATAAGAAGTGTTATAAAACCATGTAGAATACAATATTAATCATGAAATGAAATAGAAAATTATTGAGAGCAATGAAAGAAGAAATTATATTTTTGCAATTTTTAATTTTGAACTCCCAGATTCAGAAATGTACACGGATAGAAAAGATTTGTTTGAATATGTTTGAATGTAATTAAAAAGTAATACGAAATTACCATACATGTATTAGGAATGAAGTGTAATTAAATTATAATCGAAATTGAATTTATTTTTGTTCACGTGTAAACATTATTATATTGTCCAGCAGAATCTGTCAAATTTACCATAAATATGTTACAATACCAACATAAAATTTTAATTGCATTTGAATAAACTATTTCTTGGCAATTTACTTGGTTAAAACTATGTTTCGAAACACAGAAAATGCTAATCAAATCTAAATACAACGTATGTTCGCAACGCTCGTCTTAATTCGATAATTTATCGAATGACGAAGTTGGCAACGTTGTGCAGCATTTTCTATCTACGCCATCTCTTGCCATCGTTTGAACATATTGATGTTTAAAAACAAACAATAAAAAAATTGGATTTAAATAATTGTATTCTTGCTACATTCTTCTTGTATACGAAGTTGGCACTCGTTGAGCAGAATTTTCTATCTACGTCTCTTTTGTCGTCGTTTAAAGTATGTATAGGGTCATTTTAAACATACTTATGTTAAAAATGTGTATATGAATTCAATTATTATAAATTCCCACTGTGTATGTTTAAAGATTTTTAATAAAAATTAATAAAAAAACATTTTATTTTATTTTTAGGATTTCTTTCCAAAAATATTTAAATATGTTTTTATGCAAACATACTACTTTTTGAACTGAAACAACATATGTTTGAACTTTCAAAATTCTTACTAACTTCATCACACCAACAATCACAATTTCCATGCTTCAAAATTTCCCTAACCTTCCAACTGGTTTATTTTCAATCACGTACTGTTTTTAGTAATATGGCAACCGAAATTGTATACCGTTTTTAGCCAATTTTTATAATAAATAAAATGCAGTTCTTTACAAAAATAGTATTCCAAAAAACTAAGTCCGTGAAGTTCAATTCGTCGTGAACTTAGCGGATACACAAACCATATAAATTTAACAGTGCTCAGTTAAGACACTGTTAACCATGGTGATGGTGCTCTTTAGGTCAAAATTCCCGAACTCTGAAATACCTGCCGGTATCAGGATTGGTATCATTAGAAAGAACCATTGGTATCATTAGAATTAGAACCAGTGACTAATTAAGTGACTTTTCAGCCGTATGTGTACCCTTTAAGTCAAAATTCCCGAACTCTGAAATACCTGCCGGTATCAGGATTAGTATCGTTAGAAAGGTAATTTCCGAACTCTGAAATACCTGCCGGTATCAGGATTGGTATCATTAGAAAGAACCATTGGTATCATTAGAATTAGAACCAGTGACTAATTAAGTGACTTTTCATGTGTATGTGTACCCTTTAAGTCAAAATTCCCGAACTCTGAAATACCTGCCGGTATCAGGATTAGTATCATTAGAAAGGTAATTGAATTACCTTTAAAACGTTTTATAACTCTTTAACGCACTATGAAAACTGTGGATCCAGTGACTAATTAAGTGACTTTTCAGCCGAATGTGTACCCTTTAAAACGTATTATGATTCGTTAACGCACTATGAAAACTGTGGAACCAGTGACCATATAAGTAAAGTCACTTAATTAGACACTGGTTCCACATTTATCATAGTGCGTTAACGAGTTATAATACGTTTTGAAGGTAATTCAATTACCTATTTAATGATATCAATTTTGATACCGACCGGTATTTCAGAATTCGGGAATTTTGACCTAAAATTCAAGGTCACATGTCAAACTTTACTTATATGGTCACTGGTTCCACAGTTTTCATAGTGCGTTAACGAGTCATAATACGTTTTGAAGGTAATTCAATTACCTTTTTAATGATACCGATTTTGATACCGGCAGGTATTTCAGAGTTCGGGAATTTTAACATAAATGGTAGACATACGGCTAAATAGTCACTTAATTAGTCACTGGTTCCACATTTATCATAGTGCGTTAACGAGTCATAATACGTTTAAGAGGTAATTCAATTACCTTTTCAATGATACCGATTTTGATACCGGCAGATATTTCAGAGTTCGGGAATTTTGACCTAAAGAGCACCATCACCATGGTTAACAGTATCTTAACAGAGCACTGTTTAATTTATATGGTTTGTGTATCCGCTAAGTTCGCGACGAATTTAACTTCACGGACTTAAAAAACTAGAATCGCAATTTTTCTTTTTATTGGCAAGACGAATTTTAATATATTAATGAATACTCTACAACATTTCTACAATATTTAATTCTAGAATCGAAATTTTTTATTTTAATTTAAACTATTCTTGAATTATTTTGTAACATTTAGAATCTATTGATAAACAAGATATTTATTTATGGTTATCCAGAACATAATCCTAACTAACTATCAAAATTTTTAAACTTTGCTCTAAATATGCTCTACTTTTTAAAATATGCCCCAGTGAACATAATTTTGGTACTCTTTTAAAATAAAAAAATAAAAACGTATGCAAGCAATCTGAAAATATCATTACTTCATATTTAAAATATACTTATTGTGAAAAATATTGATAAAACATTGCTATTTTTTAAAAAATTATATGTAAAATATACAAATTTTAACAGTTTGACGAGAACTGTGTTAATAGAGCATATTTTAAAAATTAAAACCGATGGAAAATATTTAGAAATGTTAATCGTTAGTTTGAACTATGTTCTGCATAACCTTAAATCATTTTCTTATTTATCATTAGATATGAAATACTAAAAAAAATCATTCAAAAATAGTTTAAAAAAATCAAGTTTAGATTCAAATATTTCAAAAACATCTCGAAATATTAGCATTTATTGGTCTAATATAATTAGTTTTGACAGCTGTATGAAAACTGGGCTTAAAGTATCTATATAAATTTAATGTTCGATTAATATAAAATAAAAATCTGTGTATTCTGTAAACTTTGCATATTTATAGTTCTTCCAAAAGATACAGCGATCCCATAAATAATAAAAATTAATTAAACATTTTTTGTATGACATTTCAAAAATATACGAAATTCAAATATTGGCGCAATTATGCAACTGTCGCCAACGATAACAATCCATTAGTTTATGTTGCTGAATGCATGCCATAATTTTTGTATAACCAACTATGAAAATATTCACTTTGTTGCCGCATATAACATAACGTGGTGTGGTGCACATGCTGGTCATCTTCATCATCATCGACATCATGATCATCAATTGCATGGTACCACCGCATATGATGATGGTCTATTGAAAATAAAACTCTCATATTCGGTTTTTTTTTGTAGTTGTTTTGAACCATTAAATTGCTTTAAAAAACACGGTCCATTGTACGTTATGATACATGTTCGTATGTACTCATATACCCGATACTCTATATGTACTACTGCATGTGTTGACGACGACGACATTGTTGAATTCGTTTGTAACGCCTCAGTAACTACATTCTTCCTGCTGCGCCATCAACATTTAGTCAAACGTAAAACAAATAAAATTTTTATTCTGAATTTTGTATTTTTTTTTTTTTCATTCGTCTATCAAACGTGCTGTTGCTTGTGTGCTGTGGTCCATTGCTTTCAATTTGGTAGAAATGTTCACCGACGTCATTCGGAAAAGTACCCATATTTTTTTATTTCGTTGAATCTACCAAATAAAAAATATATAAATTTGAAAGCATTTGACACCAATTGGGAGGCGCAGAGCAGCTCACAGTTGAATCTGAGTGCAGTGTTTACTGCGCGCTCACTGGCCTTAGTTAGATCTACCCAGCGGTAAAAGACATCACGATATAATCAATGATCTCTTGTATCCGGAGTCACCGGAGTCGTTTCTGGATACACTTTCCGCATTGCATGGACACAATTCGTAAGTTATTCGTCTGTCATTTCAAAGTAATCGACGGACTAATGAGTATTCATGATTACTTCATTACATAATATGTTTAAATTTGTACAATGATTATTTAACTGCTAACAAAAAAAAATATTTCACCAACAACCAGTATTCATCATCATATTGATGATTTTATTCATTAAACTAAAATCGTATTTTTTCAGTGATTTTAATTTTTAATATTTTTTATATCATCAAATTTCAAACAAAAATTGGTCTCCATTTACACATTTACGAATTAATAATGCTTATAAGATTTGTGATATTTAATTTAATATGGTTTGATAAACAAAATTCATTAATATGATGTTCACTTTTTCATTAATATGATGGAGTCTTCGAATAATTAGCAATTAAATATAATAAAGCCTTTATTAATTACAAATACATAAATGTGTAAATTTTTGCTTGAAATTTGATGTTAAAAAATATTGTAAATGAAAAATATTTAAAAAATACGATTTTATTTTAATGAATGAATTCATCAATATGATGAATCCTGGTTGTTGGTGAATTTTTTTTTTTTGTGAATAGGATTAACTCTACTTTTTCACATTACGGCCAACTTACAATCAAAGTATTTTGAAATATTTGAAAATACTGTCATTCAAAGTAATCATTTTGCTAGGGTCATGATCGGGAAATGAATATTGAATATTTGTACCTGATTAGTATTATGTACCACATGATATGACCATGATCATGCCTATCGTAAAGGCTACATTTTTACTATGGATAAAGTAATTAATGATTTTCGAGGTACTTTGGAAATTTCACCGCTAAGTATTTCGTATTTTAAGTTTTTGATACTCATAATACTTTGCGGTCCGAGAATTAAAAGTCATCATTGATGATCTCTCGATTATTTTGTATCCCGAGTTTATCAGTAATCAATCAGTACAAAGTACATTCGGAATATCATTAACTCGGATTTCAAAGTATTAGAAATATCTCACTTTTAATTTTACCGCTGGGTATTTCACGCTTTTGATTTTTCAATACTCTTAATATTTTGCAGTGTTTCAAATAGGACTTTTGTGGTTTTTGTACGTTAGCCCGTTGGCACGTATTTTGGATATCCGCCAAAGTTTTGATTTTGATGGAATCACATTCTCAAAGTAGTTTTTATAGTGGTTCAATCAGTTTTAAGAGATAATTTCCTTAAAGCCGGAGGTGTCATAATGCAAATAGACTCTTTTAAAATGCACAACATGAATTTTCATTTCTAAAAATTGCAAACGCTATATCGTCATTGTAGAAATAAAAGTCACCAACAACATTTTTAAAATGTCAAAAGTAGCTTTACAAAAATCATTTTTTTCGAAAGTTCCTCATCGATGAGGTCAATAATGGAACCAATTGATAGGAGTATATAAAACTTTGAAAAGACATTTTAACTTTTAAAATAATCAACTGGTTTTTACAATATTAATCAATAAACTCAAAAATTAAGTTTTTGACAAAAATGTATTTTGGTTAGTTTTACTTCTATAAAGACGATATATTCTTTAAATTTATGAATTTAAAAAGTGTTCGAAAAAAAATGTTTTTTTTTTTTTGATTTGAGAAATTTTATTTTTTGAAATAATATATATTTTTTTTTTTGAAAAAATATTTTAATTTTTTTTTTTTTGAAAAATTTATTTATAATTTTTTTTTTGTGTTTTTTGGACACATTTTTTTTCGAAAAAATATTTTTTACAGACTAATTTTTTTTTTCGAAGATTGAATTTTTTTTTGTGGAAAAGAAACTAAAATGTTAATAAAAAATGTAAAGTTTATGAAAAAAATCCGTCATTTTAATAGTTCTACCCTACACTAAGAGCGAAGGAGCATATTCATCCAGAACGAAATATATCCGGTATGGAAGGAAAAGTATATATATATTCTTGATCAGCATGACCTCCTAAGTCGATTTAGCGATGTCCGTCTGTCTGTTGAAATCACTACCTTTAAAAGAATTGAATAGTTAAATCAATGAAACTCCAAATTTAGATTACTTTTATACCCACGGTGTTTGTCAGTGAAAATGGAAATGATCGGTCCATTGTGACCTGTGAACCGACCACTTATGTTCAAATATCTCACATAAAATGTACATCTACGGATGAATTTTACTTTATACGGGCCTAAGTGAACTGTTTGGTCAAATATAAATTGATTTTATGCTCAAATACATGAAAATAATATTTTCCTGCAACCGAATTGTGGTTACCAAAAAGAAACGAAATTCGGTACACCTACCCATTTGTAAATATGGGTATCAAATGAATGGAAATTCTTCAGCGATTTCATTTTTGTAGTTATTTTCAGGAGTCGTATACTCTGGTGACCTATGCATCACTCTAAATGGTAACTGCACATCTTATGCACACCTTATGCACACACTTCATAACACCAACTATCACAATTTCTCTACTTCAAAATTTCCCATGTGACCTAACCTTCCTTACTGATTTTTAGTCTAATTGGTTAAATTCTATATAGAAATTCTTCCTTTCAAAAGTTAAGTTCTCTCTTTTTCTTTAATATAATCTCAATCGTTCAAGTGTCTCCATTATCGCATTCTGTCAACCAATAAACTCTCCCTCCCCTATAATATGATTTAAATCAATTATAAAAAGCACTGAATATTCACTTAAGAGTTCTCGTTCACAAAGTTACCGCCGAAAATAATACTTGTAGTGCTGATGGTTACCGCAGGATTTTCATTGAAAAAGGTCCTTGCACTTTGAGCACAAAAAGGCCAACTCAACTCGACACAACACAAAGACCTGGCCACACAATGGGGCAGCGCAGTGCAGAAGATGCAAGGTGGCAACCGGTTAAACTCTTTCCTACTTTCTTCACATAAATTTCAACTCATAATGGGAACCTTTTCTCCGAGTTGAGTCGAGTCGAGCCAAGCCAAAGTACACTATTAAAGTTTTACATCCGCTTCTAAATGAAAAGCAGCCGGGAGCGCTTAGACAATTTTAATGCGAGTAGGAACTGCTGTACCCTGCTGCACGGAGGTGACTCCTTTTTAACCCATTAAGCGCTATTGGAGTAGAATAGTACCCAAATATTGAGCAATCTTAGAGATTGAGAGATTTATTGAAATGTTTTTCATGGTCAGATAGAGAAAGGTTATGACTATTCGAAAAGTTATTAGAGATCATATATTATCGTGGCTTGGGGGTTATTAGCGGCTCAAAAGTTAGCACATTTATAAAATCAAAAAATCGAATTGAAAGCTTTAGTAGTGATAGCTTTTTTCTGTGTAAAGTTACATTAAAACCGGCCGAAGTAATTGGCGACCCGTCTGTAATGGGTTAAAGGTCTGCAAATGTCGGTGTTCTTTACCAACACATCACCCACACACGCACATTCCCACAATTGTATTAAGTTACTTCATTGAGGCGACGCGACGTAGTGTTGACGGGACGATGCGATGCGATGCGCCGGTGAAAAGATGCTGCAGGGTAAAAAAAAAATCACACAATGCTAAACCACAAAATGTGCCATTTAAGAGGGTACAACAGAATAATAAAAAAAATATCAGCAATGGGTGCTACTGTTATTGTTGTAGTTGTAGTTCTAGGGTAAAGAAATGTTTCAGTGAGGAAGTTTGATATTGTTGGTGTTGGCAGATTGAACAATAAACTGTGGGGGTTTTAAAACTAAAACTCATTATTTAAAATAAAAGCTAAACGAGCGACAGTCATCGTGAATATAGAAAGAAGTTGATGTGCAAAAAAGTAACAAAAACTGAAAATAGCATCAAAAAGTAGCAAAAAGTGAACAAAACTGACAATAGTTTGTAGTTTCAACAACAAAATACCATGCAGTGTAAACAAAACCCTATAGTTAGTTGCCTAGTTTTAAGTCAAAACCAACAATTTAAGCCAAAAGTGTGCTTTAGTTACGAGTGTGCAAAACCATACAACAACCCTTCAACCAACCATCCAACCATTCATTCATCCACAAACTAAGCCACAACAAATATGTGCTTTTTTTGGGTGCTGCCACCACATGTGGTGAAAATCCTTTATCAGCTTTATACTATTTTTTTTCTATTTTAAGTAACTACACTTGGAGAAAGAAATTTGCAACTATAGTTAATTTTGAAATTATATTATATCGGAATATAGTACTTTACTTATATGGTTTAGATTCCGAATGATATATAGAAACGCAAAAGATTATATATTCTATGAATTTAACTTTTCTTAGAGTGCATAACTTTCGTAAATCAAATGAAGTAGAAGAATCGATTTTTGTGGTATATCGGAACATTGCACTTAACACGTTGATATCCATTCTTCAAGACCGGAGGAGTATTAAAAAATTAACACATAAATGGTTTCCGTAAGACCAGGTCTACGACTGACTTAATTATGGTTCTCTCCGAAAAGTACAATGGATTCGGGAAGATTCGGTATTCGGGAAGAGATCATATAAGGTTGTAGGTCTAGATATTTTAAAGACGTTTGATCGAATGAGTTCGTGCGTCGTGCCCTCGTGTCCGTTTAAAAACTAATTTGGATATGATCTCAGTAATTCTTTTACTCGACGCATATCGAGATTTCTTCAGAATCGAGTTGTGATGAATGGTGTTTTTACTGAACAACATTTCATAATTCTAGAGTTCCACAGAATTCCCCAGTCTTATTTTGGGTTTTTATAAATTACCTTCTGCCATTGACCCAGAATCCAATCCATTCCTTTGCAGATGACACTAAGATTTATCTTTTATATTCGTTCAACAAACTTAAACACTTTTCAAACTCGAGATTGGGAGTAAAAGACGCTCTGTGAATTACACACTTTATAATAACATTAAAACAATATCCGAATGGAGACTCGGGGAGAGTAAGGTTGTAGCTCTAGATATTTTAAAGGCCTTTGATCGAGTGAGTTCGTGCTACGCGCCCTCGTTTCAAAACTAATTTGGATATGATGTCAGTAATTCTTTTACTCGATGGATATCGAGGTTTCTTCAGAGTCGTTTAATACGAATTGTGATGGATGTTGTTCTCTCTGAACTACATTCCATAATTCTGGAGTTCCACAGGATTCCGTCCTATCCCCAGTCTTATTCTGGGTTTTTATCAATGACCTTCTGTAATTGACCCAGAACCCAATCCATTCCTTTGCAGATGACACTAAGATTTATCTTTTATATTCGTTCAACAAACTTTAGCTCTTTTCAAACTCTTATGGTCATACTCGTGATTGAGAGTAAAAGACGCTCTGTGAATGACACACTCTATAATGACATTAAAACAATCTTCGAGTGGGGTCTCGGGAGAATAAGGTTGTAGCTCAAGATTATAAAAGCCTTTGATCGAGTGTGGCACGAAGCCCTCGTTTCAAATGGATATGGTGTCAATAATTCTTTTAATCAATGGATATTGAGTTATATCCAGGGTCGTTCAATACGAGTAGATGGTGTTCTATCTGAACAACATTCCAAAATGCTGTTGTTCCGCAGGGTTCTGCCCTATCCCCGCTCTTATTTCTATTTTTTATCAATGACGTTCTGTCATTGACCCAGAACCCAATCCATTCCTTTCCAGATGACAGTAAGATTTATCATTTATATCCGTTCAACAAGCATCCAAAGTCTTTCGAAAATGGCAGTAAATACAATCTATGAGAGACGTACTCTATAATGATCTTAAAACAATCTAAGAGTGGGGTCTTATTAATAGAGTTGAGTGTAATGAAAGCAATAGCCAATATTCTTACAAACGAATGGATTCACCCCTCTCTCCCCTTAATATAGGCGTTGCAGATATTGCGGACTCAGCTGATCTTGACGTTCTGGGCATATCAATTCAATGTGACCTCCGTTGGAACGAACAATCATTTGATGTGTCAAAAGAAGCTGCCAAGTCCCTCGGTTTTTTAAAACGGTGTAACACTTACTTCACTCCTGCTGACTTACGCACTGTCTAAGCCACCTATACTCGCAGAAAGATGGAATACAATTCGCGCATAAGGTAGGGGGCCTTAAATCCTCTTTGGATTTCAAGTACCGAATACGCGATATTGGTTTTGATTTCACCAGTTCGTGTGTTCTTTTGTTCTACTTGGGAATTGAACCAAGCCCACACCTCCGTAGTTCACTCGTCTCTCAACAGAACCACGCAACAGAATCTCCCTGCGTCTCCTTTTCCCGATAATTCTGATAAATGTATTACTTTCAAAAACTAAAAAGTACAGGAGGACACCTATCCAACTTTCGATATTTCTACAGGACAGAATGAATTTCTCTTAGCAACCAAAATAACTTTCAGCCTTTATCATGGAATTCAATCATTAACGATTCCAGCGCATATTTCCAGAAATCCTTTTTCGCTACGTGTAGCCTATAGCACTTTCTGAGGCTACACGTACTGACGGGCGGTCCTTAGTTTCACCGGAAGTAAGCGTACAAAACAAGAAGAGATGGAAAATGAATTTCCGTTTGGTTCATCATACGTGCACAGTCAACACAGAACAAACGATAGACAGACGACAGCAACCAACCATTCGCGGAAGGAAGGAAGCGCAAATGGTCTGTACGACGTTCCTTCAGACGATTCCTTTAACTGTTCCCGTTGGCAACCAAGAGGTTGACACTAGCTTTGAGCTGGAAATAATTTGTTCAAAATGTGCTTATATAAATTTCATGAAGATCGACAGATACCCTTGCAATTAGAATTAAAGAAATCACTTACAAAGGCACTGCCCTATACGATGTCTATAAAAATTATAGAAGAAAATTAAAAATTTCAACCAAAAAACTTTAAATGTTTTTATTCAACAGACTTTATGCTCTCTAAATAATACATGCACCAATTTTGGCACACGATTCCATGCCAACATTTCTCTATATCTATACAATGAAGTCTCATTTCATATGCAGCGGTTGGTTCCAAAAAGAAGTAACAAAAAAAAAATGAGAAACACATTAACAAAATACGACTTCGTGTTGGTATTTTAAGGAATGACCAAGAAAAACCACAAACATTCAGTACAGACAAAACCCAGGCCAACAACATGTCCGTAACTCACATGCATAGTGCATGAGTTTGAGAGACATTCGGTATAAGTCTCTTATTCTGCCACAGGTTCCATAGTACCACACAGCAGGGCTAGCTACACGAAAATCATGCAAAAGGGTAGCAGCCCGAATTCTGTTAAAGATTTGTGTGGTTTAGTTCATTGGTTACATGTTGTGGTTCCGTACACAGAATAGTAGTAGTCGTAAAAAAAAACAATTTTTTTAAAACATATAGGGTTTGTTGAAATATGCGTGAAATAAGATTTATGAGTTTTCACACGGTTTTTGTAGAGGTTGTTGTGAGTTCAATTAGCTGACTATAGCTACTGTGGGTTTTGTTAAAGACGACAGAACACACAACATTGAAGCAGCACACGTCTGACGTCTGTCAGAATTGATTTGCCAACTTTGGCTCATCACATGTAGATTTTTGGCTATATACGAGGGGATCCGATAAGTGCTGCTGTCAGTTTAAACTGGTGTGCATTCATTAGTTTAATGAAATGGTTCGTTGTTGTGCATGAACGTTAAAGAGGTTTTCTTTGACAGGCCCAATTATATCATATTGCAAGAAATATTCAAATTTATAGGGCAATTCAGGGTCGCTGATATTAAATCTGAAACCCTTTTTATTAGGTCGCAATTTGAAGATTAGATAATAAGGTTATTGAAATAGTGAGGGTTTATATTCTATATTGGCATTATCGACCCTCTCTCTATATCGCTCTACCATATTCTAATTTGGCGTCTAGAGTAAATGCTGGAGAAAATTATCATCTTTTGGCAAAAATACTTCCAATGATAAATAAGTTGAGTTCCTCAAATTATGTTCTTCCACTTCCGATCCAACAATTTTAACAGAAAAAAACGGGCTTAAACACCGAAATTTATTTTCGAATTTCCGAGTATACCAGACATGAAACCCAAAACAGTGATGTGCAATGCAATGGTAGTCCTGTTCTTGTTCTTGCAGAGTCGTTCTTTATATTGGTCTTGCATCGGCAGGTCAATCTAGTTCTTGTTCATGCAGTATCAGTCTTGTTTTGAAACAGTGAGGGTTTATTTTCTATATTGGCATTATCGAATATTCTGCTATATCCCCCCCTACATAGAATATGTCGTATAGAATAAATGCTTGAGGAAATGATCATCTTTTACCAAAAATATTTCCAATGATAAATAAGGTGAGATCCTCAATGAACATGACCACTTCCCATCCAAAACATTTAACATAAAAACAGGTTTAAACACCAAAATAGATTTTCTAAATTCAGAGTATACCAGACGTGAAACCCAAAACAGTGATGCGCAATGCAATAACAAGGTATGATAGTCCCGTTCTTGTTCTTGCAGAGTAGTTCTTTTCTTGTTTTTGCATCGGCAGGTCAATCTAGTTCTTGTTCATGCAGTATCGGTCTTTTTTAGGAGCTAAATTCTCCTTGAGATAGGTTCTTGTTACACAAAACAAAATCTATATTTGATTAATAATTGATTTTTAATCTTTGTAAGATTCTTAAACGACAAATTTCAAATGGTTTTCGGATTTAAGGAACCAAAAGATGATTAGATTCGCACCTTTTTAACCGAAGTAATATTTGACATTAAGTTTCAATATTTGAAATTGATGGAATTTTTTCTTTGATTCTCCATTAAGGTTACTGTTCTAATAATGATGATTTTTTAATAAATACAAATTACATTTAATAGTTTAAAGCGCCCTATAAAAAGCCCTTAAACTCGAAAACAACCTCGATTAGAACTTCAACTAACATGTTACCAAATCTCAGTTGTCAACTGAATTTAATGCCATCATGTTCTTCCAACTGAAACTGACAAGCAGCGCGCACAAGACTGAGACAAGCATCCAGAGACTCAAAGACATGTGAATCCAACTCTAAAATCCATTAATTACTTATGAATGAGCCGACAGTAACTCATCACAGCAGGCATCACCTTCTATGGGCAGCTCAGTTCATCTCAGTCAATTCTGGTTGATCTGCAGGCAATTGGATTCGATGTGAGGGCGTTGAGGTTCTACCAAACTTTAGAAATTCAGCAAATACAAGTGTTCATTTAAGTCTGTAAATTGCTACATCATATTCCTGGAAAAGACCCACTACCACCTGAGCAGGTTGTTGCCTAGACTTCGGTTTATTTTGTGCGTAACCTGACGTAATCTTTATTGTTGTCAACTCATAGGTATTTTGAGTTATTGCCAGTGATAATAGAACGAACGAACTAACGTAAAATGTGCCACTTCCAGTAGCTACTCTTCGAATACTCTTGGACATCACCTACATTTTGTACATACGTCAAACTTGACTCAAGTGATGCAGTCAGTTATTTTCCATTATATTTGTAGAAAGGTTATCAAGGGTTTCTTTACAAGGTTAGCAAACAAAAGCACTTATGCAGAGATGGAGAGGCTGGTCTTTAAAAAAAAAGCATTTTTTTATTTGGCAGCAGGGGTTCTTTTTGCTGTATATGGTGGGGGTTTTGTCCTGCATTTGACAATTTAAAATGTATTTAAATTTGAAAATTTGTGATTTTGAGAGCTTTTGTTCAAATTGTTGTTGATTTTTTGAAAAAAAATGTTGATGCTTATTAAATACAGCAGTGCTTGTCAGGGTTGGTTGATAGACATTGAATTTTCAAAGTCAATTTGCACCATTAAACGATTATTGAATTTGCAAAATAAAATAGAAGGAAACATTTTTCATGAAGTATTCAAAATAAATTGAAAACTTAAAATTTGAGTTTATTGATAGGTTTTTATTTTTGGATTTCGACAAACCATTTGACCATAATTATAAAAATTCATAATAACTAATTTCTATATTTTTTACGAATTTTTCAAAAAAAAATGGTTTTTGAAAAAAAAAATCCTGAAAACGAAATTTATTAAAAAAAAATGTACCAAAAATTTAATTAAAAAAAAAAATCTCCGATAAAAAAATTTGCCCGCAACAAAAAAAAATGTTTTCGAAAAAAAAATGTTTTCAAAAAAATAATTAAAAACAAAAAGTTTTTTTATACAATTTTTTTTTAAATATATTTTTTATAAATATTACTTTTAAATAATAAAAACTTGTAATTCAAGAACTACTTGAGAACTGAGAACTATGGCAAAAATAAACGAAAAATAAATTTTTTGATAGAAATTTGGTTTGATCAAGAGCATTCTTCAATATGATGTAAACCCATATATGTTGTATTTTTTGTATTTGTTCATTAATATGATGAAACGTATTCTTCACATACACTTTATCATATTGAAGAGCACTTTTTCGGTCCTTCATCAAATTGATAATGAATTCATAACATTGATGTTTTGTTCACGGAGGGAAAAAAGTTCTAAAATCCAGAAGGAATCAAGAAGTATACGGAGGGACATACAGCTAAACCGAAAAATTCTTAATTTCAAGAACTGGATTTTCTTAGTTGTCAAAAAAGTAACTAAGTAGAATTATTCTTGGAATCAGTTATTAATTTCTTGGGTATCAAAAAAGTAACTAAGTAGAATTATTCTTAGATTCAGTTACTAATTTCTTAGTTATCATAAAAGTAACTAAGTAGAATAAATCTTGTATTCAGTTATTTATTTCTTATATATCATAAATGTTGTTGTTGTTTTCGTCTCAAAATTTAATGAACACGTGTTCGTTTAATTGTTGTTTTTTCGATCTTGTTTTGTCGCTATTATGTTTTGTTTTGCTTTCTCCGTCTGTCAGCGCCATCTGTTTGTTCATGTGTCTGTCTGTCAATATGTTGAAAGTAACTAAAAGCAATTATTTCGAAGCTAACATCAAAAAATATATTTTAGTTAATTTATTGTTTATTTAGAATTTTATTACCTTATATGTATTTTTGTATATTAAATGACTTCTTTGAATACTTAATGTAATTGAATTGTTTATTTTATTTGTATTATTTGTATTATTATTATTATTTAATTTAATCTATGTATATTATTTTGAAACTGTTTACTTACTTTATACACTTTCTCCTCTTCTGCTGCCTCTACTGTTGGTTATGTATACAATGCTTATGTTACCCATAAGCATTGTATAGTGTATTTAGATAACAATGGAATGAAATCAACTTGGTATTTATGCAAAATTGAACCCAAATTTATGTTTACGAACTGAAACCATACCAATATTCGTAGGAAAAATTGTTTTTCTATTTATATCTTTAACACTGTGCTTTGCTTTGTTGTTCAATTTGTGAAAGCGCACACATGCAAACATTGAATATCGTAAGAAAAAAAACATCTGCAACCCAGACAAATTGTACTTAGTTACTTTTTTGATATCTAAGAACAAAATTTCTTAATATCTAGTATAATTTCGCTTAGTTACTTTCAACAGACAGACAGGCAGACTAACGAACAGATGCCGACCTCGCAAAACAAAGCATACAGACAGAGCAATATCGATGAAAACAACAACAATACATGTACACGTGTTTTTTGCGATTAACTTCTGAAAATCCAGTTGAATAAAGTTTGTTTACTTTTTTGACAACTAAGTAATTTGCTTTCTTGATATCCAGATGGCAAATTCTTGAATTTTAGTAGTATTTTATTGATATTAGTCAAATTCTACTATTTTTCTTTCTAACCGAATTCTTCTCGAGTTTTATAATTTTATTTCCCTCCGTGTATTTATCAATATTATGAAATGAACGAAATTCATCAATATGAAGATGATTTTTCTGTGTATATTTCCATGTCTGTATTTGTGTTCTTGTAGTTTATAATAGATTATTTAGTCGAAAACAAATTAGAAATTAAATGGAATATTATTCATATGGAACGCAAAGAAAACCCTTTTAAAAAAAGCTAAGTTGTAAACATTTGAACACAGTAAAAATTAAAAATCTCAGGCTTAATTTCAGTAATTAGCTTATCGTAATGACTTAATGAAATTAGTTTAGATTTGAATAATTATAAAAATTCAGTCCGGAATTCAGACCTTAGATTTTAGAACTTAATAATTTTAATACTTCCCTAGCAGAAACTGTTTTTCTGTTACATAGAATTCCAATATGAATTGATATCCTGAATTGATCAGGCCTAAATATTCAGAACTGAATTCCACTGTAAATTGATCAGACCAGTATATTCAGAACTGATTTGAACCGTTAATTTTTCAGAGCAAATTAAAAAAATAATTGAAATTCTTTACAGAATTGAAGCCTCAGATTACAGGTTGGAATAAATTCAATAATTCAGTACTGAATTCAGTGCTAAGAAGTCCTGCCACAATAGGACACAAAGTTGAGGCATGATTAGTGAACTGAATTGTTCAGGCCTGAATATTCAAGACGAAATTCAATACTGAATTCATCAGAATTTAAATTTTGTTTATTTTTTTTCTTTTTTTTATAACAATTATAATACATTTCTGAGGAAACATAAAATTTGTTTAGAAATTTCGAAAAAGATAACTTTTTGATAAAAAGATTCGATAAATATATGGACGAAAATAGCGATATCATTAGAGATATGTTGAATTTTATCAAAAAATAACAAATATATGTATCATTATATATAATCAAGAATAATAATTGATTGCGGTAACTATGTAACCGATATCGTTTAATTTGAAGAACATTATGAGAGAGAAAGTGAAGTTTTTGATGTTATTATTTAATATAATATGTATTTTATTTTAATATTTAACAATATTACTTTGAAAATGTACCAATTTTTCAGTTTCTTCAGAAATAATGATTAGAATTAGAGCATATAATCGACAAAAACGTGTCATGTAGTCACAACAAAAACTCACATTTTTTAGTAACAAAACCGCAAGGCCAAAGTAAACCATGTTTCAGCAAATTTCTTTGAATTTATGCCGCAATTTTAATTTATTTTTTTCATGCTTGTTTAACTAACATCAAACCAAACAAGTTATGAGCTAATTTTGTCTTGAGTTTATTTATTTTTTTTATATATTTTTATTTTTGTGCAGTTATCAAAATGAAGAATTTAATGTTTTTGATTGCGTAGATGTCAATAACGTGTAGACCGACCACGTTAATGTCTAATTAAAAGTTGTTAACTTGAACATTTTGCAAACTTTTTAATTGGCAGTCGAAAATGTGAAAAAGAGTACAAAGTAAAAAAGAGAAGTACAGCGCACAAAGTAATGAGTTGAAGAAGTAACTAAAAACTGACAGATAAAATGAAGTATTTAAAAGTCGAGTAACTATTCTGCAATTTGTAACTAATTTTTAGACAAAAGAATACGAAACACAGGAAGACGATAAAAAGGCAAGAAATAATAAAAAAATTGCAAATTGTAAAAATAATAAATTGATTTCAAAATATTCAAACAAATGTAGCAGAGTTGCTGTTATTTGATTTGTCAAAAAACAAAAAAACAAAAAACGTACATAAAAATTCAATTTCTTCACGAAAAACACAGACAACAAAATGTTGCTTGCTGTTGCCAACATAAAGAAATAAATGAAAATATAGGGTACAACCAACCGACCAGCAGTGATATAAAATTTCAAGTGCAATTGTAAATGCGAATCCTTTCTTTGGCTTGGTGGGTTTTATTTTTATTTTTTTATTAAAAAAAAATACACAAAAACTGCACAATCCATAAAGAGCGCAAAATAACAGAAAAAATATTCAATAAAATTACGTTTCCTGGGATAAAAAAAAACACCACACAAAGAACGACATAACCCGACGTCGATATGAAAAACTGCCAACCATTACGTGCTACGTAAAAAGGCGGCAGTAAAACGTAAATGAACGTAAAACATATGGTTACAAATGACAGCAGTACAAACACCGTCAACCAACAAAAAACCAAAAAAATAAAATATAAAAACGGTGTCTTCACGAAATTGCAAAAACGTCGATTTAGCAATTTGAAGGCAGCGAGTTATGAGAAATACTGTAAAGAAATTTTTATATTTTTAAATAAATGTGATATTGAACTTCGAATTTATGCCACGCACTTCAAATATAAATGGTAACATATTTTTTTTGTTTTATAAAACGTAATTTTTCAGCGAAATTAGATAATTCAAAAGCTTTTTTAAAGATAAATTTCGATTGTCGTTTTTCAGAGCAATTCAGGGTGTGTGTGAAATCGACTAAATTACTGACTAAACAAAATTGAAGGATTTTTTTTTTCGATCACAATTTGGTAACAGGTAATTGTTAGAGTCAGGGTTGGCATATTTTATCCACTCTAAAAAATCAATCTGAATTTTGTTATCCACTTAAAAAATCCGTAATTTTACGACTTTCTTGGATTTTTTTATTTTATTGATTCCGTGCATTTTTGGGTTAAAGGCTAATAAAAAAAAAATCATTCGACAAAAAATTTAGCAATGTTCGAAATCACCATTCTCCAAAAGAAAAATATTCGACAAAAACAACAATGCTCGAAACTTTTCGAAAAATAACTTTTTACAAAATTTTTGGACGACAAAAACACACCAATGTTCGATGTCACCATTTTACAAAAAAATATTCGACAAAAACAAAAATCTTCGAAAATGTTCGAAAAAAATTGTTTAAAAAATGTTTGGACAAAAACACGCTATGTTCGAAATCAACGTTTTCCAAACATACAATATTCGACAATTTATTCGACAAAAACAACTATATTCGAATAAATGTTTTAAAAAAATGTTTGGTGAGAAAATTCACGCAATCTTTGATATCACCAATTTCCAAAAAAAAAACAATATTTTCAACAATGTTCGAAAAAAATTTAACTAAAATGTTTGACGAAAAAACACACCAATGTTCGAAATCATCAAAAACAACAATGTTTGAAAATTTCGCAATGTTCGAAATTATCATTTTCAAAAAAAAAATTATTTGACAAAACAACAATGTTCGAAAATTTTCGAAAAATAATTTTACAAAATTTTTGGACGACAAAAACACTCCAATGTTCGAAATCACCATTTTCCAAAAAAATATGCGACAAAAAAAACAATCATCAAAAATTTTCGAAAAAATTGTTTAAAAAATGTTTGTACAAAAACAACGCTATCTTCGAAATCACCATTTTCAAAACATACAATATTCGACAATTTATTCGACAAAAACAACAATGTTCGAAAAAAAATGTTGGACGAGAAAAACCTCGCAATGTCTGATATCACCAATTTCAAAAAAAAAAAATATTCGAGAAAAACAACAATGTTCGAAAATTTTCGAAAAAAAATTTAACTAAAATGTTTGACGAAAAAAACACAAATGTTCGAAATTATCAAAAAGAACAATGTTCGAAAAATTCGCAACGTTCGAAATCACCATTTTCCATAAAATTTATTCGACAAAAACAACAATGTTAGAAAATGTTCGAAAAAAAAACATAAATAACAAAAAATAAAAAAAAAATAAAATAGTTATTTTCTGAATTTCAAATGAAAAGTTATGTATATCAATTAAAATTCCAATTCGATTGCAATATATTTGCCTCTAAATATTGAATTTCGACTTACATATAGCGTATTTAGACTCATATATTTGGAAAACATATTGGAATATTGGTATTAGAAATGATTACGATCGAAAATAACTTAGAGAACATGTCGATTAATACTTTAAACATATCTGTGAATATGGAATAAGTTTTTTTAAGCATTTAATTATATTGAAAAACCAAAATATTGATGATTGCTTGCAGTGTAAATAAATCAAATGCAATTTAATGCGCTGCATTAGTGACAATTAACAAAAAAACTAGAAACCAGCGCCAACTTCACTCTGGTAACACTGTCGGTGCGCCGCCTGTCGAATGCCACTCTACATGCGTGGTTGCCGAATTTCTTGCGGTATCGCTCGCCCATTTAATACGCTTAACTGTGTCTAATTGCCTGCGAAAATTTCGATTGCTACCGCCAACATTTCATACTTAGTGTGCAGAGATTTACCAAATCTTTATGCATTTCGTTGCATAACTTAAATGTCAGTCAGTCAGTCGGCTCGACACGACTCCACTCGACTAGGCACTTTAACAATGTTGCGGGGGCAGCCGCGAAAGCAGTTTCCCCGGCTGCTTGTCAACAGATCCACACTTGTTCAATGTGACGCCGCAGAAAATTCAAATTTTTCAGGATTTTTTTCGGTTTTATATCTCTGGAGTGCAATATACAACAAGTGGGCCGAGGTGCGACGGACAAATTGCGACGGTACATGTTGGATGCACGCGTAGAGCATAAATGGCGAACCATCAGCATCATTAGAATGTTCCACTTGGCAGCAATTGAATGGGCTGTGACGAATCCCGAAACCGCAATAAATTTTAATAGTTCTGCTGTCAGTTTGTACAGTTTTGATGGTTTTTGGACTATTGACAGAGAGAGTGTACAACAGAAATAACAAAAAAAAAAAGAAATTACAAACGATGGCTGCATCATGCGCTACAAATTGTTGCCATGGCAGGAGCGACAGCAACAATTGTTCGACAAATGGTTAGTTAGTGGAATATTTGTGGATTTTACTATTTTTATTACTTTTTTTTGCAGAAGATAGAAATTGAATATTTCAAGTTGTACATTTTTGTGCAAATTGTTGCAAATTAAAGCAATTATCGAGGAATTGTTGAAATGTCTGTAACTCTGATAAATAACTATAGTCTTTAATATAATGTAAAGAGTATATTAACTTTGATCATCCGTTTTAAAGGAAAATTATGTTTTAGATCACCTCTAGTAGAAATTCAGCACCAAACTCTGTTGATTTAGAGAAATCTGACTTTTAATTTGTCTGTCTTTTTGTATGTTGTAATCACGATAACCGAAAAACAAGAAGAGCTAAATCAATGAAACTCTGAACTTAGATAACTTGTATACACTCGCCAGCTGATATTTAAAATGGGCGTGATTGTTGGTCCCATATATTTTATATTCTTAATTGTAAGGGCCGTTTTGACAATATCCAGTTAAGTGTTTTAATTCCATATAGTCTATGGGTTAAAGTGGCAGTTAGTGCTTAACTTAAGATGGTGAAAACGGCCCTAAATGTATTTATATTTTTTTAAATATTAAAATATTTTTAATAATTCAAATATAGTACCTTTTTATAGTACATTTAAATTATATGTTTGCGCCTCAATTTCCATCTGATAAAAACACATTTCGTATCGCACATATTTTATCTCGCATTTTATATTTCGCACACGACTGCAAATTGTCGCTAACGACGCAATGCCGTACGGTGTTCGTTCTTTTCTATTCTAACGTTCAAATATTCATGTTTAATTTTACGTAATTAACAAATATTTGCAACTCCATGTAATGAATAGTTGCACTAATTTTACAACAGCAACCCAACAGTTGTTGGTCTGCCTGTGACAACATTCAGCGCCAAACCCACTGCGCACATTTGTGCTGAATAAATATTGAATGAGTTTAATTAATTGCAAATTAGTCGAATATCGAGCACAGCAAATACGTAGCCAAATATTAGTACAAAAAATTTTTTAATTTTTAAAGCTACCCTAACAGAAATTGATACACGGGAGCTGTTCATGCGGAAACTGATCGTTAAAGTTATGTCTTAACCTTTGTTATGGTCGAAGACAAGCCAGAAGACCAACATAATCAGATAAAAATCGATGCAAGAAAAGATCGACCTGCTGATGTAAGAACGAGTTCGATCTGCGGGTACAAGAACAAGATCAAGATCGACCTGCCCATGCAAGAACAAGATCGACCTTCCGATGCAAGAACATGATCGACCTGGCGATGCAAGAACAAGATCGACTTGCCGATTCAAGAACAAGATCGACCTGGCGATGCAAGAACAAGATCGACCTACCGATGCAAGAACAAGATCGACTTGCCGATGCAAGAACAAGATCGACCTATCGATGCAAGAACAAGATCGACCAGGCGATGCAAGAACATGATCAACCTGGCGATGCAAGAACAAGTTCGACTTACCGATGCAAGAACAAGATCGATTTGCCGATGCAAGAACAAGTTCGACATGCTTATGCAAGAACAAGTTCGACATTTCGATGCAAGAACAAAATCGACCCTGTATGAACAAGATCCAGAACTAGAGCAAGAACAATACTAATATGTCTTGTTCTTGCATTTGCTCTTCGTTAGTCTACCCTAATAGAGAATACGAAATATTATATCATATCACATTGTGTTTTAGTGTTTTTATGATATACGAAAAAAAAACACTTAACTGTCTAATTTTACAAGTATTTTATAGTAGAAAAAATATATAAAACATTAAATTACAAGGCTGAAAAAAGTACCTTCACTGCAGTCATTCAACTTTTTCTACACCAATAAACCCGCAAAAATCAGCACAAATAAAAAAAACGAGTCTGAAGAGAACCACCGCGAAGAACAGCAAAACAATGGCATTATTAGCAAAAAATAAAACTATGTGAATTGTTATGGAAATTGAATACCAACGAACGCACTATAATGCCGCGAATAATAATAAAAAAATCACGTAAAAAAAAAAATCTAAAACCCAAGAAGAAACTGCTGTAAAATCATAGCAAAGGCAAAATGTGTAAAAATCTATAAGACGATGGAATATTTGAGAGAAGAAAAATATATGAAAGTCTTATTAAGTACTAAATATATTTGCCAAAAACATATTTTATGGGTTCAATGATTTGCATTGTTAGAAAATAATTTGACGATCTATTTTACAACACGTTCTTTTTTGTCAAGTTGTTATTGTTATCCTTGATGTGATTGTGAACATGATTGAATCAATAAAGTCAAGAGAACACAGACAAAAAATTATTTAATATTAAATATTTTAGTATAAATATGATTCATTTTTTCACAAATTTCTATTATATTATGCAAAATACATACTCGTGTGGTAATCATTCAACAAAATCAGCTGTAATGTTTGCAATTAAAATAGTTCGACTTCTGCCATTATAATATGTTTGCTACAATTACTACATAATCATGTTCTATTTTTATAAGCTGTTTGAAATGAACATTTAAACACATGCATAATTGATATTATTGATTATAGTTTCAAACAAATTTATAGTTATTAAAATAAAAAACATTATAATGCTAAATCAAATGTAATGCTTGCAATTAAAATAGTCTGACTGCTTTCATTATAATATGTTTGCTACAAAAATGGAATAATCATATTTTATTATTATAATTTGTTTGAATTGTGCATTTAAACACATATAGTTATTAAAATTAAACACGTGTAAAACATAATTCAAGTAAAATTCCAGACGTAATAGTTACAACAACTGTTTAAATATTTAAAACTCATAGTAAGTTTATAACAATTGATTGTTTTTATTAATTTTTAATGCTATTCATTAAACTTTAGCTTCTATTATTTTTTTAATACATATTATAAATGCATAAATGACAAAAACTAAACAAATTCGTCATTATTCCATGAATGAAAATAAATACAATTGTTGTCATTAGTTACTGTTGTTGCCGTTGCCATTGCTGCTGCTGTTGTAGAAGTTGCTGACATTAGTTTTTGTCTGTTGCTGCTGCCTGTGGACAACGTAACTACATAGCGCATTATTTTACATTGCATTCGTGGTATTTTATTTACATATATATGTAAAAACATTATTAAATTAATAAATAAAAATAATATGTATAGCTGACAAAATGTGCGCCACAGCCACAGCCACAGCGACAGCAAAAGGCAACAATTGCGAAAGGAAGAGTGACAGACAATGAGGCTATGAATAATAAGAAGGGTATTCAATTCATACAAATGCAATGTAAATTAATTACCAGATGACATTGGTAAATGGCACAGAGCGGCGGCGGCATTTATGACTTTTGAATTATTGGTTATTAGATTTTAATTTATTTTGTATATATTTATAAAAAAATAAAAATTTAAATTAAAGCGAATTTTAGAGAAAAAAGTTATAATCAAACATATGTATAATTAAATTAAGTTATATTATTTTGTGTTCTCCGATTCTTTAGTAAAGTTATTTTTATGCGATACAAATAAATGTCAGAATAAATCTATTTTTTGGACTATTTTGAAATTGATAATAATTTTAAATACGATTTTAAATGTGTTAACTATTTTTATTCTAGAAATAGATTCTGATATTTTGATTGCAATTTTATCAAAAAAAAATATATAAAAACATTTCGTAATTGGAAAAAAGTCTACAGTGAATATCGAATTATGTAGAATGATGTATGGTATAAGCAAAGTAGTAGTGTAGTTTTTTTTTATTTATTACACAAATTGCAGTACACACAAATAAATGATATACAATTTAAATATCTGAAGGTTTCCAAATCATTCTCAAGGTTTTAGCAATAAATATCATTTAACACAATATTAAAATAAACAAATAACTAAAAATTGAGTATTACAATTGTTTTATATTTTAATATGGCGTGAGCTTATTTTATGTTGTGGTTTTTAATTTTTATTTTTTTTTTTGTATTATTCTTTCTATAGCGCTTATTGATTGTTGCTGTCTAATTTAATAATTTTTTAGGCGTGAATAACGGGTAGTTTACTGATTACGTAATTTTTAATTTTATTTTATTTATTGTTGCTAGTTTTAGTTTTTTTTTATATATTAAAACTTTTATACGTTGTTAAACATTATTTGCGGTACGTGTTTAATGTGAGAAATGAGTAAATATTGTAAAACAATTAAAACAGCTGTAGCTACACTCACTACATAGAAGATAAAGCTAACTAAAGATTGTAATTCAAAAATATTTATTATTAAAAAAAAAGTAGAAGATATTAAATTTTAAAAATACATTCATAACGTTTTGGAATAAAAACAAAAAGCCTTTCACATCGGATTCTGATCAGAGGCATCTTATAATTCTCAGCAATGGTTACTATAACCATCAGTGTTCTCATTCTACTCCGATCGGAGTAGATCTACTCCATTTCATATCTATATTTAAAATCTACTCCTCTACTCCGGTAGTAGCATTTTCTACTCCTTTCTCATAATTTTCTACTCCCTTTGCAAAAATAGCTAACATTTTTTTAATATAATCTTGCGCCCCAAATAAATTGTCAATATTACAAATTTCATAATAACTATGATCAATCATCTATAAAATAAAAGTAACATTTTTGCCATGGTCTTTAAATTGTTATAATTAAATGTACGTTTGAATCAACTTTTATAAATTAAATTTTGAAAACACTATGTATATCATTGGGTGTTCCAGATACATATCTTTTAATTTATTTAAAATCTTATTTACTTACTCCTTTTTACATCAAATCGACTCCATTTTGCAATATTTTCAATTCTACTCCTTTTTACTCATTTCAATTTCCCAAATTTTTCAAATCTACTCCTTTTGCATTGGCGAAAACTGATAACCATCCAGAACCAATAGAGTACTTTTCCCCTCCCATATAGAATGATATAAGAATCAGTGTTCTCATTCTATTCCGATCGGAGTAGATCTACTCCATTTCATTTGTATTTTCAAAATCTACTGCTCTATTCCGATAGTAGCATTTTCTACTCCTTTCTCGCAATTCTCTACTCCATTTTACAGAAAGCTGCTTGCTTTGCAAAAATTGATTAATTTTTTTTTTTTTTTAATTAGATGAGAAAAATTTCTGTGCTCCCCAATAAACTGCCAATATTATATTTTTTCTAACAACTATGATCGATTATCTGTACTAATTTACATTGATAATAATACTGCATATATCTTTTTAATTTGATCAAAAATAATTATTAAAAATGTCAACATTTTATTTTTTAAATTCTCAAAAAAGCATTATTTGCAGAATGAATATATTTCAAATATGGTATAAACTCTGTTAAATTTAAAGAAAAACAAAAAACAATAATAGTCAGATGTTATCTAGATGAAATTTTAGAATTCCGAATTTTGAAAATGATGAATTTGTGCGAATTACGTTGGACGAATTATGTAGAGTTTCAGAAAAAAACACATTTATTATTTCAACTTTTGAATCTTTGCTCTACAGAAGGTTTGCAAAACTATTCTGCAGATTGTTAGTAGGTAATTTAAAGGCATATTTTATAAACTTGTTGACCGCATTATTTTGTAATATTTGCCACAGAATAAAACTCACTGCGACTGCATATAATTAATATGAATTCATTGCGCCAAATCTGAGCAGGAGTCAAATGCGCGAGCCTCCAAGTTTTTTTGGCCATAATCCAGTTGTTTATCGATTCATATCCGTTGGAGGGTTGGAAAGAAATGCGATAAGTATGAATGCAGCTGTATTTCAGAGACTGTAAATGAATGCAAGTGCACAGACAACTAGAGAATCTAAATGCGCCAAATGTGACAATATCTTTCTGCAAAGGGCTGCAATTTGGCCCCCAGTGGTTACAGAGCCCAGCGTCTGTTAGTTTTTGTAACCAGGCTGCCAGACAAACAATGTAAGAGGTAACCTATAAAAACCACAAACATGAGCTAGACAAGATTTTAGAGCTGTTCATTGTAATGGCTCTTAACTTTGACATTGAGCGATATCAAACATAATATAAAAACCTGCTTTTGGGCCCACGGCAAATGTTGACTTTGGGAGTAACAAATATTTTTTATATTTTTATTTAATCATTTAATACTTGTTATTTTCAACCATTTATATAGTATATTTTATTTGCAAATTTATATCACAGATAATTTTATTTATAATTTGTTCTAAATTTAGTTCGTATTTTCTTCAAATTTTATTTGAAATGTATTTAAATTATTGGTTAGAATGACTCGTATGTTTTATCAAAAACCACTTATCGCACAACAGCACAGCGCAACTGGTTTCAAATGTTTATCTAGGTATTTTTTTTTATAACTTCTTATCTTAAAATTGTTTTAATTAGTTTTAAGCAAACACAATTTGGTTCTTATGGTTTTTGGCTCCCTTGCGGTGCCTCAAATACCCTCCTCCGAGCGCCCAATTATAATCAATTAGTTACCTTGGTATTTGCATTGAGCTTTTGGAACCTATGCGTATTTCGGTGTGTGTGTCTCTATAATTAATTTGTTGCATTTAAAAACAGATTTAGGTGTATATTTTCGAAAACATGCCCCACATTTTGGAGCCCACTTTGATGAGGGTTTTGATTGACGACCAGAGGCCACATGCAGCAGTCACGCATTATGCGTGTTTTGTGTGTGTGGCGCTAATTGATCCAATATATTTGTGGATTTTTATATTTTAAATAATAAGTGAAGTTGCCAGCTGAATATGGACAAATGTTGAAAAATGATTTTCTGTTTTATAATTTTTGTATTTTTTAATCAATGTATTAAAACTATCCACAGTTTGATACTTAAATCGCATGATACAAAATTTTGTCATGCCCTATCTATTGTGTTGCTGTCAAATGCACTCCTGTGACTAGCTGTCCGAATAATATCCGAAAATGTGGTACCATTTTTTCTATAAATATTATTTTTGCTTCTGCATTATATTTTACTTTTGGGTTTTCACTTTTTTCGTGCAGTTTTTGATTAAAGTTCAAAATGAAATTATTTGTTTTGCCGGCCTGATTCCGGATTAAAATTTTACTATGACCTTAGATCCGGGTTCATATTCCACTCTGATCGTAGTAGATTTACTCCATTCAATATGAATAACATGACATTTTTAATCAGATTCCTTATTTAAAATCACGCACGTCTTACCAGAAAGAACTAAATTTACACTCGGGTACATTTTGAATTAGGAACTGCTGTGGCTGCCTATCATTATCAGATTTGAAGTCAGAAAATCCGGATCTGGCAATGATATAGTCCGGAACTAAATTTCCACTCGGATACTTAAAAACTACAATATTTTGCAAAATCTTCAATTCTACTCCATTTTACTCATTTCTACTTCTTTAATTTTTTGAATCACTGGTCCATTTCTACCTTTGAAACTAATACTTTTGAACTAGAAAAAAGTAGCTTTTTTTTTATTGACACTTACCATCTTTTGCATTTTTTGAGGCTTGCATGCCTGTCGTTGTTGTTGTTGTCGTGTGACAGGAAGTGTCAGCTCCACCAGCTGAGAGGCTTCTCTCCATTGAGCAATGCATTCGCTGCAAACCAACTGCAACGCAATCAAAACCAAAAAAAATATTGTAAAACAAAAAAAAAATCAAGTCCACTTTAAAGAAAGTTAGCACAAAAACCACACAATGCAACACTGACAGCACTTGTAAAATGCAACTTTATCACTTTTATCTTTCAATTAATTTTTGTATTTTTACTGGACTTCTTTTGTTTGCTGACACGAAATACACGAAGCAGAATCCATCAAAATCAGCGATAAATAAATACAAATAAGAAAAACGCTAGACAGCAAAAACGACGTAACATGTGTTGGTTGGTGGCAGCGCGAGAGAGTACGAGTAAAACGAGTTTACGTCAAAAATATAAACAGCACATATGCGCGCTCTTTCACACCAATGTTGGACGCCGCAATTGTCGAAGCAGGACAGCAAGTGTCAGCTGTCAAATGAAGAGGACTCTTCAAAATGACATTTCGTAGGCAGGAGCAATGCAAATTGTTTAAACTTATTTTACAATTTACTTTTTATTGGTTTTTTCATATTTTAACACAATTTATGCACACTTTTATTACAAATTTACATCGATAAGTTTATTTGTCAAACACAAAAGTTACACTGTAACACTGACGGACGACGCACAAAGCAAAAGTTGCGCTGAATGTTGTGACAAAAAGGGATTTGGAGAAAAAAAAACCAATTGCTTCGCTATTAAAAATTGAAATTCTTTTTGTATATTTTTTGTCACATTTAATTTACACTGGCACACAATTTTATTGAACTATGAATTTTTCTTTTATTAAATTGTATATTGCACACTTTTCAGCTGTGTAAACAACAAATTAGTTGATTTAATTTGCAATAATTTGAGGACACGATGTGCAGAAACGACGTACGCGGCCATTAAACAAGAGAACTGAACTGCGGTGTTAAGTTGGCTGCAATTGCCGTGTTTCTTTTGCGTGAGAGCGCAGCGAAAAGTAAGAGTGACAGTTCAATTTGACAGTTGTCAAAGTGATGGTAACCACCCTGTGGTACTTTTGAGAGAATTGTCAAAAGTCCACTTCGAAAATCGAGTGAACATGTTGAGGAGAACTGTCAAAAGTCCAATTCGAAATCGTTCGTGGTTTCGGTCTATACTTATTACTGAGTTGGTATAAATAATTGATAATTCGCGGTGCATGACTGTGAATTGTGGTTTGTGTCTCAAATATTTAAACTGTGAATATTTATGAATTGAAAAACTGAATTTTTTGTGAAAGTTAAAAATAAAATTTAATGTTTAGTGAACAATTAAATATTTAATGAAAATTTGAATTTTTAGTGATAAATTGCTTTATGCAATTTTCACTAAAAAAATTCCATTTTTCACTAAAAATTCCATTTTTCACTAAAAAAAATTAAATGTTCACTAAAAATTCAGATTAAATTATTAACGAAAAGTTATATTTTTTAACTTTTTTTAACCAAAAATTTAAATTTTTAATAAAAATTTAAGAAAATTATTGTTTTGGTAAATATTAAAAAACAATGAATACTAGAAAAAATTCAATTTTTTACTAAAAACAATTTTTTCAAATATATATTTTTTTCACTAAAAAAGTTTCATACCAAAAATTTTAGATTTTTCTAAAAATTTAAATTGCTAAATAAATTTAAATAAAATATTCACCAATTTTTAAAAAAATACATTTTTTGTTTGAAATTAAAATTGAAGTTGTTACGAAATATTGAATTTATTTTTTTATTAATAATTAAAATTTTCTACAAAAAGTGAAATATATTAATTTCTGATACAGAAATATGATTGCTGTTGCTTAGCACATATACACAGAAAAATAAAACTCGTAAATATAACAAAAAATATACATCAATACAATTAAAATTTTGCTGAAACTGAGCCGACTAAATTATTAACTGCATTAGCGTACACATCCTTCAAATTAGCAATCGCATTTGCTGGCAACAGCTGTTTTCACGACGCGCTGATGGTGTGTATATTCGCTTAATTTGGTGTGTGTATTCGCTTAAAGTGGTGTGAAATGTAAAAAAAATATTTTTTTTTATTTATATTTTTTGTTAATTATAAATTATTAATTATAATTATAAATTATTTTTTAAAATTTTTAATTATTTTTATTTACTCACTCTTTGTTGTTCGATGTTAGAATCACGTGCACACGTAACCAATAGAGCTATATATAGTGAAAGGAAATTAAACACAAATAACAGAGAAAATATCAAAGTTGAAGTCATTCGCACAATGTGCCGAAAAACGACCCTACGAACCGAATAGGCAAGCACGCGTCCATCAAACGAATGTAAAATAATATCGGCTGCAAAGTTGTAGTTGCTTTAAAACTGTGAAGAATCTGTAAAACTGTAGTGTCTTTAAAACTGTGTAGTTTGTGAATTCGGTTGGTGTGTATGCTGTATATATACATATACACCAACCCATAGCATATACACCAACCGCAATTTTTTAGTAACTACGATTAGCAAATGTGTTCACTGAATTACTGAATTTCATTGCTGGACTAATTAATGACATGCAATTAATATCTGTTGCTATATTTACGTCGATTATTTTTTTCTGTGTAGCATCTATTCTATGTCTGAAGACTGCACTGGCTTTTCATAATTTTTGTATTTATTTCTAATTCCAAAATTGATGTTGCTCGCTTTTGTGCGTTTTCTAATTTCGCTGCTGTGATTATTTCCTATTTGTTTATTTTATTTTTTGTGATTTTTTTAGTTCAAATACGTTTAATGGCTGTTTACAACAATTAACATGCAGCAGACAGGCAGCTAGTTGATGAACGTGGCGCTAATTTTTTACCGCACTGCGTTGCATTTAGTGTTTAATATTTATGGCACACGTGCTATGTGCTCTGACTGCTGGCTGCTGTTTCGGGAGTCGTCTTCAACTATTCAAATGCACAAAATTGAATGTGAAGTTTAATTTAATTTAAAACACTTTAATGTTATTGCATAATTAGTGAATTTCGTTTGTACGTCACGAACGACTTTTACTTTCTGTGATTAAAATTTATGTTTTATTTTATAGGCTGCGTACTTTGAGCGGCAGAGGCACAGAGCCATGTGCGTGCCGCTACAGAGGATGCGTAGTGAGCTAAAAAATAAATAATAGAAATAAAAAAACCGCAAATTTTTGAAAAATTTTGTCAAAATTTGCAACTGATCTCAAGGCTGTGTAGACCAAAAACAATTTGGATTCAACCACCCACCAACGGCACATGTGGGACAGCAAAACACAGCGCTTTGTTTTGCTTTGATTCGCTTTGATTTGTGGGACGCAGCATCTTTGGACTGGCCCACTGACTCACTTCGTGGTGGCGTTGCTGATGACAACTGCACAAAAGACTTTATTTGTTGAAATTTAATTTTTTTCATGTGCTGAGTTTTTTTTTATTTAATCGCAGCGCCACATTGAGAGAAAGTGTGGCTCTAAAGCGGTCGCCCCGTATGTGCCGAAGGTGTTAATTGTTTTTGCTGTAATTGTGTAATTTTTTTATGCTAATTTGGTGGCAAAATTTGCGCTCTTTAAGGCAGCCAATGAATGGGGCTGGTCTAGAAATGTCACAAAACTGATTTTGCGTCAGCTGATGCTTTATTATGTAATATTTATTTGTTTAGTTTTTTTCTATTTTTTATCTTTTTTAGATTTCAATAATTCAATTTTAATGCACAGTAAATAAAGCTCGCACTTGACTGTGGGCGAATGTGCTGACAAGTGCGTATTTTGAACTTTGGTAGAGAGTGTTTTTTTTTTATTTTGTTTAGCAGTTATTTGTATTGAACTAATTTATGATGAGCCATAGATAATAATAAAATAAAATAAAGAAATTCAATATTCAAAAATCCATTTGAAATAAAATTCATCTTTCAGAAAATTCAGAATTATAAAAATCAACCCATTCGAACAAAATGTAAAAACATTACTCCCTATAAAACATCCCAGACTAAATATGTGGCAGGTTCAGGGCAGTTAAGAAATATTTTTCTAAAGATTTCTAGCAGACAAATGCGGAGTTTGTATTATAAGCTGTCTGTTTTCTGCTCGTTCCAAAAATATGCTGTGAATCTGTTATTCAAATTCCACAAAACTTCCTAAGGTATTCCACTTATCTGCCTGTTTGCCGGAAATATGCCCGAAACATGACTTAAAAATGACAAAATTTTTGTCTATGTTTTTGATTTTTAAAATTTTAAAAATTAATTTAAAATATTTTTTTCAGAAATATTTCCCACTTTTGCCTTGAACCTATTTGGATTTAGTGAATGTAATTTTGGTTCTGGTTGATTTATTTATTGTAATAGATATATACCAAAACCCAAAAAGCTTTTTAAGGGCACAATCTCAAAAAGTTAAAATTTTTTTTAATAATTCAATCTTTAGTGAAAATTCGAATTTTTAGTAAAAATTGAATTTTTAGTAAAAATTGAATTTCTGGTGAAAAATTTAATTTTTAGTGAAAAATTTAATTTTTAATGAAAAATTTAATTTTTAATGAAAAATTTAATTTTTAATGAAAATATTAATTTTTAGTAAAAAATTGAATTTTTAGTGAAAATTTGAATTTTTAGTAAAAATTTTAATTTTCAGTGAAAAATTGAATTTTTAGTGAAAAATTGAATTTTTAGTGAAAAATTAAATTTGTAGTGAAAAATTACATTTTTAGTGAAAAATTGAATTTTTAGTGAAAAATTGAATTTTTAGTGAAAAATTTAGTGAAAAATTGAATTTTTAGTGAAAAATTGAATTTTTAGTGAAAAATTGAATTTTTAGTGAAAAATTGAATTTTTAGTGAAAAATTGAAACTTTAATTAGTGAAAAATTGAATTTATAGTGAAAAATTGAATTTTTAGTGAAAAATTGAAATTGTAGTGATAATTGAATTTTTAGTGAAAAATTTAATTTTTAGTGAAAACTTGAATTTTTAGTGAAAAATTGAATTTTCAGTGAAAAATTGAATTTTTAGTGAAAAATTGAATTTTCAGTGAAAAATTGAATTTTTAGTGAAAAATTGAATTTTCAGTGAAAAATTGAATTTTTAGTGAAAAATTAAATTTTTAGTGAAAAATTGAATTTTAAATGAAAAATTGAATTTTTAGTGAAAATTGAATTTTTTTATTGAAAAATTTAATTTTTAGTGAAAAATTGTATTTTAGTGAAAAATTGAATTTTTAGTGAAAAATTGAACTTTTAGTGAAAAATTGAATTTTAAGTGAAAAATTGAATTTTTAGTGAAAAATTGAATTTTTAGTGAAAAATTGAATTTTTAGTGAAAAATTGATTTTTTAGTGAAAAATTGAATTTTTAGTGAAAAATGGAATTTTTAGTGAAAAATTGAATTTTTAGTGAAAAATTGAATTTTAAGTGAAAAATGGAAATTGTAGTGAAAAATTGAATTTTTAGTGAAAAATTGAATTTTTAGCGAAAATTGAATTTTTAGTGAAAAATTTAATTTTTAGTGAAAAATTTAATTTTTAGTGAAAAATTGAATTTTAAGTGAAAAATTGAATTTTTAGTGAAAATTTGAATTTTAAGTGAAAAATTGAATTTTTAGCGAATATTGAATTTTTAATGAAAAATTGAATTTTTAGTGAAAAATTTAATTTTTTAGTGAAAAATTGAATTTTTTTTAGTGAAAAATAGATATTTAGTGAAAACTTGAATTTTTAGTGAGAAATTGAAATTGTAGTGAAAAATTGAATTTTTAGTGAAAAATTGAATTTTTAGTGAAAAATTGAATTTTAAGTGAAAAATGGAAATTGTAGTGAAAAATTGAATTTTTAGTAAAAAATTGAATTTTTAGCAAAAATTGAATTTTTAATGAAAAATTGAATTTTTAGTGAAAAATTGAATTTTTAGTGAAAAATTTAACTTTTAGTGAAAAATTGAATTTTTAGTGAAAAATTGAATTTTCAGTGATTGCTTAGCTATATAAAGATTTTTGTAAAGCATTATTGAAATTTTGAAATGTAGCTGTTGATGTTTACAACGATGATTTAAAAGTAATAAAATTAAACAGTTAATATAATTCAAATGAGTTGAAATTAAATAAAAGATCTTTAAACATTACGCATTTTTATTATGCTATAAAATAAAATTGTTCTAAAGAAAGCAAACAAATGATTGTGGTCTCTGCAGCAGCACGTTTACTGCTTAAGTCTTTTGTTTTAGTGACTGCGCGTTCGCTGCGTAAGTCTTTCGTTTATTAACACTTTTAATGCGCGTTTGCTGTTTTATGCTGCAGCTAATTAAGGAAAAATAATTAATTGAAAAACGCAAAAAGTTAGAAAAAATGAGCGCGCACAAGAACAAATTACAAAAAATAAATTAAAAAAAAAAACTAAGTAAAAGTCAATGTCCTTTATATCTAATTGCTGCGTATGTCTTTTTTCCTGCTAAACAAGTAACTTTGATTTTGTTTGCTGCTGCTTTTTATATTATCGCTTTGTTGTATGTTATTTTTATAAATCCGATGCTGCAACAGTTTGCCGCAGGCATCGCAAAACTGGCTGCAAAAACTTGTCTGTCGTTGAAATGCATTTTTGCCGGCTGGTCGTGCGACTTTTATGCAATGTCAAGTTCAAGCGCGTATTTTTATTTATTTTTTATTTGCGTTCCAAATAGGCGGCGGCGATGGCAAAGCATAGAAATTGTACGCATTTATGCTGTTTGCGTTTTTAGCAAATTAAACAACAGCAAAGATGAGAGAAAATATTTAAAAAAAAATAAAAATGAAATTTACAAAGTTTACAAAGCCGCACTGACCTAATTTCCAGATGCTTTTTGTTCTAATGACCAATGTGTGTTAGTCTGGCTGTCTGTCTGTCAGTCTTGAAGTAGGCTCATTTGCATCTCAAACTTGTTTACTTTCATTCGCTGCGCAGGCTGCAGCAAATGCAGCGCCACAACCTGTGCAACGTGGTACAACATTTAAAAAAAACGAAGCAGAAAAATCTCTAAAACTGACTGCATTAGAATAAAGATAACCTGCGCTTGGCATGACCTAAATAACTAAATTGTAGCAAAGGTAAAATACACATAAAATAAGAAATATTTAAATAAACTGCATTTGCTATGGTTAAAATCTCTTCGGCTGCAGTTTCTCTTTCGCTGGCATCATCCAATAACAAAAATAAAAAAATTAATAATAAAAAATAAAACACCCAATCAAGTCAAACATGTTTGCACCGTAGAATTTTGCAGGTTTCCGAGGAAATTGTCTTTGTATGGCTTTGCAATAATGTTGCTGCTAAGAAACTTCTTGTGGTTTGCACTGTACAAATAACATCTTCTACCTGCGGTCAATGACACGTAGCACACGCAGTGCAAATTGTTACTTTGGTTGGGTTGCATCTTGTCTGATGCTGGACTGAACTGAACTGGACAGCAACAGCAGCAAAGGGACTCGCGTCAATTGCCAAAGACAACCGAACACAGATAGCCAAATTGCAGGCACGCAATTAAAATGCAATTTATACAAATAAATATAACTAATTACCAAGCACTTACATCAAATTTTACTATTTGATAATTGTTCTTCGAATTCTTCTACACATTAGCATAAATTATTTTGTATTACTAGACTCGATTTTTAATCGACTTTCGTCATTACATAAAACATTAATCTATATTTTATAAGGCGAATATATAATTCTGAAAATCAAATGAACAGAAAATTATCCGCACTTAGAAAATTACAAGTCTTGCAAACTAATGTAAATGAATAATACTGTCCTCCTTTTTATGTAGTTAAAGTTGGAGCAAATATTGTAAAATATGCTTTTATGTGTGAAAATCGTTGTTTGCGAGAAATATGCAAAAGAAATTTAAAATACTACTAAAAATAACAAATTTTATTAATAAAAAAGTTATTATTTAATGGAAAAAAGAATACTAATAACGCATTTTTTGTAGCACCATGTATCCTCTTTAAACCCCCATTTAAGAAAATAAATTACGACTCTTGGTGTAAAAATTATAAATACTAGATTGAATAAAGGTAACCTTTTTTACTTGTTAAATTTAAATTTGCAAAATTTACAAATTAAAAAATTGGGTTTTAAAAATATAAAAACAACTTTTTTTCCAGTAAGTAATAAAGTATTTTATTCCCTTTTTTTTAATACAACCAAATTATTAATTTAAATTTAGAGTTTAATTTACTTTCATAAATATGAGATTATTTAATTTGGGCTTTATTACACCAAGAGTAAATTGTGTTTTAAATTACGGATTCTAGAAATTTGGTGCTATTTTATTTATAAGTATTTATTTTTGAAGATTTTACTACATAATGTAGTAATTGCTTGCTTCACAGTACTAAATTTGTAAGGTCATCAGAAAGAAGTTATTACTAATAGGAGTTATAGCTTGCAGTATTTGACATAAATATATAAAGAAATTTGAATGAAAATGGGAATTTTGACATGTGATATTAAAAAATCGGAAGCCGATATCAGGATAGTATTTTTTTTTTGTATTTTGACCACGTAACCACTTTGTGGCAACTTAAGTGGTAGTCACACAATTGCCATTAAATTGTTTGTTCTAAATCATGCGAAAAATACTTATTTGCCACCCAATTGCCAGCTAAAAAGCCCCGGGGCGAGGCTTAGGTGCCACAAATTCTGATCCATTCAAGTATCGGTTCATCTATTTGAACATGAACTGTAATTGCAGTTTTGAAGTCTATAAGTACGATATTGGAAAAAGTAAGTTTAGAGATATTTGCGTTTAAAGTTTTTGAATGTCCGTATCTCATAAAGTAATGCACCGAAATTATTGATTTAAATTTTTGATTAAAATTTGAACTTTTGGCTTTATTATTCATTTTTAAAATTTGTTTTAATGCTATTTTTTCACCTAATAGCAACAAAGTTAACTCGGCCTATATTTTATATTTTTGCGTACGTTCCATACATGTTCTTATTCACCGCTTTGGAACTAAACATAATGAGTTTGTCGAGCGGTGGTTGCTTGGGTAGTGATCCAAAATAAATTAGTGCGAATCAAGAATATTAATTGCAGTCTTTTGCATAAATATAAAAAGAAATGATGTGAATATATCAAATTGGAATAAAAATTGGAATTTTCGACGTGTTTCAAACAATTTGGATTCATTTTTGAGTATTTCAATGTTAATGGAACCTAAAATAAATGAATTAATATGGAAATCAATTCATTAATGTGATGAATTTATTCATAAATATTATGAATTTTTGCACCAACAACCAGATTCATCATATTGATACCGCTGTTCAATAAATGATATATTGATGAATACATTCGTTATATATTTATGAAATTATTCGTACATCATAGTGAAGAACGATATATTCAATACAATAAATTTTAATCGTCATATTGATGAATTTGTTCATAATATTTATGAATATAATATTTTTTTACTATTTTTTTATAGAACACAATTCGAAAAACTAGTGTTGTTGTAAACATTTTATTTAAAAAATAAAAGAAAAAAAAATTCAAAAAAAAACATTTTTTTTTAAAAAAAAACGAAAAAAAAAAATTCAAAAATTTCGAAATTTTTTTTTTTTTTTAATTTCGAAAAAACAATTTTTCGAAAAAAATTCATCAATATTATGTACATTTTTTCTGTTTAGGGTAAATTTCTACTATGGATCACATCATTGTCCTGTCTTTTCATAATGGTGGGAATCGGTCTTTTCTAATTTTTTTTTTAATAGTTCTTCGATAATATTTCTTATTAAGAATAATTAAAACCGTTTCTATAGCTGTATTGAAATTTGTATAATGTGAATTGAAGAAAAAACAAGTAGAAAATTTATTTGTTCCCGGAAAAATCTTTCACTCGGACAGACTTGACACAGCAATAAAATAAATTCTGTAGATGATCAACAAAGTCGTTTTATTTTTTATTTTTAAAGGGTCATCTTCGCATTATGTACAACACATACCTTCGCATGCGTCGCTGTCTGCAACAGGGCAGCGACTGCAGCAGCAGCAACGCAAACAAAGCCGCTGTCTGACTGCGCCGACGCAGCCAAAGCGACTGCGTATAAAAGCGCTGCAACCAAACGATTTCAATCAGTTTCAGCCGTGAGCTGATAGTGACTACAACGCCGAACACTTGAGCGCTTCTTGCATTTGGATAAAAATAATAAAAATAAAACAACTTCTGCTGCTTCTTCTATTTTTTATTTTATTTTATTAACATCTAAAAATATAACAAACGAAATGCGTTCTTTGTGCGGTTTAATGTTGTCCATGCTGTTGCTGGTGGCCTCAACTCAGGCGGGTCTCGTGCATCGGCATCATCGCGAAGTGCAGCACGAGCTGGATGTTGCTGCGCCTGCGCAGGAGGCGTTGCTGAAAGAGGCAGCAGTTGCCGAGTTGCAGTCAGAGCCGTTGCCACCTGTTTTGAACGAAGATGCCGCCTTGGAGACGGCAGCCATTGCCGAGGACATTGCGCAGTTCACCGAGCAGGAACAAAAGCTGCGCGCCATCGATGCGGTCATTGAGGCAGAGCGCGAGCAGGAAGCGCAACTGTTGCAGGCGGAAATCAAGGAGGCAGTGCAGGCGGAGAATCAGGAGCTGCTGGCGGAGGTGGCGCAGCTGAACGAAGAACAGCAGCCACTCGCCGAAATTCAGCAGCCAGCCAAGACGTTGTTGCTGGAGACAGATACGCCCGCTTTGATTCCAGTGGTTGTTGTAGTCGATGAGGTGCCGGCAGCACCAGCAGAGCCTGCAGTACAAGAGCCAGAAACTGTAGTCGTTGAAGAGCAACAGTTGCCGCAATTAAAGACATTAGTAGCTGCTGCTGCTGAGGAACAACCTGTCGCCGTTTTGGTAGCCGCCGAAGAAGTACCTGTCGCTGAAGTCCAGCAGTCCTTGGTCGATCCCGTGCCCAGCGTGCGCCAGGCCACACCTGCCACACCCACACAAACCAGCACCCAGCAGAACTTCGTGCAGCAGCTGATACAACCCATCGGCCAGTTCATCAGTCAATTCACCGGCGGCCAGGCGCCGCAGCAAGCACCGGCCGCACCTATCCCCGCTATTGCCTCTTCGGACGATTCTACTGCCAACGTTGTCGCCATCACACCAGCAGCTGCCACCACCACTGCGCCCGTCAACCCAATACTCAATCCCATCACCTTCTCCCAGCAGGCGGTGCAGAATGCCGCTCAGTCCGCCGTCAATGCCACCACGCAAGCGTTCCAGGGGCTACAACAGTTCGCCAACAATCTGGGCACCACCTTTCAGAACACGCTCTCCAGCCTGGGCGGTCAACAGACTCAGCTGAGCACCGCCGACTCGACGACCCTGCGTCCGCCAGGCCCCATTCAAGCGTTGGTCAACAACTTCATCGGCGGCAATCCACAGCAACAGCAGCCAACACCCGTCGCCGCCGCTCAGCAAGCTGGTCCACTGCAAGGTTTCCTCAACTTCTTCCAGGGACGGCCACAAGGTGCCGCCGCACCGGCCGCCGCTGCTGTGCAACCGCCCAAGGAAGAGACACCCGCGGCTGTGCAGCCGCCCAAGGAGGAAGTTGCACCCGCCGTTGCTGAAGAGGTCGCCGACAAACTGGAGGAAGCTGAAATCGCCACGAATGAGGTACGCAGCAGCGCCGAAATTGTTGACGAACAGGTGCAGGATTCGTTTGAGGAGTCACAGCCCGAGGAGCTGATTGTGGTGAACGACGACGCCGATGCCGAGTCGCAACCGGAGTCAGAGGTCGCTGCATAGAAGGTGCTGCCACTTAAGGGGTTGCCATAGTTTTAAGTTCTCATTATGCCAGAATTTCATCCTTAGTTCTTGGGTCGCTCGCACTGACGACCGCTGCCATAGGTGTCGCCATGACTCGTATTATTTAGGAATTCATTGACTCATAAATTATTTATTCTGATCATGTATTTATTTTCAATAAAATATTAAAGAAAAAAACCTTTTTAAATCCAGGGCGTTTTAATGGTGGACACTTTTTTGAATAATGGGATTTTTACTATTAATATTTTTTGACTTTCATTTAAATAATTCATAAAAAATTCAAATTTTCACAAAAAATTCAAATTTGCAATAAAAAGTTCATTTCAATTAAAAACTCAAATTTAAACTAAAAATTCAAATTTTCGCAAAAATTAAATTTTTAACTAAAAATTAAAGTTTGAACTAAATATTCAATTTTTCTCTAAAAATTCAAATTTTTACTTAAATTTCCTATTTTTTACTAAAAATCAATTTTTCACTAAAAATTCAATTTTTCACAAAAATTCAATTCTTCACTAAAAATTCAATTCTTCACTAAAAATTAAAATTTTAACCATAAATTAAATTTTAACTAAAAATTAAATTGGGAGCTAAAAATTCAAATTTTCTCCAAAAATTCAAATTTTTTACTAAAAATCAATTTCTCACTAAAAAAAAATCATTTTTTCACTAAAAATTCAATTTTTCACTTCAAATCATATTTTCACTAAAATTCAAATTTTCACTAAAATTCAAATTTTCACTAAAATTCAAATTTTCACTAAAATTCAAATTTTCACTAAAATTCAAATTTTCACTAAAATTTTATTTTTTCACTAAAAACTAAAAATTAAATTTTTCACCAAAAATTAAATTTTACACTACAATGTCCATTTTTCACTAGAAATTCATTTTTTCATTAAAAATTCAATTTTTCACTAGAAATTCACTTTTTCTTTAAAAATTCGATTTTTCACTAAAAATTCAATTTTTCACTAAAAATTCAATTTTTCACTAGGAATTCAATTTTTTACTAAAAATTCAATTTTTCACTAAAAATTCAATTTTACACTAAAAATTCAATTTTTCACTAAAAATTCAATTTTTCACTTAAAATTCAATTTTTCACTAGAAATTCAATTATTCACAAAAAATTCAATTTTTCACTAACAATTCAATTTTTCACTAAAAATTTAATTTTTCACTAGAAATTCAATTATTCACTAAAAATTCAATTTCCACTAGAAATTCAATTATTCACTAAAAATTCAATTTTCAGTAGAAATTCAATTTTTCACTAAAAATAAATTTTTCACTAAAAAATCATTTTTTTCATTAAAATCAAATTTTCACTAAAAATCAAATTTTCACTAAAATTCAACTTTTCACTAAAATTTTAATTTTTCACTAAAAATTCAATTTTTCACTAGAAATTCAATTTTTCACTAAAAACTCAATTTTTCAATAAAAATTCAATTTTTTACTAAAAATTCAATTTTTCACTAAAAATTCAATTTTTCACTAAAAATTCAATTTTTCACTAAAAATTCAATTTTTCACTAAAAAAAAGTCCATTTTAATTAAAAATTGAAATTTTAAGTAAAAATTCAAATTTTCGCTAAAAATTCAATTTTTACCACAATTCAATTTTTTCATTTCAATTTTAATTTTCACTAAAAATTCCATTTTTTTTTTTAATTTCATTAAAAAAATTAAATTTTTCACAAAATAAAAATTCAATTTTTCACTAGAATTAAAATTTTCACTTAAATCTAAATTTCATAATAAAATCCCTATTTTTTTTTTGCTTGAAAATGAAAAATATAATTTATATGAAAATATTTTTTTTATCACAAATTTTCTTTAACTTGTATTCTTGACGTCCCTGATGTAATTCACACGCTATTCATAGCATAAATTAACAAACAATTTAAATTAATAATCAATTTATTTATTTTTAATAGTTTCTTATAGAATAAGGTGGTTTAGAGCAGGTAGATATACATATAAAGTTATACAAAACTTATTAGAAATTACCATAATGTCTGTCCGCTGCATAGAACAGTACCAAACTCAAGTGGTCTTTAGCAACTTAATTATATTTGATTATGATGAGTATGGAAATAATGAGGATCACGTGAAAAAAATGTATGATGCGCGCGTTTTTTAATTTATAATAACTAAATTTACTTTATACAATTAAAATTAAACTTAAAATGAATTAATTTGTTGGAGAAACATATCAGTCTTAAAGGCAAATGGAATTCACTTTAATTGAAAAAAAAAACATATTTTATAATAAATTAAACGAATTACAACTCTTTAAATAAATTATTCTGTATTTAATGTATGTGCGAAAATCGTATAGTTTTAAATAATAGCAAATATAAATGTGATTTAAATAATAATTTAATTGATTTAGTAACAAATTGTAAGACCTTATAATTTATAGTATGTATTATGTGGTTTTAAGAGGATAAATGCAATGAAAAAGTTCCTATGAATTATATATGTTTTTTAATATAACAGAATCAGCAATTAAAATGAAATGTTTATATAATAATAGTTAGAATTTGTTACTAAATGACTGAATACATTTATTTATTTTTAATTTCAAAACAGTTTTGTAATGGCTATGCAACTTTTAATAAATAGAAGCACTTTTAGCATGGGTTTTCGTCTTATGGTTACACAAGTCTTTGGGTTTTGTTGGGATTAATTTAAGCTTTAAATTGTTTTATTAATACAATGCGAGTATAATTTATGTTTTTTGTACACTCAGAAAATAAATTCATATAAGATGCCTTGTAAAAATTATTCTTGGGCCATAATAGAGTACTGATTATTGAATTTTTTGCTAGTTATAACAAGACCAGTTACACGACCAACATAATCAGAACATTTCTACCATATTAAGGTAAATTTCAACTAGGATTTTACCACTATTCGATGTAGAAAACATATTTTCATATATACTCAACAAAAATTTAATAGTATTCCATGGTATTTTGTGGTATTTAATAATATTTTCATATGGATATCCGATCGATGATTAATATAAAATTCGTTCTGATTTGAATCATTCTGCAGTTACTTAACGATTTTATGAAAAATGGTTCGAAATGTTCCACTTTAAGCATTTTTATTCCCTACAACTATGAGGTACAGGGTATGGAAAGGTATACACTGAGAAAATGACTGTTTTAAAAATAAATAAAAATGTATTGAAAATAAATACATTTGTCTTTAATTTACGTTCAAACGCAAATGTATTTGTTTTTACTACATTGATGTAGTTGTTTTTGTATGAGAAATAACTACATAATTACTGCATATCTATACACAAATTTAATACATTTGTATTAAAAATCCTAAACTTTGTCTTTATTTATACGTCCTGAAATATGTAGAAAAATTACTACATATACCTTTAATTTTACTATAAAATGTAGGTATTTTGCTTAGCTGTGATAATTAATATTAAAAAAAATCATATTTATATAAAAAAAAATTAATAATCCAGAAAATTATATAACCGAATATTAAAAAAATGTTTATTAACAAAAATAAGGCACAAGAATTATAAATCTGAAAACTATTTAATTGTATAGTACATAAACAACTAAAGAGCGTTACCCAAAACTACAAGAAAATAAACATATATAAATATATAAATATATAAATATATAAATATATAAATATATAAATATATAAATATATAAATATATAAATATATAAATATATAAATATATAAATATATAAATATATAAATATATAAATATATAAATATATAAATATATAAATATATAAATATATAAATATATAAATATATAAATATATAAATATATAAATATATAAATATATAAATATATAAATATATAAATATATAAATATATAAATATATAAATATATAAATATATAAATATATAAATATATAAATATATAAATATATAAATATATAAATATATAAATATATAAATATATAAATATATAAATATATAAATATATAAATATATAAATATATAAATATATAAATATATAAATATATAAATATATAAATATATAAATATATAAATATATAAATATATAAATATATAAATATATAAATATATAAATATATAAATATATAAATATATAAATATATAAATATATAAATATATAAATATATAAATATATAAATATATAAATATATAAATATATAAATATATAAATATATAAATATATAAATATATAAATATATAAATATATAAATATATAAATATATAAATATATAAATATATAAATATATAAATATATAAATATATAAATATATAAATATATAAATATATAAATATATAAATATATAAATATATAAATATATAAATATATAAATATATAAATATATAAATATATAAATATATAAATATATAAATATATAAATATATAAATATATAAATATATAAATATATAAATATATAAATATATAAATATATAAATATATAAATATATAAATATATAAATATATAAATATATAAATATATAAATATATAAATATATAAATATATAAATATATAAATATATAAATATATAAATATATAAATATATAAATATATAAATATATAAATATATAAATATATAAATATATAAATATATAAATATATAAATATATAAATATATAAATATATAAATATATAAATATATAAATATATAAATATATAAATATATAAATATATAAATATATAAATATATAAATATATAAATATATAAATATATAAATATATAAATATATAAATATATAAATATATAAATATATAAATATATAAATATATAAATATATAAATATATAAATATATAAATATATAAATATATAAATATATAAATATATAAATATATAAATATATAAATATATAAATATATAAATATATAAATATATAAATATATAAATATATAAATATATAAATATATAAATATATAAATATATAAATATATAAATATATAAATATATAAATATATAAATATATAAATATATAAATATATAAATATATAAATATATAAATATATAAATATATAAATATATAAATATATAAATATATAAATATATAAATATATAAATATATAAATATATAAATATATAAATATATAAATATATAAATATATAAATATATAAATATATAAATATATAAATATATAAATATATAAATATATAAATATATAAATATATAAATATATAAATATATAAATATATAAATATATAAATATATAAATATATAAATATATAAATATATAAATATATAAATATATAAATATATAAATATATAAATATATAAATATATAAATATATAAATAAATAAATATATAAATATATAAATATATAAATATATAAATATATAAATATATAAATATATAAATATATAAATATATAAATATATAAATATATAAATATATAAATATATAAATATATAAATATATAAATATATAAATATATAAATATATAAATATATAAATATATAAATAAATAAATAAATAAATAAATAAATAAATAAATAAATAAGTAAAATATTTTCCTGATTATGAGATGGAAGCACCACTATTCATCATCACGTCTGACGACTCAAAGAAATGGCAAGCACTTATGTGTTGCTTTTGAGTTGGACCACATATGAACAATACGTGTGCCAATATCGCGCAACAGAAAATTTCAAATCGTTGAGTTACTTATACTTATTTGGCCATTGCAACCCTTGATGGGGTTCAGTCATAGAGTTACCAACTTTAATTTTCGCTTTTTTAATTGCAAAACTAACCTGATTCAACGAGAAATCTAATGAGTTGTCAACACTAGTTTTCTGCCGCCAAATCATTCGTTCGGTTGTGGTTTATACCTGCTACCTCAGCAGTCGACAGTTAAAAAGTGCAGAAAACGTAGACACCATACAGTTTCTATACTATGTAGAAATAGAATTTTTAATACAATGAGTTGGTAAATTATCTTAAATAAATACAAATGTATTTAAAAACGATATTGCCTATGAAAAACTCTCACCCGCCGTTCGGATTCGGCAATAAACTGTAGGTCCCACCACTTTGAGTACAAATATAACACGCACAGCTTAAAATGGTGAGAGAGCTCGGCCGAAGTTCTATACAGGACTGTAGCGCCAAACTATATTATTTAAAAATGATCAAAATGTAGTAGAAATGCATTTTTTAAAACAAAGACATAATGTAGTATAATTTACTACAGTAAATTTTTCGGTGTATATATTTTTGATTGGCATCACTACCCGAGGCCGTTTAGACATCTCGGTCTTTCTGTTTATCTGTCCGACTACACGATAACTTGACAAATACTGTTCAGAAAATTTGGTTTCAATTTGTTTTAGTCAAAAAATGGTTCTGTGTACGGAAATGAGCCAAATCGGTCAACGAACACGCCCACCTTCCATATAAGTTACTTTAGGAACAAATAGCTTGAAAATTATTATAAATATATTTTGAAAATTTAAAACATAATGTTAGAATTCACCTAAAAATATGTATTCCAAAAATCGGTGTGATCCGCCAACATTTGATTTTTTTTCATTATTTACCGATTTTTTATTATTATTTTAACGTTTTTATTTACGTTTTTTTATAATTATAAATACTGTAGTAAATTATACTACATGTGTGTCTTTGTTTGGGAAAAAATTGTAGTTTTACTACATTTTGATGGTTTTTAAATACATTTGTATTTATTTAAAACCATACATTGTAGTCGAAATTCGATTTCTACATGGTACAGAAACTGTGAGGTGTATTCGTTTTCTACACTTTTTAATTATATGAAGTTCATGCAAATACACGACAGACGACAGTAATTAGTAAGTAGGTGGCTGGCAACGGAACCCATTTCGTATGCTACAAATGCACATAGTCGCCGGAGGACTCTGTGGAGGTAGCAGGTACAATCATAAACAATGCATTCGAACGAATGACTTGACGGCAAAAAACTAGTGTTGACAACTCATAGGGTTTCTCGCTGAATCTGATTAGTTTTGGAAATAAAAATCGAAAATTTAATTTGGTAACTCTATGACCGAACCCCAGCATAGGTTGCAATGGCCAGATAAGTATAAGTAACTCAACGATTTGAAATTTTCTGTTGCGCGATATTGGCACACGTATTGTTCATATGTGGTCCAACTCAAAAGCGACACTAAAGTGCTTGCCATTTCTTTGAGTCGTCAGAACTGATGATGCTTAGTGGTCCATCTTTCATATTCATCATCAGGAGAATATTTCTCTTATAAAGTATATGTATATTTTTTTTAAGTAATAGGTACCACACTTTAGTTTTATTTGTACGTTGTTTCATATTTATAAATATTGTTTTTATTTTTTTTGTTAATAAAAATATTTCATATTAGTTTCATCCCGAATCAATAAAAAATTGTGTTTTTTTTTTTGTAAAATATAAAAAAAAAATCTGATATTAATTATTAAAACAAAATAAAATAAAAATAGAATGTAGTAAAATTAAAAGCATATGTCGTCGTTGTAGAACGAAAAGTCATCAAATACATTTTCAAAATGCCAAATATTCATTTACAAAAATCTTCATATATCTGTCAATTTTTAATCGATGAGCTCAATTTGAATACCAAATGATAAGAAAATGTAAATCTATCAATTGATATTTCAACTTAAAAAATGCGTCAATTACTTTTTATAATATTAATCAACAAACTCGAAATAAATATATTTGGTGACTTTTCGTTCTACAACGACGATGTATTAATTTTTTATATATTTTAGAAAGTATACGTAAAGACAAAATCTAGTTATGCATTGAAATTATGTAGCTATTTTCCACAATAAAACAACTACATCAATGTAGTAAAAACAAATACATTTGCTTTTGGACGTAAATCAAATTTATTTTAAGTTATTTAAAAACATTTTTATTTATTTTTAATAGAGTATTTTTTTCGGTGTACTATTTTCTTTCTTATTAAGTTTTTATAAAAATTTTAAAATAACTTAAAAAATATTTAAATTATTTCATAATACATTTTTTTCAAGATTTTGTAATTTTTTGTCGTATAATGATATATAACTCTCGTTTTAATTAACCGATTTCAATAATTTAAAAAGTGTTACAAAACTACGTGTGTTACCCAGAAATATCGTAACGTAGATAATGAATTTTCAAATAATTTTGCACAAAGATGTGGACATTTCAAAAATCGAAGCGATATAAGATTCTGTAAATGAGGATATTCATTGTTTTTTTCATGATTATCCAAAAATATAGGGACATTTTTATATGAAAATTTGAGTTTTTATTAAAATTGTAGCACAGTGTACACACAGAAAAAATAGCCTCAAATCCGATTGAAATTGGTCAATAGGACAATTATTGATTTAATAGTATACAAATAATAAATCTTTTCATATAAACTCAATGGCAATATTATAGTATTTTCTAGTATTTAATGGTATTTTCCGATTAATATAATAATTTATCCTATTGACTATTTTTAATAGTAAAAAACTATTATTTATATAGTATTTTTTTCTGGGTGTAGTTAATATGTTATGTGCTATAGAAATTGTAACATATGAAAATATTTTCAAACATCACACGCGAATTATAAAAAAATTATGTATGGGATACCAATAGAGAAAATCATGTTGAGTATTGTTATTTAATAGTAAAAACTTTTGAAATAATATTAATAACTATGAATTGTATGTTATATTTTTCTGAGTGTATACTGTATTAAACAGAAATGACATCAATGAACACAATGCATAATGTTTAATGAGTACTAGAAGAAGATGGGGGAAGGGCCTTTAAACAGGATGATAAACTTTCTATGTGCCATCCTATTTTATGAGGACCCCGGATATAGTATAGAATATGCATAAATATATATGTGGGGTGATTTATGGTATTTTGGATTAGGCATATATGTATGTATATGTAAATATATATGTATGTGTGTGTATATGAAGCCATTTTGAGTATGATTAACATAGTTTCTAGTTTTTGATTTGATTTGATTTTGGAAATATATCTTGTTATTTTATTTAGCTACTTAAATAGGCTTTAATAAGTGTTTGGAAATTTAGCAATATTTAATTTAGATTGTTGTATAGTAGTTGATAAATAAGTTTGTTTTTACTTAGTGATGATGTTAATGATGATAATGTCAAAGGTCATTTGGTAGGATGGAGTTGCTTGTGATAATAGTTTTGTTTTTTTTTTTTGGTTTTCTTTTTGTTCTTCTTAGTAAGAGGTACTGTTTTGAATTGATAGTAGAAATAGTGTTTGTTCATTTTTCTTCATATAATATATAACATTTAATGCATATGCAATCTAGAGACTAAATCAAATGAAGCATATTATGGTAATGCGTTTTTTTTTTTTAATTTTTTTATTAATACATATAGTTAATACGTAGGCTTATGTTTTACATTTATATCAAAAAAAAAAAAGGCAAAAACATTTAGGAGCTTGGATTAAGTTTTATGTTTTTCGGTTTTACCTAATATGTCTCACATTCTTTTAGTGACTCTTATTTTCTTTCAATTTTTACTATTCAGTGATACAAATATATATTTCTCTCTTTCATTCGTTATTTATTTGCCATATTTGCGTAATTGTTTTAAGCCATTTTATTCATATTTTTGTATATAGTATTCAGATATATTTATATGTATTGCTATTGAACATATTTTTATTATTGAGAAAACATTAATAAGTCTATATTTGGATATATGAAAAATTCAACATAATTAAAACCTTATTTTTTATATGTATTAAAATGAGTGATAATAAAATAACATATAATATTTAAATTATCATCTAAAAATATTTGATTTTAGAAAATGAAATTTATTTAAAATAACCAAAAATTAAAAATAAAATACCTAAAACGAGCGCTACTTAGTTTGAATATGAAATATACATCTTCGTATTAGAAATAAGTTTTCTTACAATTAAAACTAAAATTTATTATTTTTTTCTTTTTTTGGTATTTTATTTTTTTCAATAATGTTTACCTTAAATCTATTAAATGCATGACTGATGATGATCATTTTTTGATAATATGTACACGAGATGAACTAATTTAAATAACCCAAAACACTCTTCTTCGTTTATGTGACCGACATTTATATTGTATTTTATTTCTAGAAGTATTGAATATAATCTATTTTTGGTTTAAATGTTATTTTATCTGTAAGATACTTACATGGCGTTATATTTATATAGGGTATCTTTTATTTTAAGCAAAAGGCAAAGCAATATTTGAATGCATATTTTTTATTTTTGCTGTTCTTTTGCGGAATTTAATGCTTTCTTTTTGCTTTTATGTCACTAAATTAAAACATTTATGATTTTTTTCTTTAGTCTAAACGCTTTATTTATATATTAAGCATATGTAATAATTAATTTTATTAAAAAAATTTAACAAATATTTTTGCGGCTACTTCAATTTGAGAAATGAATTTAATTCTCAATTATGCGCTGAAGACTATATACTTATGAGATATCTTAATTATATACTTATGTGTATTCAAAAGTGTTTTCTCAAGTGTATACTCAAGTGTATCATCAAGTGTATCTTCCTGTGTATTCTCAAATGTATATTCAATTGTATTCACAAGTTTAGTGTCAAGTGTATCCTGAAGCGTTTTTTCACGTGTATTTTCAAGTGAAACACCAGTGTGTTCTCAAGTAATATTTTAGCTGTATTTTCATTTTCAAGAATGTTCTTACATTAATTCTCAAGTTGTTACACAAATGTGTTCTCAGCTATATTCACAAGTCGCCCTCAAATGTATTCACAAGTGTATTTTAATGTCTATATCCAAGTGTATTTATAAGTGCATCCGCAAGGGTATTCTCTACTAATTTCTCAATTGCATCTTTAAATGTAATCCCAAGTGTACTCTCAATTGTAAACACAAATGAATTTTCAGGTTCCACATCAACATTTGGAGGAATAATACAGATTCTATGCATAAAACGCATTTTATTGCTTTGCTGTTCTAATCATAATCTCAATGGCAGTCTTTGTAACATATTCCAAACAAATAATATGCTTAATACTTATAACATCTGATTACACTAGATAACAAATGGACAACTTTTTTAATTATCCACGATCTTAGTATGATTTTCCGATGGATTTCAATATTCTAATCACTACCTCATACTCAGTTTTTCCAGATTGCCACAAGTTTTTACGTAATACAAATTACGTAATACAAATATATGTCAATTTTCGTATTTTACTACATATTTTGGACTTTAACATTTTACAGATTTGAGTTATCGATCCAATTTCTTTTATATTCCTCTGAGAATACTTAAGGTAATATTTTGAAATTCACGAAATTCGGATTTATATGACCAATATTATGATCAGTTAAACACAAAAAATATTGATTTAAGGTGTACCTATTATTCTACCTATTATAAATGATTATCATAATTAAATAAAAGTTCATATCTTAAATCAGACTTGATCTATAATTCTTTGCGTTTGTCTGGTTAAAACTTTGGTCAGATCAATTTGTAGTTTTTTTCTAAATTATAGCTGAAGTATTCTCAATAGAATACAAAATAAATGTGATCGAAAACTCAAATCTTTAAAAAGTTATAGATCAAAATATGTAGAAAACACGAGAATTGCCATATATTCGTTGTACGTAATAACTCAAAAACTTGTGGCAATCTGAGAAAACTGAGTATGAGGTAGTGATTCGAATCTTGACGTCCATAGGAAAATCATACTTAGATCGCGTTTTTTTTTTGTTGTGTTGTGTTATTGATATTTAAAAATATATTATGTATAATACATTACTCATAATGTATGATTAGCTAATGCATAATATTTCGTCGCTAAAGAAGTAAAACTCACCAAATACATTTAAAAATTTAAAATAATTGATTTACAAGAAATTCTAAAATTCACTTTTGATCGAAGGGCAAATATTTAACCACAAAGATCGTTTAAATTCGTACGATATACTGAAATGAATTCAATGTGTTCAAAATAGTTAAAACTCATCAAATACATTTCAAAAATTAAAATAATTGAGTTACAAAAATTTCTGAAATTCACTTTCGATTGAAAGGCAAATATTTAACCACAAATATCGGTTAAATTCGTTAGACATACTAAAATAGGTTTAAATTATAGAATACAATATTGAAACAGCAACTTTGATCGGAAGATGTTCGGAATATCTGATAATTTCTGATCGATCCAAAATAATAATGTCGAATAGAATTTCATCTGAAATAATAAACTGTTTTGCAAAAAATGTACGCTAAACTAGTCTAGAATTTTCTTGGATTATTTGCGGCTTATTTCAGGCAAAGACACAGATAAATGGAAGATTTTTTTTAATTTAAAAAGCAGTTTCCGGGCATATTTTGTGGTTAGACTGAAAATAGACAGATTTTAAAACATCGCATTGCAGAAACTTTTAGACAATTTAAGTCAGTAGAGTAAATATTTAACTTCCAAAAATATGCTTTTATATTCCATATATCTGCTATTCCTTTATCTTCCTATAAGCTACCTTTAGGCTGCCATCTACATTTTTGTTTTATGGGAGATAACAATATCCGTCTTTTTATCCCGAAAACCTGACGAACATCTGATGATTTTTTGCTTTAAAGCTTCTGTGTTCATTTGCCTGTTGCGCGCCTGATACCCGCCTGATGTCTGCCGTATGTTTTGTAAGGGAACCCCGAGACATCATTTTTCGAAAATTTCGGGAATATTTTCAATAAACACACAGGTAAATGGAAGTTTTTGGAAAGCGTATAGAAGGTTATTACATTCTGCGGAATTTAATGGTCTAATTGACGGAAACTGCCAGGCACAAATTCTGTACTGCTTTGAGTCAGATTTCTGGCGTATTTTGACAACTTTTTTGTTTCACCATCGTTATATTTCTCCATCGTTTCTGTATCGTTTCGAATTAACTATTCTTTTTTTATCAATATCTTGGATACCGAATTATTTTACTCCCACAAGAACTAAAAATCAAGTAACTAAATTTTGTAATTCACTTTCGCTTATCGTTTAAATCTCTGGTCTGGGGTCGTTTTACTTCTACAACAACGATATGTCATATTACTCTCCAATGCTGCTTTTGAAAAATACCACTCTTTAAGTACACACTATTCTTAAACTATTTAACTTTTTACACTATCGTTTTACTCTCAAAATATAGTTTCCTAATAATAAGAATAATTGAACTTGATTAAGCGCAAGGAAAAAGTTTCGTTATAATAAGAAACATTTTTCCTTGAAATTCTCCTTGTTTTAAGAAACAAGTTTACTTTAAATAAGAAAAATGTTATTTGATGTCAAATATAATTTGCTACATATTAAGAAACTGTTTTTGAGAGTAAGCATTACATCTGTCTGCTTCTTTATTCATTGCTCTCTATCCGTTGCAACTACTGATAAATCATGATTTATAAATTTGTCTCCGTGCGATGCGTTGTGGCACGTTGCTGCTGCTGTATATGTTGCTGCTGCTGCACATGCTGTTTTGGCTCCGCTGCTGCTGTTGTTGCTGCCCCTTCCGTTGTTACAACTGCTGTCGTCGCCGCATCGTTGCTGATGACGCGTACTCGTTCGCCTTTGCCTGGACCCACGCCGCTGCCTGTAAAGAGTTTCGATTGCCTCAGCGACTTCGGTAGTTGCTGCTGCTGTGACGTTGACGTCGCCAACATGGCAATGTTGTTGCAACTGTTGCGCGCATTCGCCTGCTGTCGTGAATTCCGAATGGACCATTCGTTCTGCTTGAGCAAAAACTGTTTTACGTTATACTCCATCTGCGCAATGTCTACGTGCTGCGTCGTCGTATGCAGCTCCGCCTTGATGGCCAGACTTCGATCGGAGTCACTGGGATAGTATTTGTAGTTGAGTATATCACAAGTAGGTGGCGCTACAGACGTTTGAACTGCATCGGCAGTAACCGCAGCGGAGTCGGGTGTGTTGTACGCAATGGGCAGACCCGAACGTCCGGTGCGTCGATAGTACGTATTGCAGTTGCTAATGCTGTTGCTCTGACTATTGCTCACATGACTCTCAATGGTTTTCGCTTGCTCTGATTGCTCTTGCTGCTGCTCTGCGTAACCGTTTGTCTGCAGCTGCGGCGTCGTCTTGTAGCCCGAGTCCATGGACAGCTTTTCCATGGATACCGCATCGTACTGCTCTAAGTTGCTGTAATTGGCTGCGGGCGACTGTTGCTCTTGCTGCTCTTTTTGCTCTTGTTGCTGTTGTTGCTCCAACTGCTGCGAATTGTTTTGCACCCACTCAGCGACGCGACTCAGTTGCTGTCGTCGCAACAAAACGCTCTCCTGAAAGTCCAGCGCCTCGCTGATTGAGCTCGACTGTGTGCATGACTTGGAGTTTTGTGAGTTCTTGCAGCTAGAAGCACCACCACCTCCACCGCCAACGCCATTTTGATGCAGCATCTCATAGTTGAGCGATGCTTTAAGCAGCTGTTGCTGCTGCTCGTTGCTCAGTAGCAATTTGTACGGCTGCTCGAGATAGCTGTTCGTTAGTTTTCGATCGATATCCTGTTCGGCTGCCGTATACTCAAGCGCATCCACATTGTTAGCGTCGTCGTGCACAACGACAACGGGACAGAGTGGATCGATCGTTGCTGCGAGCAACTCAGAGTCTACTGTGTTCTCGAGTGTGCTCTCGCCATTGCACTCGCTATTTGCCAATTGGGGCTCAAGTGTTTGTGCTGTCGCTATTGGCAACAGCTGCGGATTGTTGTTGACAACATGATTCTGTTGCTCTTGCTCTTGACACTGCTCCAAATTAACCAATTGCTCACAGATAACCTCATCGCCGGATGTTGTTTTATTTGTTTCTTGGGGCGCATTTGCATTCGAATTGATGATGTCCTTGGTGTCGTCCAGCTCTTCATCTAGAAAGCGTTCGCGTCTCGTGTAGATGACCGGAGTCAGCGCCTCGATGGACTCAATGTTGTCGAGTAGCACATTGCTCTGGCCATTCGGTTGGATGCGCATGGCGCAAAGACGCGGTCCGCGGTGTTTTGGATTTTCAGCCTTAAAAATAAAAAAAATATTATTTATAAAGAATAACAATAATCAAAAAATAAATTCGAAATGTTAATTCAAGAGCATTGAATTTTTGATTTTCTTTTTTCATAATGAAATCGTTAAGGCGAATTTACACGATAGAGAAAATAGCTAGAGATAGAGCAAAAAATCTCATATAGTTGTGTAAACACTACATAGAGCTCCACGGTAGGGAGCTCTACGTTAGATTTTTTCTCTATCTCTAGCTAATTTCTCTATCGTGTATTCGAGCCTTTAGAGATAAGAAATAACTATTAACTTCCATTGTCATTTGCTTTTCACTGAGAGTTATTGGTTTTCATTGAAATAGAGGTGTTTGGTTAAGAGATATTTTTGAGTTTAAAAAATAAATGTGTTTTATTGAGAGTTATATGAAATCCATTATGTTTTAAAGGTTTTTGGTTAATGGTTGTTAGTAGACAGAAAATTAAATTTTTTGTTGTTGCAGAAATTGTTTGGAGAAACATAAAATTTATTGTTGGATAATGCAGATTTCGAACAATGCGTTGTTATTGTCGTCCAACATTTTTTTTCGTAATTTTTCAAACATTATTGTTTTTGGCAATTTTTTTAACATAATTTTATTTTTACAAATTTTTTGAACATTGTTGTTTTTGTCGATTTTTTTTTTTCAACATTTTTTTTTAATTTTTCGAACGTTGTTGGTTTTTCGAATAAAATTATTTGGAAAATGCCGATTTCGAACACTGCGTTGTTACTGTCGTCCAAAATTTGTTAACCAAAATTTTTTTTTTTTTAATTTTTCGAACATTTTGTTTTTATCGAAAGTTTTTGAAAATGGTAATTTCGACTATTGCCTTGTTTTTGTTGTCCCCAAAATTATTTCGAACATTATTGTTTTTGTCGAATAATTGTTTTTTCGAAAATGCTGTTTTTTACATTGCGTTGATTATTTTACATTTTTTTCGAACATTGCTGTTTTTGCAGAACAAAAATTTTTCAACAATATTTTTGTTGTTCGAAAATTTTCAAACATTGTTCTTTTGTCGACATTGCGTTGATTATTTTACATTTTTTTCGAACATTGCTGTTTTTGCAGAACAAAAATTTTTCAACAATATTTTTGTTGTTCGAAAATTTTCAAACATTGTTCTTTTGTCGAATGTGGGTTTTTGGAAAATTTCGTTTTTGAGCATTGCCTTGTTTTTGTTGTCCCCAAAAATGTTTGGAACAATGTTGTTTTTGTCTACTATTTTTTTATATAATAATTTCATACATTGCGTTGTTTTTGTCGTCCAATTTTTATTCGAAATTTTCGAACGTTGTTGTTTTTTCGAATAAAATTATTTGGGAAATGGTGTTTCCGAACATTGTTTTGTTTTCATCGCCCAAAAAAAAAATTAACAATAGTTATTTTCGAAAATTTTCGAACATTCTTGTTTTTGTCGACCAAAGATTGATTACTTAATTATTTTTTTTTTTCGATTTAGTGTTTTATTTATATATATAAACCCAAATTTTGAATCAAAAGTTACCATCGGTCATGGTCCAGATGGAGGGATCTAGAAAAGGGAATCATCTGAAAAGAGAATTGTGCATCAACGTTTCTCAGCTATTAAAAATTAATAATGAGAAACATATTTTGTTAACCTTTATATCTCTCGCTCTCTCAAACCTGACTGAAAATTTTCAAAAAAATTATGTTTTTCACAGTTCTTGGTTTTTCACTGATTTATTTCATAAATTTTATTTAGAGAGAATTATTCAGAATAATCAAAAAATGTTAACCTTTATCTCTGTCCTCTGGAAATAACCCATTAGAAATTTAAGGATTGGCCAGAAATTTGAATTAGAAAAGAGACCAAGTTTTCCGTGATTCATGAGCTCTAAAAAACGGATTTAAAACTGTTTTCAGAGCTCTCCAAATTATTAGAAACCTAAACCAACAGCATTAAAATTGTTTCTGAGCGCTCAGAATATTGATCTACATTGATCTAAATTGATCTAAAATTAATCTAAATTCGTTATAATCCAGCCCTTTTAGTTTTGATTATTGAATCGATTTAACAGTTGATGGAACCGAATGCGTTGGTTGGCGCAACAAATTATTAAATTTTAATTTTACCTTAATTGTCTTTATTAGATTCCTATTGAAGTTCTCAAACATTTTGGCGCCCTCACAGCTGCTCGTCTTGCTCCACAAACTGTTGATGCTGCCCGAGATGTTGGTTCGCGCCAGCGGCTTCGTCGTGTTGCTGCCGCATGCGCTGGGCGTCTGCTTCGCCAGTTGTTCCTGCTCACACTGTACGGTGCCGCTGAGCAACGGTTTTGCCTCGTCCTCCGCATCTTCGTGCAGTGAGTCCTGCATTTGTTGCTGTTGCAGCAGTTGCTGATGCGGCGACACATCGTGCAACTTTGGCGCATGCGTGGCTTCATATTTGCTGCGTAATTCCAGCAAATCGAGCGCTGTGCCGCCGCCATCAATAAATCTACGTTGATATCCGCCGCCCCCACCACCTGCATCGCGTGTGCTTTGCGGCGTGCCGCACGGCTCCAAAATGTACTTCGTGGCAGTGTCGCTGCTATAGCTCGGCTGATACTGATTGAGCGCATGCACCGAAGGAGCATTCGCAGCATAGTTGTATTTGTGAGCGCCGCCATTTTGCAGCAGCGCACCGCTGCCGGCAGTGCGTTCGCATAACCGATGATGGCCGAGTATCGGATTCACCATTAGATCGTCACGTTTCGCGGGCGTGAACAATTTATCGACATCGTTCAGATCGGAGACGGAGCTCTTTGTCTCCGAGATGACCGAGTCACTCGACTTGACCAGCTTCATCAGATAGGGGCTGTTGGTGCGCGACGGCGAATTCAGGTTGCTGTTGCAGCGCAGACACAGCGCGGCAGCGGTGAGCGGCTCGTTGAGATTCGTGTTTGGGTTCGTGTGTGTGGCGTAGGGCGTTTGTGTGGCCACCGAATAAGAGCGCGAGACATCGGCGAGCACGGTGAGATCTTTGTGGGCGCACTGGCAGGTATCACAATGCTTGACCTCGCTGGCCTTCAGCTCTTCCTCGAGAAATTTGGCCATGATCGAGGGTGAAATCATATCGTGCTCGGTGTTGATGTTGTTGTGATTATTGTTGTTGTTAATGTTGTTGTTGTTATTATTATTGTTGTTGTTGTGATGATGGCTGCTGTTGATGCTGCTCATGCTATTGCTTGTGTTGTTGGCGAGTGTGTTTGTTGTTGCTGTTGCATTATTAGTATTATTGTTGTTGTTGTTGTTGTTGCTGTTATTGTTGTGGTGCAGATTGAGCGTCGAATTGCTGTTGGCTTTGCCATCTAAGTAGAAAAGAAAAAAATTAAAAAAAAATTCACAATTAAAAAAAACAAATAAAATATGCAGAAAAACTGCAAATTTTAATTGCTTTTAAAATGAAATTTAATGCGCAGCTAATTGAATTTTTCCCACAGTTTTAATTTCATTATTTATTATCGATGATAATGTCGACGTAAAGAATCAGCGTTCAAATTAATTCAACATAAAAAATATAAAAAAGTTGTGCAAAAATAAATTATTCAACGAAATAAATTAACTGTTTTCAATGAATTTTATGAGTTGTGTAAAATTTTTAAATAAATAAATCAAATTTAATTAAATTAAATCCTTAATATGTTGTTGCCAAGTCTATAATTATGCCATTTTATATTAAGTTCTTCTTAATGGTTTTTTCACATTTAAAATGCGCTTAAAATTTCAATTCATTGCCACAATATAGTTTTTTTAATTGAAACATTAATAATTATTTTTTAACCGATAAATTATGAAGGAATTTACATTATTTGTCGTCCCAAAAAAATGCATATTTGCGTCCAAACGTATTTGATTTTTACTACATTGATGTAGTGGTTTTTGTATGGCAAACTACTACATAAATTTACTACATTTCCATACAATTGGTATGAAAAATAACTAGATTTTTATATCATTATATATGTAGATAAATTAGTAAGTACATCTTGTCTTTATTAAAACTACATTATGTATTTATTTAAATGTACAAATATTACTACACATGCATTTTTTACTACAATATGTTCTTATTTAAAATTGAAAAATATTTATTCTCCTAAAAACTTACAAATAGTATTTTTTGTACATTTTTTAAATTTTTTATTTTTTTATTTCAGTAAAAAACAAATTTTGGAAATTTTTAAAAATTTATTTTATTGAACTTTATATTCTAGTTTTATGTTTTTAAATTGAGTAAAGTTTAACCAATACAAATTAAATATTGGATAAAAAAAATCAATGAGGAGAGTTTTCAATAAATTCTATTATGCGAAATTGAACCGCCGGGTACTAAAAATTCGTATTTGAGTACTGAAATTGACAATTTCAAATTAAACGTAAATTACTAAGTACCCAAACGCAATTAACTAAAAATATTTGTGAGAGTTTTTTTAGAGTGCTGGTGTCCTTTGTACTTTTTTATTTAGACGGTATGTTTTGAAATACAAACGGGATTTGCAAATAATTTAATATCGTTTAAATGGTGCTCAGTTAATGTTCCAATTACGATATTAGGGTAAAGTGGGAAACATTTTCTGGGTTAAAGTGGCAAACGTCATTTACGCAATGGATGTTGTAATTTTAGTGAAAATATTGTGTTATATGAATTATTTAATTGGTATAGCCAAGACTTCAAACTTCAATCGTGGATACAAACCAATGAAAAGTAACAATTTGACTTCACACAGAAAAAATATTCTTCAATATGATGAATTTATTCATAAATGTTATGAATTTTTTACCAACTACCAGATTCATCATATTGATACCACCGTTTATTAAATGACATATTAATGAATGCATTCATTATATATATGAACAAAATATTCAATACAATGAATTTGAAATGTCATATTGATGAATTTTTTCATAATATTTTTCAAAAAAAAAAAAAAAAAATTATAAAATAATTCGAAAAAAAAGTGTTGTAAAAATTTTATTTAAAAAACTAGATGGACCCGTGCACGACTCGTGCCAAGATTTTGTGAATTCATAGATATAAAGCGATTTTATTAATATAAAAAAACAATATTATTATTTTTTATATCAGGGGCCCGTGCTTCGCTGTGGAAGTTTTTATTGGTTTTATAAATGTAGTAACCAAATAATAATTCTCCGCCAAAACAACTTTTCTCAAAAACAATTCAGAGAGTAGAATATTTCGCCGTAAAATTCTTCCCAGTAGAAATCTTCGCCGTAAAATTCTTCTCCATAGAACGCTTTACCGTAGAATTCTTCCCGGTAGAATTGTTCCCCGTAGAGTTTTTCCCAGTAGAAGTTTTAGTGTAGTTAGTTTTAATGTGGTGAGTTTTAGTGTGTTGAATTTTGGTGTGGTGAGTTTTAGTATGGTGAATTTTTAGTGTGGTGAGTTTTAGCGTGGTGAGTTTTATTGTGGTGAGTTTTAGTTTGGTGAGTTTTAGTGTGGTGAGTTTTAGTGTGGTGAGTTTTAGTGTGGTGAATTTTAGGTTTTTGTTTCATCTTTTTAGATTGTGTATGTGCTGAGTTATGTCGTTTTGAGAGTTTAGGTTGTATGGGAGGTACCACGCCCCTTTGTCCAATCCCACCCATATATAGCCTATGACACTCTCCGGACTCCATACTATCCTGTTGCAAAATTACAATTAAATCGGGTTAGACGTGATGCTTGAACAGACAGACAGAAAAAAAATCTGACAAAAAAAAATTGTTCCAAAAAAAAAATCTTAAAAAAAAAAATTTTTAAAAATTTTGTTTAAAAAAATATTTTTTTTGAAAAAAAAAATTGTTCGAAAAAAAAATATGTTGATAGAAATTTGGCGTTCTTCAATATGCTGAACATAATTGTTGTGTTTTATATATTTGTTCATTAATATGATGAAACGTATTCTTCACATACAGTTCATCATATTGAAGAACACTTTTTCGACAGTTACCAAGCGTTCTTCATATTTATGATAGCATTCATAACAATAATGGCGTTAGTCATTAATATTATGAATGGCTCTTCAATACAATGAATCATGGTTTGAAGAACGGAATTCATCAATATGATGTAAATTCTATTTTCTGTGCACCTGTGATAGATCTGAATTGCAAAAGAAGGCCGAGAATGAGCAAAAAGAATATATTGGTAAATATTCTTGAACTTCATTAGAAGAAGAAGAATTTGTATAATGCTTTAATAAAATGTAGAAGAAATTAAACTTCAAAAATTCACTGAACTGTAATATCTGCAAATGGTCTGTATACTTGAAATGAACGAACTTGTCGATCGGCAATATTCTGAATAGGAGTAAATGCACACTTTTTTCTCTAACTACTGCGATATTTATTTTGTTAAAAATTTTAAAACATCTCTCTTTACCCTACGAAGTAAAAAAGGTACATCATATTGATGAATTCCGTTCTTCAAACCGTGATTCATTGAATTGAAGAACCATTCATAATATTAATGATTGCGACATCAATATTATGAAAGCGATCATAAATATAATGAACGCTTGGTAATTGTCGAAAAAGTGTTCTTCAATATGATTCATCATTTTAATGAACCAAAATATAAAATACAACATATATGTTCTTCATATTGAAGAAAGCTATTCATTAAACCAAATTTCAATCAACATATTTTTTCATTAATTTTTAACGTACTTCTCAGTTCTCAAGTAGTTCTTGTATTTTATCTATATATATAAAAATCTTGATCCGTCTGTCTGTCGGTCGGGTTTTTCAGCATAACGTCGGAACCGTTGAACTAATTTGATTGAAATTTTGCACCAAGATAGTATGAAGTCCGGAGGGCATAGGCTTCATGTGAACGGGATTGGACAAAGGGGCGTGGCAATTCCTATACAACCAATAATTTCAAAACGACATTACCGGCCCTTACACCAGCTAAGAAGATGAAACAAAAAACTCAAATACAAAAAAAAAATTATAAAGCAAAAAACAAAAGCAAAAATCAAACACAACCCGGGTACAAAATACTAGTTTCTCTTATAATGCATAAATAAGTAAAATGTTATGAAATATATTTTTTTTTATTTATTTATTAATAAAAAGTTATATTTAAAAAAAAGACAGTTTTTTATAAATATTTTGTTTATGATTTTTTTTTTGAAATAAATTTTTTTTTTTAAATAATTTTTTCGGAATTATTTTTTTTCGATTTTTTTTTTTTAGTAAAATTTTTCCAACAACCTCTTTTAACGGCATTTTTTCCAATTATTTTCTAAAAAATATTTATTTTGAAAAATACGTAAAAAATAAAATTTTAAATTATTCATATATATTATGATTATATTCATCAATATGACGATTCAAATTCATTGTACTGAATATTTCGTTCTTCACTATGATGTTCGATAGTATGTATAAGTTCATATATATAATGAAAATCAATATGTCAATTAATGAATGGTGGTTTCAATATGATGAATCTTGTAGTTGGTACAAAAATTCATAAAATATATGAATAAATTCATCATATTGATGAATTTGTTTTTCTGTATACCATTTTCCAACAATCCGAATTTGGGCTGTTTTGTAAAATCGCTCCAAAATCAATTAAAAGGCATATAAATAGTTTGTTGAAACAGTATTTGAATTTACTAATTTTGACATATAAATTTAAATTTTTCAATTTAATTTTGAAATTGAATATTTGGATAACAAAACCTTGAGGGCCCGACATGTCTATTTGACATAACAGTATCTTTCTGAAAATTCATCACATTGATTTTTTTCCTCCAATAGAGCATTTGTAGGGGTTATAATTTAAATTAAATATATCGTCGTTGTAGAACGAAAAGTCACCAAATACATTTTTATGTAAAACTTAAATTTCGAGTTTATTGATTAATATTATAAAAATTAATTGATGTATTTTTAAAGTTGAAATATCAATTGATAGATTTACGTTTTCTTATCATGTGGTTTGATAAGAATCATAGATTAAAAATTGACAAATATATATAGATTTTTGTAATTGAATATTTAGAATTTTGAAAATGTATTTGGTGACTATTCGTTCTACAACGACGATATATAATATAAAAAATATATAAATTTGGTTTTCCAATATTTTTTCTTTTTAACCATTTTTTATTTCGAATCATAAACCAAAAAATTAAATAAAATAAAAAAAAATTCAAAAAACTATCCAGCTAACAATCGGCTTTAAACAAAAAAAAAATCAGCCGATATTTATTATATTTTCCAATACAATAAAATTGTGTTCCAAACTAACTCAAAACGTATTTACATTTAATTCCTTTATTTATTCAGGCAATTTAAAGGAAACAGTTCAAAATCAAAGTTGTTCGAAATTTATTTTATTGATTATGAAACTTTATTTATCGTCAACCCCCTGAGACGTATGAGTGACACATTAATGCCAAAGTTAAACAACTTATAGCACTCTTGACGCAAGTTAAAAAACATCAATTCCGAATCTTCTCCCATGATGCATCGGCAATGTGCATCTTCGAAATCGAACTAATGCAAACAAGCATGGCAGCAAAAGTTCGAATTCTAATTTGATTGATGGCGAAACTTGAAACCACGACAAACAAATAAAAATAAAATAAAATTGGCAGTAAAAAAAGAACTAAAAAGCGCAAATAAATAGCTTGAGCCAATGCCAAATCAACGAGCGCCAGTCAAAAAAACACAAGGTTTGCTATAAAAGTAAAAATAAAAATAACAAAAAAAATAAATATTAATAAAAATACGAAAACAGAACAGAAAATAGCAAATGATAAAACAAAGCATGGTCTACTAACACTTACCAAGGCCCCGCATGGAATACACCATGGCTGTGGGCGGGAACGGGCAGCCCGGTGGCGGTGAATCCGATGCCGGAAGTACTTTGTACGCGGCCGAGGTGGCAACGCCAACACCGCTGGTGCTGCCCTCGGAGTCAGAGTGTGAATTTGTCTCGAGGCGCATGTATGATGAAACCTTGGATTGAATATCGATTGGAAGCTGTCGGTCGACGGATGAACAGATGCGCAAATGAGCGGATGGCATCCATCGTTGTAATGTTTCGTGTATTTTACAAATAATTAGATGGCATTACGTGCGAGGACGAGAAGAGAATATGAGAAACAATGTTAACAATCGATTGAAACATACTTCAAAATGAATACATAAAACTAGCAACTCATGCAAAATGCACTCATGCTGTTGTACACAGACTCGCGAAGTCACTCACGGACTCATGCACTCACTCACTCACTCACTCACTCACTCACTCACTCACACACTCACTGACCCATTCACTGGTGCAGTCTCGCGCTGTGCGTTCAAAACTTACCGAGGAGACCTTCTGCGGCACAAAACTGTCCGGTTTACACTGCAGCAATTGTATGGCAAGATTTATGTCCGCCTTGTAGCGTTCCTGAAATGTGCAAAACGGAAACAAAAATGTGTTATTCCTTCTATTAGTTTAGCAATTTATGCAGAATGTAGTTTGTTGTTGTGTAAAATTAATGTCTGTCTTTGTATGCAGCAGTATGTGAAGCAATGTATAGATTACACTGCACTGCATAAACAACAGCCCAGCCGCATCCTGCTCAGGGGCGGACTGACCATGCGAGCCACTCGAGGTCCTCTCGGTGGGCCAATCAATAAATATATAATTTCTCTAAGAGTAAATAACTATACCAATATATATACAAGAATTAATAAAATAAAAAAAAAAATTCTAATGAAAAGTGTCGTCTAAATCTTGTCAAAGATCTTTTCTTACTGTAAAAGGCCAATGTACCATTTTGCAGGGACCGCTCTGACTGAGAAACGTTCATTTTGTGGATCTAATATTAATGTAGTAAAAAATGGTAGTTCTAATACATTTTCTTAGAATTTAACTACAATTGTATTTTTGATTTTACTACACAGAGAAACAATTTTTTTATAAATCTGATACACCGAAAAAATGAAATTAGCATAAAATTATGTATTTCTAATACTTTTTAGATTTCAAATTCATTTATATTTATGTCGCTTGGTTTTACTACACAATGTATTACAAATTCATTTCCTATATATTGCCGAAACTAAAGTATATAAAGCATATACAAAGTTTGCAGTTACAAACGAAACCTAAGCAAACCCAGTGAAGACCGATTATAAAACATACACTTTTCTACGAACACGTATTAACTCATGTTATTCAAATTTTTCAGAAAATGCATAATTTTTTTAGTTTTAAATAAATACTCAAATGCACCAAAAATAAATTTATATGTAGTATTTTTCTACAAATATGTAAAAAAAAAACATAATGTAGTAAAAATAAATGCATATGTAGTAATTTGTAAATGTTTCATAAAGTGAAAATTTATAAAATTCAAATAAAGATTTAAAGTAATAATAATAATAATAGTTTGGCACTTAAGCTTTGAAAAAACTTTAAATGTGCGTGTTATATTTGTACTTAATGTGGTGGGACCTACACAGGAAAAATAATCATCGCATTGGTGAATTTCTTTCTTCAAACCATTGTACAATTCATAATATTGATAATTTCAAAACATCAATGTTATGAATTCATTATTAATTTGATGAATAACCTCAAAAGTGTTCTTTAATATGAAGAATACGTTTTATCATATTAATGAACAAAAACATAAAATACAACATATATGAACATCATATTGAAGAATGCTGTTCATAAAACCCAACTTTAGTCAACATATTTATTTTTTGTTAATTTTATTGCAATACTTCTCAGTTCTCAAGCAGTTCTTGTATGTTATTTCTTATATAAGGCATGCTCGACTTGCATATAATTAGTAAAATATTTTTTTATAATTAACAAATTTTTATTAATAAAAATATTTTAATAAAATATTTTTTTTTAATTTTTTTATTAATGTTCTTTTTAGAAAATTTTTTTTGCACATTTTTATTTCTAACTAATTTTAATTTTGGTTGAACTTTTTTTTTTCAACCCATTAAGCAATTTAGGAGCGCTCTGAAATTGGAGTCATAAGGGAGACCTATTTTTGAGTGTTTTATGAGCCCTCAGAAAAATGACTCTTAAAAGTATTGCATTAAAGATGGTTTTCAGAGCTCTCAAAAATATTACTCATAAAAGATTCATATTTAGGAGTTATTGAGAAGCCCTCATAAATTAAACTCCTAAAAGCATCGAAAATAAAATTATTTCTAAACGCTCAGAAAATAGACTCATAAAAGTTATATATTTTAGAATGTTTTAGGAACGCTCAAAAATTTGACTCATAAAAGAGTCTCATTCATGAGCGCTTTAGGAGCCCCCTCAAATAAAACTCATAAAATAATCAAATTTAAGAGTGTTTTAGGAGCACTTAGAAAAGGGAGTCATAAAAGTATCGTATTTATGCTGGCTTTAGGTGCCTACTGTTTAAATAAAATTGATATACTAATATTCGTTTTGAATTTGAAATCAAATGAAAAATAATAAAATATTAGTGTAAATTCAACAGACAAACCTACATATTAAATTGATTTTTTGAAATAAATGCATTTTCTCACGGATATCTGGACTAAGATAAACATAACCATGCACTATGTAAATTCTCAAAAATTTGAATATTTTAAGAATATTTTAACATGATCAAAAATACGTGGAAAATGCGCTCTTTAAAGCGCAGTTCTGTAGCCTTTTTGGGGTCTTTTTAGAGTTCAAATATGAGTGTTTTTGGAGTAATAAAAGTGTCAGAAATATGAGGGTTTTCTGGTTCATAAAATGGTGCCCTCTACCCAGGGGTTGAGAGTCTTTATGGGCTTTTTTAAGTGCTTCGATATGATTGTTTTAGGTGTAATAAAAGATTCAGAAATATGAAGGTTTTTGGGCTCATAAAATGGGGCCCTCTACCAAGGAGTCGGGAGCCATTCTGGACTCTTTTACGTGCTCATATATGAGGGTAATACTCATAAATATGACACATTTAGGAGTCTTAAAGGACTCAAAATGTTTGCTGGGATTTTTTTTTTTCAATTTTTTCGTCCACATTTTGTTTATGAAATTTGTTCTTAGTTTTATCTTTAAGGATATTTTTTGTTCAAATTTTATTTTCGAAGAAAATTATTTTTTTTTGAAAAATATTTTCTATGAAACGATGTTGACAGTCGCTGGAATAGAACCCAAGACCAATCGAGCCATCAACGCTAATATTTTAATGTGGTCAAAATAATTATATAAAGGGTTTTTCAATAAGAGCGCTACAAAAGTTTTTTTCAAGGGTTTTTCAACAGGGACGCTACAAAAGTAGAGCGACAGGGACAGCAAACGACGACGCCATATTTCTTCCCGCTCTTTTGACATTTCTCTTCAGTAAGGTTTGCCATTTCATGATGGAAAGATATACGAGCCAACAGCGAGTCGAAATTATTAAAATTTACTACCGAAATTCCATCATGAAATGGCAAACCTTACTGAAGAGAAAGGTCAAAAGAGCGGCAAGAAATATGGCGTCGTTTGCTGTCCTTGTCGCTCTACTTGTATAGCGTCCCTGTTAAAACCCCTATATGTAGTATTTTTTTGCATTTTCGTAAATTTGAATACACATAATGTGGTAAAAAACATGCGTTTTTTAGAAATTTTTGAACGTTTAAATAAATACAAAGTTTATTTATTATATGCTACACTAAAAAGTGTCTGTGATCATCTGTTTGTAATACCCAAAAGTGCAGTATGAAAAGTATTACATTCCTGATCAGCGAGACATTTTGAGTCGATTTAGCGATGTCCGTCTGGTTGTAGTCTGTTGAAAGCATACTTAGAAACGCTAGATCAATGACACTCCTAAATTGTATTACCTATACACATACACTGTATATTATTGATTATGAGCATAATCGGTCGATTGTGACCTGTAACCTGACCACTTATATTCAAATACCGCATATACAACTAAGATCCACGGGTTAATATTACTTTATACTGACTAAAATGCATCTTTTTAATGTTTGGGGATCTCCGGACCACTTCAAACGGTACCTGCACAAATTATCACACAGGGTATTTATAGTTGACTAATTACACAAATTACAAAAATTTCCCTACTTCAAACTCTCCTATTTGACATACTTTCTTTACTAGAAATGTAGTAAAATTGTGTATAGAAATTCAGGTAATTTATGTAGTAGTTGCCAAACAAATATCACTACATCAATGTAGTAAAAACAAATACATTTGTTTTTGAACATTAATCATATACGTTTGTATTTATTTTAAGGACATTTGTCTTTCTTTTTAATTTTTTTATTTTTTTCGGTGTATCTAAATATATATACATAAAAAAAATGTCAATGATGCCGATTTAGGTTAAGTATGACCAATATATAAGAATAAGCTCCGTTGAAAATATCACAAAAAGGTTATAAAAAACATTACTTCTAAAGAAATCGTAAAAAGTTGTATGGGCCAATTAAAAACCAAAACCTCAGTAAAATTTTCTCATCCCAGTCCGCTCCTGATCCTGCTGCGTCACCCAATAGAGCAAAAAGGACTTCAAACAGCATCCGCAGCAACAAAATTGTATTAGTGCTGACCTAATTTGTTGCTGTTTGTCTTAGCAGTAGCAAGTAGTAGCTACTACATGTTTTTCGAATAATTCTATGGTGCACAGTAAGCAAAAATAACACGAAACACTATTTCATTTATATCATTTTCGTTCAACGTGAAAGAGGAGCCTCCTTCTTCCTTAAGAAGTTTTTCAAGTAAAAAGTAACAAAACCTTTTATTTATATTAGTTCTGTGCAAAGGTAAACAAAAAACAGGTCAAAAGTTATGGCCACAAGTTTAAGAATATATAGTTCTTTTAGTTGTTTGTTTTAATTTATGTTTGTACGTCATTATAACAATTTATAACTAATTTTTTGTTATAACTTAAACTATTTAATTCTACATAATGAATTTTAAAAGTTGCGCACAGACAAAATTTGAAGAATATCATTCATTCAACCATATTTTATATTTTAATCAATAACTTTTATTAAAAAACCTTCTGATGCATAGAGTATTCAGAGTCCAAAATTCATTTAAGTGATTCTTAATCAATGAGAACCAATTCAATTTAATAGGTACCAATTACTCGTTGATTACAAAATCACAATAATAGTGCAATGCTTTGAAAATATAACATTTGAAATACTTACAAGTGTCAGTCAGTTCTTTTTATTGCTTTAAGTGCGTGGGCGTATTTTCGAACACTTTTCGTTGCACAATCAGTCAGCAAAAAGTCAGCCAGTCATTCAGTCAGTCAGTCCGCCTCGAAATGACACAGGGAGGCAACTGTTACTAAAGTTTCAAACATTTAACATTAAAGTGTCCCACACGCAAACGTTGCTGAATGGCGCCTCAATTAAAATGCGCAATAATTTATGTAGCTATTTTGACATTGTTTCATGAACACAAGCACACAAACTAAAATAACCCGTTGTCCTTTGCTGCACGTGACATCTGTCAGTGGCGGAGGGAACTAAACAATGAAAATGGGGCACGGGGGGAGAGAAAGCAGACGACTCTTTGAAGTTGGGTGACAGGGGGTCCACACAGGGGTCACAATTGCCTGTGCAAACGTAACCCAATTTAGAACAAAACCCAACAATATAACTAATTAGTTGCGATATTCTGGCATTTAAGCAGATAACACAGGGTGCCAACAGGGTGCTTTGGAAATGGATAAACAATTTTATTTATTACAATTCTCGTATTCAGAAGTATTGCTACAAATAGTAGGGGAATTATACTAAAAATTTTACAGTTGTGTAATATGGAACACTTTATATTTTTAGAAAACCATTAGTAATAAGTTGTGTCGGTGGCTCGTTTGGTTAGTGCGTTGGCCTACGAGCCGAAAGGTCCCGGGTTCAATCCCTGTGACTGTCAACATCTTTTTCATAGAAAACATATTTCTATGCGACGCTACCTCTCGGCAGTCAATGGCAAACCTACGATAAAAGCTCTCACCCGCCGTTCGGATTCGTACAAAGAGAACACACACAGCTCAAGTGGTGAGAGAGCTCGGAGAGAGAGAGAGCTGCCTAAGTTATCCACAGCACTATAGCGCCAAGCTTTTATTATTATTTACTACTAGTAATATTACTATTTTTTCATTCTTTCTGGTCTGAAAATTTATAAATATCAATTATTCTTCGATTTATTTATCTTATACAAATCAAAATATTGGTCTTGTATTTTTTATATTTTATTAAATATTATTTAAAAAATCGATTCACAACCAATCGCATAATTCATAATGACGAATAATTGATAATTATCTACGGGCATTCAAAAATGAAACAAAATACATTCAATTGAATACAGAAAGACACAAATTAGATACCGAATGGTCAACAATACTTCAGTGTATAACAAATTTAACTCAGTATAGGCAAATCAAATTTTAAAATATGAAAAATATAATTCAGAAACTGTAAAATGTTTTTTAAAATAATAAAAATTCGATAAATTAAATTAGTTTTTCAATTATGAATTCAAATTAAATGAAATTTGAGTATCCGAAAATATTTCCTGCAAAGAAAAATGGAAGTTTGTTGAAAACGTATGGCGTATTATAAAATTTTATGGAATTCCATATTTTGGGAACTAGCTGAAAACAGAAATATGTTAACACAAACTTTGCTTCAAATCGTTCAGCTTAAATTCTTCCCTTTCTAAACTACCTCGACCCTGCCCAAAAATTTCTCATAACGAGAAAACTTCATTATCCCGTGATATACATAGATACGAGAATCGTAACCGAGATCGAATGAATTCTTCCACATATCGAATCAGTCTAAAAATGATATTGAATCGAATGGCATAGAGTGTTTCGATGAGTTTTGTCAGAATTTTCGTGGTACGAGACATTTTACGGATTCGAAACGATAAATTTCGAAATTGCATCGATGTGATAAATACCAGTCTGACATTCGATTCGATATCGCTTCGAGACTGCAAAGAAAAATGTCGAGGAATTCATTCGATATCGATTACGATGTCGTATCTTTATTATACTACAATTCGTTCTAAGATGTACGCAGATATCGTAACGAGATAACGATATTTATTCGTAAAGAGAAAAAAACGAATCTGGATCAATATCGCGTCGAATATCGTGATTGATTCGAAAAACAATGTGTAATCGATTTGTTAAATATTTAAATATCGTATATTATCACTAAAGCAACGAGTTCGAACTTATTTATCACAGTTAGTTCGAGAAAACTATGATCATCGAAATTGAAATCTTCGAGACATGGCAGACTGGGATGTTTAAATGTTTTATTTTGTCATCAAAATATTAATAAACGAGCAAGCTACAAAGTCGTTATTTAGTTCGAGAAAGCTTTGATAAATCGAAAATCTCCGGAACATCACAGTCTGTCATTCGTTTCGATATTGATGCGAGAATTTGTACGATATCGAATCATATTTCGGACTAAATTGCTCGTATAGATCGATATGACATATCGCACTTTTTTTCGAAATGAGAATAAAATGATTCTGGATCGATATTGCATCGAATAGTGCATTGATATCAAGATTGATTCGAAAAATATTTTTGATAACGATGTGAAAAATTTAAAAAAAAAAATTATAGTACGAACATTTTTTAAAATTAGTAGCGATGAAGCAACAATATCGAACTTTTTTATCGAAGTTAGTTCGGGAATACTTCGATTATCGAAGAGCTTCGAGACATGGAAAACTGGTATGGCAGACGCGCAAACTTTGTTTCATGCAATCTGATCGCAGAAGATCAAATAAATTTCATTTGCTCCTTAATATTCTCCGTACTCCTCTACATCGAAAATTGCACTAACAAATTATCTACTTTTTTTACCAATTATACTCTTTTTAGTATTCAAAAATGTACAACTTTTCATTTTTACTCCACAAATTATCGAATGTTACTTCATTTACTTTAGTGAAAAGTGTAACTCTGGTGTCAAGCTCATGGCATCTATTTAGTATACATCACTCAAAACCACTTAAGAACCAGACGGCTACCAACCACTGACCCTGTATAAACGACCGCCATCAATTAGGTGTCAGCAACTTCCGTCTTCCGTCCACCTCTACCGCAAACATTTATGAATATTTGAACGTTGGCCGAAGCCATAGCCGGTGTCGCAGACTCTGTGCCGGAGACAGTTCGCAAACAGTATCGCCCGACCTATTTAAACAACATGACGTTCAACAGCCAACGCGTCGTGAAACGGCTCAACGCAAACAACTGCTTCAATGGTTTGCTACTTTGCGGCTACTATGTGGCCAAAGTGCTGGGCATTATACCGTTCAGTAGGAGCCATCATTATCGGTACGGTCACTATCGACAACCAGACGTACGTAAATCACTGCCCGCCTGCACCTACACCTGCTGCATTTGCGTCTTGGCGGCGACCGCAACGCCGTTCGCCATGTTGACTCTCTACTACAAGATGGCGTTTCTACAACAGAATTCACTGCTGTCCATTGTCGGTCACAGTCGTTATGTGCTGCAGCAGAGCGCCGCCATCTTTACACTTTTTATGCAGCTCTATCGACAACGCACGGTGCTGCGCTGCATTAGACGGCTGCTGCGCGGCCAACAAATGACGCAGATGCACTTTGAGTGGCGTTCGGTGCTACTGTTATCGCTGAAACTGCTAACGCTGGCGCCCGCAACCGCCTGGACTGTTTTTCTCATAGTGCACGATGCGGCGGTGAGCAACATCGACTACTTTGCGACCATTTTGTTTGTGTGCTACTGCAATCTGGTGCTGCACATGGCGCTCAACATGTACTTCGCGGCCATGTTGTGTCTGCAGCACTATGCGACGCAGCTAAATCGGCAGCTGCTGCTGTTGTTGCGCGCTATACGCACGGTGGCATCCAACGGCCGACGTCACAACTCGCTGAATGTGCAGCATTACTGCACGCTGGCCGATCGACTGGAGCGACTGATGCGGCTGCATGCGACGCTTGTGCGGCTCGGCAGCATTTTGAGTCAGCTGTATGGACTGCAGCTGCTGGTGTTTCTGACGAATCTGCTGATCGAGTGCGTCGTCCAACTGTTTTTCATGTACTTTGTTGGATTCAGCGACTGGGGTTTAAATGAAGTCTTCAGCAAGAGGGAACACAAGTTGTTCGTCAATCCATTTGCGATGGTTTATGTGGTCGGCATGTTGCTCGACATGCAGCTGGTCATCTGGAGCTCGGTCACGATGCGGCAGATCTTGGTGGCGACGCGTCATCTGTTGGCCGCCGACAGTCTTTGTTTGCGCCCGGAGCAACTCGATGCCCGGCTCTGGCAAAGTGTAAGCGACATAAGCAACTAAAACAAGGATTGTAACCTAAAACGAACATAAACGAACGGTTACGAACCTAAAACGAGCGGTTGCGATTTCGATTTTCGTTTCGAATTTTTTCGATGTTAGTTTTTGTTTATATTTTGGATATCTTAAAAGACTAAAATCTAATTTATAAATTTACATTTTTAAACTTTCGTCATTTTTTAAAAGTCAGTAGATCCTAGTCACAACAATCGATTTTTTTTACAGACAGATAGAGAATTAGTAATCAGACAATTGCATATTTTCAATTTTAGTTTAATGTGCTATGTGTTGTTTTAAAATGTAACTGATAAAGTGGACTTCAGTCACATTTTCAAATTAAACTTAGTTTAAACTAGAAGTCATTTTGTCAATAGCCAGCAGATCACAAATATTTAAATTGTCAAATTTACTAAGTACTAATCTGTATGTAAAATGTAACTTTAACGACATTAGGTTGTTTTGGTTAGCAAGTATAGACTTTTAAAAAATGTCCAGAAGTTTAAACTAAGGTTTAAACTTGCACTGAAATTTACACGATATCGTTGCAAGTTCTCACATCTAAATTATATGAAAAATTCTATCAAAACGGTCGACAGATACACACTAAGTTCACCAACAACCATGGTTCATCATATTGATGATTTCATTCATTTAACTAAAATCGATTTTTTTTCAATATTTTTTAACAAATATTTTTTCCAACATATATTTTTTTCAAACAAAAATGTGTCTTTATTTAAACAATATTTAAATTCTTATAAGATTTATGATATTTAAATAAATTTGGTTTAATGAACATAATTCATCAATATGATGTACACATGTTCATTAATATGATGAAATGGAGTCTTCACATATATATCAATTAAATATCATAAATCTTTTAATAGATAGAAATACATAAATGTGTAAATGGAGTTACATTTTTGTTTGAAATTTGATGTTAAAAAAATATTGAAATTGAAAAACATTTAAAACAAACAATTTTATGAATTAATTCATAAGTTTAATGAATTCTAGTTGTTGATGCAATTGTTTTTGTGTATCGATTAGAGAAATCAAAGTTATATCAAAACGAGAATTGGTTAAAACTTTAGAAAAAATATTTATTACAAAATTAGAATCGATATTATCCCTAGTAGAAACTGGCGTTATTTGGGAAAATATGACCATGACATTTAGCTGTTGTAACTGGTCAGGAAATGATAAGGTAAAAAATTATCTTAGAATATTTTTAACCGGGGATAAAGATAGCAAATTGTGTTCTCGTTACTAATTTTTGAGACAACTATATTTGACAAATTTAAAAAAACGATATATAAACTAGATTGATTTTTCTCAAATTTACTTTTGGAATATTGTGAGACAACTTGGGAATATTTCACTAAATACCGATTACATAAAAATTAGTATTACAACCCATTTAATATTGTAATTTGGTCAATTCGTAACTTTCTCATAGCTAAATCGTGCAACAAATTAGACCTACTTGGCAGATAGATATCGATAAGTTCGGTCGACCTCTTCTCGATACGAAAAGTTTACGAAATCGAATCATTAGAAAAATAACCAAAGTTCAAGATTGCTTCGAAAAATTTAAATTTCGAATTTTGTCATACATTTTATATGTACGTGAAAATTTAAATATGAAGCTGCGTTATCCAACTTTTTTAATTGACGTTAGTTCGATAAAGCTTCGAGGCATCGAAGATTTCCGAGACATGGCGGTCTGGAAATATTAATAAAAATATAAATATATTTTCAGACTAAAATATCTTTTTTCTGTTTGCTTTTCAAATACCGGTATAAAAACCATGACCGGGTTCGAATACCATTTTATTTCTGCTATTTGTCTAACGATTTGTGTTACGGTTTCGGTTTTAAAATGACTGAGCGGTTTCGTGTACGGTTTCAGTGTCTGTTATAAAATTAAGCGAACAAAAATAATACAATTATTTTCTTATTTCAACAGCTCGAACATTTTGCCATTTATTTGCGCCAGCAACGCATCTCCTGCTCCACCTGTGGCCTTTTCCCGTTGGATTTTCATCTGCTATTCATGATTTTCGAGACAGTGCTAATGTATCTGCTGATACTCATACAATTCGATAAAGCATATAAGAATTAAACAGAAATTTTATTATAAAATAAAGTATTTTAATTAAATATATCAAAAATTTTAACTGGTTTCAATGCATATCAAATGTGCTTCACGGTAAGAAAAACATTAAATTTTCAAAAATTTAATTATTCAACAAAAATTTAAAATTTCAATAAAAAATTCAGTTTTGAACTAAAAATTCAGTTTTTCAATTAAAATTTAATTTTTAATGAAAAATTCAATTTTTCACTAAAATTTCAATTTCTCGTTAAAAATTGAAATTTTTCCTAAAAATTCAATTTTTCACTAAAAATTTAATTTTTAACCAAGGATTGAAACCTAAACGAATAACGGTTTCGGTTTTTTCCTCGTTTCGGATTGGGTTACGGTTTTGGTTTTAAGTTTTTATAACGAAACGGTTTCGGTATACCGGTTCCATATTACGGTTTCAGTTTTGATTTCGGTTTTTGTATAAATTTTCTTTTTTCCATATTTTTCAAATAATTTAACAATGTTTGTATGGTGCTAAGTTATGTTCAAATTGTGATATTGGGGTAAAGTGGGAAACGTAATTTAAACAATGTTTTTTGTTATTTTAGTTAAATTATTGTGTTATATTAATTATTTTTTGATTACGCCAAGAAAAAATTATAATTTAAAATTTCGTGACTACAAACCAATTAAAAGCAATTTTTTGACATAACCTGAGATATGATCTGAATTGCAAAGAAGAATAATGTTGTACAATTTCCATCCATAAAAGCCAAAGAAATTAAATTTCAACAATTCAGTGAACTGCAATATATGTAAAATAGTGTTGATCATTTGCAAGAGCAAGGTAAGAAATGGTAATCTTGCTCTTGGTGTTGTTCTTGTTCTTAAACGCTGAGTCATGCTCTTGCATAGGTACATATGATCTTGTTCTTGCAATACCTTTCTTGCTCTTGCTTGCAAGAATCTTGCAAAATATTACTTTTTAAATTTTATATAAAAGATCGAAGACAAATATCGTAAACTGCATATTAATTATGAAAACGAATAGATTTTGAACAATAATTGTATTTAAGTTACTCATCTTCCATATTTTCAATTTCTTCAACAAATAATAAATTATTTTACTAACAAAAAAAAATTTGAATTATATTTTAACAAGAATTAACTAATAAAATTTAATTGTATAAATCAAGTAATGTTGACAAGACAATTCAAAATATCAAGGCCATAATAAAATGAACATAATATGTTCAATGTATATTATACATTCATAATAAATATAAGGAATATTTCGTATAGGCATATTTCTGTTTTCGGCAGATTAAAAAAAAAAATCCGTATGCTACACGCACCGTATGTAAAGAGAACACAAATAATATCTTGCATGGTAACATTTTTTTTTGCGAACACAAACTCAAACGCAAACGCTACAAAGCGAACACTAACAGAAAGAAGAGAATACAACAATAACGAATTACGATTCGTATATACACACTTTCACAACGACAACTCTTTGTTGCTATCCGGTATCATCGCATGACAACAAACAGATGCATGACAACAGACAGACGCATAACAACGGACAGACGCATGACAGCAGACATGTGCATGACACCACACTTCATGTATGTATCTAGTACAGCTATCTACTTGGCAACAACAACGAGTTTTCTTTGTGGTACAAAAAATTTCCCGCCAAAAATTCTATCAAAAGCTTGGATGCTGCTTTATTGTCATGCTGCTTTATTTGCATTTCTGTTGTTTTTGCACTTTCAAACGAATCAGCGGATTTGTGAAAAAAGAAAAACACATAAAGCAATATATAAGCTAAATGAGGTACACTGTGAAAATGTTCATATATTATTTGTTTTTTTTTTTGTTGTTTTATAAGTTGAATGAAATAATGCACATAGAACTAAACTTCATGATTTTACAATTAACAAAAAAACTATGTATAAAAGTAAAACAAAAATAATAATGTGCATAGCTCAGTGCATATGCATAATCGATGTACGAACTAGCGTAGCGAAGAAAAGCGAAAAAAACATTGTTTTGTCTATTTTATCTTATTGAAGCGACTTTTGAAGCACTTTTGAAGCTATTTACCGCTACAAAAGTGCTTCAAAGACCTTATTTTTAAGATGCTTATATTCTTTAGCCTTGAAAAATTTTGGGAACTCAAAATTTTATTAAATGACATTTTACTTAAGATCTTCTATTATAAAATAAAATATGTTTTTCTGTTTCTATTTATAGGTACTTTTTTAAAAACCGTTTTCAACCGGTATAGAACCGACACCGTTCATATCGGTTTTGGATATCGGTTTATTTCTGATTTTCGTATAACGGTTTCGGTTACGGTTTCAATCCTTGTTTTTAACTAAAAATTCAATATTTCACTAAAAGTTCAAATGTTAACTAAAATTTTAATTTTTACTAATAATTTAATTTTGCAATAAAAATTCAAATTTGCACTAGAAATTCAATTTTTCACTAAAAGTTAAATTTTGCACTAAAATGCAAATTTTTTACTAAAATGCAAATTTTTACTAAAAATTAAATTTAAAATTGAAAATTTTCAACGCTGTTTAATTACATTAAAAGTGAAATAATAGTCTATTCCAATATATATTTTTTTTCTAAAACTCACACAGGTTAAAAAGAAATTTTATTGTCTACCATTTGAGTATTTAAAAAAATAAATTTTTTATTGCATTACCACACGCAAGTGCAATAAAAGAATTCGATAAAAAGCAAACAAAAAACATTATAATTAAAATACATTGATAAACAGGCAACAAGGAAAATAAACTGCAATAGTTACAAAATTAAAAATTCACTTTGTCATAAACTTTACGAAAGCAGTTTGATTAGATAAATTATGCTGATAATATTCGCCAGCCAATTATCAATTTCAATACTCAATATGCGACTAATTCAGGACTTAATTACGTTTTGAATTAATCTGGCATCAACAGCGCACAAGTTGAATTAAACACTTCAACGGCACAATGGCAGTTGTTCGATGGGTGACAATTTAAATCTCTCTAAATCTACGTTTCAATCAAAGTTCAAACTAACACCAAATTAAAAAGACGTTTTAAAGTTAAGCTGAAATCCTTTTGCCTTGCGGGATGTGCACTTAGCGGTCGATAACTAAACAATTTATATTGATCTACACTAATCTTATTTAAGAATAGAATTAGTGCAAACGGTGCGTGATATATGTAGTATTTGTGGAATGTTTTAAAATAGTATAAATTTGCAATTTCTTTAAAACAAAGTTCGAGTGTAACTGGATTTGAATTCGGTTGGTAGGGTTTTATTTTCATGGACTGGAGAAAATAAAAAAACTGAAAATTCAAATTTTGCATAAAAATTCACATTTTCACTAAAACTTTTTTTTTATTTTTTTTTTATTCAAATTAAATTTTTCAGTAAAAATTAATTTTGTTTTTAAAAATTAAATCATTAATTTTTAACTAAAAATTCAAATTTTCACTAAAAATTCAATTTTTTTACTAATAATTCCTTTTTTCAATAAAAATTCAATTTGTCATTAAAAATTCAAAATTTCGCTAAAAATTCCATTATTTCTATTAATTCCATTTTTAAAAATTAAATCATTAATTTTTAACTAAAAATTCAAATTTTCACTAAAAATTCAATTTTTTTACTAAAAATTTCAATTTGTCATTAAAAATTCAAAATTTCGCTAATTATTCAAAAAATTCCATTATTTCCTAAAAATATAATTTTTCAATAAAAAATTCAATTTTTACTAAAAAAAAAATCAATTTCCACTAAAAATTCAATTTTTTCACTAAAAATTCAATTTTTCACTAAAAATTCAAATTTTCACTAGAAATTCAATTTTTTTCTCAAAATTGCATTTCTCATTAAAAATTGCATTTTTCACTAAAAAATTAAAATTTTCACTAAAAATTCAATTTTTCACTAAATGTTAATTTTTTCACTAAAAATAATTTTTCAAAAAAATTAAATTTTTCAAAAAAAATTAAATTTTTCACTAAATATTTTTCAGATTTTCTAAAATTTAATTTCAAAAAAAAATTATTCAGTTTTAAGGCTTATTAAATTTATTTTGTATAAAGAAACCCTTTATAATATCCATTATCTTTTTACGCACTCATCAGCAATATTCTCGTCAAAACAACAAAAAAAAATTATTCTTTGTGTCATAAATTAATTTTTCCATATCACAGAAAAATCACAGTCATGCTGACAACAGCACGTCGTGCGTGATGCCTGATACTCGATTCCCGGTCAAGCACTACATACAACAGTAGGTCTGTCAGTGCTGACAAGCTGACTGACAGCTCCTCTATAGTTAGTCACATGAAGGACGAAGCTGTATATCTCGTAGTACATAAAACAGAAAAAAAATTAATGAAATCAAAATGTGAAAACGCATTTGTCAACGTTCACTTTTTTTTCAACAGAAAACAATACCATTCCGAAATGTCCTACCAACTCAATTCAAAATTCAATTTTCTCATCATGTGCATCATTTATCATTTTAATTGTAACACCGGATTATTTGTATCATTATAACCGAATAACAAATTAGCCGAGGTACCTGCATAAAAACTGTATAATGAGTCTATGACACTAAAACTTGCTGATTAAGCCAATTTTAATTAACAAACTAATTAACACCACATGTAAATAAGCTGTTCAACAAATTGAAACCATCACTCGTATTACTTTTCCAAAGACCCCAATCAATGGGGTTGGCAAAGCATAGAAAAGGTTGAGGAAAATACAAAAAAAACACTATCCATGGTAGAGACACTGATGTCATCTCAATATTTATGGGAAACTGCGTGTACAGAACAATACGAGGAAAACAATGTCATTCGCTGGTGTTTGGTTTGGGTGGTATGGGGTTTCAGTTCGATATGGCCGACTGTGGTGCTGCTGCGTAGCGTCGGCGACTCAGAGTCTCTGCGCCAAATGATGACTGATCTATTTTCGCTGACTCATGTTGAAAAACACACGGCAACCACCAAGTGTGGGTGACTTTTGTAGGGGTTGTTATTTCTATGCTGCAATACAATATTTGTAAAATGTTGCCAATCTATTGTGCTTGATTAATTAGCAATTAAAATTGTATATGTGACGAAGTGTGTGTGTGTGTGGTAAAATGTACCTTTATGAGGTTTTGACATACTTCTCCTCAGTTACACAGTTACAGCGTCATCGGTGACAGTGATGTAGTGATGTATGCCATGGCTATCAAGTGTTTTTAAGTTAATTACTCTTGTAGTTTACAGGGTTGCAGCTGCGACTGCAACAATATATTGCAAACTAAATTAATAACAGTTCAAAGTAGATCTAATAGGGCTAATAGCAAAATGTAGTCGTTTTATGTTTTATACCTTGACATTTTTCTACTTCTATTCTATTAGTTTCATTTGTAAATTGAACCTGTGATATGAATGAAAAGTATAAAGAAAAAATATATATATAAATTTAATTGTTTCATCGCGTATATGACATTTAATTGTATTGATTAAATATTTAATAATATTAATTAATAAATTAATTGAACAATAATTAAAGTAAATTAATACTTTCGATGAAAAAATGTTTTTATATATATTTTTTATGTTATATTTTATTTTTTATTTACTTTTACTTAGTAATCCGAAGACCGAAGTATGAATCACGTTTACGTCACCAATAGATGTGTATATAATGAAATTAAACACAAGTAAGAGAGAAGAATACTAAAGTCATGATATACGCATGATGTAGGGAAAAACGACCAGACGAATCGAAAAGGCAAGCACGCGTTGCGATGAGCCAATGTTGAATAAGATTGGTACAACAGTACCAGTAGTAATGTGTAGTGAACTTCAAACTGTGCTGTGACTCTAAAACTGTGTAATGCCTGTAAAACTGTCGGTTGGTGTATATGCTATGTACAGAAAGGCTGGGATTTATACTATTAAATAATTCATATATACAATTAATTATATTGATTGAATTAATTATTTTTTATCAATAATTCTCGTTTGCTATATTTTCTTTCAATATTTTTGTCTGTGTAATGTGTTTTAAATCTATTTAATTTGTATATTATAAGAAAATTTAAAATGGTTTCTGTTTTTCTATGACATTCTTTTATTGAAAATAGTTTCAAAATTTATACTTTGTGAAATTGTTTATGTTATTTTAAATCCAAACAATAGCAAAACCACACAATTGAATAACAGAAACAGAATATGTATCTATAATTAAACGACTCCAATGTACACTCATTTATCACAATTACAAACAAAATTCTAATGCTCAGTGCTTTCATTTCGCTGCATTGCACTAGTTATTTAGGCGACTAATTGGAATGTCATATTTTGAAAGAGTTTTAAATTAAAATGTCAAATATGCGGTAGGCTCTATTGTGCGTGTAATGAGCAACATATTGACTATGTTAATAAAATTGCTAGAATTTGCAGTTCAGCTAACATTGTTTTGAAAATTTTATATGTTACACTTGACAATAGAGATAAATGATAAATTGGACTATAATTTATGTTATCAAAAATACATTTTTAATTTGTATTTTTATACTTTTTGAAAAACATATTTTGAGCATTCTTGAGCACAAATAAAACCATTGAATCTTTAAGACAGAATTAAGATAACTCATTATTAATACATTTTTAATACAATTCTGCATAAATATTACTAATTTATTGCACAGCATCTCGAATTGCATGAGTGAAAACTGACTATATTAGAGAAACGTTTTATAAATGGCGACGACATGCGATAATCTAATGAAAATAGGTCACAACCCTCAAAATAGTTTATAGAAGATTTTACAAAATATTTTTTCGTAATTTTTTATTTCGTAAAATACACGAATAATTCGTAGAATACACGAAACATTTTTAATTTCTATTTTTTTAGAATATTTTTTACGAATGATTCGTAAATATTACGAATCAATAATCGTAAAATTAGAATAACAACAAAATTACAAATATTTCGTTTAATTACGAAACTTTCGTTATATTCTTTATTATAAACTTTTTATTACGAAAAAATAAGATATTTTACGAATGAGCTTGACATTTTACGAATAAATTGCTAAACTTTCGTAAATTGTAAAGCTATGAGTTCAATGTTTTACGAATAATTAGCAAAACTGAAATACGTGGAGCTGCAGCTTATTTCAATTGGTAACGTGGTCGCAAGCATATAGTTAAAATTTTAAAATTGTAAGTTTTTTTTGTGTCAAAGGAGAAAAAGTATGAAATTAGTGCAGTGAATCGTAATTTCTATCGTCTATTTATTTTTAAACACCGCATTCGTGTATTTTACGATAGATTCGTAAATTTCCTACAAAACGTACAAACATATTCATTAAATTACGAATATAAATGACAATCTTTCGTATTATGTACGAATGATTTTCGAAGATAAAATCTACGAATAGTTTCGTAAAATACACAAATAAAATTCGTAATTTTTTCATTAATTTACGAAAATTCTTTCATGAATAAAATTTTTCATAAATTTACGAAAGTTGTTTTGTATATTTTAGAAAATATTTCGTAGATAAATTTCACAATTTTTTTTCGTAAAATACACGAAAAATTTCGTGTATTTTAAGCAGATTTTGTTTTGAGTGAAGTTATGCATAAAATTCACTGCTTCCGCAAATAAATGACAACATTTTCGAGCTGCCAAAAATAGCACATTTTAAAAATGGTTTGATGATTCAATGCCAACATGAAAAATGAATGTAGGTTAACAGAAAAAAATCATATCATAAAAATCAATACTTTTTCACTGAATATTATGCCATTTTTGTGACCTACAAAGCGAAAATATTTGCGAAAATATTATGAATTGAAATTTTAAATAAATATTGATAAATTTAAATAAATGAAAACAATTTCACTTACGTATTATATCGACGCCTATTACGAAAACTAACACGTTTCAAATTCAAATTTTTGTATGTGAATTTTCATACAAAAATTTGAGACGTGTTAGTTTTCGTATCGATATATGCATACATTTCGTTCTATTGTTTGCGTGATTTCCAAAAAATACTCTTTTTTGCGCCATGTGAAAGAAAACGTAGATTTTTTTATTGTACTGGATATGGAGCATAAAACAAAACCTGTCATTATATAGTTAGAGAAATTTAACTTTTTGTTCAAATATATACCGAAATTAATTGCTAACAGTAAAAAAATATTTTTCGTATAGATTTTAAGAAAAATAAATCTACACCTTTTCGTTTTTCTTGAAACTGCGTCAATGGTGTCAATGGAGCTAAATATTTTTCAGGTGCCGATAATGTCAGGAACAGATTAAACAAAAGATGGCATAAAATGCGTCAGCTGTCATAGCGTCTTTGACGGTGTGCGCATTCAACGCTCGCATTGACGCACGCAATGATCTGGCTGCGCTCACTGCTTATTGCAGTGTTGACTACTTGCATTTGACACTTGTACCATGTGTCACCATTTTATCCTCAACGTTTATCTTGATGAATTTTCAAAATCAATTCAAAATTTTCAAAATGTTCAAAATGTGACAACGAAGGTCTATAGAAAAAACTTCAGAATGCTGTTGACTTTTTAACCGTTCTGGAGGTCAGAGCATATTAAGGGAGTAGTGTTAATCATGTGGTACAGATTTTACTTTATGGTTTATTCAATATTAAAACCAATACGAAAAATATAAGCATTAAAACAATACACAATATATGGCTCTGTTCCATCTTTCAATCGAATTCCGTTCGGTTTTCTATAAAAATATTAAAAATGACTTGAAAAATATATATCATATTTCCCGAGATATATGTAAAAAATTACGAATTTTAATCTTAACGAGTTGGGAAAGTTAGGTCACATGGGTAAGTTCGGTCACATGGGGCGGATTTTTATAGTCGGTCGGGCCCGACTATGGAATACCCTACACCTTTTGGTGGGGATATTAATGTGGGAAATTAGAGAGCTCGGCCTAAGTTCTTATAGAACTGTAGTGCCAAACTATTATTATTATTTAATTGCATACCTTAATTTTAAAGATTTTAATTATGCACCCTCAGAATATTATTCACATATCAGAAATTTACGTCTTGTATCCCCATATATTAAAAAATGTATATAAAGTATAAAAAACTAATAAAAAAAAATAGAAACATATAATTGGGTGGACAACGTCTATATTTAAAATTTTGAAAGGCTAATATTTCATAGATTTGATTTTAATAATTTACGGATCAAATTTTCACTATAAAAACCCGGGAAATAATGAAAAAAAAGTGGACGGATCACGCCCATTTTTGGACCACATATTTTTAGGTGAATTATAACAATACGTTTTAAATTTCATACCAATATCTTGAATACTTACAAGTTATTAGTTCCTAAAGAGTTATATAAAAGTGACTTGTATGGGAGGTGGGCGTGTCCGTTGACCGATTTGGCTCATTTTCTAACTTAGTTCCTACTTTTGGCTAAAATATAATAATACGAAATTTTATCGCATTCTGATCAGTATTGCTCAAGTTATTCTGTATTCGGACAGCAAGACGGACAGACGAACATGGCTAATCGGACTCGGGTAGTGATGCTGATCAAGAATATATATACTTTTCCATATAAGCACAAAGTTAATATACCCTGTACCTCATAGGTGTAGATATAAAAAGTCTTATTGCGAGTATTCATATCTCATAATTCAGATGAACATCATTCCTGGGCATCGTTGCCAACCTCAAAAAGTGATTTTTACACGATGTGGGATTTGTGAGTCTCGCATGATTTTGAGTCTCTCATTAGATATTCCTGATTTGTGTGATTTTTGTGAGATTTTTCACTCCGAGTGATTTTGTGTGATTTTTCACTCCGTGTGATTTTTCACAGCGTGTGATATTGATTTATTTTTCTATTATTTATTTAATTTGATTATTGTATAATTAATGTAAATGATGAATATTAGGGTGACACTTATTTAACACTTTTTTTAGCTTTCTCACCCCTAGGATGGGTTATTAGGACCAAATATTTTTTTTCGTATCACTCTCGATATATTTTGTATTGTATTGTATTTCTATTTGCAGTATAGAATATAGTCGATGTGATATGAATCCAGAATCGTTTTAGTTCTCGTTTCTTAAAAACTTGCGGTTGAGTACATTTTGGCATTCGATATTGGCACAAGATCGGATTCGACATCATACGAATTCTCTGATTTATCGCATCGTTCTCGAATCAATCAATCTGTGATGTTTATGTGTCACTGTGATGTTTATGTTTTACGAAAGATGATAAACATGCGAAAGATAGTTAAAATAACTAATTATATATGAAATTTCGAACTACACTTTCGTTATATCCCAGCAGGAATTGACAACAATGACTACAAGTGACGATCAATGATGAATCAATGACTTCTTTTATGCCGTATGAGTTTAGCCCAGATTAGCAAGGCGTTGCCAGGTTGAAATTTCAACTGTTCTCAGATTATTTTAACACGATTCGTTTTGCCAACTGAATCGTGTTAAGTTAGTCGGATGTGAATATACCGCATTTTTAACTCGGGCTAAAAGTTAGCTTGGGATAAACTCTTGCGACATAAACGTAGACAATGAAAATGTTTATTTCTGACATTGAAGGCTATGTCTACATTGGTTTCACAAAAAACATTGAATAGTCATACATTTTATTTAATCAAAGATATATCAAGGACTATCAAAATGACACCAATACTTTACATGGCGAAAATGCTATCGATCATCGATGTTCCTGTCCTGAAATAGTACAATCATTGAGGAATGATTGGTGATGTTTCCCACAGGGCAGTGTTATATTTACATGAGATATTTCCATACAACCCAATAGTCAAATGTGCAGACATATCCAAAAGAAGCCCTGATATTACAACTTCTTACCGTGTTCAAAACATAATGTGTTTAGAAGTGAAGTCAGTCTCTTCTAGAGAATAAGATTCAATCGATTTGTTGACTATTTATAATATTTTTCGAAAATAAAAGCGAAAGCTGTCAAAACACGTTCTATGGAATACTATTCTATTTTATAAGACCTTTCCAGAAGAAGCCCTAATATGACAACTTTTTAACATGTCTAAAACATATTTTACATTCACTGAAGCTAGCGTACTTTCAACACACCTTCTTAAGAATGAGAACCAATCGTTTTGGTGACTATTTCTAATAATATTTTTAGAACAAAAGTGAAACTCTAAATGGAATGCTAAAAATAATGAGTGCATCTATTTTGTAAGACTGCTGAGAGCCGTTTATTGAGAAATTAATGCCTCAAAAATGTCCTTTTCATATATAAAAAAAGAAAAGAAATCATTTAGTCGAGAAGAGCATTCCTAGTCTGCCATGTCTCGGAGACATTCGATGCCTCGAAGCCTCGAAGCTTTCTCGTATAACTTCGATAAAAAAGTTCGATCTGGTTGCATTCTCGATTCTAATTTTTAAAAATGTTCGTACATTCAAATTCATTGACAAGAAACGATACTTAAACATTTATCAAATCGATATCGCAATATTTTTCGCAGCAATCTCGAACTTTGATCATTTTTTTCTTCGATATCGTTTAGATTTCGAATAATTTCTCGTATCGATATCGTGTGATTTCTCCACCTACTCGCATTGATCTCGTAACGATATCGATACGAATGGCATACTGGGTTTTTACTCCAGAATTTTTCTACTGGAAATCTTCAGTGTCATCGATGAGCCGTTTTCCAACTGGGTGCGATGTGCGTTTATGTGCTCACATGTGCGTGCGATAATAATTGCAGGTATTTGAGCACTGATTCGTTATTTTGCAGGCAGAAGAGCACACAAATAACATGGAGCCATAGACGCCAGTATGACATCAACGCAGACAGACAGAGCAGAGACAGAGCATGGAAGGAAGCCAGGTTCTGCTAAATGCTGATAAAACGTTTAATGGGCTCGACTCTTAGGTCGTAGTATTGAAGCGCCAAACTTTATTGAAATTAATTTTTGTCTCAGCAGGAAAAAATCGATTAACGTTCGTTTCGATTTTGCTGTGATAAGCAAAGAAGTAAACAAGGTTTTTTGTTAGCAGATGAAATAAATGAAATAAAAATAAAAAATAAATAAAAAACACATTCGTGGGAAACAGAGCAACACAGAAAGCAGGCAGCAAACTAAGGACGCAGAATAAATGATTGGATGTTGTGAGCTGTGAGCTGTGAGCGAACAAGACTGCTGAGGGTGCCCACGGTAAGCAACAATGTCGAAGGGTGCGATTCGAACCCATATTGAAAAACTAAATAGCTTTAATTTCCATACAAGAATATGTGGGCGGCTGATAACAAATGTCGCACATAACTTTACATAAATCCTAAAGCCTAATCGATTTCAGCTCAATCTGTTCGGTCGTTCGTTTTTCATTCAGCAAAGCCCTTCAATCGTGCTTTTCGAAAGTAGGCACTCGAGCGCATATGTAGCTCTATATACTGGAATGGGTAGCCGGTGTTGCCAAAGCAAACCAACCAAACGTGCGACACTAAAGCGGTTTAGTATCTGTTAAACGCCCTCGCCCACCCAGGCAACCGACCTGTTGCGTATCCTCTCGAGGTACATAAAACGATTGCGATTTGCATGTGGTACAAAGAGTTTTAAATACATTAAATTTTAAGCTTTTCATTTTATTAGCATTACAGACTCTGACGTGGATGTTGTCATCCGCAAACACTAATATTTCGTTTGGTCTACCTGAGACTAATAACAACTTTGGGGCCACACAAAGACCAAATAATCCTCCGCCTCCCCAAATAATTTTCATTCTTCTCCGCCCGCCTCTTTCCCCCATTGGCTGTTGCAGTTCATTAAGCAATTTATTATGTTGATTAGAGACGCACGCATAACAAACAACTGGCATGGAGCTTATGACCACATTATAGGGCTCTGGGCGGGGTTCCAGGTGTTTCTATTTCTGTCATGCTGCGCAGTCTAGGCTTTGGAAAATGTCCATTTAATTTAAGCTGCTGTATCAATAAATACATCACTTTATTTGCAATTCACTGAGTTTCAATTAATCAATAAAATTCAACATGGAGTAAATAAACTTTGGACATAACGCTTTTATTCTCAGGCATTATATTAAATGTACTTTATTCATATTATAAAAATAAATTGTATGAAATATCTATTATAAAAACATCAATATTTGGACGTTTACGACGCATATTATCGAAGATATAGCTATTTTAAGTTAGAAACTGGATTTCTTAGAAACCTGTTATATTTGAAACTCGATTTCTTAGGAACCCGTCGAGCGATTCTTATAATTTAATATCGGACTTAAAGATAATCTATTAGTTATAAAATGTTCAAAACTTGGGGCCTTTACGACTAATATTAGCGAAGATATAGCGGTGTTAAGTTAGAAACTTGATTTCTTAGGAAACCTTGAAGTTAAGTACAAAATTTCATAAAAACTTGTCGAGTGATTCTAATAATTTAAAAACCGACTTAAAGACACCTTATTGATTATAAAATTTTCAATATTTGGGGCCTTTACGATGCATATTAGTGAAGATATATTAAGTTAGAAACTGGATTTCTTAGGAACCCGTCGAGCGATTCTTATAATTTAAAAACTGACGTAAAGATAATTTATTAGTTATAACATTTTCGAAACTTGGGGTCTTTACGACAAATATGAGCGAAGATATAGCTATTTTAAGTTAGAAAATGGATTTCTTAGAAACCTGTTCTATTTGAAACTCGATTTCTTAGGAACCCGTCGAGCGATTCTTATAATTTAAAAACTGACGTAAAGATAATCTATTAGTTATAAAATGTTCAAAATTTAAGGCCTTTACGCCAAATATGAGCGAAGATATAGCTACTTTCGGTTAGAAACTTGATTTCTTGGAAACCTTGAAGTTAGGTACAGAATTTCTCAGAAACCCGTTGGGCGATTCTTTTGATTTAAAAACCAACCAAAAGATAATCTATTATTAATAAAATGTTCAAAGTTTGGGGCATATACAACAAATATTAGCGAAGATATAACGATGTTAAATTAGAAACTTGATTTCTTAGGAATCCTTGAATTCAGCGACCAAATTTCTTAGAAAGCTGTCGAGTGATTCTAATAATATAAACAACGACTTAAAGACAATTTATTGATTATAAAGTTATTAATTTTTGGGGCCTTTACGATGCATATCAGCATTTTAAGTTAGAAACTGAATTTCTTAGAAACCCTTTTTCCAGAAAAACGTCAACCACGACCGAAAAATTCAAAATGCTCAAATCTTTGAAATAACGGTGGATTCGGAGTCTTAAATATGTGATGTCTAAATATATGAAATGAAAATTCTTTTCAGACAACCTTAATTAATATTTCTAAAGCTTAAAAAAAAGTGTTGAAATTAAAATAAGGCACAAATTTTTGATTATTGTATACACAGAAAAAAAAATGTTCATCATATTGATGAATTCCGTTCTTCAAACCATGATTCATTGTATTGAAAAGCCATTCATAATATTAATGACTAACGCCATCAATGTTATGAATGCTATCATAAATATGAGGAACTGTCGAAAAAGTGTGCTTCAATATGATGAACTGTATATGAAGAATACGTTTCATCATATTAATGAACCAAAATATAAAATACAACATATGTGTTCTTCATATTGAAGAACGATGTTCGTTAAACCAAATTTCTATCAAAATATATTTTTTTTCGTTCATTTTTGTCGTACTTCTCAGTTCTCAAGTAGTGTTATTTCTTATATTATGCTTGCTCGACATGCATAAATCAGTAAAATATTTTATAATATATTTATTATAGTTACAAATTTTTATTAACAATCGAAAACAATTTGTTTTTGACCGAAATTGTTTTTTTGATAATGTTATTTTTTAAATAAAATGTTTACAACACTTTTTTTCGAATTATTTTATACAATTTTTTATTTTTTTTTAAATATTATGAACAAATTCATCAATATGACAATTCAAATTCATTGTACTGAATATTTTGTTCATATATATAATGAATGCATTCATTAATATATCATTTAATGAACGGTGGTATCATTATGATGAATCTGGTAGTTCGTGAAAAATTCATAAAATTTATGAATAAATTCATCACATTGAAGAATTTTTTTTCTGTGTAAGGGAGTCCTATTGTAACGTACGGAACCAAAAAATGCATTTATTATGATATTAAACTAAAAACATTTTTTAAAGAGTTGAATCCTCTGTTTCTAAACTGAATTCCTCGGCATTTTCAAAAATGTAAACTTCTATTTCTTAGTAATTCTAGAAATTCGTGTAAATTTTCATACAGGACGTCCGGAATTATTCTGTGATTTATTACGAAAAAATTATAAACTTTAGGCACAAAGTGCATATAGGTAAAAATCAAGAATATTATCTGATCTATCATTCTAAATTATTCAAAAAAAAAAATTTGAACGTAAAAAGTATTTTTAGAAAAAGAAAAATATTTTTGGAATATTTTGGAAACAATATGTAAATATACAAAGAAAGCACATGATTTCAGCTATTTTTGGAATAATTCAAATAAATAATTTGTACGCTAAATTCGCTGACTTTTTAGAATATCTATATGAACGTCTACATCTACTTCAACTATTTAATTTATATCTTTTGATCTCTATTTCTTTGCAATTGTTCAGTCCTATTTAAATACTACTTGAGCAAAAAAAATAAAGTAAATTCATAAATTTTCCTTCGAGATATTAAAAATTTAGGCGTACGAATGTCTCGTCCGGAACCCCAGGAAATGCGCATATGTTAAAACCTTGGTTTCTTTGGAACTCGTCGACCGATTTTTGTAACTTAAAAATCGACTTAAAGATAATTTCTTTGTTATAAAAATAGAGCTGTTTTGAGAAAGAAACGAAGTAGTTATTTTTATCTGTAATTAAAAGATGCACGAAAGCTAAATTTTTTTTTCATAAGTTGTACTTTTTAACACCACTATTTAGTCGCTCGGATTTAATTTGAACTTCGCCGAATGGGAGACATTCCCGGCCCAATTGAGCTTGGCATGTACTCGGAATATTAAGCGTGACAAAAATTAGAACCCCCCCCCCCCCACCGCAGTAACAACATCAAATGACCATTATCTGGAAAACACCGTAAAAATAGAGTAAAGCAAAAGGCAAAGGTGCGAATGAAAGTAATGACCAATAAAATGTAAGTACTCCGCATTACAATTGTTATCGCCGCCAGGAATGTTCATAGTTGTTATTATCACAGTCAGGCTAATGATGGCAAGTAGAGCTTGCTGGAGACTATAAAATGCTATAGTTTAATTTAAGCTTTTAAATTTTAAAGTCAATTTGACTTTAATATGGGTCAAAAGGATGTTGAATATTTATTTATCCCAAAGTAAACTGCAATTTCCGCAAGGATGCAAACCTCCAAAATGGGGTTTGACCTTTTTTTTGTTGTGCCACATATGCAAACATCAGTAAAATCACATGTTATGCTTCCTTGAGGTTTTTCGGCATCCAATCAAAGGGGTTTCTCGTCGACAAGCATCCTTGACATGTGGGCCGAGCGAAGTCAAGGCGTTTGGCATGAGTGTGTGAACAACAAAATGCTTCGTAGTATGTTTGCTACTTGGTTTTGCAATTCACAACCAATACAAATAAAGAAAATAAAATTACAAACTCTACTCCATTTTTGTTAACATATGCTAAAAATGTAGCTGAAATTAGATTTACATCTCATTTCGTTCGAGAATTTCATACACTAAATAAAAATGCTGAAATATTGACTCGACTCGCTCATCTTGAATTTTAAAATCAAACGTTTGGCCATGCATTAAATGTGCTTCGCATAAGATTTTTCATTTCCATAAATTCAGCTTTTGTCCGTCTAGTTTCGTTGTCTGTGCCAATTCTTGTGAGAAATGGGAAAATCTATACTTTGCATACGAATGAGTTATATGCAGTGCACAGTGTGTGTGTTTGTTTTTGTGTCTCGTTATAGAGTTTCGTGTACATATGTTTGTACACCATGAATAATTGATGTCCTTTTTGTGGATTTTCTAGGCGACATTATGGAAAAATAACACACACACACACACACACATAGACAAATTTAAATCCAAAATCCCAGCACATTTCACTTTTGGGAATCGACCGGCTTATGCTGCACAGTAATGTGTACATAATCCACTTAGTTATTTGCAAGGTTGCAACATTTCATCGTTGGGGTTTCGAGTGCTAAGTGATCATATGAATCCAGTCATGGGCAATCAGCGGCGCACAGTATTTTATGCCATTTACGAAAGAGTCTAATGATTCCTGTCGACTGGAATAATTTAGGATTTGTTTTACTTTTTCAAATATTTAGAACTATTATATAAGGGTTCAAGAAATGATATCAATTTAGGAAATCCTACTGTAATTCAAAAGAAAAATCAAAACAACTGAATTCCGTTAAATTTACCACAATTGTAATTTGAATTTGTTCCTTTTTGATTTTTGAAAATGCATACACCTAAAAAAAATCTTCAATATGATAAATTTATTCATAAATATTATGAATTTTTTCACCAATTACCAGATTCATCATATTGATACCACCGTTTATTAAATGACTTATTGATGAATACATTCATTATATATATGAAATTATTAATACTATCGCAGGTCAACATACAAAATATTCAATAAAATGAATTTGAATCGTCTTATTGATGAATTTGTTCATAATACTTATGAATATAATATTTTGTACGATTTTTTCAAAAAAAAAGTGTTGTTGTAAAAATTTTATTTTAAAAAATAACAGAAAAACATTTCGACAATAAAAAATTTTATTGATAGAAATATCTAATTCTAATATCTAAAATTTTTTTATATTTTTATATATAATATATATATATATATATATATATATATAACTTTTTATTAATAAAAAGTTGTATTTATAAATAAATATATTATAAAACATTTTATTAGTTGATGCATGTCGAGCAAGCATTATATAAGAAATAACATACAAGAACGTCTTGAGAACTGAGAAGTACGGCAAACAATGAACGAAAAATAAATATTTTGATTGAAATTTCGTTTGATGAACAACATTCTTCAATGTGAAGTAAATATGTTCTATTTTATCTTCTTGTTCATTAATACGATGAAACGTATTCTTCACATACAGTTTATCATATTGAGAACATTTTTTCGACAGTTACCAAGCGTTCATCATATTTATTATCAATATGATGTACATTTTTTCTGTGTACGTTCGTTGTATATTTTCGTTTCGAATTACTGAAACTATGTGTTACCCCTGTCAAAATTTTGAACAAAGGATGGAAGAAAAATGCAAGCAATACAAGCAGTTTATACACAGAAATAAAAATAATCTTCATATTGTTGATGACCGAAAAAGTGTTCTTCAATATGAGCAAGTGTATGTGAAGAATACGCTTCATCATATTAATGAACAAATACATAAAATACAAAATATATGTACATCATATTGAAGAATGCTGTTCTCAAACCAAATTAGTTTTGAAAACAAAATTGTAACTATTTTTTTATTTTCGGGTAATTCGAAAAAAATTGTTTTCTCAGATAATTTTTTTTTTTCGACGACATTTTTTTATTTTTTTTTATAAAATTTGTTTCCAACATTTTTTTAAAACTATTTTCAAAAAAACATTTTTTTTTGAAAAATTCGTATAAAATTGTCCTTCAATTAATTTTTTTTGGAAAATATATATATATTAGTTCAACAATATTCATCATATTATATTCATAAATATATTGAAAATTAAATTATTTTTTTTTAATTATTCATAGATATTATGATTATATTCATCAATATGACTATTCAAATGCATTGTATTGAATACATCGTTCTTCACTATGATGTTCGATAGTATGAATAAGTTCATATATATAATGAGTATATATAATTCATCAATATGTCAATTAATGAACGGTGGTTTCAATATGAAGAATCTGGTAGTTGGCGAAAAAATTCATAATATTTATGTATCAATTCTTCATATTGATGATTTTTTTTTGTGTAGATGGATGCAATATTGTATACAAAATTTTGATATGATAGGGAATGGTAGGGGCCACAAACATGTATTTAGCAACATCTAAAGTAGATAAATCTTCACCGATACGTCAATTTTTATCAACAATTAGAGTAGAATCAACATTTTTTCTACCAAGAAGGACGACTTTATAAGAAGTACAACCTACATAATCTGGAAGCAACTATCGACTACCCTCGAAATCTGACCATACAAATGAATTAAGATTATATTCAATTCAACGCAGATAAAAAAGCATCGACTTAATGATGTGACAACTGTTTATCTTGGAAATCACTGCTAAAGAAAAATTAAAAAAGCTAGACTTATTCAATTCGGTTTTTTTAATTATCTGTTTATCGAACCTCTTTGAGATTTGAAAACATGCGTAATCGGTCAATGAAGGCACTTCGATTCACCCACTTTAATATATATACCCCACAAAACACTGGAACACAATAGAATACTTGGAACTTTAGCAACCGAAGTAAAATATTATTTAAACCACACCTCACTTTATAATAAGAGTAAACCAAGACATGATTTTTGGCAAGGTCAATGCAATTTAGAAACATTTTTCGAAATGCTTCAAGCAAACAAAGGCGAAGTTGTATCAAAAGCTGTGTTTAAAATTCCATAAAATTTGATACTCTATGCAATACGCTTTCACCCAAATTTTATCTTTGTCGCTGTCGGAAATATACTGGAAATATTACTGAAAATGCCAGACATTTTGTCTCGGGAAGTGTACGACCCAAAACAAAATTTTGGCATTTTCAGGAATATGTCGGGCATATTTCCCGCAAACACAGATGAATGGAATATTTTGGGAAGTATATAGCAGGTTGTACAATTTTGTAGAATTTTAATGATCGATTAACGGCATATTTTGGGAACGGGCTAAAAACAAATAGCTTGCGATACAAACTCCGTCTTCGTCTGTTTTAAATATTTCAAAACAAATGGCAACATTTTTATCCAACATGAAATATATTTTTAAAGTATTTTTAAAGCGAATTCTCTTAAAAAAATAGATGTAACAACCAACTTCATACGATAAAAATGAAATTTCAACCAATTGGTTGATAGAACTGCCATATTTGATTGGAACTTGAAATTATAGTATATACACACACCAAATTGATCAAAACTTTTGTGAATTGTTTGTAAATCAAACTACAACCCTTATACTTTTTTCTATAAGTTCCGACTGAACAGTTGATTGAACCACCTACGTTGGTTGGGTAATAAGTCGGTTGTCGCAACAAATTTATATTGGGTATGCATAATAAAAAAAAGTCATACCTTTTGCAAAAACTATAAGTTTTAAGTAATATTGAGCACATCAAAATGTGCACAAGGTGGCCAAGAAAGCACCATAACATCAACCAAATTTCAAATGGGATAAATAATGAATTTGGGGTGCCTTAGGCAACAACATTTACCACCAGATATCACCGACCCATGAAGTTTACCGCAAACACTCAACCGTTTCATACATGTCTTAACAAAGATTTAAGTGTAAAATGTGGTTGCGAATTTTGGTTTGTGTTTCAACAGTTGGTGCGCTTCATTTGGTTGTGGCTACCACATCATGTAGTACATGGTGCAGTTCTCGCAAAACTCACTTGGACAGCAAAAGTTTTTTGGGCTCGTCCTTGTTACCCTCACGCGTTTCGCCTTGAGGTCAACGGAAGGAAGTAACTATCTTTTGCGTTTAATTAAAAGCAAGCGAAGGCACTCTGAAAAACCACAATGTAACCTACTTAATCAACACTCCCCCCTTAGCCAATACGTCAAGCTACCACCTACTGCGGTATCTGCGAATCTTCGACAGTTTCGTAAAACAATTTTCCAACTTTGAAGCGATATCATGGCGCAAAACTTTTTATTACGTCAATCAAATCAATTCAACTGAACGAACTGAATTGAACTGAATGATATGCTTAACGCATTTGGTTTTTCCAATATATTCCTTGGTCTATTTTGAGGTCACGAGAAAATCAAAATTAAAAACCCACCTTCCACTAACGACGCATTCTATTGCTTCCACTATTTGCCTCGAGTGCTAACGATTTCGAATTGGCACAAAGGCATTATTAAAAAAATGTTGCACCATTCTCAATTCGTAGTTTTTCTTCGAGTGAGTGCTATGTTGTGGTTATTTTTGTATCGCACAACACTTTCGCATGCCATAGTATTTTTATTTTTTGTTCCAAGTGCTGATTGTGTGCTATATGAAATACTTAATAGTGCCGCCCAACAAACGAACGAAGGAAGAACGGACCGACCGACCGAATGAGGGAAGGAACCAACGACCGCAATAAAATTGCTATAAAATTCTATAACGTCATGGCGTATATGGTATTCTATCCAGCGACTACTGAGTTTACATTCTACGAAAGCATGAAATTCCTATTTTGTTTTTAAGGACAATAACCGCAAAAGAGCAGCGCCAAACAGTGGCGCAATTGAGCAGTAAAATTTAATAAATGAGTGGGGAAATAATGGACGGTATCTAATGGTTACATTTTTAGAGAAATATAATTGTTTGAATGCATAAGCAAAGTTGTACGATAAAAATTAATAGGTATTTTAATGCATTTTGTAATTATAAAAAATAATTCAAACATATTTATTATGGCATAAATGTAAAACAATCCGTACTTAGTTTATATACTTAGTTTAAACCTTAAAGTGCACAGAAAAACATAATCGACGTAAATATAGCAACCGATATTAATTGCGTTCATTAATCAATCCACCAATGAAATTCACTAATTTAATGAAAACTATTTTTCGTTAAATCAGCAACAACTTTGCTAATATGACTATTTGTACATCAATGCAGCAAATTAATTAGTCGGCGCAGTTTCAGCAATTATATTTGCTAAAACTGCGCCGACTTAATTATTTGCTGCATTGACATACAAATATTCATATTAGCGAACGCAGTTGCTTATATAACGAAGAATAGCAAATGTTTTCATTAAATTAGTGAATTTCATTGGTGGATTGATTAATGAATGCAATTAATATCGGTTGCTATATTTACGTCGATTATTTTTTTCTGTATGTGCAACATATTTTGTTATTTGCATATTACATTGTAATCCTGTATTGAAATTCTAGTGACCTTTGGTGGAAAATTTATCACTTTTACTTTTTTCTACATAAGGAAATATTTCTCTTTAAAACTGCATCATTAGATTTTTCAAATTAATACTCCAAAAAAATGCTTTTCTCTTTTTAGCCTAACTTTAAATGGCAGTAGAATCTAAACGGAGCTTCAAAGAGGGTTCGAACTTTACACTTTTTATCCCATATTAAATCTGAGTATTTGGTACAAAAATCATAAGGATCGACTAATCACAACGTTAACTTCAAATGGTATATTTTTTGATTTAAACTAGGAAAAGACAAAAGCAAAAAGAAAAAGAAAAGAAAAGAAAAGAAAAGAAAAGAAAAGAAAAGAAAAGAAAAGAAAAGAAAAGAAAAGAAAACAAAAACACAAACACAAAATCAAACCAAACATAAAACAAATACAAAAGAACACAAAAAACCAAAGCAAAAACTCAAATACAAAACCACAAAAGCAAAACACAAAACTAAAGCAAAAGTAAAACATAAAAACAAAAGCAAAGACACAAACAAAGCAAACACAAAAGCAACACACAAAAGAAAAAAACACAAAAATAAAAGCAAAATACAAAAGCAAAAACATAAAAACAAAAGCAAAAACATAAGAGCAAACACAAAAGAAAAAACACAAAATCTTTGCACGAGTCGTGCACGGGTCCAAAGACACAAAATCAAAAGCAAAACACAAAAGCAAAACACAAAAGCAAAAACACAAAAGCCAAAACATAAAAGCGAAAACACAAAAGCCAAAACATAAAAGCAAAACACAAAAGTGAAAACACAAAACAAAAATAAAAGAAAAGCAAAAACACAAACACAAACACAAAAAGTAAAGCAAAACACAAAAGCAAAAGCATAGACACAAAATCAAAAACTAAAACAAAGGCAAAAACACAAAAGCAAAAACACAACATAAAAACACAACAACAAAAACTCTAAGACAAAAGCATAACAAAGAAAAACACAAAATCAAAAACACAAAATCACAACATAAAAGCAAATGCAAAAACACAAAAACAAAAGTAGAAACACTAGAAAAAGAACAAAAGCAAATACACAAAAACAAAAGGAAAACAAAAATACAAAATCAAAAACACTAAAATAAAAACAAAAGGAAAATGAAAATAAAAGCAAAAATCAAAACACAAAAACAACAAATAACAAAGACAAACAAAAGTTAACAAACAAAAAAATAAAAATTATTTGGAATATATAGTAGAACCCATCAAACAAACTCAATTACACTATCGAAAATCTATATATATAAAAATGAAATGTCCTGTGTGTGCCAGAGCATCACGGGATAACGAACCGACGGATTTGCCTGATTCTTTTTGTATTTTGTTCGTGTCAATGCAAGAGTGGTTTAGGAAAGAAGAAAAGTCGGAAAAACCCAAAGGAAAAGCTGGAAAAGCGAAAAAATCTAAATTTGACCCTATGAACTTGAAATTTAGACTGGGTGTTGATTTCCCGACGTGAGATCGCACTACGAAGGGATTTTTTAAAAATCGCCTCCTAAGGTACAAAAAATGGGCGTGGCAAAACAGAACTTTTAATTCAAAATATCTGTATAAGGTAGCCACAGTCATGAAATTGGGCTCAGTAATGTATTTTTTTGTTGTTTATCTTTTTGCTTAATGTGGGCGAAATTTGATAAAGGGGCGTGGAACTTTCCATATAACCATAACTTTAAAAATGCTATAACTCCTGACCAGAGTTATGAAAATGGAAACAGAGGTTAATATTAAAAAGTAGAATCGTCACGTACAATGTGGGCGGGATTGTATAAAGGGGCGTGGAACAAAAACATTTAAAATGCTATTACTCCTGATATACTTAGAGTAGAGCTATAAAATCGAACCAAATGTTCATATTTAAAACTCCAATCGTCACGTAGAATGTGGGCGAGATTGGACAACGGGGCGTGGTACCAAAACATTAAAATTGATATAACTCCTGACTTACTATGAGCAGAGTTGTAAAAATCGAAACAAATGATCATATTAAACATTGTAATCTTCACGTAGAAATTGAACGGGATTGGACAAAGGGAGTGGCATGTGAGCGGGCGACGTAGGTACTAAAAAGGGGCAACAGGACCGTAATTTAAAATGATATAATTTTGCATTTACAAAAACTTATCACGGGCAACGCTGTGAACGGGTCCAGCTAGTAAATAATAAAAATGTTCTTTATATAAATAAAATCACACCATATCCTTGCATTCAGAAAATCTTTGCACGAGTCGTGCACGGGTCCAGCTTACAATAAACCATTTTATGATTATTTTTTATTCGATAAAATAATTGAGAAATTATCGATTTGAAACTCAAGTTATTAAAAAAAAATGCAAAAAAATATTTCAAACATTCTAAGGAATATTTTTGCAAAAAAAAACAAAATTTTTTGAAAAAATGATATTTTGTATAGAATATATAAAATTTTCCATATAAATTCGATATATTTACCAATAATAGCGCTATCATTATACACACAAAAAAGTATCACAAAAAATTTCACCAACTGCACGTTGCGAAAAAAAGGATCTCCCAAACATAATTTTGCAGGCATTACATATATCTTTGGAGCTTTATGCAAACAAAAGTATTATTTCATTTTCAAACATTATTATAATAACAGACAAACATATATTTGTTTTCGTTCAAACATATTTATGTTCAGAATGAATAATTTTCGGAGTTCTTGCAAACATAGATATGTTTGAATGTGAAAAACATTTTATCTACATGTAAACATATTTATGTTTACATTAAATTTTAATGTAAAAATAGTAAATTTAGTGCTAATATCTTCTTTACACAATATTCGTTTTTTCACTTTATTTTAAATTACGTTTTTTTTTATTTATATTATATAATTATAAACTTAAACTTTTTTTTTTTATTACACATATTTTATTTATACTTAATAATTTTATTTCCATCTATTGTTCCTATTTTGAGTTCAGTGAATTACGGATAAATTGGATATTTATTAAAGCAATTTATGTTTAAATATCGTTCATTCTGAACAAAATAATCATACAATTCAATTATAATGTAATTAGATTTTACTCCTAATATTTATATGGTGAATCCGAATTACATTATAATTACATTCAAGCATATTCAAACAAATCTTTTCTATCCGTGTACCAGTATTCACCATATTGATGATTTCATTCATTAAACTAAAATCGTATTTTTTAAATATTTTTCATTTTCAATATTTTTTAACATCAAATTTCAAACACAAATTTGTCTCCATTTACACATTTATGTATTTATAATTCTTATACGAATTATAATATTTAATTGCTAATTATGCGAAGACTCCATTTCATCATATTAATGAATAATGTACATCATATTGATGAATTTTGCTCATCAAACCACATTAATTTAAATATCATAAATCTTATAAGAATTATAAATACATAAATGTGTAAATGGAGATATATTTTTTTTTTTTTGAAATATGATGTTATAAAAAATATTAAAAGTGAAAAATACGATTTTAGTTCAATGAAATCATCAATATGATGAATACTGGTAGTTGGTGAAATTTTTTGTGATATTTTTAGGTGTGTAGATTGTAAATGATCCAAAATCATTTTCAAATCATTATAGATTATCAAATCCATTATTTGGGCGATCATTGTTTCGATTAAGTTCAAAAACTATTATTTATTAGATCTATATATTTGTTCTATACAACGAATTTAATACGATTTTTATAGTGAAATATTAAAATTTCAATCGAATTTTATGTAACATTCTCAAATATAGCTTTAAAACCGTTTTTCACGGTTTTCAGAATGGTTTGGAAGACAATGCATTTATTAAATCTATGTTCACAAGGATTTATTATTTAATGTTTTAAAATATAAAATTTACAAATTGAAAGTTCAATAATATTCGAAATGCCTTAGGTTACATGGCATGCGAAAAGTGTTTTTTATACAACCTTTTATCTCTACGAATAGGAATGTGTATTTTTCTTTGTCTGTTTTAATAAAAATGACGCGTTAGATTTTCTGCTATAAAATATTCCAGGAAAATATATGATATCTTTACTAAATCCATAGAAGTAGTTTATTTTCTTGGAATGTCAACTCAATCGAAAACTAGTGTAGAATAAATGAACCCCAGTGAATTGAAGCACATTAAACTGAATGCTAAATGCTACGCAGAACACAGGGTACAATAGACTAATAGAACAACAACCCCATCCATGTTGTAATTATAGCACAACACAATAAATAAACATTGAAAACAGAAACAATAATGATTTTAATAGTACTGCTTCCAAATTGCAGACAATACCGTCGACACATTCCAAAATACAGCACGGTAAATGTTATATTATTTTTTAGTTTTTCAGCTTTAGTGCCGAAAGTTACTAAAAGGTTTGAGCACAGACATTGTATTGGCAAAAACTTTGACGCTTTCAGACTTATTTAATGCAATGTTTTTGTTGAGGCACCTGCAAAAAGACCTCTTTTTTTTAGTCTACACCTTGCCACCACACCTAGCAACGATATTTTCGACCAAACATAACCTGAGGTTGTTATGTTTGCAATTGTTGTCGTTGCCATAGTCTGTGTTGTTGTTGCTCAGCTTTTATACCGATCAATATTTCAAGTAATTATGCAAAAATGTCTAGGAACCCTTGACAAAACGGGTTATGTGCTTTTTATGTTCATTAGGTTTAGTTTTGTCCTCAGAAAGGTGACAATATTTAATAATTTTTAATAATTTCTTCAGTTAAATTTAATTTCAGATTTACATAAAGATAAATATAAAGTTTATGACGAAATAAAGGTTTAGGTTTCATTAATCGATAGTATTACTAATATTCAATTGCTATAAAACTACCTATCACGTGACCGATACCATTGGTACAGATGAGGGATAGGATCTTAAAGACCAGTTCTGTGATAGGTCTTAAGGTCTGCATACGGAGATGGATCGTGTTCATGCTAAACATATTTCTAGTGAAGCAAAAAGGCATAGTCACGAGACTTATTTACACGCTGCAACTAATGCGTCTTTAATTCGTAGCCTTTTTTCGATATTGTATTGATTTATAATGTACTCATGCAAGGATGGAATCAATAGTGAAATGGGAATGAATGAAGGAGAAGGTAAAATAAAATATAATGTAAAGTAAAATAAAATAACTGAATTTAAATTATATAAAAAAAGTATAAACAAAAATGAAATAAAAAAAAAATAATAAAAAAAATATATACCTATATTGTTTTTACTGAATATTAATACCGGTCACAGAACAGAATTTTGTGGATTAGTTCTGTGATAGGTCTAAAGGTACCGGTTACAGAACGCGATGTTAAAGACCAGTCCTGTGATAGGTCCAAAGGTTTGCAGGAGGTGTTATTTGACCCCTCCTTAGGGCAACGCCATGTTAATGTTGACGGTTAATATAAAAAACCAGAACTATCTCCGAGGAACCAGATACGTGCCTAATCTAGGACCAGTTCGTTTCCCCCTCGGGTTATTAAACACTATAGCCTAACTTTAGCAGACACAAGACGGGTTAGAATCGCTTTTTTAAACGAAACCAAACAAAGACGTCATATTTTCTGCTCTTCCCCAAAATATACCGTGAATCTGCCTTTGAAATTTCACAAAATATAAAAACCAACTTTCCAAAAAAAAAAAAACTTTGCATGTTCAAGGAAATTTAGAAATATATTTTCGAAATATTTTATGCATGCAATGGCAGAGTTAGAATTAAAAGTTATCAGTGTTCATCCTGTTCCCAAAAAATGCCGGGATTCTTCCTTCAAAATTTCATTAAATTTGATAATCGGTCATATGCTTTCCACAAACTTCCATTTATCTGTGTGTTTGCCGGAAATAAACATAAATTCAGTCGCGGGTTCCCAAGAAAAAAAAACGACAGTGTCAGTACATTTTAGAAACATTTTATCGGAAGAATTCAAGTATACAAAGACAAAGTTGGAGTCTAAAGCTGTCTATTTTCTTTTCATACCCAAAATATGCGGCGAAAATGCTTTGAAATTTCACAAAAATTAATAATCTGCCTTACGCCAAAAACATTTCAGAGAAATACCGGAAATTTGGCCACTGGTTGCATTTAAAAATTTTCAAAACAAAACTTAAAAAATAACGCAAAGTAACAAAAAGTTCTTACATTTTTCGGGAATACTTTGGGCATATTTCTAGCAAACACACAGATAAATGGAAGATTTTGGGAAGTGTATAACAAATTGTAAAATTTTATTTTAAATGCAGATTCTCGGCATATTTTGGGTATGATCGGAAAACACTAAACTTTTGAAACAAATTCCGACTTGCCCCATCAAAATATTGAAAAAATTACTTACAATTACTTTGACTTTGCCAAAAAATTTATTTAGAGCTGCTATATTTCTGAAAAATACAACACAAACTCCGATTTGTCTGCATAAAATATTAAAAAAAATGTTTAAACTTCCCTGAGCCCGCTTTTTTTCTACTTTTCTTTAACTGAAAATTAAGTTGACTCTGCTAAATATTTAAAAGGGATTATTAAATTTCAAAAATATGCGTCTTAAAATTGAATGCATCAGCGTCTGCTACCAAATGAATTCTTGAAAATTGCGCCACATTTGTGTTCTAATTAATGCGCTCGGCATGCAATGCTGATGCTGCTGCTGCCTGACAAAAACATACAACGGGAATCAAAATAAGTGTGTTGCTACATGAGGGGACACGCATCACATCAGTGATTTTCAATTAGACGCAAGCTGGTGCTTGGTGCTGTTGCTGTTGCTGTTACTGCTGCTTCCAACGCACAGTCACCAGCAATGGCAACAAAATATCGGCAACATGCAACGAGACACACTTGTGTACAACATGCATCTAATACGTTTGCACTTTTGGAAAGTAATAATCGCATGCATGTCAAATTCCCCGCACGACGCAGGACAAAAACAGCAGCACGAGCAGCAATGACAGGTTACATGAAGCCGGGCAGACACAAATCCTGCCGTGTACAACATGTGGGGATAGTGCGCATAATGCAACGCAAAATTACACACGTTTTGGGATTTCTTTGTTTGGCGCACTTGAGCCAGGGACAGCAAGAACAGGAACAGGAACAGGACCAGAACAGGCCAACCAATTGTAGGGAGACATTTTGGAAATGGAAGAACAGACGTCAATTGCCTGAGGTTGCTGTTGCTGGCAGGGCAATAAGGACAATGATAATGAGGACACTGTTGACGACGTTCTTGTGGATTGTACCACATGGCACGAGTTCTGAGGCACGAGTTCTGTGACACGAGTGCTTTAAGTAAAACGAGGCGCAACAAAATAAACAAACAATTGTCGTTGGCGCTGTCGCTGTGTCATGCATCGTCGACATCGTCGTCATCATCGTCATCATCGTCGTCTTCATCGTCGTCTTCATCATCGTCTATTTCGTCGTCGCACAGTGGGGACAACCTTCAAAAAGTTAAAAACGTAATAAATAACAAATTTCAGCCAAATCGGAATCCGTTTAGATGTTTGCGAAACGCGATTTCAATTTTCACGTGTATGGATTTTAATGAAATTTTGAATTCCGTAAGATAAATATTGGTGTTTGGATAAAAAATGTCTCCGTATCTGGTGTCTTTTGGCACGAGATATCATGGTATGACTTGTCTTTGAGTTTGTATCAAAAGCTGACAATTTCCAGTTCATACCCAGAATATACACGGAATCCAAATCCGGAAATCTTCTATTTATTTGTATGTTTGTCAGATATGTCCGAGATTTGCCTGAGACAAAATCTTGGGCATGGTTGAAATACGAAGTTTGTATCAAAAGCTGCGTCTGACCGTCTCCAAAGTCTTCTGGGTATCTATCTCTAAAATGTCTTCATATGAGATAACCTCCCGACATCAAATATCTGTCATTTCTCAGTAATATTTCAAGCATATTTAAGGAAAACACACAGATAATTGAAGGATTTTGGAAGTACACAGCAGATTGTCAAATTCTATGAAATTTTAAATGCGGATTCCCGACATATTTTATGACCGTCTTTGTCTGCTAGAAAACTTTCGAAAAAATGTGCCTAAACTTCTTTGACACCGCAAAATATATTTTCAAAGGCTGCTAAATGCTTCATAAAAACTTCTATTTATCTGTGTATTTGCCGGGAATATGCTCTGCTATTAACTTTCCAAAAACTTTGCATTTTCCGGAAATATGCGCAAAGTTTAAAAAAATTATTAAAAATACTGTCAATTTTGATGTTTTCCTCCACTGTACATCGTCCTCGTCGTCATTATCACCACCATCGTGCTGCACGTCATCGCAAAATGCCGGCAACGCTTTGACTGTCATGTTGACATTTGCAGCCCTCGCGGAAGCACAACTTCAAGCAGCGCTCATGAACAAGTGGCAACACTGGCTGCGTTGCTAACCGCTTCAACAACAGCAACAACAATAACAACAACAACTTCCCATAACAAAAGGGGTTGTTGACATCGGAAATGAAGCAAACATCAAGACATGGCGAGGGCCTCGAAGTATTTATTGGCATTTTTTTTTTGTTCTGTTTGTTTCGTATTCAATTTTTTTCTTTTTCTTCATTTTTGTGCATTTACACATGAATTTAATTATGTAATATTTGCAAATATCTGAGTTTATTCATTTCTGATGCCTGGTATTTGATCGAATTGCAATGTCACACAGTTCCATTCAGCTAGAATCCAATTCTATGCTGCTCATAAATAAAGTGTTGAGCCATACAGCAAACAAATCATCCCCAGACGACAACATTAGCTAATGCAATGCATTAAATTCTTTGCCTCCTCCCCTTCCACCTTTAGTTGAACTCTATATACCGTGGGCCTTCATATGCCCACTTCTGACATTCATTGATGATATCTTGAGAAATACACAACAAATATAGAATATAGCAATCGTTTATTTATTGGTTTCGAATGCGTGACGAAATAGCTTTTCATAGAGAGTTGAATTTTTAATGCCAGGCAACAAATACTTGAGGGATTTTTTTGCATTTTCTTTACTCAAATACTTAAGTCATTTTTTGCACTCTAACGTTAAGTGGTACCTGCCATATTTTTGCACTTTTGAGTGCAGTAAATATTGTATGTAAGATTCAAAAATATTTTTTTCCATGTCTAATACTTTGCAGGCATTTAAAAGTTGGCTTTTTTATACAGGTACAGTGTATTTATACCCTACACCTATGAGGTAAAGGGTATATTAAGTTTGTGCAGATATTGTAACGCCCCTTAGGAGGCATGTCCGGTATGTAAAAGTATATATATTCTTGATCAGCATTACTACCCGAATCCGGTTAGTCATGTCCGTCTGTCTGTCTTGCTGTCCGAATACACAAAAACATGAAAAATACTGATCCGAATGCGATGAAATTTCGTTTCAATATGTTTTAGCCAAAAGTAGGAACTGAGTTTGGAAATGAGCCAAATCGGGCAACGTAAACGGTCAACAAGGTCACTGTATGGGAGGTGGCATACAAGTGACCTTTCTATAACCTTTTAGGAACCAATAACTCGACCGACTATAAAGTCCGTGTCCGTGCCTCGTTATACAAATTAAATATTTCACTAAAAATTTAATTCTTCACTAAAAATAAAATTTTTCACTAAACATTCAATTTGTCACTAAAAATTTAATTTTTCATTAGAAATTCAATTTTTTACTTTTTATTCAATTTTTCATTAAAAATTCAATTTTTCACTAAAAATTCAATTTTTCACTAAAAATTCAATTTTTCACTAAAAATTCAATTTTTCACTAAAAATTCAATTTCTCACTAAAAATTCAATTATTCAATAAAAAATTATATTTTTCACTAAGAATTAAAATGTTCACTACATATTCAATTTTCCACTAAAAATTTAATTTTTCACTGAAAACTCAATTTACACTAAAAATTCAATTTTTCACTAAAAATTCAATTTTTCACTAAAAATTCAATTTTTCACTAAAAATTCTATTTTTCACTAAAAATTCAATTTTTCACTAAAAATTCAATTTTTCACTAAAAATTCAATTTTTCACTAAAAATTCAATTTTTCACTAAAAATTCAATTTTTCACTAAAAATTCAATTTTTCACTAAAAATTCAATTTTTCACTAAAAATTCAATTTTTCAATAAAAAATTACATTTTTCACTAAAAATTAAAATTTTCACTACATATTCAATTTTTCACTAAAAATTTAATTTTTCGCTGAAAACTCAATTTTCACTAAAAATTCAATTTTTCACTAAAAATTAAAATTTTCACTAAAAATTCAATTTTTCACTAAAAATTCAATTTTTCACTATAAATTAAATTTTTCACTAGAATTCAATTTTTCACTAAAAATTAAATTTTTCATTAAAAATTAAATTTGTCACTATAAATTAAATTTTTCATTAGAAATTCAATTTTTTACTTTAAAATACAATTTTCACTAAAAATTCAATTTGTCACTATAAATTAAATTTTTCACTAGAATTCAATTTTTCACTAAAAATTAAATTTGTCACTATAAATTAAATTTTTCATTAGAAATTCAATTTTTTACTTAAAATACAATTTTCACTAAAAATTCAATTTTTCACTAAAAATTCAAATTTTCACTAAATTTAAATTTTTCACAAAAAATTTAATTCTTCATTAAAAATTTAATTTTTACTAATATATATAATTTTTACGAAACAATTTAATTTTTACTAAAAAATTTAATTTTTACTAAACATTTTAATTTTTATACCCTACACCTATGAGGTACAGGGTATATTAACTTTGTGCATATATTGTAACGCCCCTTAGGAGGCGTGTCCGGTATGGAAAAGTATATATATTATTGATCAGCATCACTACCCGAGTCCGTTTAGCCATGTCCGTCTGTCTGTCTGTCCGTCTTGCTGTCTTGCTGTCTTGCTGTCCGAATACAGAATAACTTGAGAAATACTGATCAGAATGCGATGAAATTTCGACTCAATATATTTTAGCCAAAAGTAGGATCTGAGTTTGAAAACGAGGCAAATCGGTCAACGGACACGCCCAACTCCCATACAAGTCACTTTTATATAACTCTTTCGAAACTAATAACTTGAAAAGTATTCAAGGTATAGTTAAAAAATTTAAAACATATTGTTAGAATTCACCTATAAATATGTGGTCCAAAAATGGGCGTGATCCGCCCACTTTTTTTTTCATTATTTCCCGGGTTTTCATAGTGGAAATTTGATCCGTAAATTATTAAAATCAAATCTATGAAATATTAGCCTTTCAAAATTTTAAATATAGGCGTGGTCCGCCCAATTATATTTTTCAATTTTTTTTTTGATTTGTTTATACTTTTATATAAATTTTTTAATTTATGAGGATATAATACGTAAATTTCTGATTTATGAATAATATTCTGAGGGTGGGGAGGTTCAGCATACTTAAAAACTTTATAATTAAGGTATGCAATTAAATATCCCACATTAATATCCCCACCAAAGGTGTAGGGTATTCCATAGTCGGGCCCGACCGACTATAAAAATCCGCCCCATGTGACCGAACTTACCCATGTGACCTAACTTTCGTTAATAAACATTTTATTTTTTTACTAAAAATTCAAATTTTTACTAACAAAATTTTAATTTTTATTAAAAAAAATTTAATTTTTACTAAAAATTCCATTTTTCATTAAAAAAAATATTTTTCATTAAAATATGTTTTTCATTACATTTTTTTACTATATATATTTTTTATAATTTTCACTACTTACGATTTCACGCTGCAACTTTGCGATGTTGTAGTTCGCCTGCGCTAGCCGCACACTCAGCGTTGCCACATCGCTGGTCAGCTGCGCGCGCTCGCCCGTATTGCGATCGACCAGCTTCAGCAATTTGTCCTCCAAATTCTGGTTGACCTTTTGCACGCGCTTGTGCGACTCATACAGCCGATCGTATTTGTCCTGCCACGCGATGACGCTGTCCTCCAGTTCGACCTGACGATCGGACTCACGCAAACAATTCGCCTCCATGGCCAGCAGCTGGGTCTGCTTCTCGAGTAGAGCATGCTTCAAGGCTTCAATTTCGGTGGCGGCGGCCTGCAAATGCGCATCGCAATCGTTCTGGAGAATCATGAAAAGAACAGAACAAACAAAAGGTGTTGCCGGTGACAAAACTTTTGAAAACTAAAAATCAAAAAAAGCGCACAGAATGCAAACGTTTAAAAAGTATTTTTTTTTTTTGTTTTTAAAAAATTATTTGTATTTTAGTTTAAGTTTTTGTTTATTGTGCTGCAAGTGGCAGCATTCAATAAAATTGTATAATAAAACACTTTGTGCAAAAGTTTTTCTTTCACTCGCGGCGATAAAATGCTGCCGAGGACAACTATTAGCAATGACTACAGCAACAGCAACAGCAACAATAGAACGAACGAGTAGAACGAAAGTCGGACGTACGACCGCGTGAATGACGGACATCAGTTGCGCTCATAAAAATCTATAAAACTGACAGCTGCTTTGCATGGCGGTTGACAGCTTTGCTGACAACAAAATACACTTCAACAACAATAAAAATAAAATATAAAAACAAATTTAAAGAGATATAACAAAATTAAATTAAATCCAATGAAAATATAATAAAATATAAAGAGCACGAAACAAACCAAAAATCCCTGTAACCGAAACTCAGCGGTAGCAGCAGCATCATCGTCGTCATCATTATCAACAGCAGAGCAATGAGCAATATTGTCTTTTTACCCCATCAACATAGTTTTGTTATTGCTGTTGTCACTGTTTGTGTTGATAACGATGTCACTGCTGTTGCTGTTCACTTTGTATTTGAGTTCAGACGCTCGTTGTCCGCCCTCCACAGCAATCGCAATCGCAACAGCAAACGTAACGGCAGAGCAACGAAACTGGCATCATTAACAGCAAAAACAATATTACCGACAGCAAACACTATTACCACCCCTTTCCACCAGAACACCACATCATTAACATGCGCGTCATTTAAGTCTACATTATATGCTTTAACCATAGTTTTCAGTAATGACTTTTGTGTCAGTTGAATCCTCTAATTGTCAACGTATTTCCTTTAATTTGATGTTTGAAAAATTGTCATTCAAATTATCGATAAACAGCCGAAATAAGTAGAAGTTTTCATCTATTCTCTGTAGAATTTGCACATTTTCATTAAAAATAACCACTGCAATACCATACAAAACAGAAAAATAAAATTCGTATCATCATTATCATAACTGATTAGACTAAAACCAACTAATCGACTAAAAAGCGATAATTTAGATTATTCTTTAATTTTAGACAAACGCGAACACATCCTTAGATCATAACTCTGTTTATTTTTCATTATCAACATTACCTTTTTTGAATATTTTAAATATATATTTAGTTATCTACGAAATATTTAACAAAAATCGTAATCTTCTAATTGTCAGTTGAATCTCCTCCTAGTTGTCAACGTATTTCCTATACCGACTTAATTGAAAAAGTAGTGCTAATAGTATTATGTTAATATTAACATTAAGGGCATGTTAAATGTTATGATTAACATTTAGGGTGTGTGCTATAATGACCAATATTATGTTAATTTGCAATATATCGATAAAACAGTGCGTAGTAAGCACTATAAACACGTTATAAGAAACAATTTAGTCTTTAGTTTCAATCTTCAGTCTTTATTCACACAGTCTTTATTCACACAGGCTATAAACTAAATGTGTCGGTAATGCAGTGTCTGCTACTCAACTTATTAAGGGTGTGTGCGAGTTTGACTGAATTGCTGACTAAACTAAAGTGTACTGGTTTTATTCAATCTCCATTCGATCTCCATCAAATTTAGTTTGCTCAAAAATTTGCTAAATTAAATTTGTAAAAACTGCATTCCCGACAAAATTTAGTTAAGTCTGCAATTTAGTCGGATTAGCACACACCTTTAACACCCTAAATATAGTTTCCACTATAATTAAATTGTACTGTACAAAACAAGAAAAAATGTTTACAGTATCATATTAGCTCATACGTAATTTGAGAATATTCAGATTTTTTTCCAATCGTAATAATTTTAAGAAAATTTCAAACCATAACGAGATTGTATAAATTTGAAGACTAACCATATTATCGACTTTTTATTCGATAGCTATTCGGTAATAAATAAATGTTAAAGTCGGTAATCAATCGATTTATCAGCTGTTTGTATGCTGTCATTAAATTTAGTTCAACATAAATGGACGAAAATTTTCTTAATTGCATAGTATATACTGCATTGCCGACAAATTTAGTTTTACAGTCTAACCAATAAACACAATCAAGTCGATGTTAAAGATACTATCAGCTTTTTAACAAATAAATATATGAGACAATTGTCAAAAAAAAAGCTGCTACTATTTTTTAAGTCGACTTTATTTCATTAATTGATTTCGCTGTAAAACTAATTTTGTGGGCAATGCAGTGTTCAATTTAGCATCTTCAAATTTAAGAGGGCTTTGTTTGTAGTTAGTTTGCGGAATGTTTTAGTATAAAAAGAAATCTTGATTTAAATTTTTTAGATATTTAGGGTGTTCGAGACTTGACACTAAACAAAATTGTCGGCAATGCAGACTTAAATATATAATTAAGCAAAATTTCAAACAACATAAATTGAATGACAGCATACAAAGAGATAATAAGTCTGCCTGAATACCGGTTTTACTGATCAACTGAAGAACCCTTTGGATCATCGATGTTAAAATGTTAAAAATATTAAAAATGTTAAAAATGTTAAAAATGTTAAAAATGTTAAAAATGTTAAAAATGTTAAAAATGTTAAAAATGTTAAAAATGTTAAAAATGTTAAAAATGTTAAAAATGTTAAAAATGTTAAAAATGTTAAAAATGTTAAAAATGTTAAAAATGTTAAAAATGTTAAAAATGTTAAAAATGTTAAAAATGTTAAAAATGTTAAAAATGTTAAAAATGTTAAAAATGTTAAAAATGTTAAAAATGTTAAAAATGTTAAAAATGTTAAAAATGTTAAAAAAGTTAAAAATGTTAAAAATGTTAAAAATGTTAAAAATGTTAAAAATGTTAAAAATGTTAAAAATGTTAAAAATGTTAAAAATGTTAAAAATGTTAAAAATGTTAAAAATGTTAAAAATGTTAAAAATGTTAAAAATGTTAAAGATGTTAAAAATGTTAAAAATGTTAAAAATGTTAAAAATGTTAAAAATGTTAAAAATGTTAAAAATGTTAAAAATGTTAAAAATGTTAAAAATGTTAAAAATGTTAAAAATGTTAAAAATGTTAAAAATGTTAAAAATGTTAAAAATGTTAAAAATGTTAAAAATTTTAAAAATTTTAAAAATTTTAAAAATTTTAAAAATTTTAAAAATTTTAAAAATTTTAAAAATGTTAAAAATGTTAAAAATGTTAAAAATGTTAAAAATGTTAAAAATGTTAAAAAAGTTAAAAATGTTAAAAATGTTAAAAATGTTAAAAATGTTAAAAATGTTAAAAATGTTAAAAATGTTAAAAATGTTAAAAATGTTAAAAATGTTAAAAATGTTAAAAATGTTAAAAATGTTAAAAATATTAAAAATGTTAAATATGTTCAAAATGTTAACAATGTTAACAATGTAAAAATGTTCAAAATGTTAAAAATATTAAAAATGTTAAAAATGTGAAAAATGTTAAAAATGTTAAAAATATTAAAAATGTTAAAAATGTTAAAAATGTTAAAAAAGTTAAAAATGTTAAAAATGTTAAGAATGTTAAAAATGTTAAAAATGTTAAAAATGTTAAATATGTTCAAAATGTTAACAATGTAAAAATGTTAAAAATGTTAAAAATATTAAAAATGTTAAAAATGTTCAAAATGTTCAAAATGTTAACAATGTAAAAATGTTAAAAATGTTAAAAATGAATAAAATTTTAAAAATGTTAAAAATGTTAAAAATGTTAGAAATGTTAAAAAGGTTAAAAATGAATAAAACGAATAAAATTGTTAAAAATCTTTAAAATATTTTAAATTTTCAAATTTCTAATTTTACTTCTAAAACAATGATATCTGATAATGGGCATAATGTCGTTCATTGAATTAAATGCTATAATATAATCAGATGTACTGCCAAAACTTAAAAATATAAAACACAAAATTCATTCAGAATTAAATTCAAATTCAGCAATTGCACAGATAACACAGACTGTGATCTGTACGCAAAAGGGTTATCTGTAATTTATAAACACATTCTGCGTCTTAATGTATATAAATTACAAAATAATAAAAAATAAAATCAAAATTGTTGCAAACACAAAATAATTACACAGCTACAAAATTTATATTAACAAGATTAACGTTCGCTGCAGCTGATAAGCAACAGTAGAGCCAACGAGAAAAGAAAAATTATAGAACAAACCATAAAATTAATTTTATAACAACGTAGAACATCGTAGGTACTACAAAAAAGACATAAGAACAAAACCCGTAAAAAGAACAGCAATAATAAAAATAATGACAACGCTGTAAAGCCAGCGGAGTAAAGAGCAAAGTATCTGCAAACGAGAAGAGTACTAAAAACAATTTTAAAAAGTATCTATACCGAACGACCGAACTTTGTAGGTAACGAGAGGCGCGTCGATTCGACAGATTTGTGGCAGTATAACTTGTGAGCGCTATTATTAAACACTCCGACCTCACAACGACACCTACCATCATCACCCACTTTTTTTTTGCCCCCCTCCCTTTTACCACTGACTCACATACCAGCTATACAATTATTATGATTTTTCCAACACATTTTCTGTGCCGGTTGCAAAATAAGAGACAAAGAAAATAAAAAAGAACGAAAAAAATCAAATATAAAGCAAGACTGTTGCAAAAATAAATAAATAGATGTGTATTTGAGTCTCTTCATGGGGAAAAGCAGCGAATTTTGCCAAGTATAATGATAGACTTGCATTTCAAATACTCGCACAATTTCAAATACAAAAGCCAGGCACAAATTATGGGGACGGGGGGCTCATAAACATAGTTAGTATTAGGTTGAAGTAGAATCATGTAGACAACCCTAGAAAAATACGTAATACTCAAAATAAGCACCCAAAGTGCTTTAGAAATAGAACGTCTGGCTGTACAATGTGATAGGCACTGCAAAAGGATTAAAATGGATATGTAGAACAAGAGCCAACAAACAAGACGCAATTCCAAAAAATTGTGTCACGTTGGAGAATGCGTTGATTAATTTTGAAAAACTTTATTGTTTTCTGCAGATTTCAAAACAGTGCCATACCTACGTAGTATGGTATGAATGGATAGGATAAAAACAAAAAAATTAGACTTTGCACCACACCAAAGTAAAAAATAAATTCTGAAATTAGAACACACAGAGCACCATATACAATACGGCGTGTAACGAATGGGAAAAATCGTTACAAAAACAACATAACAAGTTTAAAAAAATCACATTCGTTACAAATGTGGAAAATTGTTGCTAACTGTTTTTGTTTGAATAGGGTTTTGAATCCTTTAACAACACTTTGAAAGCTATGCGACATCAATGGTCTTTAATGTACGCTACAGACGTTGAGCAATAACATTTCCTTGCTGGGTTTCGAAATATATTTAATTTAAAAGAAAATTACACACCTTTTAATAAAGTGATTTTTGTAATAATTCAAGCAAACTTATTGGACACATTTTAAAATAAAACAAATAAAAAGATATTGGTTATTGAAAAGTGATATTTAAAATGAAGCCTCATGTATGTTCTTAAATAAGATTTACTCCTAGAAACTTTTACTAGGTTTGTTTTATGAAAAATCTTAAAAAAGAAACAGTAATATAAATCTCAAGACTAAAGCCCGAATCGCAAAGAACGCTACGTCCAATTTATAGTCGTCAGAATCGTCCTAGCAGATCAACAATTGAGCGTCTAGTGGAAAAATTTGAATCCACAGACACAGTACAAAATGTTCCCGTGCCAGTGAGACAAAGAAGTGTCGAGAATATTGCTGCCGTAGTGTCGAGAATATTGCTGCCGCTGAGGCTTCAGTTGAAGAAAGCCCAAATGTGTCTCTCACACGTCGTTCTCAAGCGTTGCACATCTCTGTGACGTCCTTGTGGTGAATTTTGCGAAAATATCTTGGCCTACATTCTTACAAAATCAAATTGACGCAAGAACTGAAGCCCCTTGACCACCAGAAGCGTCGTATGTTCGTGAATTGGGCTGAGCAACAACTTGAAAATGATTCGGATTTTAATCAAAAATCATCTTCAGCGATGAGGCACATTTCTGGCTGAATGGCTTCGTCAATAAACAAAATATGCGTTATTGGTCAGACAGCAATCTACACGTACTCCATGAGTCATCATTGCATCCCGAAAAAATTACAGTTTGGTGCGGTTTATGGGCCGGCGGCGTCATTGGGCCGTACTTCTTCCGTGATGATCAAGACCGGCACGTTACTGTGAATGGGAATCGCTACCGTTCAATGATAACCGAATATTTTTGGCCCCAATTGGATGATATGGACTTGGAGAACATGCGGTTCCAACAGGACGGCGCCACAAGCCACACAGCGAATGCCACAATCAATTTTTTGGAAACCAAATTTGGAGAACGTGTTATCTCACGAAATGGTCCAGTCGATTGGCCACCTCGGTCGTGCGATTTGACACCGTTAGACAATTTCCTGTGGGGTTACGTCAAGTCTATGGTCTATGCCAACAAGGCAGCGACGATTGATGAACTTCGTACGAATATCGAACGTGAAATTGCAGCAGTATCAGCCGATTTTTGCTTGAAAACCGTCGAAAATTGGGTTCTGCAAGCGTGCCCGTGGTGGCCAAAATGTTCGATTTTGATCTGGGAGAAACCTTTATTTTCGAAAAATGTTGATTTTGGTCTGAGAGAAACCTTTATTTTGCGAAAAAATTTCCAGAGATATAAAAGTGAACAAATTATATATTTCATTATGGCAAAACTACGAGTGTAAACATTGCACCCCGCCTCACAGTGGGGCAGCGAGTACCTTATGTTGGCGAAAACCTCAAAAGTCAAATTGACCTCAGAGGCTAATTTTTTTTTTTTGTATTTTATAACAAATTAAATTGCCTACAATGTTGCATCACTCAATGTTTATCATATGTATCCAAATTTTCTCTACACTATCTCAAACACAGTCAATTTATCGCAAGAATTGCATGAAAAAATATTGGTAAATTTGTGATACATTTTTTGAACCGTTTATTTAAAATACCATAAAAACTAAATTTTTGTTGTAATGCAGTCATCTACATATCGGCGAATGTGCATTTTTAAAAATGTTAGGAAATCAAATTTTAAAGTTTGAAGTACTTTAAAAATTACAAAAAAAAAAATGTTTTAAATTTTTTCTATTATTTTGGTTTATTCATGAATTATTATAACGTATACTAAATATGTTTTGAATTGGACAACTTACTGAATTATAAATACGGATTTTGTGAGGCTATATCCTGACCAAAACGCAAATATTTTTGTTTTTTATGCTATAACTTTTAATTAGCGCAAGATAAAATAGTAATGTAAAGGCATTAATTGCTTGTTTTTAGAGCACCTATCGATTGGCATCATTATTTAAACATATTTTGCCAAATATTAATTTACAATTTGTTATTTGCAGGAAAAATGTTTGGCAATATATTTTTAAATAATGATGTCAATCGATAGGTGCTTTAAAAACAAACAATTATTACCTTTAAACTACTATTTTATCTTGCACAAATAAAAAGTTATAGAAAAAAAGGCGGAGAAATTGGAAAAATTGAAAATCTTGTCATGCCAAAAGGGCGAATCTTTTCTTTTTCGCCATAACTTTTTATTGATACGAGATAAAATTATGATGTAAGGTATTTATTGTTTGTTTTTAAACAGTTATCGATCTGCATCATTAATTAAAAATAATTTGCTTAACATTTTTTTCTGCCAATAAATGACAATTTAATGTTTGGCAAAATATGTTTAATTAATGATGCAGATCGTTAAATATCTTTATACCACTATTTTATCTCCTATCAATAAAAAGTTATGGCGAAAAAGAAAAGATTCGCTCTTTTGGCATGACAAGATTTTCAATATTTCAAATTCGCCCTTTTGGTTTTGTCTTTTGTGGCTAGAAATATCCAACAAAACGATACGCGATTTTGGCACAGTATACTTGAGGAAAAACTACATTCAAAAGTGCAAAAAAAACACAAATGTCAAAAATTGCACATTCGCCCCTATGGCATGATAGTGACGATATGGTATCTATAAAGTTTTTGCAATATTATTGTTTTAAATAATGTTCATACTTTGGGAGTTACCACGCCTACTTTTAAAAAACTACATTTTAATATCGATTATTTAATTTTAATACAATATTAGTCAACCCTCATACTTATTTTTCTATAAATAACACACTTTGAGATTTTCGCCAACTTTTAGTATTCCCTGCCCCACTGTGCGCCGTTCGGATTCGGCATTAAGTAGTAGGTCCCAACACTACGACTACAACTATAACACGCACGGCTCAAATTGGTGAGAGAGCTCGGCCTAAGTTCATTGCAGGACTGTAGCGCCAAACTATTTTTATATTATAACAACCTTTAAACATAGACATTTAAAAAAAGGATTTCATTAAAAGGAATCATTAAAAAATATCTATGGTTTTAGATATAAAATATATTTTTCAACCGAAGACTTTTGTTTTTAGAAATAAACTATATATCGTCGTTGTAGAACGAAAAGTCACCAAATACATTTTTATGAAAAACATAAATTTCGAGTTTATTGATTAATATTATAAAAAGTAATTGATGCATTTTTAAAATTGAAATATCAATTGAGAGATTAACATTTTCTTATCATGTGGTTACAAAATTAAGATCATCGATTAAAAATTGACAGATTTATAAAGATTTTTGTAAATGAATATTTGGCATTTTGAAAATGTAATTGGTGACTTTTCGTTCTACAACGACGATATATCTCTCAACCAAAACCTTTATTTTTTTAAATAAGAAATATATCAAAAAGCGAAACTTTTATTTTAACGCTACAAATATTTACAGTTTAGTTGTCGTGTCCAGTGTTGTGGAAATATTTCATACTGATCTTTGCACAAATCGTAGGGTTAATGATTATAAATAGGGTTTGATATTTATTTCAGTAGTTACAAATTTAATATTTGTTTGTTAAATGCACTTTTGCTATGACTGAATTCCATATTGTTTCCAATTAATAATACTTTATGTAACGAAAAATCAATTTCATATTATAAATTTTAAAGTTGGGACATTTTCATAGATGGTGTGTTGATGTTTATAAGAATTCTTAAAGTTATATTTGTATCAAGCTGATTTAATCCACCACACATATGTGATATTACTTAAAGAAATGAAATATAAATGCAGTTACCATTTTAAGAGGTCAACATTGGTTTATGAGTCATGAAAATGACTGAACTCCTGTAATCGTAAGATAATTTTTTCTTTGAACAACCATTTTACTTGAGTCCTTCTTATCCTTGAGAACCCTTTTGTACCCCTCTCTACGCTGGACATGCATTCTAAAGGCTCGTGGTGATATTACCTATACAATGTAGGAAATGGATAAAGTATGTCTGAGTGCTGTGAATCTTAATGGATATTCAAAAAAAAAGGGGCACAGAATTTCAATTATTTTTTAGGGCTACACAAAGCGTAGAAAAAAGAATATTTAATAAAGTTGATGATAAAGTAAAAATCGTCCATTAATTTGAGTGTAATATCAATGTGTTATATAAGGAATTAAAATGCACGGATCAGAGGTCTCAGGACGATCGATCACGCCCATTTTTAATACCAGACAGCTTACTTATACAAATAATATAACATTTTAGTTTTATTAATCTAGCAGTTCTTGTTTTTCTGTAATCGTGATCTAGCAAACAGACAGACGTACAGGAGAACATCGATAAATCGACTCAGAATCAACGCTAATCACGAATATATTTGCTCAATATATTGGTTCAACTTTTAGTGTAGAGTATTAAAAAAACCAATATCTTCTCGTGCATCACAAATGCCGCCTGTAAGTCTGCACCCGCACTTGTCTTTGATTTAATTTATTAAAAAGCAAATACAAAATAAAATGTTATTTGTGTGCGTGTAGTTCTGTGTGTGTGTGTCTGAGTTAATGTGATTTTGATATGCAAAGCAAAAAAGGATTTCGAAAAGTTCTGGGTGAGAAGACTGCGATGTGCTGTGCGCTGCCAACACTTTACGTATCCAGCATGTTTGTGCATTTAAGATTTCTAACGTTTGCAAAATTAACTTAAATGAAATGTAATATTTTAATTGAAGTTTTAATTATGACATCGTTGGCATATTTAAATGTAATTACTGTAAATATTATTAAAAGTTATTTTTTTCTAAATGCAAAACCTAATTTAAAGTTTAAAATGAAAATTAAATCGCAATTTTAATTCACCAATCAAATTCGATCATCATGCACAAGTATAAAAAACGTAATAAATATAGAATTTCATTTCATAAATATTGACTGAATTCAACACAAAATCCAATCAACAAAATCGATAATGCCAAATGATGAGTTGTACAGTAAACAGTGATACCACGTTACAGCCATACCACTCAATCAAAATAAGAAATAATAAAAATTAAATACAACAAAATACGCAAAAAGAATAAAATAAGCAGCAACTCCTGCCGCCGACCTTATAAAATGTGCTGATGACTGACGATAAAGCAAATAAAATAAAACAAAATCAAACACCACGTTGTGTGTAGAAAATAACACGAAAATAAAACAAATTTTCAAAATCAGAACTCGACCAAGTTTTTCAACTTTAGTCTAAAATGTTGGCAAACAGGTACCTAACAAAAAAAAATGAAAATGTTTACTTTATGGAAGGTCAATTTCATTGACCGCAGCAGACGGCACAGAAATGGTAATGAAAAGTATGGAACAGGGTGGGTTGGAGCTTGAAACTTAGAGGTTGAAAAATACGAAAAGCTGTCACGACTACTACACGGAGAAAAAAGAATTCATATTGTATTTTTTTTGTATTTTAATAATGATTCGTCCAATAGTTCTATAGATAAAAATACCTAACGTAGAAGAATTTTAAATTTTTGGCAACGTCAAGGCATTTTAGGAACATAGTTCGTCATATTTCAAAAAGAGAAATAAAGAAATAAAGAAATAAAAAAATAAAGAAATAAAGAAATAAAGAAATAAAGAAATAAAGAAATAAAGAAATAAAGAAATAAAGAAATAAAGAAATAAAGAAATAAAGAAATAAAGAAATAAAGAAATAAAGAAATAAAGAAATAAAGAAATAAAGAAATAAAGAAATAAAGAAATAAAGAAATAAAGAAATAAAGAAATAAAGAAATAAAGAAATAAAGAAATAAAGAAATAAAGAAATAAAGAAATAAAGAAATAAAGAAATAAAGAAATAAAGAAATAAAGAAATAAAGAAATAAAGAAATAAAGAAATAAAGAAATAAAGAAATAAAGAAATAAAGAAATAAAGAAATAAAGAAATAAAGAAATAAAGAAATAAAGAATTAAAGAAATAAAGAAATAAAGAAATAAAGAAATAAAGAAATAAAGAAATAAAGAAATAAAGAAATAAAGAAATAAAGAAATAAAGAAATAAAGAAATAAAGAAATAAAGAAATAAAGAAATAAAGAAATAAAGAAATAAAGAAATAAAGAAATAAAGAAATAAAGAAATAAAGAAATAAAGAAATAAAGAAATAAAGAAATAAAGAAATAAAGAAATAAAGAAATAAAGAAATAAAGAAATAAAGAAATAAAGAAATAAAGTTTAAAACTAAATAAAGAAATAAAGAAATAAAGTTTAAAACTAAATTCTAACAAAAACATTTTTTTTTAGTTTTACTTTATTGTGCAAAAATATTTTTTAAGATAATTTTTGGAATCAGTTGTACAGTTTAAAAATATGAGAGCATTTTTACAACAGATGTTTTCGAAATTTTTTATTTTTGAAAAACAATATTTCGAAAAAAAATATTTTCGATAAAAAAAAATTTTATTCGTAAAAAATTAACGAAAAAAAAAATAGAAAAAAATTGTCTAATTCATTTTCAAACAAAATTTTGTATTCGAATTTTTATTTCGAAATATTTTTTCACAAATATTGTTTTCAGAAAAAAGATATATATTCGGAAATATTTTTTTTTGAAATTTTTTATTTTAAAAAACAATATATCGGAAAAATATATCGATAATAAATATTTTTATTAGAAAAAAAATACTATTCCCTTTTTAAACAAAATTTTGTATGGAGCAACTTTTTTCCTAATTTTATTCGAATTTATAAAAAGAAATTTAGGAATTTTTTTTAGAAAATATTTTGTTTAGAAAAATATTTATTTTAGTAAAAAATCGTAATTCTTTTTTCTCTGAAAAAAAAAATGTTTGTAAATCTTTTTTTTTCGAAATAAAAAAAATATTTTTTGGGAATAAAAAGAATTGAAAAAAATATATTTTTAAGGAAAAAAAAATTCGATGAATTAATTTTTTTTAATATATATTTTTTAATTTTAATATTTTTTCAAAATAAACGAAGAAAATGTTCATAAGATTCAAACATTTTTATTTTATATACCACGTATGTAACAATTAAATAACACAAACTTTATAAAAATTATAAATACATAAATAAGTAAATGAAGATAAATTGTAAGTTTGATGTTTAACAACTTCATATTGATCATGAAAAACATTAAAATATTAATTTAATTAATAAAATCTTCAATATAATCTGGTGAAAAATGCATAATATTTATGAATGAAAATCATTATCATTAAGAACATTTGTTTCTGTGTACGCCAGCCAGTAATACAAACGGAAATACGTGCTGGATTTTTACTTAAATTTTTTTATTTTCTGTACTTTTTCTATTTTTCCATTTTTCTGCACCGTTGATGATGTTGCCACTCTATATATTATTTTAATTTATTTATTTCTATACAAAGATAGAGCACAGTAACAAAAACGTGTGCGAATGTAAAATGTTGGCACATGTCCAAATTTTATATCAGGTCCCTTTATACTGGTTACGTGTATTAAATATATGGGGGGTAGTTTTAAAATAATTGACGTAGCTTAGAGCGTTACTAAATTGTACCACCTAACTACATAAAGTAGCAATGGCCTAAACAAAATTTAGCCAAAACATCAAATAATAAAAATATAAATATATCTATATTTTGTAATGGCAGCAACTTCCGTTCTGCTTCCTGACCTCGCTTTATTAAAATGATTGCATAATAAAATTTTATGTCCGTTGCGCTGCTGCTGCTGCTACTACTCCGGGTCATAATTTCATTCATTCATTCTACACTTTCGCATATTTTATGATAATTTATGCAGCATGTCATCGAGCTGCTAACAACACATAAAACAGCAGACATGTGTGTTTGTGTGTGTTAGCTTTGTCAAGCTTTTAAGGCTTTTAAGACTACCAGAAAATTCACAATGTGCCAATTTATTAAGAGACCTATTGTCGCATGTTTGATCTATATATCGTATGTGGGGAATTTCCTCAATCACCAAAATCGACACACTTCGACTTAACGACTTTTTAATTATATAAACATTTTTGTTTTCTAAAAAACTTTATTTATTGCATGATGATTTCTAAAAAAATTGGACTTTACTGTTAACGAAACGTGGTAGCAGACAAAATCATTCCAATGTCGTTTTGTAAACGAAAATCGGATGAGTTCTTTTGACATTCTTGAACACATCAATCTAAAATGTTCAATAGCATATTATCTTAAGTCTACCTGCAACATTTTCAAAGACTTTAATGAAGATCACACCAGAATTTCACTCATCTGGAACCAGTACTGGGTCAGAGTTTTTTTCACTTTTACTAAAACTGAAATACGATTTTTAAATATATCGGAACTGGACCAGAAAATTTATTTATTTATATTTTTTTAATTTTACTGAAACCGAATTCCGATTTTTAATTATTTCGAAACTGAAACCGCAGAGAATAGAATTTCGATTCCGAGTTCTGGTCTGGACCTGTACGTGAAACTAGGGATCATTCTAGTTTTTTTTAGTTCAATTCGTTAATGGTTTTTATTTGCATTTGAAATGCAATATATATCATATTTTCATAATGAAAAAAATAAAAACAAATTTGTGGCACATATTAAATATCTGCACAAATATATTTGAAGTTCCCTGTGCAAAATTGATTGCATTTTGCAATGACAGTCGACAGTATTATAGTGAAGTTCTTGGCCGACTTTAATTCACTGCAGTATTTGTTTCATTGATGCCAAGTAGTGTCCAGACATTCAATGCTTTGAAAAACAAAACCAAATGACACTACTGTCGCTGAAATTGCAACGAGTAAAGTGAGTGCAGTGAGTGAGCACAACGAGTGAGAAGATGAACATTGAAAACAACAGCAAATCTGCCGCTCGACGTTCGAAGGCAGTAATGTTATTGTCGGTATTTATGTGTTTTTAAATAATACATCAAACATTCAAAAAATTTTCAAAAAAAAATTGTTAAATAAAATTTGTGTACGACAAAAACATCGCATTGGTCGAAAAGCAATATATCCAATAGAAAACATTTTTTTTTTTTAAATTCAATAATGAAAAAAATATCGTTCGATAAATAAAAAACTTAATATAAAATATTATATAATTTCTTCTAAATTTCTTAGAGTAATAATGATAAAAAAATGTAAAATGCACTTAGTGTCATAAGCAGTTCAATTCAGTTTGTGAATTTTTATTGCACATCATTATTACACCTCTTCACTACAACTACGTCTTGTATGTGTGTTTGTTTTGACACTACTTGTGCTATGTTGTTGTGAGTAACACATTTGAATTGATTTGAAAGCATAGAGTCGGCAACATTACATGTCTTGAAATAAACTGAATGTCTTAAAGTAGTTTCAACTGCATTTTTGCAGATGTCCAGTACATATTATGTAGCTGAGATCTCTCTGAGTGTGGATATTTCAATATTAAGTTTTTCAATATAAATTCATTTCAAGGTTTTGTTACCATTTGAAATGCTATAAGGATAGATCGGATAGATATTTTAAAAATCAATTCGAATTTATTCAAGTAAAATTAATCAGTTATTAATACAATAAACCTTTGCAAGTTAAATTAGTTCAACAGTAAATAAATTTCATTTTAGCCAATTTAAGTTCAAGTTAATCTATATTTAGCAAATTCTACTCTAAACAGAAATGCACGTGTGGTAATTAAATATTGCACATGTAGACAATTATATGAAAGCAATACATACACAATATATACACTGAAAAAAAAATGTCTTGAAAACTTGTTAAGCTCTGTTACTAAGAGAACCAACACCAAAAATAATAACCGAGATATCACCCTCTAAGTTCCCAAGATTGATCTAATTTCCAAAACTTTTAAAATTCGTTATATGCGTTAAATTAATCAAATTCCTGGCATATAGTTCATTGTCAGGTGATGATTAATTAATTCAGCGATATTTGTGCCATTAACATTAATAGTTTGAAATGAATAACATTAAATTTTATTAAGATCCCATTTAATTTAAAATGCTGCTTTTCACATTGCACAAATCTTTAAAATAAAAGTGTAAACTTTATAATTTAAAGCGCACTATTTTAGCACGGTGTACATCTGGTTTCTATAGTATATGTGGTATCCGTGAATGTGCATACCTTGTGGTTAGCATTTTTGAATTGCTTTTCAGTTTCAATGCTCATGTTTTTGCATTTTAATATAAATTCGTGTGGAAAGTACTTCCATCATTTTTGGTCAATATCCGCACATTCTACAACAAAACCTTATTAGCTTTGACCGCAACATTTGCCTGCAGCAGCACCATTCTTTTTTTATAGAAATATGTAATATATTTATTGAAAATTTACCACACAATTTTATTGATATCCGTTTGGCAAAATTACATTTTTTTGGATATTAAATGATTGAACAATTCGACGTCTATTACTACTGTGTACCACTCAATTTTGGCAAACTGTTCTGCGCATAATTTCAAATAATCCTCATGTTTGATTTGAAAATATATTGATTGGTTTTAAACAGGAATAACAAATGCCAACTACAAAATTGTGCATGGAAATGCAATGTAAAACGTGCTTCGAATGCAAAATTGCAAATACTACACTGTGCAACATATTGAATTTAAATTTAATTAAAAATATCTAACAATATTTTTAAATTTATCATTATTATAGAGACAACAACAACTATGCAGTGAGAAATGCACTTTCGGCATGAGTTTTGAAAGGTTAATTGTAGCCATAAATACCAACAGATAAATCTACTTTGTCAGATTTTTAATTGCCGGTAGATAAATATAACAGATCAGATTTTTTAATTCCGAATAGGATTTTCCTTACTTTTGTATACTTATTTCTTATTTTTAGTAATAAAGGGTTTTTCAACAGGGACGCTACAAAAGTAGAGCGACAGGGAGAGCAAACGACGCATTATTTCTTGCCGCTCTTTTGACATTTCTCTTCAGTAAGGTTTGCCATTTCATGATGGAAAGATATACGAATTTGAATTTCAGTAGTTAATTTTAATAATTTCGACTCGTTGTTGGCTCGTATATCCTTTCCACCATGAAATTGCAAACCTAACTGAAGAGAAATGTCAAAAGAGCGGCAAGAAATATGGCGTCGTCGTTTGCTTTCCGTGTCGCTCTACTTTTGTAGCGTACCTGCTGAAAATCCCTTGAAAAAAAACTTTTGTAGCGCTCTTATTGAAAAACCCTTTATTTCCTAAATAATACGGAATTTTAGTTATTATTTTAAATTCAACTATTGATTTTTAATATTTTAGACAAATGTAATGAATTTTTATACTTTTTTCTTAAATAATTTTTAATATAGTTTTCTATAAATTTGTTCGCATTTTTATGTTTTTGAGACTTTTGTGGGATTTTTTTTTATTGTATGTGGAATTTTTTATTGTATATTAGATTTTTTACATTTCAGATTTTTGAATGACTGTAAAATTTTTTAATTGCAAAATTTATTAATAGATTTTTAAATTTTCGCTGTAAGAAAAACAGATTTTTTTGTCAGAATTTTAGTTGGCATCCATGGTTCAGCAAACAAGATTATTTGGTTAAACCGAAAGTTCTACAAATTAGAGGATGGAGCTGCCATATTCGGTAGACTCTGAAATAATATCAGCATATTCCGCACGGATCCTACAATAGTTTAATATTCGTCGCGGAGACTCATTATCAGATTTCCATGTATAAGAGCTTCAGAATAGAGGTGATAATGTCGTTTATCGCCCAGGGCATCGATATGACCATTTAAAACGTTGTGTCGACATAATTACGAGATAATTAATATTTATTTGTAAAAATATATAATTTTTTAATGCATTTAAATGATGAAAAGTAAATTTAAGTACCTAATTTCTAAAATTCAATTTCAGATTCTGATCAGATTCTGATCGTTCGCTTGGAATATGTTCTCAATAATACCGAAATTCGGTAGTAAAAATTCGAAAAATCATCTTCAGCGATGAGGCTCATTTCTCGCTGAATGGCTTCGTCAATAAACAAAATATGCGTTATTGGTCAGACAGCAATCCACACGTACTCCATGAGTCATCCCGAAAAAATTACGGTTTGGTGCGGTTTATGGGCCGGCGGCGTCATTGGGCCGTACTTCTTCCGTGATGATCAAGACTGGGAATCGCTACCGTTCAATGATAACCGAATATTTTTGTCCCCAATTGGATGATATGGACTTGGAGGACATGTGGTTCCAACAGGACGGCGCCACAAGCCACACAGCGAATGTCACAATCAATTTATTGGAAACCAAGTTTGGAGAACGTGTTATCTCACGAAATGGTCCAGTCGATTGGCCGCCTCGGTCGTGCGATTTGACGCCGTTAGACTATTTCCTGTGGGGCTACGTCAAGTCTATGGTCTATGCCAACAAGGCAGCGACGATTGATGAACTTCGTACGACTATCGAACGTGAAATTACAGCAATATCGGCCGATTTATGCTTGAAAACCGTCGAAAATTGGGTTCAGCGTCTGGACTTCTGCAAGCGTGCCCGTGGTGGCCATGCAAAAGAAATCGAGTTTCATACATAATGGCATCGAACGTACTTTTACAGGAATAAAGAATTTCATTGATATCCAAAACCGTTTTTGTTTTATTTAAAAAAACATTTGTAGCGGCTCATATTGAAAAACCCTTTAAAAGTCACCAACTACATTTTCAAAATGCCAATTATTCATTTACAAAAATCTTTATGTATCTACCAATTTCGGATCGATGAGCTCAATATTTCTATCAAATGATAAGAAAATGTGAATCTATCAATTAGTATTTTAACTTTAAAAATGTATCAATTACTTTTTGTAATAATTACCAACAAATTTGAAATTTAAGATTTTCATAAACATGTTTTTGGTGAATTTTAGTTCTACAACGACGATATATTGTAAAAAGGACTTAAAATTTCGTTTGAAATTTTATAAAAACATAACGAAATAAGAAAAAACTGAGAACTGGCCATTATAATCAGCACTGATGAATTATACATAAATAATATATGTGATATCCATAGAAAAAATATTTTTCCTTTTGTAGAGTAGTGTTATTTTTAAATTCGTGCTGCTTTCTAAATTCGATTTTGTTACTCAAAAATGTTCTAATTTGAAAATAACTCAAATTACTTACAGTCCTCTACACCAGGCACCCATTACTCATGCAAAAGGTACGAAAATCTATTTTTCACCATGCTACGCTAATTGTTTATTTAAACGTCGCTCATTTCGAGCACCATTTGTTTTAACCATAAAGCTCGGCTGCCATTTATAATGCGTGCACGCGGCATTCATTTGGCGCCACATGCAGCAGCAGTGACAGTGGCTGAGGGAGCGATAGAGACAACAATACCAACAAAAATACCTACATCATTCATTTAGTAAAATATTTTTGACAATTTGTTTGTTTGGCACTTGGTTCGTGGTTCGTGGTTGCCACACTATCGAAAAATTTGAGTTTTAATTTATTTATTTTGTATGCCAGTGAAGAGTTGCCGGAAAACACTCTACGGAAAACTATTACAATGCCTTGTTTTAATTAAAGTCTATTGTTTGTTGAAGTGCGTAGCAGAGCAGGCAAAAATATTGCATAAATGTTGCTCATACGCAACGTTGCACCGCAGTCAAAACATTCACTAAATTTAGATTGAGTTTCTGTATACGCTATATATGACAAAGCAGCAAAAAAAAATCGTTTTCAAATTTCAATTCGACCAAAGTTGTTATTGGTTGTTTCAGAATTCGAATTTTCAATAGAAAATAAAAAATCTCCCACTTGTTTTTTTTTTAAATGAGTAAATTTAAATACTTTGTGAACATTTAATATCAATATTAGGATTCGATTTTTTTAGTATATATTTGGCAAAGGTTTAACTAAAAATTGGTTTAAAATTTAATTTTTAAATAGATTTTTGAATTATAATTAAATTATTCATAACATATTCAGTCAGAAAATTTACATTCTAAGCACTCAAATTCTAAAGTAATTTTAAGTTTTGTATCGTTTTTCTTAATCAAAATATAGCGAAAAACACTCCCAACCGTCTGAAAGCTTTGTAGTTATTGGAGTGCAAAATGCAAACATTTTTAATCTTAAAGAACAAAGCACTCAAAAGAGACCTAAAATTGTAGACCTCAATGGGACGTAGAATAATAATAATAACAACAACAACAAATACAAGCGATGTAGACCATAAAAGCATAAAATAAAAACACATCATGCATAACCTTTGTTTCTCTATAAATAACTGTAAATACGATGTACGTACGCATATTGACCCAGCAGGAAGTTGGGGTCCGGTGTGATTAAATCGAAATTCGAAATACATAAACCTGTTTGGCATGCGATTGTAAACAGCAATACGAACGAAACCAGGGTGAATTTCAAATCGCCCACATGCACTCAATACACACTGAGCGGAAAAAATGTTATTTATATTGAAAAATTTCGTTTCAATCGATGAATCATTTAATTTGATAAGAAAAATCTCTTAGCACCCCAAAAAAAATAATCAATATTCAAATTTTTTAAAAAGTATAATCGAATATCTGTAAAATTAATGTAATCTTTTTGCTCTGGACTGTAGAAGTTATAATTTTAATATACGTTTGTATCAACTTTTATTTGTATCGACTTTACCAACTCTAGAACCATTTGCCTTATGAAATGAACCAAAGAATCAGTTATTAAAATATTTGCACGCCAAAGCGAACCACCCTGTATAATTTTTTCAAAAAAAGAATCTGAAAACATGAAGAAAACCAGAAGAAGGTAAGAAGAAAATAAAAAGAAAAACAAGAAGAAAACATGAAGAAAACTAGGAGAAAACCAGAAGAAAACCAGAAGAAAACTAAAAGAAATCCAGAAGAAACCAGAAGAAAACAAGAAGAAAACTAGAAGAAAACAAGAAGAAAACCTGAAAAAAACAAGAACAAAACAAGAAGAAAACAAAAGCAAAAAAATAATAATTTGAAGAAAACTAGAAGAAAACAAGAAGAAACATAGAGAAAACAAGAAAAAACAAGAAGAGAACAAGAAGAAAACAAGAAGAAGACAACAAGAAGAAAACAAGAAGAATTTAAGAAGAAAACAAGAAAAAGATATGAAACATGAGAAAATTAGAAGAAAATCAGAAGAAAACAAGAAGAAAACCTGAAGAAAACAAGAACAAAACAAGAAGAAAACAAAAAGAAAAAATAATAATTTGAAGAAAACTAGAAGAAACTCAGAAGAAAACAAGAACAAACATAGAGAAAACAAGAAAAAACTAGAAGAGAACAAGAAGAAAACAAGAAGAAAAGAAGAAGAAAACATGAAGAAAACTAGAAGAAAACCAGAAGAAGATAAAAAGAAAACAAGAAGAAAACTAGAAGAAAATATGAAGGAAACTAGAAGAACCCCAGAAGAAAACAAGAAGAAATCAAGAAGAAAACAAGAAGAAAACATGTAGAAATTTAGAATAAAACCAGAGGAAAACATGAAGAAAACCAGAAGAAACAAAAAGAAAACAAGAATAAAACAAGAAGTAAACAAGAAGAAATCAAGAAGAAAACAAGAAAAAACAAGAAGAAAAGAAAAAGAAAACAAGAAAAAAACAAGAAGAAACCAAGAAGAAAGCAAGAAAAAACAAAAAAAAACAGAAAGAAAACAGAAGGAAACGAGAAGAAAACAAAAAGAAAACAACGAAAAACAAAAAAAACAAGAAGAAAACAAGAAGAAAACTAGAAGAAAACTAGAAGAAAACATGAATGAAACTAGAAAAACCCCAGAAGAAAACAAGAAGAAATCATGAAGAAAACAAGAAGAAAACATGAAGAAAATTAGAAGAAAACATGAAGAAAACAAACAGAAAACAAGAAGTAAATAAGAAGAAAACAAAAAGAAACCAGTTGGGAAGGTTAGATCACATTTAGAAATTTTAAATTTGGTGTTATTATGATAGTTAGCGGAAAATATTATTTTAATGTATTCGAGCATGACTTCAATATATATTTGACCAAAAAAGTTTACCTAAGCACGTATACAGTAAAATTGATCAGTAGATGTAAATCAAGAATATATATACGTTTCCATACCGGAGATGCTTCCTTAAAGGGACGGAGAGTTCCAAAAATCGAAAAAGTGTTTGCCGCTCGGCTCTTTGGAACCGCACAAAAATCAAAAACCGACCGAGGTCACAACTAGTTTTAGTATTAATCAAAGTGGACGGAGCAAAAAAAAAGTGTCATGTGTTGCGTAAAATAGAACTGAAAATTACAAAAATATAAAAGATGACTTCAAGATCACGTGGTACCCCCTATAAATCATAAATCGTTTTATTTTTCAAACTTATTTCAGTTTTTTTTCACAAAAGACGCGCTATTTTATATCATATATAAAAATGACTTCGTGGATAATTTTCACAAATGATAAACGTAAAATATACGCATATTAAACCTAATTATATATCGTAAATTTACGATAGTTTATACGTACCATGTTTATACGTAATATGTTTTCGTCGATTCACGAATATTTTCGTCAAATACACCAAACTTTTTCTTGTATTTTATACATATTTTATTTTAAGTGTGTAAACAAAAGTGTTAAAAACATAATGTCTTTTGTATTCGATATTTTTAGTATCGATCTTTTATATTTTGGTCTAATCGTACCTGAACCTTCAAGAACTACACATTGATAATGATAAATTTTAATGGTTGAAATCTTCCATATGAATATTGGTGACTGGTGAAAATATTGAACATATGAAATTTATAACACGAAGTAATGTTTTCAGTGTACATTGCCTCACACACACACACACACACACACACATGCATACATTAGCACCTTGACAAACAGTCAGACAAACAAATTTGCCACTTGGCTTTGCTTTGCCTTGCCGTCCCTCCCAAAAGTATGCTACAATAAATTTAAATAAAATCAAAACGAGCTAAGTTATTCGTGTGGATTTTTATTTTCTTTTTTTCTTCATATATTTATTGTTGTCTGTGTTGTCAGCAACAATGACTGCTAACATTTGTAACATGTATACAATAGCAACACAAACAACAACTAAAATAATTTAACAAAAAAATACAAGAAAAAAGTTATTAAAAGACATTTTGCTTTTTTCTGTTGTTTTTTGTTATTATTATTTTTTTTGTTGCAGTTTATACTAGTGTCTGTGTATTTATAGCACAACACCTCTGTAAGTTCGTATGTACGTGTCTGTGTTTGTATAGGTGTGTGTATGTGTGTGTTGGCCATGAATTCGCCTGCAAGTTCGCTTCGCTTAACTTTGTTAGTGAAAATAACTGCAACATATTTAAGAGAATTTCATCTGTTTTTGTGTTTTATTTTATGTTGTTTTTTTACTTTATAATACAACCGTCAACAACTGTCGCAGTTGACGAAAACTCAAAAAACTTGTTAGGCGAAAATCACAAGACGCGAGTAGTTGAAATTTTGTTATTTCTGCTGCTGCTGTTGTTGTTGCTGGTTTATTATCCAAAACCAAAAACACTGCAAGGCAAATGAGTCTCGTCTTTGTGTGCGCACCAAGTGATACCGTAAAAACTGCTGCTGTGTTTCGGCGCCACAGTGCGTAAGCGCAACTTTTATTAAACTCAAAACTATGGCTCCACTTAAATGGCTCCACCTATGCCTGGTTTTCACTATGTCATTTTCTGTCAATTTCATGTTCGGCAAATATGGCAAAAAATGCCAACATTTTGATATCAACTGACATGGTTAACATTTTAAATTTGGACAGTTTCTGCACCGCAATCATCATGTAAAGAAAACAAATATGACACAAAATGACATAGTGAAAACCAGGCATTAGAATAAAGATTATGAACAGGGACTAAAACACTTGGGAATATCGGTTTCGGTTCTGGTTCCAGGATTTTTAAAATAGCGTTCCGGTTTCGGTTCCAACCAAATAAATTAAATGGGTTCCGATTCCGGTTCCACACATTTTTTTAATAAAAGTTCCGATTCCGGTTTCGGTTCCAAAAATCGTAACGGTTCAGATTCCGCTTCCAATTTGGGTTCCATGATGTACATTAGGGTGGAGCGAATTTATAAGGAATGTTTTATATTTTCGAAATTAGTATTGTAACGGTGCGGAATCGATGTTAACAGATCTTGAGATAAAATTTTAAATAGTTTAAGTAATTCGGTATTCATCTTGCGGTTGCGCAGACGCTTTCAAATTTGTTCTAAACTTAGAAAAAAAGGACCAAAAGTCACTTTCAATGATTGTTCACATTTAAATATCTCTTGACCGCAAAATGCTGCAAACCCCGTGGATTTCTCGATTCAAAGCTATTATTCCAAGTTAGCGTCGGTAGCTCGATTACTTAGTATGTTGTAGTACGAGCCAAAAAGTCGTCAATGCATTGGAATACGAAATTATGAATATTAAAATCTTTCTAATCCGTATTTAAGCAGAGATCAGAAATAACTAATAATTTTTATTTCCATATAGGTTTTGACTGGGATATATTATTTTTGAACAAATATTTAGATCTTTGGTTGAGAGATGTTTTTTATTTTAAAAAAATAAAGGTCTTTGGTTGAGAGTTATATGAAAACCTTTATTTTAAAGGTCTTTGGTCAATGGTTGTTAGTAGACAGAAAATTCAATTGCTTTCATTTAAAGGGAATTTTGTTGTTATAAAACCAAGAATTTGTAGTTGGATTTTTTTGTACTTATTTTTTTACAAATTTTTCGTATATTGTTGTTTTTGTCGAATAACATTTTTGTTGGAAAATGTAAAACAACCCAAAAATTTGTTTTAACATTTTCTTCTTTTTTCGATAATTTTCATACATGTTTTTTTTGTCGAATATATTTGTTTGTTATTTTCAAACATTGCGATGTTTTTGTCGACCAACATCTTTGTTTTTCAAATACTTTCGCACATTGTTGCTTATGTCGAACACAATTTGTTGTTGGAATATGTACACGCTGCAAAAGCAAAGGGTTCTCCCAAACATAATTGTAAATCAGCGCTCATTACAACACTGTTGAAGTCTCAAGACAACCCTGTTTACAAATGATTTATGAGGCATTAACATGTATGTTTAAAATTTTATGTAACCATAATATATAATTGCCTTATAAAACATTTGTAAACAGGGTTGTCTTGAGACTTGAACAGTGTTGTAATGAGCTCTGACTTATAATATCACGGAAAAATTTTAATGTTGCCCCTTAATATGGAGTATGTTCTAATGGAAACATAATAATTACTACATCCAAATGAAATAAATATTTGAACCGAAACATAAAAATGTTCAAAAACATGATTTTGAACGACCTGAATATAAATATGTTTCCAGTGAAACATATCAGTTGTTTCAGTTCAAAAAGTAGTATGTTTGCACAGAAACATAATTAAATATTTTTGGAAAGAAAATAAAATAAAAATAAAATGTTGTTTTTTTAATAATTTTTATTAAAAATCTTTAAACATGCACAGTGGGAATTTATAATAATTGAATTCATATACAAATTTTTAATTTTTAAAATTAAAATTCGTTTAAAACTGCAAGTACAAGTGACAGCATCAATGAATGCACAATTGCACCAGCAGACGCTAAACCAGACGATCCAGGCTCGCTTTATATGTGGTACAGTTACAGTTGGTCTCAGTACAACACATAGCGTAGGCAAGGAATTCACGGAGGCTTTTGTAAAAAAACATGCCAAATTCTGTTTGAAAATCGGAACACAGATTTTTATTTGTGGTTTTTTCCACTTTAGTTTCAGGAATTATATACTGCACTATATTATACTCTGTTACTATTTGTAACACAATTTATATGTTTATTTAATTTACAAATAACAAAATTATTACCGACGCGAACACGTTTTCTCAACGAACAACAAATGACACGTACGCAGAAAATGCCGATCACCTAGTGTCAACTCGGTGACCGTAGGTAGAAAATTCTGCTCAACGAGTTCCAACTTCGTATACAAGAAGAATGTTGCAAGAATACACTTATTTAAATCCAATTTCTTTTTCGTTTGTTTGTAAACATCAATATGTGCATGGAAAAAAAATTCTTCAATATGATTAATTTATTCATAAATATTATGAATTTTTTCACCAACTACCAGATTCATCATATTGATACCACCGTTCATTAAATGACATGTTAATGAATGTATTTTTTATATATATGAACAAAATATTTAATACAATTAAATTGAATTGTCATATTGATCATAATATTTTTTCAAAAAAAAAAAATGTTATAAAATAATTTGAAAAAAAGTGTAAAAATGTTTTTTAAAAAATAACAGTAAAAATTCCCAAAAAAAAAAATTGGACTTAAAAAATTGTAAAAAAAAAATTCGAAAAAAAAATATCGAAAAATAAAAAGGAAAAAAAAAATTCGAACAAAAAAATTTGTTCAAAAAAAATTTTTGTTTGAAAAAAAAAATTTTTTTTTTCAAAAATATATTTTTTATATATATAACTTTTTATTAACAAAAAATTGTAATTATAATAAATATATTATAAAACATTTTACTAATTTATGCATGTCGAGCAAGCATTATATGGAATTAAGAAGTACGGCAAAACATGAACGAAAAAAAAATATGTTGATAGAAATTTGGTTTAATGAACAACATTTTTCAATATGTATTTTACATTTTGGTTCATTAATATGATGAAACGTATTCTTGACATACAGTTCAGCATATTGAAGAACACCTTTTCGACAGTTACCAAACGTTCTTCATATTTATGGTAAATTTGACAGATTCGGTTGGACAATATAATAATGTTTACACGTGAACAAAAATAAATTCAATTTCGATTATAATTTAATTACACTTCATTCCTAATACATGTATGGTTTTTTCGTATTACTTTTTAATTACATTCAAACATATTCAACAAATCTTTTCTATCCGTGTACCACTTTGTTGTTTTTGGGCCCAAACATTTTGTTTTAAATATTTTTTTGTTTTTACGAAAATTTTCGAACATTCTTGTTTTTGTCGAATAAATTTTGTTGAAATATGTTTTCGAAGATTGTGTTGTAATTTGTCGCCCAAACATTTTTTTCGAAATATTTAGAAATTTGTTGTTTTTGTCGAAGAAAATTTCTTTGTTGAACTTTTTTTTGAAATTGTTTGAAGATTGTTGTACATTTTTTTACAATTTTTTCAATTTTTTTTTTAATAAAAATATTTGATTTTTCTTTTAGAGTTTTATTTATATATATACCCTCGCTGTTCAACCGCAACAGACATTTTTCAAAACAGACCGAAACCGAAAATTTTCAAAAATAAAATCAGACCAAAACCTTTTTTTTTTGTATTCCTTAGTTTTTGGCTTATCACTGATTTATTTAATTTTGCCATTTTGCATTGGATAAGGCTTCTTTTCAAAAAAGTTAAGTGAAAAATTTGACTTTTTAAAATGTCTATGATCTCAGAGTGTTGAAAGATTCAATGAATATTTGCTTAAATAATATCTATCATGTGTATGTTCTTAATTTAAAGTTAAAAAAAAAAATCAAAATTTGACTGTTTCGCCTTATGCTGTGCATTGTTCAAACCATACACGGTATAAATTAAATTTGCGCTGCATAACAAATTTTTCACTTGACGTGATGTGCAACACATGCAGTCGTACATATAGCAAAACAGTCAGACAGACAGACACAGAGACAGACAGTCAGCCACTCACATGTGCCACTGCCGAGGACTTTGTCTGTGTATGTGTGCATGGAACATAGAGGTCGCTCAACATTTATGCGAAATACAAACAAACAAGAGGGACGAGCAGACGAACGGACGGACGAACGGACAAAAAACATTATTAAGCAAGGGCGCTTATATAATGCAGGTGTGTGTGTGTGTGAGTACAGCATAGGGTACAAATGGGGTACATCGTGAGTAGAGCATGGGCACCATCAAGTATGCTATGTATTTTGGTCGTTTTATTTGTTTGTTTTTGCTAAGCTACTAATACAATTGCAATCTGATTTCCAAGTAGACAGAAGAGCTAAGAAAAATGCAACACGTCACTTGAAATGTTGCAGCGAATGAGTAAAATTTCAGTTGATGTACTTTTGTATGTATTCGTTGCGGTGCTTCAAATGTGTGCAGCTGATTATACCCTACACCTATGAGGTACAGGGTATATTAACTTTGTGCATATATTGTAACGCCCCTTAGGAGGCGTGTCCGGTATGGAAAAGTATATATATTCTTGATCAGCATCACTACCCGAGTCCGTTTAGCCATGTCCGTCTGTCTGTCTGTCTGTCCGTCTTGCTGTCTTGCTGTCTTGCTGTCTTGCTGTCCGAATACAGAATAACTTGAGAAATACTGATCAGAATGCGATGAAATTTCGTCTCAATATATTTTAGTCAAAAGTAGGAACTGAGTTTGAAAATGAGAAAAATCGGTCAACGGACACGCCCACCTCCCATACAAGTCACTTTTATATAACTCTTTCGAAACTAATATTTGGAAAAGTATTCAAGGTATAGTTATAAAATTTAAAACGTATTGTTAGAATTTACCTAAAAATATGTGGTCCAAAAATGGGCGTGATCTGCCCACTTTTTTTTTTCATTATTTCCCGGGTTTTCATAGTGGAAATTTGATCCGTAAATTATTTTAAATCCAATCTACGAAATATTAGCCTTTCAAAATTTTAAATATAGGCGTGGTCCGCCCAATTATATTTTTCAAATTTTTTTTTTAGTTTTTTATACTTTATATAAATTTTTTAATTTATGGGGATATAAGACGTAAATTTCTGATATACGAACAATTAAATATTCCTCATTAATATCTCCACCAAAGGTGTAGGGTATTCCATAGTCGGGTCCGACCGACTATAAAAATCCGCCCCATGTGACCGAACTTACCCATGTGACCTAACTTTCCCAACTCGTTTTTAAACTAAAAATATTTTCCAAATGATTTCAATTAAAAAAAACAATTTAAATAATTGACGGATTTGGTGCAAGAAAACGGATTAAGAATTTTACGAAGTTTCGTATATGGTGCCAAATAAACACACAGAGAACTGATAAAGTAGTTGCAACAAACTCTTAATTCGGTTTTGCCAACCTCCTAATCGATGAGAACGAGGTTGTGGCAACCTCCAAATCGGTGATCATGAGGTTGTGACAACCTCCTAATCGGTGAACATGAGGTTGTGGTAACCTCCAAATCGGTGATCATGAGGTTGCGACAACCTCCAAATTGGTGAGCATGTCCAATTGAAATTTTATATAACATAGTTATTTATGATATAAAACTTATGTATTCATATGTATTATAATGGAGTAAAATTGTCGCGCACACAATTTAGAAGTATATCTACTAATTCCTGCTCCCTGAAAAAAAAACTATGAAAAGATACATGTATCTGCATGCAATTATTTTTATTTCCTCTTAACCAATAAATAAAAAAAAACTATGTACATTGTAACAAATTTTTTATGTATATTATATTTCACTAGCTAATGAGCAATTTGTATTGAATAAATATATTATTTTATTAATATTTGTAAATTTATTTCGCATTTTCACTTAATTAATGAATTTCCTATTGTTTGCCACTTGTGAAAATTTCTGACGTTTATTTATTTCTGCATGTATCCATAATTGTTGGCAAGAATCTGGCAACCGAACTGCTGATAGACATGAGGTTGCCGTTTGTCATTTATTTTGTTGATACAACAACTTACTCAATCGCCTGATAATCGAATGATAAATGCAATCATGAGGTTATGGCAACCGAACGTGCAGTTGCGCGGACTAACATTTCGGTTGTAGAAAAATTAGACACGTTCATTTTAATGACATGAGGTTACAACAAATGTTTTTCGGTTGCAACACTGAAACGTTGGTTCAATTAACCTCATGCCAAAAGAGGATTTTCTGTGTGTAGCTTTCTTTTATGCGTCATTTGCTATATAAATCATCCATATCCGGTATAAATATACACAGAATATTCGAACACAAATTACATTACCGAAACGTCATAATCCCTTAAAAACCATTTCATTTTTAAATTTGAAATCGTTATAGAAAATTCAGTAATAACCCGATATTCAAAAGTATTTGTATAATGAGTATAGGTTTTAAGTTTTATACCGGGTTTAAAACGGATGAATAACAAAGACTAAACAAATAACTTTGATGACTTTTTAGAATACATTTTTTTTTAATTTTATGGACTATTCTAAATCATAGGTACATTCAATTAAATTTACCCAAATGGGAATTCAAATAAATCAGTTACTAATCATATTAATATTGTAAAGTTTCTCTTAAAAGTTGAACAAATCTCTTTAATGACTTCTGGAGTTTATTTGAAATATTTTTGAGGCAATACGTTCCAAAAAAAAATATGTTTCTCCTTTTGTTCATAAGATATATATCGGGTTAAACGATATGTGGTTTAAAATATCTTTTGGATAATCATTTAAGAACTCTGATCTTATTTTAGAGTTTTCAAATACTTTAAAATATCATAGAAATATAAATGTTTTAGGAGTAATAAAAGGCTCTTAAATATTAGAGGTTTTGAGATTATAAAACCGTACTTTGTACCCAGGTTTCAGGTACTTTTGAGGTTCTTTTAAATGCTCATGTATGAGCGTTATACTTAAAAATGGAACAAATTATGGCCCTGATTTGGGTTTTAAGTTTCGTTATACCAGTTCCAACCCAATAAAACCCAGATTGCAGTTAGGCGCAGCAAGTTAAATTGTAAATTGAATGTGAGAAATAAAATAAAAATAATCAATTTTCAAAGTTTTATATACCAAACAAATTAGTTCTGACACATTTTGAAATCAAAAGGCTCACTTATTATGATCATGCATTATTCAAAATAAAGCATTTTACAACTATCCTACTCGATCCTACTTTACTCAAAACGTATATACTAGACTGACAATGTAAATTCATGATTTCGAATCAAGAGGAGGTCACCCCCTAGAAATGCTCTATTGGATGAGAAAATCGATGTGAAGAATTTTCAGCGAAATTCGAATATGGGAAATGGACCCGCCGGGACCTCAAAGTAGGCATTTTCGTACCTAAATCGATAATTTAAAAATTGTATTGAAAGTATGTCCATTTCCCATATTCGGATTTCACTAAAAATTCTCCACATCGATTCTCTCATTCAATAGAGCATTTCTAAATTCAATAGAGCATTTCAAAATCAAAGCAACTTCTTGAACATTAAAAACAATTCGCTTAAAATTCATAAAAGACAAAAGATCAATTTTAAATAGTCTCAAAATTTTCAAAACTTACTACAAAACGCTGAAATGGAACACGAAGAGTAGAAGGAAAATTGCTTTTGTTTTGTCACACACTGTAAGTTGAGACTCTTTTATTTAATAAAATGTTCATAAAGGGTTTTTTAACAGGGACGCTACAAAAGTAGAGCGACAGGGACAGCAAACAACGCCATATTTCTTGCCGCTCTTTTGACATTTTCTTCAGTAAGGTTTACCATTTCATGATGGAAAAATATACGAATTCGAATTTCGGTAGTAAATTTTAATAATTTCGATTTGCTGTTGGCTCGTATATCTTTCCATCATGAAATGGCAAACCTTACTGAAGAGAAATGTCAAAAGAGCGGCAAGAAATATGGCGTCGTTTGCTGTCCCTATCGCTCTACGATTGTAGCGTCCCTGTTGAAAATCCCTTGAAAAAAACATTTGTATCGCTCTTATTGAAAAACCCTTTATTAGGGCTTCAGTGTTTGTTGGAAAGTTACGGTAACAGTTTTTTAATATATTTTAGTTTTTGTCCATATCCTCAATATCTGAAGCATAATTCAAATAATTTTATTCATACAAAAAATTACAAACCAAATACCTAAAAATGTTCTAAATGTTTTGAAATTAAATTTTTATTAAAGTTTAATTATCTGACAACAAAAAAAAAACTTTAAGGGACTGATTCGATAGAATACGTTAATTTTGTAGGAAAAAATCTAAAACGGATTCAATCGAATTAAAATTTTAAAAAGATTTATATTTAAAGCTGAAATTTGCCCTTATAGCTCTTATTTGAAGTGACAAAGAACTACTTATATATATATATTATTTTTATTGAATTTTGTTAAATTTAAATTCAATTAATACCAAATATTTCATTTTACCGTGTAACTTGTGCACGCAACAAACAAGCTGAAAGTAAGTGCATCATGCATAGGACACTTGACGCGTCGTCGTTGTCGAGTCTTTGTCATGTCGTATTTGCCTGCATGTCTGCGTGCATTTGTGTCCCTGAGAAAGTCGTGTAAAACGTATGCCCGAAAGATAAGTTCACTGGATTTTCAGTTTTCCAGAAGTTACCCCGTCTATGTGTCTGCAAATGCACGCAGATCCTTGTCGTGCCAAAATGGAGAATGATAAAAATAATAATAACACAAATATAAAAACTAAAAAATAACAAACGAACAGACTCCAAAGAAAAGAAAAATAGTTCAATGACAGTTATTTGCAGTGTCCTGTGTGAAGTCAGAGGTTTTGGTACTCGGTGAGATGGAACAGAATTCGCATTCCAAACATTGGTTGCAATTTTTGGGTTTTTTTTTATTTATGTAAGGTCGATGGGATGGGGTGGGTTTTGGGTTGCTTGTGTTGAGCAAAAATGCATGAATAAATTTTGCGCATTTAAATTGAAGTTGAAGTTGAAAATATTTTCACGTTGCGACGTTGCACCATGTTAAGTTGGTTGAATGATTGGGATTGTTGGTGTTGTTTGGTGGGGTGAAACAAATAAAATAAAAACTTGTCTCTACGATTTGAAGGACATTTGGTTTTTATGGCAAATGTACATGGAAATGAAGTTATTTATAATTGGAAATGAATGAATTTAGCGCTGAGCATGGACAAGTGTAGGCAATACTAGTAGTTAAGGATTTCAATATTTTAAGATTATTTATAGAATAAAGTTTGGATATGCTGATATTTGAAACATACCAAATAATATTGACTTTATATACCTAAAAGTGGGATCTTTTTTTCAAATTTAATACGTAGATACTTTTTAATTTTAAAAAGTGAAATATACAATAAACCTAAAATTTTAACCTTATGTTACCTGTTCACTGTTAGATGACATTTTCTTAAAGTGTATTTTTCGCCGCACTCTACATAAATTTAAGCGAGATTATCCTGTGTTGAAATTTCCAGCCCCTTGTACTCCTTAATGCCGTCTATAGGCGAGACAAACCGTATTTTTTCGCACAAACACAGACACTGGCAAAAAGTTAAACTTTTTATCAAAAAATGTTGCAAACTTTTTTTTGTTTTTATTTTAGGTTTTTCTCTATATTTTCACTTATATATGTCACTTGATAGCGTCTACTGTAGCCGCCGCACTCACGAATGATTCAAGTTAGAATTGATTCCTTGTCACAATACACAAATCAGAAGGAAACGGCCAACGTTTCGCTTAGGCGAAACACTTCGTCTTATTGCCGTGCTGTGGGGTTTTCCACTGTTTGAAGTCACAAGGATTTTGTATCCTGTGCAGTGTGTGTATTCTTGAAGTGACAGTTGCTTGATGTGGATCGTGTGTCTAGAGCGCAGAATCGACACAAGGATATATATGGCATCAATCTGATGTGCTGAAGTTGGTGGTGCTTTGTCCTGACATTTTTAGAAATTTATTTGTATTTTTTTTTCTAAAATCAACCAGCATTTAAATCAGTAAAAATATATTTAAAATATATGTATAAACAATTTGTCTCTATTCGTTTTAAATGTCCGATTATTTTTAATTTACTAAATCTGTAAGGATCGATTTTTTTTTATTTCACTAATATATTAAAAATTAAATATTTTTAAAAATGGTCTATATCTCAGAAACGAAAGGTAATTTGTTAAAACTGACACTATTTTCGGAATAAGCGTTACAAATATATGAAAGAATTGTTCCAACTTTTACTGTAGAAAAATGTATTTCATAAAATTAATTTAATAAAATTATGGAACATTTCATTTTTAATATGATGCCATCAGAAACCTTTTTTTCTAAAATGTGAGTCCGTCGTGAGTACGTTTCAACGGTACGTTTACGGACCGTCATACTGGATGAAATTCGGAGCGATTTCGAAAAAGTACGGAGTGAGTCCGATGAGATTGCGTTTAGACGGTCCGTTGACGTAACGTAGGTGTGTAAAAACGTAGGGAATAGATTAAAAACTCTTTTTTCATATCTTACGAAATTATCTTTTCCATATTATTATTTTACAACAAATTAAAAATCATTACAAATAATAATAAAATTAACTATTTAAATATTACAACATTTTAAAATTAATTAATATACAGTGACCTCGGTTAAGTACTGTAATTCGTTACTGCAATTAAAAAGTTGTTCGTTGAATGCCGTTTTAAGATCTCAATCTATTTTTTGATATAAACATCTGTAAATAAATAAAAAATATATATTATTAATTATAACAGAAATAATGAAATCAGAAGAACTAATTTAAAACCCACGTCAATGGAATATAAATCCTATATAAAGAATAATATAGTAATTAAAAATTATTATTAAAAATTTTTAAGTTTTTACTTTTTTTTGTTCTTTTTTTTTAGTTATTAAAAAACTGTAATCCTTTTTTGGAATTTTTTTAGATTTTTTTTGCATATTCCTTGTTTTTTTTTAAATGTTTTTGTATATTTCACATTTTTTATTATTTTTGTATGTATTTTGTTTGCAAATGAGCGATTATATAATATTGACAATGGAATGAGACGAATTAGGCAACTCTTAAGATTAATTTAAGCTTAATGCAGATTGGTTGAAATAAAATTTGGTGATGTAAATTGAAATTAAAGATAGTAATGATGGTAATTTTTTGCCGGGATGTTTGTAGAAGATAACTTGATCTGCGCCGCTGGCGAACATTTTTTAAGAAAATCGCGAGATTTTTTTGAATTAATTTTCATTTTTTTCTGCAGCCCATATATTTCTACTATAGAAATCTAAAAATCTTTATGTTATACATTCTTATATACTTCAATTATTACATAGAAATGGCTCATAAAACATATACATATTATTGAAATAACATACATTGGTGTAGGGGCCGCTAGGATTAACGGATCTTAAAAATACAGATTTGGAATCGTGAGGAAATTACGTTTCATTTGAGTACCCATATGTACATTTAAATGGGTACAGCAGTTTTTGAATTTTCAAGGTTACCACGGGTCCGAGCACGCTTATTTTTAATTTTGGTATTTTTTTTTTGCGAAAATAAAGAGCGTGACAATTTTTTTTTTTTTTTAATTTGACTTCGGCCGGTAAAGTGAACTTTAGCCAAAATAGTAAATAGTTAACAACGTTTTGCTCTCGGTGTACAAATTATGTTACAAAATTACCCCTTTCCCGCAAATATTAAAAATACCACATATGAAAAATGTATTATAAAGTTGGCAACTACGCCACAAATAGTAAAAGTCTGGCAACTATGATTATTAATGACAACGTCAACAATCGACAGCAACAGAAAATTGCGAGTCGTGATTTTACAACGCGAATAAAATCAACAAAGAAGTTTACACAAAAATTCACCTACTTTATCTCGAAGGTGCAGTCAGTCGGTCTGTTATCGTGGTAAAATTACTGGTGAAAAATTTAAATAAATGGTGTCCAGTGCAACAAGGAGTAGCAATCATTTCCAAAAACAGTCGATAGTTGTCGGAAAAAGTGTTGCTAAATACTGAATTACAACAACAACAATCACTGGTTGACCGATAACAGCGCGACATATGGAATGGAAGCAGATTAAAAGCAACTCACTATAGAACTTAAATAATAGCTAGGACAAAAGGTAGGTGCGCAATTCAAGAAGTGATTTTGTATACATAGCAATGCAACTGTTGCTTGCAGCTGCTACTACTACTGCACCATGGCATCGCAAACACGTTACGAACGTCTGAACACCAACAGCAGCCAAGATGACAACCTGCTGCGTGGCCCAACACGCCAAATGAGCGCACATGAAACTGCTGATGACGACTACGCAAATGAGGAGATCGAACTGGGCAACGAGCAGCGCCTCAAGTTTCATGCCGCCGATGATGAGCTACAACTGGTGGCTGACTATCAGCCGAATGGTGGACTGGACAGTGTGCACAACGAGAGCGGCTTTGCTGTGGCTCCAACGCCGGGCTATAGATTCATGCATTTGGCCATTGGCACCTTGGCAACGATACTGCTTTACCTGACGCTCTCCATATGTCTGACATTCTATCAGAAGGCGCTGATAAAGGTAGCTGAGTTGTTTTAAAACGTAAAACATAAGATGTTCAAATAAATATATTTTGTATTTCTCAGCGTCTAAAATTTCCGCTCAGCATTGTTTGCTACCATCTGATAATTAAATATATGCTCGCCTTGCTTGTACGCACCGCCTACAAGTGTCGCATGGGCAAAACGCGCGTTCAACTTGACTGGCGTACGTCTGTACGCAAAATGGCACCGACGGGCATTGCCAGCGGCATCGATATTGGTTTCTCCAATTGGGGTCTGGAGCTGGTGCCTATTTCACTGTACACTATGACGAAATCTTCAACGATTGTGTTCATTCTCTTCTTTGCCATTCTACTGAAATTGGAGAAAAAGGTGATCTTATCAGTTGTGATAATTTGTTTTTTCCATTTGCTAATTAACACTTATTGTTCTTTGCAGAGCTGGTCGCTGGTATTTATTGTTGGTCTCATTGCTATCGGTCTCTTCATGTTCACATACAAATCGACCCAGTTCGATGCGTTGGGTTTCATGTTTATACTGGTGGCTTCGTTGAGCAGCGGCGTGCGCTGGAGTTTTGCGCAGTTTGTTATGCAGAAAACAAAGCTGGGGCTGCACAATCCCGTCGATATGATTTACCACATGCAGCCGTGGATGATCTGCTCGATTTTGCCATTTTTGGTGGCCTTTGAAGGTATGTTTTATACTATCCATTATGCGATACACTCTACACGACATTTATTAATTTAGACCTCTTGTAAAGAATTTAAAATATGTAGTTAATTATTTTAACATATTTTACAATTTCATAGAATGGTAACAAAACTATTAAAATTACACTGATTATCGAAAATTAAAACCCGCCCTTTTAGATTTAAAAATGCAATAAATAATTTATATAATATTCCGACATTTTTAAATTTCATTGCGATTGGTTTTCGGTTTCAGATTCACTTGTAATTATGTGAAACGGAATTTTATACGCTTTTTGTTGTCAAATATATGAATTTCAGAACATTCAACTTACATCTTTAAAATTATGATAGGGATTTTGATAAAATAAATCTTAATTTTTAACGGAGGGATAAATCTGCGGGGATTAATTGTCTGGGAAAGAAATGTTTCTGTGTAAAATATTGAAAAAAAATATTTAATCGGAAAAGAATTGTCCGAGAAAGAATTATATCAGTGAAGAATAATCTATGGAATAAATTGTCTCGGTAAAAATTGCCTCGAGGAATAATTCTCAGGAGAATAATTGCCTGGGAAATAATTGTAGTGAGTAAAAATATCTCGGTAAAGAATGGTTTCTGTGTAAAATCTTGAAAAGTATAATTATACAAAGAAGAATTTTCCAAGAAAGAATTATCTCTTGGATGAAAAATGTTCTCAGGAATGAATTGTCAGTGGAAGATTAGTCCGGGGATGATAATATGAAACAAATTCGATGTGCTGTTCAAAAAGAATGGTGAAAATGACTCGAGGAGTAGATTTGTCTGGGAAAGAATTTTTGTGGAAAAATTATCTCGGTAAAGAATTAATTGTAAAATCTGGGAGAATTATTACCAAGGGAAGAATTGTCTTTCGGAAAAATTATATCGTTCAAGAATTGTCAGGGGAAGAATAGTCCGGGGATGAATTGTCTTTGGAAAAAATGTTTTGCAATAATGATGTAAATATGATAGGTATTTTAATATCACAATTTTTAACATAGATGGAAATGTGAATCACCTTCGATGTGCTGTTCAAATGGAAAGGGAAAAAAATTGAATTAAGAATTATCCGGACGAAAAACGGTCCCGGTATAGCATGAATGGCAAAATTTGGTGAATAACTATCCGAGGTAGAATTGTGCGATAAAGAATTGTCTCTGGTAAAAAAAAAATCTTGGGATGGAATAGTCCGGGGATGTCTTTGAGAAAATTTTTTTGCATTTTTTATTAACTCAAATAATAAAAAGTTCATAGCGCCAAATATCCTACCGGTATCCAGCGAGTTTCACTTGTCACTTGTGGAGTAACTCGTGAGCGATGTCACGCCTTTAAAACTCTTCGGTTTTTGAGCATTTTCCTTCCAGTAACCGACCAATTTTTAAATAGTTTTTCTGGCAGGGATCTACTCTTCAAGCCCTAGCAGTAACCGACCAGTTTTTGACTAATTTTACTGGCGGAGATAAAATCATCAGATCCCTACTAGTAACCGACAAGGTTTCGACTAGTTTCACTGGCGAGTATATGCTCTTTAAATTATTACGTATTTGAGCAGTATTTGAGCTACATAGTAAAATATTGCTTGGGTAGTAGTTAATCCATATAATTAAAAAATCTGTGAGGATAATTATGAGGGCAAGAATTGTCCGAGAAACATTTTTCTCTACGAAGAATTATTTCGAAAAATAATTGTCAAGGGAAGAAATTATCCAGTGCAAAATTGAACGGGGATGAAATTGATTTAGGGGAGAATTATTTATTTGCTTACTACATTTATTTAATCGAATGATAAATACGTCCGTAGTGAACCCCAGGTCCCTGTTAGTAAATCAATATAATTTCGAAATAATTTTAAAAGTATTTGGTCAACGAAAAATTAATTAAAATTTGATTGATTTTAAATTTTGTTCGTGGAAATAAATAACACATATATTATGTAGTTCCGAATATAGCTTGATTTAAAAATAATACCGATTTCATATTTTTTGAGGAAATTAAACCCCAACTATGACATCATTATGCGATCTTTTATAACCGTCAAAATCGTGCAATTTTAAATTTTTATTTCTAAATTTTTAGGTCAAAAATTATACGATGTACTGCGCGACTTGGACGCTACATCCAATGATGTTATTTACATGGTTGTCTTGGAAATCACCTTTGGCGCCGTGCTGGCGTTTCTCATGGAGGTCAGCGAGTTTCTGGTGCTCTGCAAAACATCCAGTCTAACGCTCTCTATAGCGGGCATTTTCAAGGCATGCTTTTAGACTCCTTATAAAATAAATAAAAATCATTTAAATAAATAATTTTTTTGTAAACAGGATATTTGCCAATTGGCGCTCGCTGTCGAGCTAAACGGCGACCAGCTCAGCCTGATGAATGTCTTTGGTCTGATTGTCTGCCTGGCGGGCATCTGCTGTCACTTGGTGCATAAATATGCGACGCTCACAAAGTTGCAGGAATTGCAGCACTTGGACATGGACGAGGATGTGCAATACACCGAGACCAGCATTAGTACAAACGGCGGCGGCAACGCATTGGACGCCTTCCAACACAAACATGCAGCACAAACGATGCCGCTGCTGGAAAACTCCGATTCGGAGGATGATTCGCAGGGCGGCGATGAACCCAACGCATCGGAGGTTATATTCGATGTGCTCAAACGGCGCGATATGCAGCGATGATGATGATGCTAAGCGTCCGTTTAATGCAGTTGCTTTTGGAGTGTTCCAAGTATTTTTGTTTTTTGTTTTCTTTTTTTAACAATTAAATTTCTAAAATTCATTTTTAGTTGTTTGTTATGTGAAATGATATGTGATTAGTTAATTTTGTTATATTGTGTTGTTGCATTTAACAGAGCCTCGCAAACTCTGCACATTTGCATTTGTAATTAAGTACTTACTGTAATGTGCATTATTCCATTATATTATAAACAATTTGTAAATGCTATAAATTCCTTTAATTCTACTTTCCCAAACAAAGACATATTTTAGTTGGTAGTCTGTGCGTAATACCAAACTCTAAGCGCACGCGCATTGAAAAGCGTGTTTAAATTAATAAAGAAAAATAAACAATTTATTTGTACAAATTGCGAGATCTTCAAGTAGTTTACATATACTTATTTAACAATGCCCATAAATGGTAAAAGTAGGAAAAAAAAATATTTAAATTAATTAATAGCTACAATTCAATTGTGTGCAAGTAAATATTGCAGATAGAAGAAAAAAACAGTCGGCTGAAGCAAGCGAAATTCTATTTCGTTGCTTATTTGCCCCGCCGCTAGAATAGTCGTCTTCTCTTTGCAAGAAGTGGATATTCCAGGCAATTGGGCTCCGGCTCTTCTTCGCACGCCTCGTCCTGGCTATCTTCGTCCGCCGATGACTCGGATTTTGTATCACACGATACAATACCCGAGTCCGGACTGTCGCACAGCACAGCGCTGCTCGTTGTGGGCAATGACGACGGCGCGACGCACTCTTCACCCTTGCTGACGCTGATGTGCAGATTATAGAGCGTCAGCAGCGCCTCCACATACGGCGCAATCATGTCCGCGCTGCATTCGGTCAACGTTATCAGATACGGCGTCCAGATGGGCAGCACATTCTGCACTTGCCGCACAGCAGCAATACAGGCAGCCGCCAATACTGAAGGCCGTTCGTTTGCAAATTTGAAATCTGCAATTAAAAAAATTTATAAAATTACACAAAACCGGTGAGAGGTAACACCTACAGCTCAGCGAAATATCAACCATAGCAAAAAATTTGGTGCTTAATGCTTTGACTGCCTCCTCGTAGCTGGCAACAGTTGTTGTCGTCTTCGAGGATGTTGTTACAAACGCCCAATTGCGAAGATACATATGATAGTCGTCCAATGTGAGGCAGCTATTGGCAAAGTATTCGGCAAATGTGGCCGTGGTTGGGCGCAGCAAATCAAAATGAAATGTGGTGAGTATTTTGGTTTCGACGTTTTTGTATTCGCTCAGTGCGTAGTTGCTGCCAATGAGTGCATTTAGTTTGGCAAACTTGGGCATATTCGCGTCGGCCTCTTCGATTTTAGACGCCACCATCAGACACGTTAGGGCAGTTAAATTTAATTTATCCGGACGAATTGTAAAGTTATCCATAAAACAGTCGAGGTAATAAACAGCTAAAAGTAATTTAAATTTCATGTTAAAAACTCAAATTGTTCATCCTAAAATACTTAATTATGATGAGAATCGGAAAAATTTCAGGTATTTTTTTGGTATGACTATGACGCCAAACAAAAATTATTACTAGAGACTGAAAATATTTATTATTTTGAAATTTTTATGTTAAAAAAATCACTGTGATGTACTAATGGTACAATAAAGTCAAGTTATCAATCTCAAAAAATGTGAATTTGTAAAAAAAAAATATAAAATTTATTTTGGAGAGTTAAAATGTGTGTATCGATTTCGTAGATTTTTTTTTAAGATTTTGACATTTTCGGAGATTTAGTTCAGGAAAACACATATTAAATTGTATGCAAAAATATTTATTTATCATCTTTTGTACACTACGAAATAGCCCTCAATGAAATAAAACCCAAAAATTCCCGCATAGTCAAAAAATCTGGACGTTATTTCATATGACATAATTCCCCATTATTAAATAATCCTCAATGAAACTACGCTAAAACGATTTAAATAATTCCCAAATTTATCTTCTTTTTAGACCTTTAGTTTCTTGTTGAACATAATAGGGTGATAATTGTGGAATAATGTAAAGTAATCTGTGAAGTAAAAATGAAATAACCCCAAAAATAAAAGAAATAACCCAACTTGACACCAAAAAAGAAATGGAAGTATCTGTTAGACAGTGGAAATTAATTTTAATTTATAATTTATGGAATATTTTGTGCCTTTTACATTACATTTTAATAAAATAACCTTTTGGACACGTTCATAATACAATTTTTAATATATTTTATTTATTTATGAAAATAAAATTTGGTATTATTAAAAGTTGTTCTGAACCTTTTATTTGTAAAAGGTTTATATATATGTGGGTAAATTTAAACGTAGCTCGTATGAACGGATTCGGATTCGATATATGAGTCGGTCATTTCGCCACTCGTTCCAGACAACTATAATGTTTTGAATTCAATTAAAAAAGTTTAATGAAAAGTCGAATTTTGGAAATTTAATAAAATTTTAGTTTGTTTTTGCTGAACAACAACAGTAGATTGAGTAAAAAAAAACTGCATTTATCAAAAACGTCTATAAATTGAAAAAACTTTGAAACACAATAAAACTGTTTAATTTAAACCTCGGTATAATGTTACACATTTTGGCTATTTCAACACATTAAATATAAATTATAATTAATTAAATTAAATAATTTATAATTAAATACACCTTGGTTTAATTTAAACTTCGATATCATGTTACCCATTTTGGGTTTGGTAAGTTTATGCTATTCCGGCACATTAAATAGAACATTTTACCCACAAACTGATTTATATACATAGCCAGCTTACACAGATGCAATGTGGTCCTGGACAGATTAAGCTTCTCCGCGGCAATTTTCAGCAGACGCAGCAAAGCCGGCCTAAAAGTACACTGCTGTGAGCGGTAACAGACAGAGTACCGCTTGAGTTCTGTTTCGCGTAACGTCTGGAAAATATCGTCTGCGTAGTCGCACACCCAATGGGATTTATCTATCCGCTGCAAAATAATATTTATTGCATTTATTCACAGTCTTGACTTTAAAAAGAAACACAAATTTTGAAACTACGAAAACCTCATGCGCTGCATTATTGTTAGCTGCTGCCACAAATGATTCGGACTGTCCGGCAGTACCCGGGACCGGGACCGTGCCCGGCGGCGCCTCCAGAATATGGATAGGCGAGAGAAAGGCACAGAAACAAGTGCAACAACTAGCCAGGACTTTTGCTGGCGTTGCATGTGATTGTGTTGGATTTTCACACATATTATTTAATAGCGGGTTAAATTGTTTGAGTTTTTTGTTTAGTTTTTAATTATTTATTTCGATTTTTAAATTTCACATTTTTTTAACTAAACAATTGAAATGACTGCGACAGGAATAACGGTTTAATTATCGCACTTTCCGTTTTAAAGTTTATTCTCAAAAAAAAAAAATGCTTAAAAATATGATGTTGCCAAGTCAAAGTTTTCGAATTTGTTTATTTTTTAAAAGTGAGAATGTTTGCTGAAATAATTAATCAATTATCTTTCCCATTGACTCACCTATTTGAGTAGAACTGAAGTTCCGCAGCCTCACAAAGAATTCCACATACCCAGGTTAAGTAAACTCTCCAAATTCATTCGTGGTTTACTTTTTTTGAAAACTGTTTGAAAACGACTCAGCATTTGTTTATGAAAATTTTAAAACAAAACATGCTGTGATTATAAACTAAAAAATAAATAAAACACAATATTTTAAAGTCTTTTATTGAGTCTTTTAGAACATTTACAATGTCAATTTATGTTAAACAATTGTTTCTAAAAATTAAAAGAATACTTAAAATTATATTGTATTGTTTTAATTATATTTCATTGGTGATATTTAAAGCTATTTGCTTCGTTTTAAAACAATATTTTAAAATATATAAATATCAACATTTTGTAAATTTTCAAAATATCAATAGCTGCATTCAGCGACCTCAACAGCTGCGAGACTGCTCACTAACTAATCGCTCACTATAATTGAATGCACTGCTAGATCTACTGTCAATTTACAAAAAAATTAATTAGTAATATTTTATTAAAGTTACATACAACACTTTAATTAATTGAAAACATATTTTTCCAATCTAAATTCCATTTTTGTTTTTAATATTTGAGTTAAAATGGTGTCGATAACAAAGGCAGCGCAAATGTTCGATGAAAAAAATTGGCGACCGCTCAGTAAACATGTTGAGGGTAGCATGTCATTCAAGCAAAATTACTCAACACTTTCACAACTGTTGAGGTCGCTTTTTAAAAGAAGTCCTCCGCCCGTTATCGATTTCAAATTTTTAAAATATCAAATGAAGTTTCGAAATTCGGAGTGGATTTTTGAAGTTTCGAAATATTCGATGTGGACTTTTGACAGTAGGTATTCATTGTGAATGGTATTCATTCTGAATGTTGATTGTCGTTGGCATCGTTTGAAAGCAGTGGTAGATGCATCAAATTTTCTCCTGCCATTTTTTTTTTGCAATAAAATCATAAAAGGTTGGTTGTTTAGATGTATAATTTTAATTCAAGCAAAAAAACAAGTGCTAACTAAATACTCATTTAATTTAGAACTCTTAAAATTATTATCGTTAACTAATCGGGAAGCACACTACAACAATTTGCAACCACTCAACATTTTGATGGCGCACAGGGAAACAACAGCAACAACAACAAATTCAACTGCATCATCCGCCAACAATAGCAGCAGCGCATCAACAAAGTATCGAGTCGAACAAAATGTATCCAGTGGTTTAACAAAAAAAGGTTCTTACGCTGTAGAGCGTGCGGTCGAACCCGACGATGTGGTTATTAAACGCAGATTTGGTAATTTTCATAAATTGTTTTTGTTGGTCTTTATTAAAATCGAAGAAATTGCAAAGAAAACCATAAAATTAAAAGTGCATTTAGCATAAGCAAAATGTTGTTAATAATAAATACAACGCAACAATCAACCTATCCATGAAGATGTTCTGCGGCAAGGATTTCAAACAACGCAGTGGCATTATAGGCAACACTTCTTCAACAATCAATATTTTATTACAGGCTGTAATCGCCTGTGAACAGGGAATGAAACCGGAACCGTATTCTATTTTTAATCTAAATTAAAAAATTAATTTTATCTGTTTTATATATAATCGAACGGAGAATAGTTATGCGTTTTGGTTTCATTCCCGGACTGCGAGCTACAAATATCATCAATCAATAAGGAAGAGAGCACCGATTGTAAAGTAAGTAATAATTTAAACATTACAATATATATAAACATTTATAACTATATATTTAAATATTCGTGTATATTAAGAGTTCAGCGTGGTATTTAGATGGATGGACACAATGTCACTATAAAGATATCGAGTAAAGACTTTCAGAGTTATTATATTATAAAAAAACAGAATAGTTGTGGTATTTGGCTGAGTGATTTCGTTTTATATCTCCATGCCAATTTTGTATGATTTTGGAAAAAATATTTGGCATCGATAAAACCTAAACATTTTATAGTTGTAAATTTTAAAAGTCTTCACTACAAAACTTGATACAAATTCACGCTTTTAAAATCCTAAAAATGCTTACTATTCTAAGCCCCACGATCAATATGTGCGGTATAGGAAAAAAAAGGTAAATATATATTAAAAAAAAACACCTAATTTTTACATTTAAACAATTTGTGCATGGGCTTAGCTTTACTCGATAATAGCACTACTCATAAAATCGAGTGGACATTCCATACTTCATAAGTTGCGTTTGCTGATTTTGACTGAATATTCTGTTTTGTTTCTATTATGTAAAGTTTTTTAAATAAATTTATATCGCAATTGTTCAGCCACTTTTTAGAATAAACAAAAATACAGTGCCTTATACAACTTATAAGGGACTGTAAAAATCAAAATGTTCAGAGTTTAAATCTAACTATCTTAAAAACGTATTAGAATATTAGCATTTACAAAATTATTCTTGAATAAAATGAAATGAAAAATTGCGTTAAAGGTTTTTTGCAAAACTGTTTATCAACAGTACTATATTTTTAAGTAGTGTATGAAAGATTGAAATTTTCTCAAAAACTAAATTTTTTTGTTTTACGACCTCTTGATAATTTTAAGATATTGTCTTAACGTGCTCAATGTCCACTCAGTACAAATTGGGTGTTTTGTACCAACCAATAAAACAACAAACAATTGGCAAAATGCATTGAGTGGCAGATCGTACAGCTGTTTTAGAGGCAGCCAAGCCCCTTCATCAGCGATCTTTCTCTGCAGATTCTACATTTCAAATCGCTAAAGTTTTCCTTTTCCAATGAACACAATAAGAATTATGTGCGTACAAAAAAAACTGAGTATGCAGTCAAAATCGGCACCAGTGAATTATATGTAATTAATGTAAGGTTTATTTAAACTGTTCGGTTTAGTAAAATTAGGTAATTTATCGATAACTGCGTTTATGTATTCGGCGGAAAGAACATAAAAATAAAAACAAATTTTATTGTATTGCATAACTTATAATAGTAACAATAAATGTAAGTTCAGTCTATTCTAAATAAGTGCATATATTAATGAATTCCACTAAATATTGACAATTTTAAAACATTTTTTATATTTCGAACCAAATATGTATTATATGATTTTAAAGACTATGCAGTTCAAGCAAAGTTACAGCAGTTTATGTCATCAATCAACCCGCAATACTCTGGAGCACAAGCAATACTTCAATCAACATTCCCGTGAATCAAATTTGCACACAAAAATCAACACACTGCAACAATAATCTGCTCGTAAGGCGACACTGCAAATTCCAACGAAACAACAATCAACACAAACTAGCGATACTCAAAAGAAATGTAAATAATTTTGTTTACTCTATGTGCTTAACATATACAAAAAAAAAGAAACTATATCAAATTTGTCAAATTAAATTAAATAACGAATCGCGATTTTTTAAACAAGTCTAGCCTTTATAATAATTACCAAACTGAATGGATATATTAAAGAAAATTGATTCAAAAACATGTTTAGCCGTTAAAATCCAATGTTAAATCGAAATAAAATTAAAAGTATATTAAATATGTAAAATCAAATAATATCTACTACAATAATTGTAAAATATATTCTTCTTTATGTTTTGTTAAATAAAAAACATTTTATGCAGGTGAAGGCTCAAAGCCACTGTTTGAACGAGAGGATATAAGCAATAATAAAGACAACACGCACGATGCCAACAATCCAGCGAAATCCGCACATAGGCATTCGCGTCGTTATAGTTCCTCGGTATTTAAAAGAAAATTTTATTTGTTTTAACAAAATTTATAAACACAAAAATATGTAGCATTCCAGCAGCCCAGAGCGTTATCGAAAACATGAGGAGTTCCCACCAAAAGTATCAGCTGCAAATGTGCGTCGTCACACGGCCAAAGTATTATCGACGCAACGGAGAACCCCTGACAAGGTTCCATACTTCATTGACGAGAAACGAGAACAGGAACGACTACAACGCATTTATGGCGAACCTGGTGACAACCGAAAGAGATCCAGGCGACGACGCAGTTCAACACGTTCACGTAGCGCCACACCACCGCCACCGCCGCCACCACCACGTCAAAGATACGCAAATTCGAAATCTTCGTATAGCAAATCATCGAGTTATGTTTCAAGTGACAGAGACCGCAGTTTTCTGCATTCACCACCTTCTCACCGAACATCGCGCAATGGACGTCGTTCACGCAGTGCAGAGCGCAGCAGACACCATTCGTCACGTTATCGCCGCTCTAGATCTCATTCTCGTCCACGATCCAGGACTCGTTCACGTGAACGCAGTCGTTGCCATGATAACAATCGGCATATTGATCACGAGCATCATAATCATGCGGCACCTGTTGCTCCTCCAGCCACTCAAATCATAACGATTCCAGTGCCCGTTGATTATTCCTATGGCTTTGTATGTTTTATTTTAATTGCCAAGCATTCAATAGATTAATTTTTTTTCCATAAATTTCTTGTTTAGCCCACTTGGCCACAGTCTCATTGGCCAGCGGCGCCTGGTGCATCGCGCTTTCCGCCACCACATTCTACATTTCCTACTGCTTTTCCACCATTTCCTACGCCGGTTGTCTTTCCGCCTATGCGGCTACCGCCATCCTATGGAATGCCACCATTTAACGCACGAATGTTCAGGCCTCAACGTTTCAATTCGAATTTTGTTCAACGCTCTACAAGAGGCAACTTTCGGCCAAGGAATCATTAAGGCCTTATTTTGTTAAGAATGAAGTTAAGTTATATATTTTATTTTGATATATTAAAAAAAATGGAATAAAAACTAAAAAAACCAAGTTGCAACTGCTTGAATTTTTTGAAGAGGCGCTTTAAACTGAACATTTTACAGAGCAAATGTAAGATAATCCAGTGATTTCGTTGATTGTTTAAAACCCCTTAATTGATTTAGTTAACCCAAAAACCTTCGGCTTAGTATACAAAATACCAGCATGAATTCGTCAAATTCAAACCGATTATTAATGGTAAAAATTATAAAAATTTAATTATCCAGCTTTTGTTCGATTATGATATGAAAAATAATAAACAGTTTTCAAAAAATTGTTTTCCAATGAATTCAAATCGGTCAAGCCAAAGGATTGAATTAATTTCAAAAATAATTTATTTTGTACTGTGACATAAAATTAAAAAAAACATATTTCCAATTTCATACGAAGTTCGATCGGAATTTAACCGAACATGTTGGCAACATGGAAATATATTTGACTTTTTTAATATTTTAACCGGACTGCATAAAACCGAAATAATAGCCAACAAAAATATTTTTTTTTTTCAATCAAATAACAGTTAAAATGTTCTTTTTTCTTAACTGTCTAGAAAGCATGCAATGAGCAGATGTCACGGAGTATTTCTCGTGATTCGGAAACTCAGATGTATATTATCAACTTTGAAAATCATTAGCTACAGGGGTATTTTGTATAATAAATTGTGGCATAAATTTGAAAAAATTATAAATGTTTACATATTTTTTTCTTCTTCATATCCATTTCATCCTCCTCAAATGTACGTTTTTTTCGCGTAAAAATTATGTATAAATGTAGTATTTTGTGGTAAATATAGGATTTTTTGGTAATTTGTGGAAATTTGAGGGAAATTGTGGTAAATATCCTCTGTAGTAATTAGTGAGAATTTTTTGTGGTAAAATGAGAATGTGCAACACCTGTCCAATCCCACACACGGTGACGATTGGAAATTAAATATTAACTTTTGCGAGGATTGCAACCCTGGGCGATACGGTGTAAATCTCACCGAACATCGTTGCATGTACATCGGGCAATCAAAATTATTCATGTTCAGCGCAAGTTTATAAACGTGCGCTGAACATGGCCATTATTTTGACAGATGGTTGTGAGCAAAGTAAATAATTTTTATTGTAGAAGGTTTTTAAAACAAATCCTATTTTCTAATTTTTAATGCATATATTTGATTAAATTGATTTTGAAGAAGAATTGTGAAAAATATCGGTGAAACACTTCACCACTGCAGCAAACAATTGGCCAACTATGGCTGGGGCAATAATATTAACAGCTGCCAGTTCGAAGGCTGCTTTAACCAAGCAAAGGATTGAACAAAAAGTTGGGAGTGAATTAACAGAAGATGGATTTTACACTGCGACCGAGTTCAACGATGTGGCAATTAAACGCAAAATTGGTAATTATAGAGGCTATTAATAATTTATTACGATACGGTACATTTTGATTGTTCCAATTGGCCAATGTGCATGTTAGATACAGGCAAACGCAATCAGAGCATAATCTATAATAAAAGAGCATACTTTTCAGTAATTAATAAGCAGCCAGATTTATTTACTGGATCTACAGTACATTTCTTTGTGCCATGCGAAGTATTTTTTATTACAAACATTGTTTTTTGGTTCATTAAAAATGACTAAATATATTAATACAATTATCCAAAACGTTTTATTTAAATTGTTTAGTATTAAAAAAGTAGTTGAAAAATGATAAAAGTAGAATAAAATTATCCAAAACGTTTTATTTAAATTGTTTAGTATTAAAAAAAGTAGTTGAAAAATAGTTAGAATTCCATTTGAAAGACCAACAATTCTAATTTTTGTCTCATCGTCCAAACATTTTTATTTATTGTCCTATTTTAATTATTATTAAACATCGAATAATATAGTTTTATTTATTTTATGCAGGTGAAGGTTCAAAGCCATTGTTTCAACGTGAGGACATTAGCATTAATGGCGGAAAAACACACAACTTTGCAAGCATATTAAAGGCCATTGAAAAACGATATCAACGTCTTAGTTCATCGGTATTAAGAACTATATTAAACTAATTAATTAACACGATTACTAAACCAATATTAAAATTTAGAATTCAAGCAGCTCGGAAAGTATTAATGTAAAAGTTGAAGACGAAACCAATGTTGTATCTCCTAAATCTAGTACGGATCGCAAAAAAACAAAGCGATCCACTCGTTCGAAGAGCAAATCACCTTCAACGCCAAGAAATACACATTCCAAATCTTCGCACAGCAAGTCTTCTAGTAAACATGAGCGACGTTCCAAACGCAATCGTCATCGCACGTCACGTGAGCACAGTCGTTCTCCGAGTGTAGAGCGCTCAAGAAAACTGTCGTCACGCCATCGTCGATCTAGATCTTATTCGCGTTCTCGAACACGCTCACGATCGAGATCTCGTTCACTTGAACGTAGTCGTAAGCATCGCTCTCTGCCTGGAAATAACTCATATGGCTATGTAAGTTTTATTTTACTATATGTAATAGATATACTTTATATATAATATGTACATAATTCATTTGTAGCCGATATGGCCACCATCACCCAATTTTCCCGCCCGACCCGGTTTACAATGGTATCCTCCACCTCCGTATCACATGCCACCTGGGATGGCACCATTTCCTGGACCTGCAATGAGCATGTTTCGTGGCGCTGCTATGTCACCATTTGCTGGACATGCTTTACGTCCATTTCCTGGACCGGGCGCTTACCCAGCATTTTTGCCACCACCATATCGAATGCCACCTGCATATGGACCGTACAGACCTCAACGATTTGCAACAAAATTTGTTCCACGTACTAAGAATGGAAACGATCGCCCTGGTAACCGCTAAATTGAGCTGCTACGTCGACTCTAAAGTTATCATTTTATTGTTTAATTCTTTATAACTACGTACAAGAAAATTACGTATGATCAATCAGTAAAATGTGTGTTCATTTTCATTTATAAAAAAAAATTGAAATTAAATATATTAATTTGAATAGAAAATAAAGAAACATTTTGAAACATGTATATCGTAAAACGAAATGATGCTCACTGACGGTATAAATTGAATTCTAAAATAACCATATAAACATTTTCCTAATTTATGAACAGACTAAATTCAGTTTAAATAAAACTATTTAAATGACAAAACTAAAGTGCGAATTTACTTAAGCAAATGAGATATATCAAACCAAGTATGTCCATGTTGCATTTCCTGTTTGAGTGTTATTATGTGGCACATGAGGTGAGGTCAAGTGAAGCTATGAAGAACCCAAATATTTATTAGACAAATATTGTATTTCAATTTAGTAAAATTTGGAATGATTTTTTTTCTATTCATACTCTACCCAACAAGCTTTTTCCCATGGACATCTCATACATCAATTCTATATTAAATTCGCTGGTTCTGATTTTGACTGTTTTTCCTATTTCGTAACGTTTTTGAGAAAATTTCAATCGTTTATTAATACGTCATATTTTTATTTATCTATTTTTATTAGGGAATGCAATATATTTGTAATTAATGAACTTTTAGATGTAAGATATATAAAATTAATTTGTACAATTATATTAATTTTAATCATTTAGGTTCATAATTGACGATCGATTAAAATAAATGCGATGAAAATTAAAATGTAGCTGGAGTGTTTTACTCTACAACGAAATTAGAATTTAAAAAATTCGTAGAACTGAATTGGTGTTTTCAGAAACCATAACTGGAAGCACATTCAAAATGCGAATTTACACATTATTTGTTCAAAGACAACGTATATATTTTATTCGTTTATTTTATAGATTCTTACTATATACAAAATATATATATATTATATAAGCTATATTGTATATGATGCTACAGCTTAATCAGGATATATAAAGCAAAATACTTGTAAATAAATATATTGACACGTTAAAAAGCGGTGACAAATACAAAATAAAAACATGCAACAGTGATTTTTAGCGCACTTAAAATACAATTGTGATGAACTTGTGTAATAAATATAAAAATATTAAAAACACTAACGTTATACATATTATGACATAGTGTAAATGCAGCATATTGTTTTTTTTTTTTTTGTTTGTTTTGTAAAAATAAAGAGCACATTTAAAATAAAATAGATTTAATATCAAATAAAATATCGCTTAAAATTTAAACAGTTTAGTTAGCAGTTACTTTAAAAACATTGACAGAACAAATTTAACTAAGACTTGCTGAGCTCAAGCATTTACTTTACATGATCAATAAATTGTTAATAGAAATCGCCAACTTAGAAAATTACCAATTAGTTGTTGCATCTTTACAATTTATTAATTAATACGTTTTTTTTTTACTAAATCATTACCTACTTTTACTTAATTCTAATTTTAGTGGTTCAGAAATTTCTTAATTAGCAGCTAATTATAATTAAATGTTAAATGTGTGCTATTCATTTAATTTTTGTTTCGTGTAAATAGTTTCAATCATCTGAAATATTCTAGTAATTCAAACATTACAAAACTATCATTTTTATGTTATCTAAAAAATGAGTGTGTTCACGTGATATCGTGTTGATTTCTTTTTGATTTTCCTACAGAAGTCAACTGCAAAGGGTTACAGCTCGACACGAGGCCGAAATTGCAAACGCAGCGGTGGTTCTCTAAACCGCCATCGCGTAACATAGACAAATTTTAATGTGTGATCCTTGCCAAGCAACTCTTCATTGCACAGTATGTCAATCTAAATGGAATAAAGAATTAAAAAAAGTGTCTACATATTCAGTATGTTGTATTGTGTACCTCTCTGTACTTGTCGATGCCATTCAATATTTTCTTAGCTACCAATTTTTTCAGATGCGTTATTGTTGCCTGCGAACTGCACCTGATAAAGCGTCGTTGCAGATTCTTAAAATTATTGCTCATGCACTCCAGACAAACGTTGACCTGCTCGTCCAAACGATGAAAGTCGGATTCGGCGTGCGCGTCCATGACCTTCTCGTTGTCCTCCTCGTGATTTTGCGGTATATCTTTGGGACATGGCATGTTGCGACTCTTGTAGAAATCACGCTCACGCCGCACTTCATCTGATTATCATGCAAAATTCAACATTACACATTTTTCTTTATTCAGCACTTTAAATGTTTTACCTTCTTGCAAATTTGGTACCAATTTATACACAATGTCCTGCATCGTACGATCGAAGCTAATGTACTGCAAAGGATGCGATTGATGGATGACATTATCGCAGGTGGGACACGTCTTCTTCTCTTCCAAGTGTTTGACCAGACAGCTTTTACAGACTATACAAGAAATTTAAAATTGGTTAATTTAGTTACTATGCGCCACTTGCTTCTTCTGCCTGCCGTCAACTCACATGTGTGCAAACACTCTGTGACGGTGGTGGCGTCGATGAAATACCCTCCACATATTTTGCACGTTATATGCGGATTGATGGTCTTGAGCTTTACACGTCGCTCCATGTTGCGCAATACAATAACTAACTACAGCCACCTATGTATGGTTCATTGTTGCATCAAAGAATCCAATCCACCACTAACACCGACAATTTGATAAGTGCACAGCCGTCGTCGCAACCGCAGCCAGATCCAATGTTTGGTAAAAATTTGTTATTTGTAACTTTGCATTGTGGTTGTGCGATATTCGAAAAGAAAAGGATCTTGTAAATTAGTTGTTAATGCGTTGAAAACGGAAAGAAACAAAATAATTCTGAGGAAAAAAGCGAAAAGAAATTGACACGACAGAGTTTTTGATACGCTATATTGTGAAGTTTTAACTCGATATACTATACAGCATAGAGCTCTTAGCCGAGTGCTCCGAGCCGGCTGCCAGGCGCCGCCGTGAATTTTTTCAAGCCGCCGCCGCCGTGAATTTTTTCGACTGAGCCGGCATCGCCGACAAACTTCTCCAAATCAATATTGAACTTTTTTATATCTAAGTTTATTCAATTATTTGTTGTATTATTACGAACATATTTTTGCCTGTTTCTTTGTGTAATCTGTTCTTTAGGAACACAGATTACTTGATAGACATGCTTTAAAGTGAAAGGCGTTTCTTTGAAAGACATGTCTTACCTAACTCCTTTAAAATACACCCTGCACGAACGATGATGGTACACAGACATAAAAACTGTACATATAACAAAAATGTTAATCAATGCAATTAATTTTTAATTGAAACTCAGCCGATGTAACTTTTAATTGTATTGAATTCAATATTCGTAATCAGAATTCGTTAATTGATAAACATTTAACAATTTTCTTTGTTATATTGATATTGAAGTTTATATATAAAAAAATGTTTTTATTGAGAATTCACTTATAAATAATAAATTAATAACATCAACTATAAATATATTTCGTTTGACATTTATTTTTGTTTAAAAACTTATTAAATATTTTGTAATACCAATTAAAGTTTGTTTTACATTAATATTATTTTTAATTGGGTTAAATATATTCAGGTCATATATATATATATTTATGTTATTTTAATATTTGGGCCAGTTATTTAGAAAATCCTGAGTCCATTTCGATTCACTAATTTGTAGAAAGCGATATTTGCTACATAAATTTTGTGAATTCATCAGCGGCTATATAGGTATTCCATGATACGACCAACTAATACTTCACATGGCGTTGCGAAAATTCCACACAAATAAACACCAAACAAAATGAAAACACACAAGAAACAAATCCCAGAGATGCATTTTCCGAAATGTGAATTGTAAATAAGCCATTCCACACCAAATCGACCAAAAAAAACGTCAATTTTGAGATTTTACCTTTTCGTTTTCAATAAAATTTGGGCAACAGATAACAACTAGATATGTACAGACAAATTTTTTGGGCCAAAAATTACTTTTTTATAGTTGTTCATATTTAAATATCTCTGAAAGTACACCCAGAAAAAAATCATTGTAAATTAATAGTATTTCAATAGAAAAACAAAAATTTATACTATTAAAATTGGTCAATAGGAAGCGTGCCATTAGTTTAATAATATTCAAATTTTTAATACAATATGATGTTGTACCATAAATTTTATAATGTATTCTTTTAATTACAATAAGCAAGACCTATAAATATTTAATTGATACGTATTATTACTTTTATGGTATAGTCGAATTAAATTTTCCTAATAATTTATTAAAACCAAAACGAATTTTAGTTAATTTATTATATATTTTATTTTGTTTATATGTCGAAATGGAAATTCACTTTTATAAATCTCACACATAAAAAGACACTTCTCGTTGCAAAAGATTATAACACATTTATTGTTCGCTTCAGTTTCCAATAATTGATTGTAATACTTGAGTCTGCATATATTTTTGAGTCCGTTGCCTTAATAGAAATTCGATGTATTATTTATTTTCTGTAATAAATAAAACAAAAAGTTTAAATATAATGAAATTACATTAAATACATTGAGTTCTTACCAATTATAAACGCGTCTTAATGTCGATTATCACTAAAAGTACTTAATGGTACATTTTCTTCTGAGTGTAGAAATGATAGAAACTCCGTCGATAGCTTGTTTTAAATCTAATAGATTTATTAACATACCAATTAAGTTGTAACTTCTAAACGTGAACATGTGCCGTGGTCATTATCCTTGCACTTCAAAATTACCCTAATTAAAATTCTGAAAAAAATCACATATTTTGGTTGATTTAATATAAATGTTCTTGCTAAATTTATTTATGTTCATTAAGTGCTTCAGGATCAATGAATCAATCCGAGTGATAACCGGCTCAGTCGATAGTCAAAGAAATTTTCGGCTCCGAGTCGGCTGACAGCCGCCGCCGCTTCTTTTTCCTTAAGCCGCCGAAATTTGCTCGGCTAAGAGCTGTATCAGACAGCATCGTATTGTCAATTCTGCTTTGCGGTCCATTATGGCAATGCCTTTTTATGCCTATGACATTTTATTAGTGTAGCCAGATTAAATTACCACAAGAATTTACATTTTACCACAGCAAATTCTCACAAATTACAAATTACCAAAAAATACTTCAACTACATAGTACTTTCAAATACTACCACAAAAGAATTCATTTTATATAAATTGTATTAGATTATTGTTTTTATAAAAATTATTTTTTATTATTATTACTAAAAATGTATTTAATAGTCGTTCTGAGATATACTATTCATATATTTTTAAAATTAATTTTATTATTTTTTTAAATGTATTTAAAGTCTTCAAAAAGTTTTATTTCTGAGACATACTATTCAAAGTCTTTAATAATTATTATATATATAACATTTTAATAACTTTTTATTTATTCTATATAAGAAAGGAAAATTAATATTTTTATAAAATAAATGCAATTAATTGCAATTAGAAAAAAATAGTTATCGTGTTGATTTTGACAAAAATTATTGTAAACGTTCTTTATCGTTTTTCTCTTACTAATTCAATGTTATATGGAGCAAATAAATTCCCAGGTCATGATATTACATTGGGAGAACTTTATTTTATAAAGCCCGTCTAAAAAAATATACAAAAATTACCACGCCCCCTAAAAGGGGCGGAGAGTGTCGAAAAACAACAATTTTTGCCGCCCGCCCCCTTTAAACCGCCCATAACCGAAAACCGACCGAGATCATAAGTGGTTTTTAAATTATTACGAAGTGGTCGGGGCAAACAAAAAAAAAACAAATTGTCACACGTAGTAAAAACCAGACCTTAAAAATAAAAAAAGTTACCTCAAGGTCATGTGGTACCCCTTAAAAATAAAAACCAGTTTTTTGTTTAAACTCAAATTCCCGGAAAAGGGAAGTGGCAAAATAAAAAACTAAAAAAATTCAAAATTCTTGATATATGCAGTAGCATGGCTATAGTTTTTTTTTCAGAAAAGTTAAGAATCAGTTTTGTACAGTTAGTTAATCATTGTAATAAAAATTGCCTTGTTGTACACAAAGTCAATCAGTATGAAGAAAAGCGCCTCAGCCAAATTTTTTTTTAGTCTAATTTATTTCCTTTTTTTTTCTGGTTCTAGAATTTATTTTTTTGGAATATAAATTTCCACACACTGAGAGCAATACGTAGTTAGCTATCTCCAATTTTTCGTAGTCAACTGAAAATACGAAAGAAATAACTACGTTTCAATTTAATAACTACCAGATAGTAAATAAGAAATATAACAGTTTCAAAATATTGATATGAAAATAAAATATATAAAATCATTTTATTTAAATGTTGTTACATGCAAATGTTGTGTGTTATTTCAAATATCAAATCAACGTTTGTCTCAAGTAAATTTTAATAATGGCGTTATGTCGTTTAGCTAACAAATAATGTTATTATTTTTGTAGAGAATTTGCGCCAAAAACATTTTCCTTCAAACCCATAAGAAGCGTAAGGACTGTTCAAAATCAAGGAAGAGAGCAGAGATATCATTTTTTTATTAAATAGAAGCGCATCCAGCAGGAGAAAAAAAATGTAGCCGAATTGGAACATATGTCACAACATCGTGATCAAAGACTCTATATTATAAAGACCAAAGGTCAGATGTGTGAAAGTGCGAGCGTAGACTGCGAAAAAAAGGAGCGAAAATCGTGAAGAATCGCTTGGTGAAGAGGGAAATAACGCGATAATGAAATGCACAGCGATCTCGATCATTAAACTGAAGCACATATGTCCTCTTTTATAAAATTTAGAATATTGAATTTCCATTAAAAAAAAATGAAGCAAAATTTGACTTTTATTTAAATAAACAACAAAAAAATATATTTTTAATCAACTACGATGAAGTAAAACTTTTTTAACAACTATGTCGAAGTTAAAAAAACTACGTCGAAGTGAAATTTTAAAACGTGGTTAGAAATTATTACGTATTTACTACGATGCGTTGTCGGAAGATATTCATTCACGTCATAGTTAAAAACGTAGTTGGAAATAACTACGTTTTGCTCTCGGTGCAGCATTATTTAACAGAATGTAATGGATTTTCAATATTTTATTATTTTCATTTTGCCACTCCAGGAATTTGAGTTTGAAAAAAAAACAGATTTTTGATTTTTAAGGCGTACCACGTGGCCTTGAGGTTACATTTTTATTTTTAAGGTCTGGTTTCTGCATCGTGTTCCAATTTTTTATTTTTATTTATGACCCGCCCACTTCGTTATAATTCAAAAACCACTTATGACCTCGGTCGGTTTTCGATTTTTAGTCAGTTCCAGTGGTCCGAGCGGCAAACTCCCCCCATTTAAAAGGTCGTGACAATTTTTTTTTGTGAACTTCGACCGGCCCTATTAAGTAAAGTTCAGCAATTACATTCAAAAACGGTTTCAAATGAATATCAGAGAATTTACCCCATTTACAAAAAAAGTAATATATTACCCACCTCTTTTGAAATTATAAAATAATGTTTTTTACCCTATGCGATTTTAATTTTGCATGCATCACTGTTTTTGGTTTTTGTGGAGGTCGGCAATTTTTTGCAGGTTACAAAATTAATCAATAAACAATAAACGGTATGATTTATTATATATTACGATACTTATTCATTTTTTAATTGGCATAAGTTATAGTTATTAAATAACTTATGCACAATATTTTCACAAATTTTTCACAAATACAAAAATTCTTATGTAAAAAAAACGAACTCTGCCGGGTCACTATTCTATCATTAAACAGCGTTAAACATATATGTGCAACTAGTTAAAACCTTTAGTGGGGGATTTCTATTAAAAGTAGTTAAACAACTTTGTTGAGTGATTCATCACGCATATAGATACATTCAATATTTTGGAATTTTATAAATTGGCATGTGTTATTTGCAGGCACAAGTGAAATAAATGAAATCATTTAAATATACTTAATAAAATGATACAAATAACCTTTTTTACCAAATACATTACAGAGTCATTCACTCACTCTCATATTAAGAGTTGAAAACATTTAATCGCGCAGAATAAACCGGCCCAGTCTTATCTTTCGCTGTAGCAGATCAGTCGGTTGCCTCTTGACTTCATACAATTTAAATCGTCAGTTGTTGTTTGGATTTCGAGACGTTCGGTCAAACTGGCTGCTGCAACAAAGAACCTAATAATGTCTGTAGGTCGCGTGCTTGTCTATGGTGGTAAAGGAGCCTTGGGGGCTGCATGTGTTTCACATTTCAAGGCCAACAATTATGTGAGTACTTGCCACAGTCATTAATACAATGCAATATTAGACTTTCACTTTTTTCTATTTCGAATTTTTGATTTTTAATTGTTTTTATATATTTGCTTGGCACAGTGGGTTGGTAGCATCGACCTGAGTGAGAATGAGCAGGCTGATTTGAGCATTGTTGTGCCACGCGATGGCTGCTGGAGTGAACAGGAGGCGAATGTTATTGGCAAAGTAGGAGAAGCATTGAATGGTGATAAATTGGATGCTGTGATCTGTGTCGCCGGTGGTTGGGCTGGCGGAAATGCCAGCAAAGATTTGTCAAAAAATGCCGACTTGATGTGGCGTCAGAGTGTTTGGACCTCGACTATATCGGCGGCTGTTGCATCGCAATATCTTAAGGATGGTGGTGTTTTGGCGCTGACTGGTGCCAAGCCTGCACTTAAAGGCACACCAGGCATGATTGGTTACGGCATGGCCAAAGCGGCTGTACACCAACTAACACGTTCACTGGCAGGAAAAGATTCCGGTTTGCCAGAGGGCGCACTGGTTGTTTCCATTTTGCCAGTTACCTTGGACACGCCAATGAATCGCAAATGGATGCCTAAAGCTGATTTTACAACATGGACTTCACTAACTGAAGTTGCAGAGTACGACCATGAATGCTTGAATATATTTATATTATTAACGAAATATTTCTTTTATTTAGTTTGTTCCTGAAATGGACCAAATCGGAGAGCCGTCCAAAATCCGGAGCACTTTTGCAGTTAATAACAACAGATTCCATTACCAAACTGGTAGAAACAGAGGATTAGAAATCAGAATCATAATATTTGTGCGTTAGGGACCATACTCCATTTAACAAAAAAAGTTACAATTGTCATTGAATAAATGTTGTAGTCATGTGGCTGAATTAATGTTAAGTTTTATATTATTATATATTTTTGCTCAATATTTCTTATAGTTATATGTCTAAAAATATTGTTATCTTACATTGATGTATATTTTTACCAATCGCTGAATTGGTTGGCAATAAATCTTTTTGCTGACCCATGATAACCTCCTGTATGTTTTGAATTTATCGCATTCACGTAGTCAGCATCGTTTATGAATTTTTGTGTGATTATTTTAAATATTTACACATACATTCTGATGCGAGATTTTAAAAATCATAATTTAAATACAAAGAATAATAGAACAATTTTTATAAAAAATAAATAATTAAATTTTTTAATATACAACGATTTTAAGGGAAATTCTTAGTGAGATTTAAAACGTGAAGCGCATCCAATAGAAAATTATATGTTTTACGCTTCACTTTTTTTTTAAAATCATAATAAAATGTTCACCTTAAAAACGTATATTAAATAATATTTTTTAATTTTATGAATACCTGAGTAAATTTCATATGATGAATTGTGATACGATGAATTGTGATACGATGAATTGTTCATACGATGAATTGTGTATACGATGAATTGTGTATACGATGAATTGTACAAACGATGAATTGTGATACGATGAATTCCGATACGATGAATTATGATACGATGAATTGTGATACGATGAATTGTGATACGATGAATTGTGATACGATGAATTGTGCATACGATGCATTGTGCATACGATGAATTGTGCATACATGAATTGTGTATACGATGATTTGTGTATACGATGAATTGTACAAACGATGAATTATGCATACGATGAATTGTGCATACATGAATTGTGATACGATGAATTGTGCATACGATGAATTGTGCATACGATGAATTGTGCATACGATGAATTATGCATACGATGAATTGTGATACGATGAATTGTGATACGATGAATTGTGATAAGATGAATTGTGATACGATGAATTGTGCATACGATGCATTGTGCATACGATGAATTGTGCATACATGAATTGTGATACGATGAATTGATTAAAATGAATTGTTTAAGATGAATTATCCGGTTCCCTTTACGATGTGGTACGCAAACCGATATTTTATATTTGATATGAAAATGAATACCAAACATTTGTGAAAATATCGAATATCTAGTAATTGGTACTCGGATTACCTACAACACTAATAAACACAGGAGTCGTCGACTTTTTGCAAGCAATGCTTTTATATTGTGTGAAAACAATTTTATAAAACACAAAGGACATTCACTTGAGATTAGACTGCCCAAAGAAACAGTTCACTTGTTCCAAACATTTAGCGACGCTGAGGAGATCAACCAGTGAATACGATGAATAAGCGCAACAACGTACGTAGTTTCAGACAATTGATTGATATAAATAAGCACATTTATTTACCATACCCTCATGATTAATATCAAATTTATTGTATTTGCAGATCCGTCTGCCGCCTGAGGTTAATCGACTGCTATATGTGCGCAATTTGCCATACAAAATTACTTCAGACGAAATGTACGATATTTTTGGAAAGTTTGGAGCCATTCGTCAAATTCGAGTGTAAGCTGAGACAGACAGATGAATACTTAATTAGCTTAAATACTAAACCATACTCTTACAGTGGTAACACACCCGAGACGCGCGGCACAGCCTTTGTTGTCTACGAGGACATTTTCGATGCGAAAAACGCCTGCGACCATTTATCAGGTTTTAACGTTTGCAATCGTTACCTGGTGGTGCTCTACTATCAATCGAATAAGGCCTTCAAACGTGTGGATGTGGACAAGAAACAGGAGGAGCTGAACAACATAAAGTCCAAGTATAATCTTAAGACGCCCGAAGCGCCTTAGTCGAAGTGGGGGGTGCTGAGGTCAAGCAGACAACGTATAGATACTTCTTCTACACTTCACTCTCGTTCTACTCTATTTTCAAGTGGCTTAGTTTGTATAACGCATAAATTGCATCGAATTCAAACGTTGCACCTACTAAGCAGAACGTTTTTAAATTAATTTAATGGATTTCTTTGTCATATTTTTATAAAATAATATATTATTTTTATCATCTTTTAAATCACTTGTAAAGTGTTCGGATAATACAACTCATGCCAACGTATTACAACTGAACATTTTACAGTTTAAATTCATCCTTATATCATTAAACTATCATCATCATTATCATCAAAAATAACAAGCAAATAAAGTAAAATCCAAAATATAATTTTTTTTATTTATATGGAGGCAAAATCATGAATAGAAAGTACAGTTATATTTAAATAAATCACTAACTAAAAAATATAAAATGCAGTTAGTACCGTTTTTATATTACAACAAATATAATCTCTACATTTTGATTTCAATTCTGCAAGAAATAATAGAAAAAATAACATTTTTATATAGTTTTATTTATTAACTAAATTTTAAGTAATTTTACAATATACGGAAGAACAAAATGAAAATTTGAAAAACAAATAACTTTTAACTTAACGTAGGAAAATACCTATAAAGCATAAATTTGTGGTAAAATACGGAGAATGTACAAAATCTTAATTTGTAGGATTCCTCGTTTTGTTGATATTACTTTTTCTGTTGGTTTGTATTCACATTATTAAATTCCATTTCTGGTTCACCATCAGTTTTATGCATCATTTACACCAATCGTTCGTATACCCATCGTGCTGGTATTGATGTGCGTAAAGTTGCCGAGGCGCGCGTCCTCCTGTATTTCTTCGTGCAGCTTCTGCATTGCCAGCTCCTGCTGTTGCATCTCCTCTAGCTGCCCCCTGGCCGCTTCCGCCACCTTTGCGCGCTCTGCTTCCGCAATGCGTTTGGCTTCGTGTTTCTCCTGCTCTTGTACGGCAAGTTCCTCGGCAGCGGCATACACGGCAGCCGGAATTTCCGGCGGTTGTCTAGTGTGTATCTTCATATGGCGCTTGAGTGCAACATATTGTATGAATCGCTTGCCGCAATGTTCACACTCGTGCGGTTTCTCACCGGTATGGGTCATCTCGTGATGTTTCAACGTCTGCGCCTTCGCAAAACGACGCTCACAGAAACGACACGCAAAGTCCTTGACGCCCTCGTGCACAATGCGATGGTGGCGCTTCAGATTGCCCGGTCCATTGAAGCCCTGGCCGCAGTCAGGACACACGTATGGACCTTCCTTCATCATGAAGTTGATGGCCGGACTCCAGGACGGCACTGACACCTCGGGAATCGGGTTAACCGCTGTGCCTGCCAGCTCCGACATGTCGACACGCTTGACACAGCGCGGATTCTCTGGAATGGTGGCTGTCGACTCAGCGACAGCCTTTAGAATTTCTTCGGCTACCATCTGATGGCACTCCTTCGAGTTGCTGGTGGGTATAGGCAACGCGGGCAACGGTGGAACTGGCTGATCGCTGTTGATAATACCCGTCTCGATCTGGCGCTTGCGATGAACCTCGATGGCACGCATGACACGCTTCTCGTGCGTCTTCAGATGCTTCGTGAGACCCTTGGGATGGATGAATTTCTTGCCGCAAACTTTGCATTCGCAGCGCTTTTCCCCAGTGTGCGTCATCTCGTGCATTTTGCAAGCGTTCGACTTGCCGAACGTCTTTCCACAATATTGACACGCGTAGTCCTTGATTTTGTCGTGTACAATCTTGACGTGCATGCGGAGATTCTGCCGATTATGCGAAGCATGCGGGCACAGGTGACACTGAAACTTGCGTTCCTGTGTGTGGGTCGTAATGTGCGTATTCCATTCCTGGCGCGTCGTTTTGCCGACGCCACAGTAGGGACACACGTAATTCTTGATACCAGCATGACGCATCAAATGGTCCTTGAGCGCAGAGTTGATGACGAATCGCTTGCCGCATATGTTGCAGGGGAAAGGTAGCTCTTTGCCGTCGTGCTTGTACATGTGCTTCTTGAGCGCCATGGGACAACGGAAGATCTTATCACACTCTGTGCACGGATAGCACTTAGGCTCATTCAACTCCTTCACTATTTTGTGCACCTTCTTTAAATGCCAGTTAAGCAGGCGCGGACGTCCGAAAGAACGCCCACAACCCTCCTCTGGACACTTGTGAAGTTCAACAGTTTCCGCGTGACAGTGCTCTACATGCAGACGCAGTCCATTGGCCGTGGTGAAGCCGCGCAGACACGAGTCCTCCTTACACTGGAAGGGCAGCTTATCGTTGTGATAGGCCATGTGTTTCTGGTAGCACTCCCGCTTCTTGAACTTTTTGTGGCAAATATGGCAATCGATGATGCGATGCAGATGCCGTTCTGCAGCTGGAATGCGTTTACGTTTTGGTTTTAATTTAGTGTCGGCGGTGGTGCTCTTACGCAAACGCAAAGCGAGAGGCTTATCATCGTCACTTTCGCTTTCCTCCGTGTCCGCTGCACGCGTATTGTCTTCATAGTCGTCATCATTGGCATCATCCGACTCACTGGAGCTGCTGGCACTGCCGAAGAATTTTTTTTCCGGTTTTATGTCGAGTTGCTCCTCTTCCCCCTCTTCAACGGCTTCTTTGGTTGCTTTGTTTACATTTTCCAGCATTTTGAAGACGTCCTCTTCGTTCTCTATCAACTCTAATTTGCTGTTCAGGAGTGGATCGTAACTGATCGGTTCGTCATCCTCCATCGCGGCCACATTATGTTCCTGGCCCGTCTCCAACATATCGAATTCCTTGACATTTTCATGTTCAGGTTCGTTCGCAGCGAATATGTTACTGGCCACGAGTTCCTGGAACTTTTGAACCGAGTCCACGCACTGCTTCTGGAAGACATGCAAATCGTTGAGGCGCGAGTAGCAAACACCACATATATTCTTGGGGAATCCATCTTGGGACTCCACACAGAGTGACGTACACACAATCAACTTCTTAGCTAATCCGGGAATCAGAAATAAATCGTATGCATTGTCGTTGTTCAACTGCTGCAAACATATTCGGCAAATTGTGTGTATGCTGAACTGATTATCCGCCTCCATTGTATTATGACATTTATAATATTTTACAAAATAATTAATTCGGAATTAGAATTGTTTCGATTTTCTTATACGCGTCAGAAAACTTTTTTTAGTGATTGGTAAATCGATTACGATTATAGTTGAAAATCGATTTTGGATTTTTATAATCGATTTTTTCGTAGTCGATATTTCAGGTTGGAAATCGACTAAGAATCGATTTTTAGTATCGATTAATGGATTTTCGTAAAATTTCATATTTCTAATAACAGTGTATTCGTATTTTGGATTATGCATGGTTTTCATCGTCATCATTTGAATTGAATTTTAAAATAGAGAAATTGTGATAGTGTGATAAAGTTAGTATGAATTATGAAAGTTATAGTCGGTCTAATCCGACTATAAATACACTACACCTTTGTGATAATATCTGCGATTACCATTAAAAGTGGCGCATAGTACGCTAGGGTTTACGAACCCTGAAAATAACTACAACTTGCAATTTCGGAAGAATTAACCTTCATTTGATACTTTCGATATATATATATAATAAAAAATGTAAAATATACAAAAACATTAAAAAAATCAAAAAAAAAGGATTCAATTTTTTTAATAACGAACAAAAAAACAACAATAAAAAAAGTAAAAGCTTTAAAATCTTAAGAATATACATGCATATATACTTCAATTATTACATACAAGTGGCTCATTGAAATAACATAAATTGGTGTAGGGGCCGCTAGGATTGACGGATCTAGGAGGGACGGATCTTAAAAATAATTACAGATTTGGAATCGTGAGGAAATTACCTTTCATTTGAGTACCCATATAAATGGGTGCACAAGTTTTTGATTTTTCAAGGTGTCCACGGATCCGAGCGTCGCTTATTTTTAATTTTAGTATTTTTTTTTTTTTTTGCAAAAATACAGGGGGTGGCATTTTTTTTTTTTTTCGCTTCGGCCGGTAAAGTGAACTTCTCCCGCAAGTTTTATATGAGATATTTTCACATAAGTGGTCGGTTCACAGGTCACAATAGACCGATGATGCCCATTTTCTGAGCCATACAGCGTAGGTATATAAGTTGTCTAAATATTAGTTTCATTGATATAGATCTTCTAGTTTGTCTCTAATCGTGATTTCAACAGACAGACGGACATCGCTAAATCGAATTAGGAGGTCATGCTGATCAAGAATATATATACTTTTCCATACCGGAGATCCTTTCTTCTGGGTGTTACAAACTGCGTAAGAAACTGAATATACCCTTTCACTCTTAGTGTAGGGTATAAAATGGAAAATACAGCAGTTTAAATTGTTTAAAAAATTAGCGCTCCAAAAATGGTGGTTCTGTCAATCCAAACAACAAAAAAATTCCGACTGATCAATCGATTTGTTATCGATATGTTATGTATGTACTGTACGAACAAACTGTACGGACCTATTTCACTTGTTTACATAAAAAGAAAATAAAATACATGTTATGTTTGTCGTCGAATATAAATAATTAAAACGGAAAAAGACCCACGTACTATGAACGCCGTTATTGCACTATGCCATTTCTGCGAGACGCACGGTCCCTGCGCCATATTCTGCACTCAAACACTGCGCGACACCAAACTGGAAGATCTGCACCTGGACCAGCAGTCAATCACAAACAAACTATGCGGCGCTTGCAACTCGCTGGGTCAGGCGAACGGACACTACAGCAAGGACAACGAGAGCGGGGCCACCTTTCTCAGCGCCCAGACAGCAGCATTGCCAGAGGTGGCCAACCTGGTGCGACAGGCATCCGTGCGCAGTCTTAGTTGCGAGATCAACTGCAACAAGGACGGGGCTTTTGTGTTCTTCGGAGATTCCGTGCGCGGACATGTACTCAGTCATACGTTTCATGTCAGCGATTTGCAGGCACGCGGCTTCTATCAGCTCTTCTCGATTGTGATCCTGATGAAGGACAAATATTTTCTGCTGAACATAAAGCCATTCTTGGCAGAACATCTGAAGAAAATTTCGTCAGAAATACAAGTAGCAGCTCAAAAAACCAAGCAGAATGAAGAGGAGAAAGGGTCGCCGCGTCAGCGACGTATGTCGGGTACACAGCTGCTTATGCAGACACCACGTTCGTTGGTGGAACTGACTGGCGAAGAGAGCATATTTGCAATTTTGCACTCGCATTTCTCCTGGATACTGCTGGCAGGTTCACGTTTTCTCACAGAACACGTCACGTTCGGAAATTTGCCGTGGTTGCCGCCACAAAGCAGCGGGCGTCCTCCGCAACAGCGACTCACCTACAATGTGTCCACGTTGCCGATGATACAGAAATATGAGGAGACACTCGACGATCCGGAGCAGGAGGAGTTTTTCTCGCTGCGACATATCATGCAAGTGGTGCGCAAAGAGTTTACGGCTGTCTGCTACTGCGCACTTACAGGTGTAAAGGTGACATTTTTTATAGTTGGCCAAGTGCTGTCTTCTTTATGCTCTTCCTTTGTAGATTATTATACGCGGTGCGCCAGAGCGCACATTCAACTTCATGCTGTGCCTAAAGAAGCTGCTGCCCGAGCAAATGCACAGCCTCATACGAATCGATGCGCAACATCAACACTCAATTGGTTCCGACTACAAAATCATTTCGGTCTCGAACGAAATTGCGGTGCCCATCGCGAGTAGCGCTGTCTTTCGCATTGATTTCGTGGACGATGGCATCCGGGAGGTGTGCGTAAAGTGGCCTGGCGACCTGCCTAGCAAATGTATGCAGATTATTTTTTTTTTTAATTTTGTATACATTTCTTTTAATTGCCTGCAGTGCCGCAGTTGTTGAACAAATTGCTGAAGGCCGTCGACGAGCAGCGCTTCACCGAGTTGGTGCTAAACAAACAGACGAAGGTGCTGGTGGAGGAATGGAAAAAGTAAGTAGACACACACTTGGCCGCCTATTAATCGCATTTTCAATTATTTCAACTCTGTCTGCAGCAAAGTAATTTGTCTAAACAGCACCAAAACTTCAAATGGCAGCTCGAAACTAAAAAAGGTGCTGGGCGTGCAGCCGCAGGATCAGCCGCTGCTCAACTATTGGGGCGCGCATTTATAGCCGCCGCCTATGCGTTAACTATTGTTCAGTATTTATAGCATTATCTCAATTTTAAGCGAATAAAAAACATATTTTCATCTTCAACCAAATCAAGTGGTTGCAACACAAATTTTATTTTTTTTCTCGTTTACTCTCAACACGACGCACTTCACGTTATATTGTTAATTATTAAAAATAAAAAAAATTATATGCGCATGAAAACAAAAAGCATTGCAACGACGTGTTGTTTACTTCTTGTAGCCACAGCTGGAACGACGACCACGAGCACGCTCGAACTTGCGTCCCTTGGAGCGCACGTATGGGCGGGTGTGTGAGTGGGGCACACCGGGTGCCTTGCCGAAGTGCTTGCAGGCAGTGCGAGCGGTACGCTTGCCCTGCAGCAACAAGGTCTTCTTGCCGGTGGGCGATTTCAGCGCCAACTGGTCGAAGGTCAGCACCTGGCCGCCGGCCTTCAGGATGCGTTCGCGTGCCTTCTCGGTGACATGCAGAGCGCAAACGGTCATCTTGGGAACAGTCAGCAGACGCAGATCGTCGGTGATGGTGCCGACAACCACAACGGTCGACTCGGGTTGGGCGGCCTTCTTGAAGAAGCGGGACACACGCTGCAGCGACATTGGTGGCTTGTTGGTCTTGCTCATAAACAAACGCTTCAGCACGATGCGGTTGAATTTCTTGTTGGTACGACGCTGCAGGAAGCGGTACAACTGCAAAGCAAAACAACACAAATTAGATGAAATTTCTGGCAAAAGTCAAATATTTTATAGAATTGCAAAGAAAACATTTGATAACAATTTTCTAAAAACATTTTTACTGCAATTTTGATAAAATTCTACACTTACCTTAACAAGAAGACGCAAGTAAACATCCTGAGATTTAGGCTCAGTTCTACGAACTTTGCGATCGTATTTGTGGTTGATATCAATACCCTAAAAGATAAAATTTCAGTTAGCACTTCTTCATCACATTCATTTCAATTGATTTCACATTAAATCCATTTTGATTTCGTTTACAGTTTTCGGATTTAAACAAATTTTATTTTTCCACAAAAATTAGTTGCGAGTCTTACCATATTGGCGACCGGAAAAAGAAAGAGACGTAATGTTGGTACAACTGTTTTCTTTTTGATATTTTGACGTTTCTCTACTACGAAGTTGGCTGCAATTGCTCTATTACTATTTTGGAAATCTTTTACAATATTTGGAATTTATGAATTACAGTTGATGTTTTTATATTATTAATGTGACTTTTGAATTTCAATTGATGTCTTTTGAATTTCATATGGAATTTTGGAGTTTTTTGAATTTCAAATGGAATTTCCTAAGTACAATTGATACCTTTTGAATTTCATATGGAATTTCTGAACTAAAATTGAAGTGTTTTGAATTTCAAATTTTATTTCTGAATTCCAATTGATTATTTTTTTAATTTCTAATGGAAACTGTGAATTACAATTGGTCTTTTGAATTTCAAATGGAATATCTGAATTCTAATTGAATTTCTAAATTACAATTGATGTGTTTTGAACTTCAAATGTAATTTGTGAATTTCAATTGATGTTTTTTGAATTTCAAATGGAATTTCCCAATTAAAATTTATGTGTTTTGATTTTCAAATGTAATTTTTGAATCATATTTATAGTTTTTGAAATCGAAATAGAATTTTTGAATTGCAATTGATGTTTTTAAAATTTCTAAATTACATTTGATGTCTTCTGAATTTCAAATGGAATTTCTGAATTACAATTGATGTTCTCTGAATTTCAATTGATCTTTTTTGAATAACAGTTGTAAATGGTGTAGATAGAAAACCGTATTAAATTTCGTTACCAATTCGAACACTTAGATATACATAAAACAATAATGTAATCATAAATCGAACGGCATGGCACACATTACATAAATGATTTTGTTTTTCGTTATGTTTAGCATTCATTTTTTAGTAAATTACTTGATTTTACGTACGTAAGAAAAGTAAATAAAGAACTCATAAGTGGGTACTTTAGGATCTCTCAAATGAAAACCATAAAAGCATAAAATTTAAGAGTATTTTAGGAACACGCAGAGAGGAACTCATACAAGTATTTATGATGGCTTTAGGATACCACTGTTTAAAAAAAATGTAAATACTATATACGTTTTGAGATTGAAATCAAATACAAATTATTTTTTTTAATGTAAGTTCAACAGACAAATATACATAAATATTAGATGTATTTAATTGAAATGGATGTATTTTTTTGGAAATCTAGGAAACATTTATTCAAAAAGGAGAAATCTTCAAAAATCTCAAAATTATGAACGATCATAAATATGAGGGCTTTTGTTATTTTTTTTTTGTATATTATTTGTTTATCATTGATAATTTGTTTATGAACAACAAAAAAATAGAAATTTACAATAAATACAAAATACAATACGTATCGCGATATTCGATAACGATACATCGAAGTGGACTTTTGAAGTTTCGAAAATTCGAAGTGAACTTTTGAAGTTCGTCATTTTCTTTTCGTCAAAATTATATAAGTCTTCGTTGACTTCAAATATAGAGTCACCCTGTTGTCTTCGATTAGCCACCCAACATCTTCTTCGTTAAAAATGTCTTCACTCGGATCTTCTTTCACACCATCTTTCTTCATCAAAACAATAAATATTTTTTTAATTTTTATAATTAATAAATAATAATAATTCTGCTGGCATTGAAAAATAAAATTAATGTTCGTTCGTGTACGAACAATTTAATAAAAATAATAAATATAAATAATACATGGTTGGTTGCTGAAACACATACTTTAAAAGTTTGTCCATTCTTAGTGCGTTTTTCATTTCATTATTATTGTAAAATCAAAATTTAAATCACCAATTATTTTAATGGCCTCGCAAACAAATGATACACAACTGAGCAAAACACTTTCCTGGATACTGCGTCATGGTGCACATAAATGTGGCTTTCATATTGCACCAGATGGTTTCATTGCAGTGAATGACATTCTTAGGAATCCACAATATGCACAGCTCTACTCCCTAGATACTTTGAGGCGACTTGTAAAGAACGACGCTAAACAGCGCTACACGCTTAAACGCTGTGACAAAACCGATGATTACTTCATCAAAGCGAATCAAGGGCACTCTATGCGCACTGTTGATCCGGATCGCTGCCTCAGACTAATAGTGAGCGCCGAGGAAGTGCCGTTGGCGGTGCATGGCACCTACTACAGTCACTGGCCACAGATACGTCGTGAAGGGCTGCGCTGTATGGGTCGCAATCATGTGCATTTTGCCACCGTGGACACTTTAAAGGCAGGCACCAGCGGCTTTCGCCATAATTGTGAGCTGTTAATCTACCTGAATGTATTAAAAGCCATGACGGAAGGCGGTATGAAATTGTATCGATCGGAAAACAATGTCATACTAACTGCTGGCATTGAGGGCAGAATTGTCAAGGAATATTTTCTGAAAGTAGTGGACAGAAAGACGCAGAATCTTGTTGAATTTTAGTTTTGTTAAAAATATTAATTTGTAGTTTTGTTTTATAATTATTAAAAATAAATTTGTTTTTTAATTGCAACATTATTAATTCGTTTTACTTTGCAGATGGCTGAAAAAAAGTTGCCTGCACCATCAAATGCCAACGCAAGCTCAGACTATGCTTGCAAAATGTGCAGCCGACGTTTTGCCAACCTGCAGGAATGTCTCAAGCATGAGCTACTCGATCACAGCTTGAGCAAAACACGTCCGCAGAAGGCGTTGCGTACCCAATTGCAAGCAGCGCTGTTGGCCTGCAACGACGAAGCCAATCAGCGAATGCAGCAGGCTCTGAACGACTGTGAGGAGGGGCAAGAGCTGCAGACAATTCTGAAGTTAAATTGTGTTGACACCACCAAACTGGAGCAAGCCTATCGACGTATTTACAATTGTCTTAACAAGGAGCTGCGGAAATTGGGAAACTTTAGCATTTATCCGTTTGGATCTGTAGCGAACGGTTTGGCATTGGAAAGTGAGTATTTTAGACATAAGATTTGGTTTTATTTTTAATATAACATCAATGATATAGTCTTGCGTAGTGATTTAAATGAACATTAAGAACGGATTCAATTTCGTTCAAACTAGTTTCGGTTATATGAAACAATTTCCAATTTTTTTTATTGTATAGTGTAACTTTTTACAAATTGTTAAAGTATTGAATTGTTAAAGAAAGAATATCGTATTTTTGCAATAAAAAAATAACTGAAAATAGATTTATTTATTGTGCTAGATTTTCAAACTTTTTTTTTTAACCGATAAAAAATCGAAACCGTTTATAACGGTATTTCTAATTTTTTTTTAGCTCTGTCTATCAATCCAAATTTTGTTTAATCAGAAGTTCATCTAAAATTCTGATTAATTAAAAGTACCGATTAATTAACCAATCAATCCTGAATAATTGATTAATCAACACGGTTTGATTACTCACATAAATCGATTACGGTTTAAGATTTTTTAATTCGACGGATATCGGTTTTTGTAACGATTTAAATTCCTCGTCATTAGTATTGTTGGATATATTTCTGTAATATATATTTTTTAAGTGTATCTTAAAGCACCCAATTTAACAATGTTATTCCATTGACCCATCCAGACAGCGACATCGATCTGTACATAGAGAGCGCGAATCCCGAAGATCACGGCAACAAACGTTTCCGACAGCTCTTCGGCCGCGTCAGCAGCTTCTTGTTTCGCAGCGTCTGCTTTGCCGATGTGGTGCCCATACGCCAGGCGCGCGTGCCCATCATCAAGTGCAAACACGTGCCCACCGGATTTAGTATCGATATCAATATGTCGTGCCCGAGCAGCGTCAACAACACAAATTTCCTGCGTGATCTTATTCTCTGCGACACGCGCATACACCAGACGATGCTATTTCTTAAAATTTGGGCCAAGCATATGCAGATCGTTGGTCACGGCCACATGAGCAGTTACTGCCTTATAACACTGATCATATTCTATTTGCAAAACACATTTAACGCGCAGCGTCGCACAGCGTTGGTGGCATCAATGAATTATATGCAAACACATCTGCCTCCTGTGATGGTGGAAGGGGTAAATTATGCATATGCAACAGAGCAGCTATGTTACTTGGCCAAAGAGCACACGGTGCGCAGCTTAATAAGCGGATTTTTTTGTTTCTATCATAAGTACGACTTTATGCAGAATATTGTGTCGCCTTATCAGGGTCGCACCATTACCAGAGAACAGTTTACCGCATGCAATGGTCAGCGTTTCAAGGCCTACACTCAACAACTGGAAACAATTGCCGAATTTAAGGGTGCTGCCGCCACGACACTGCCGTTGGAACACTGCATGTGCGTACAGGACATATTCTGCCTCAATTTGAATGTGGCACGTTCTGTGAGGCCTCCTTGCTTCCAATATCTCCGCAATTCTCTGCAACGCGCCGCCGATGTTTGCTGTGATAAATCCATAGTAAGCGATGCGCAGTTCTATAAAATGCTTATGTATGGAGTTCTGGAGAAAATGTCCATACTGGAAGAACCTGCCAGGGGCACGGAATCGACAAATTGTACGAGCACTGCATTGAGTTGCAAGTTTACGCCAAACCGGCTGGAAATGCGTAGCATTTGCCTGCATTTGGACACAATCGACACCAGCGATAAATCGCTATTATTCAAATTGTGGATTAAATTGTACATTGAAGTGATTAAGGAGATACTTACAGACATCTATATGCTTGAACTTCAAGTGGCTGTGCCAACACATAGCCTGAAAAACCAGAAACTTGAAAACTCAGAGCTGACGCACGCCTGGGTGCTGCATGGCTCTGTGGATATGTGGAGCGGGCGCATGTTTGAGGGAAAGACAAACATGAAATTCATGGAGCAACAGAAACGTATAACGGCATTGTTTCAGGAGCAGCGACGCCAGGCTGCCACCTACGCCGTGCAGTTTGATGGATTGCTTACGTTAAATATTCTAGCTAACTACACGGCGATTGAGCTGAAACTACAACCGACCGATGCCTCAGTCGGGGAGGTGGGAAAAAAGAATCCGTTGCGCAAGTTCTTTGCTAACTTCAAATCAGGTATGCAGAACTTTAACATAAAGGAAAAATTGCAAACAACCGATGTGCAAAATATAAATTCAACGGAAAATTCAGCTGTTGAATTACTGAAATGTACGGAGAAACGGTCCATTGATGAGGTCGAGCCGCTTAAAGATTGCTCTGAAGTTTTACAACAATGATTTGTAAAGCTCAATTTATTAATTGACTAATACATTATTTTAATATTTATTACTATTTCGACATGTACTTAATACTAATCAGACTTATATACCTATATATCGATTTATATAAACCGTCTATATTGATGTGACTTGAATATTAATAAAATTAATGTTGTGTATTTATTTTATATTAAAACAAAGTTTCTGTTTCCTTTCAATATGTTAGTGGGTATTGAATGAATGGATGTCATCAATTTGAAGTGTGTTGGTTGCATTACAAATCCATCTATTAATATTAGGGTTCGATTAAATAATTAAACAACATTTTGATTAATCTGATTTTTTCCCTTGGACATCCCATACATTCTATATAATTCGCAGTTGCTGTTTATAAGAAAATTGCTTTCGATATTTTAGGCCCTTTTCAGCCTAGGAGATGATTAAATGTAATACCATGTGTAATACAATTAAATTACTTAGTATATTTTTATAAGTTAAATTGTGGTACGTTTTAAAAATTCTTACGTAAAAAAACCGTATAAAATACAAATATTATTTAAATAATACTTATTACTAAAAAATAACCTTTATAGGTTTTTTAAACGTCATGTTCCATATTTATATTTTATTCTTCTAATTATATTAATAAAATAAATAAACAATTTATAAATTATACCCGAGACAAAATATTCGGCAGATTTCTGGCAGAATATCGACATATTTCTGGCAAAAGTACAGTTTACTGGCAGATTATTCAATTGATGTACAACGTACGTAGTATTGACCACTACTTTAATAATATTGATGAAAATTATTAATTGAAGTTAAATAAATAATTATTAAATAAAACTATATAATTCAAAGAATTTTATACTCAATGTTGTGATCGGTGGTATTTAAACGCGTTCTTGAATATTTTTAAATGAAATCTCTAATGTTATTAATTAATGTTATAAAATAATAAAGCAACTTAGCATGACGAACGCAAGCCCACAACTATAGACTCACACAACAACGAGTTAGCGAAAAGTGTGGTAACGCTTGACACTTACAGAGATGACATATTATAGAAAATATGAAATCTTATGAAAATGAGGTCCTGCCTGCCAATTTATCCATTTAATCAATTTTGAAATTAGTATTGAAACTTATATGTTATTTCATTATCATGCTCATCAAAATATCGTTTTGAAACAATATGACAAACAATACTTTTTATGTGGGTACGCCCGGGTTTTTGAGCGTGCGGGTATCCGGATTACCCGGAAATACTCGTATGAAATCACAGGCTTTGACGAATATCTAATATAAAGTATTTGGTACCCAAAAAACAGTCATCACTAATATTTTATAGTACGCCAACCTGTTTATGTTCCCGATGGTAGAATACCGCAATTTTGCAACTCTTGCTCTTGTTCAACATTGTTTTATTAATTCCCGACAACAATAAAAATATAATTAGTTTGTGTTCTAATAACAAAAGTGAAGTGCTTTCCAATCTACGAGTTTATTTAATCAATTATTAAAAGTGCTTACCCTTTGCTCTAGTACCTTCATCTAATCAGCATTTTCCAAGCCCAGGATCAAATTACCCACCAACACATGTGCAGACAGTTCTTAAAGTGCATACTTGACAATTCTGTAGTTTGAGATAACATGACCAGTCAGTAATCAAACCAGAGATATTCCAGACGCTGCTTGAAGACTATCTGCATACTTCATAGAATGTCGAATGAGTCGGCAGCAAACATATCTGAAGGACCCAGCTCATCGGAAAACATAACAGACGTAAGTATTTGAATATAGGGGCAACTACTGCATCGATGTACATATATCATTTTTAATTGTAGCCTAAAAAACCCGTAACTCAGTGCGAAAAGACTTTTGCGCTTTACCGTTCGCTCATCCTCAGCGAGTGCGGCATCAAGGTCACCTGCACCGAGAATCATATCAAACGTTTGGTCAACCTACGCAAGGAATTGAATTACATTAGCGACACCGACTGGATGTATGAGACCGTGGACAAAAAAGCCTCCCAATAATCCATAACTTTAATTTCAATAACACTTTTCATATTCATATTAAGAGTTCTTGCAATTTGATTAATTTTTAAATATGTTGTCACTACTTAAAAATTGGTGGGACTCTGAGAAACAAAAACGCGCATTGCTGGAGAAATTTGAGCAGGAACAACTCACACTAGATGCAGAAATTGAAGCCGAAACTGCAACGAATGCCGATCAAGTGCAGCAATCGTCTATGCATAATGTCATCGGCTCGAAAACACTTGATGGTCAAACGACAACAGAAAAAACGATTGCGAAAAGTGATTGCTTCAAGCGCATTGGTTAGAAAATAAAAAAAATATGCATTTGCAAGCATAAAATTCTTAGAAATTATTGTTCATATTTTATTTAGCTTGCATTTGCATATTTTCTTTCTAGACACAATAATCAATTATTTTATTTATTTGTTTCATTTATTTCGTTAAGGCGTTGTAACCACATTGAAAAGCAATCATGGCACCATTGATCATGGCATCTTCTTTGACATCAGCGTTGCTTTGGCCGTCTTCAACGAGCTGAAAGTCGGCTGTCGCGTCGAGTACTTAGCGTACCAACAAATCAACAGCGATCACATCAAAGTCGTTAAAATTGAACAGGTCATCGATAACTACTGGGATGAAGAAATACCCACTGAAAAAAAGGTTCGTACGTTTATCAAAATGTTTTTGGTACGGTATTGTTTGCTGTACATTCAGTACCATCAAACATTCGCGTTTTGTTATGGTGCTGGTGGTGCGATTTAAAATTAGCAAAATTTGCTGATACACATAAATGAATAAAAAAATATAATTATAATATTTTACATCGACATCGCTAAATCGACTCATGATCAAGAATATCTATATACTTTTCCATACTGGATATGTTTCCTTTTGGGTGTTCCAAACGGCGTACTAAACTGAATATACGCTTTCAATATTACTGTAGGGTATAAAAAGTCAAACTTGTCTGTCAAATACATTTAACAGACAAACATAATAGCAAAATTAAAGGCAAAACATAGAAGAAAAACACAATCAAAAGCAAAAACCCAAAATCAAAAGAAATAAACTATGTCAAACATAAAACAAAAAACATAAACACAAAGTCAAACGCAAAAACAATAACACAAAACAAAAACACAAAATCAAATAAAAAACATAATAGCAAAAACTTAATTATAAACAAAAAAAAAAAAAAACAGAAGCAAAAGAAATTTAAAAATAAAAACAAATGCAAAACAAAACAAAAAAGTCAAAATATAAAATTAAACAAAAATAAAATTACAATATCAAACAGTAAATAATTGGTTAAAAAATATCACTTTGCGAAAAATATTATCATATAAATAAATTACATACAAAAATCGATAAACAAGATTCAGGAACAATGTTTTATTATTTAATAATAACATTATTTAGAAATTTAATAATATTTTTTTTGAATGTCATTAGGAGATGATTAAATGTAATACCATGTGTAATACAATTAAATTACTTAGTATATTTTTATAAGTTAAATTGTGGTATGTTTTAAAAATTCTTACGTAAAAAAACCGTATAAAGTACAAATATTATTTAAATAATACTTATTACTAAAAAATAAGCTTTATAGGTTTTTTAAACGTCATGTTCCATATTTATATTTTATTCTTCTAATTATATTAATAAAATAAATAAACAATTTATAAATTATACCCGAGACAAAATATTCGGCAGATTACTGGCAGAATATCGACATATTTCTGGCAAAAGCGCAGTTTACTGGCAGATTTAACACAGGGCATAGCATGTATTTCATCAAAAATGCCAGCCTTCCTACAGCAGGTTTCACGCAGAGAATGTTTTTTTGAAATGTTTTTGGAATTCAAATTTCAAATAGGCTGCCTTGTAGCAGGTTTTCGATAGAATATCGGCGGGCAGTTGTCAGCAGACAAATATATATTTTTTGTAATTTTCAGAATAGCTGCCACAAGTCTTCACACAGGCGACGGCAGACACAAATTTTATATGAAAAATAATTGAATTGCCTGCCTCACGACAGCATGTAGGAATATCAAGGCAGCCTGCTTCAAACAGTTTGTATGAAAAATATTTGAATTGCCTGCCACACGGCAACTTTTAGGAATAGCAAGGCAGACTGCTTCACACAGGTGACGGCAGACACAAATTTTATATGAACAATATTTGAATTGTCTGCCTCATGGCAGCTTCTAGGAATAGCAAGGCAGCCTGTCTCAGAATTCTTCACACAATCGAAGGCAGACTCATATTTTATGTGAAAACTATTTGAATTGCTTGCCTCACGGCAGCTTGCAGCTGCAACAAGGCAGACTGTCTCAAAAAAAAAAAACAAAAATACTTCAAAAATAAACTTCAAATTTTTTCAGTTTGAATATATTTTGATTTGGAAGCACATAGATTATATGTGTCGCTAATGTACATAAATGTGCACAATAAAATCTCAAAAACCGAACACAGTTATGAGTTATTTTTCAATTAATGTTATGCAGATAACTGGATGATTATTGCAGAGAAAAAATAGTTGGTCTGCCGCTTTCGGGTATTGTGAAGCAGGCTACATTGAATACGACGTTGCCTTCACGTTCTATAACCTGTCTATAGACTGCCGTCTGCCGTATTGTTCTAGGGCAGACAACAGGCTGGTTTTGCTACAAGCTCCGCCTATGACCCTTCTATAGGCTGCCGTCTGCCGTATTGTTCTAGGGCAGACAGCAGGCAGGTTCCGAGCATTGTGAAGCAGGCTACATTGAATACGAATCTGCCTTCACGTTCTATAACCTGGCTATAGGCTGCCGTTTGCTGTTTTGTTCTAGGGCAGACACAGGCTGCTTTTGCTACAAATTCCGCCTATGACTGACACAAACATGTCGATAGCCTGTTGATTATCAGCTTGAAGGCTACTGTGTTGCCTGTCTGTTGTGCGCCTGTTACCTGCCGTATATTTTGTCTGTGGTAATTAATATAAAAATACAATATACATTACAACATACATAAAATAACACAGATCGAGCAACAAATCGCCGAACTCAAGCAAGAAGAACCAAAATATTTCAATACGCATCAACGCAATATTCTCGGGCTTATAACTGAACGTAAACGTGACTTGATTCTAATTGACACCGACTTCAAGACGATGCACGTCAACTTGGATGCCGTAGAAATTGACTTTGTACCAAAGGAGGGCGATCGCGTCTATGTGTGCTGTAACGTGCAGAGCGACGAGCATTTTGTGGACAAGCAGGGCGAAATCCTGGAGGAGGTGAGCGTGCATCCTGCGCGTCTAATAAAACAGGAGAAGTGCACCGTTCGCAAGGTGAACGAGGACTGGGGAGTGCTTAACGATGACTGTTACTTTACATTTGATGTGTTGCCTGCTGGCTGCAAACTAAATGTTGGTGACATTGTCAGCGGCGATCTGATTGAATGCGAAAGAGTACGTAACAGCAGTTTATAATATATTCGATTAAATATTTCTCAAATGGTCCTCTATACTTTTTACAGGGTGACTACGTATGGCGTTGCATTCAGCTCACCATCCTCGAACGCTCCAACACGCCAAGCGTGCTCTTGCCCGCTGAAGCACAAAAATCACAACCGCGTTCTGAAAATCGAGCAGTCTTTATTACGGACGACCTGCGCTGCATTTTCACTGGAACCTATGATCAGCAGCAATTAGAAGTAACAATCAGCAACAACTGTGATCGCAAACTTACAGTTGAGAGCATAGAATTTGTAGGTCGACGACGCAACACTAATATGCGTCTTGTAGATCCAAAACCTGAAGAGGCTAAATTTACCCTCAATGTGGGTGAGTCACGTGTCATACGTATGGAGGTGGTGTCAAAGTCGTATGGCGAAACACGTGAGTCTTTCGTTGTGAATTTTGGCACATTTCGCGTACGTCGTTCGGTGGTCATCGCTGTCTACGAGGATGCGGCAGCTGCATCGGTCGCACGTTTAGAGAACAATAAAGAAAATATGATTGCCGCGACGACGGCCTCTTTTAATGCACGCAGCACAGCGCAGCGTTCTCGTTACTATGCAAACCAGGTTTGGTCGAAGAAGAGCGAGGTTATACCGGGCGTTGGCATGGCGCCCAAGCGTCGCTTTATCGCGCAACGCATTGGCTTCTTCGAAGTGCCGGAGCGTCTGCGATCTGCATATCTCACCTCACTAAAGCGCACTGATATGTTGGAAACCATTGAGGGCATGTTTCCCTGTCTCAGAGAGGAGCTATGTTTTCTGAATTATGTGCAGCGCTTTCAGACTTTCATACATTTAGAGGAAATCGAGTATTTTGTGAATTTTCGTAATTACGATCGTGAGCGTGCTCATTTCACACGAGACGGCGAGTTCCTCTCGCTGATCATTGAGAATCTGGCGGAGCGTCGACCTTCGCTGGTTATGGGTGATACCGTGCGTGCTATCAACCCGTGGAGTGACGGCAATTCCGCCGTAGATACGCGCAGTTTCGATGGCGTCATTCACAAAGTTCTTTTTAATCGGGTTTTGCTCAAATTCAATGCTGGTTTTCAGAGCAAGTACAACGGCGAAGACTATCGGCTGGAATTTTACTTTTCGCGTTTCAGTTTCCGCAAGCAGCATTATGCGACCAGTCGTATTGTGAAGCATCTGGGCGAAACGTTTCTGTTTCCATCGAAAATATATCTACGTGATCATCTGCAGCTGGACATTGAACTCGACGAGGCGCACAACTTGCGACTGCACGACACACCCTGCCAGTGGTACAATAAACGTCTGAATGTGGTACAGAAGCGAGCCGTTCGCAATGTGCTGCGTGGCGAAGCTCAGAACATGGCCTATGTTATCTTTGGTCCACCAGGCACCGGAAAAACTATTACGTTGGTGGAGACTATGCTGCAGTTGGTCAGACATTTACCGAGTGCGCGTCTGCTAGTGGGTACGCCCTCAAACAGTTCGGCTGATTTGTTGACCACGCGGCTCATTGACAGCGGCGTCTTGCAGCCGGGCGATTTTATACGTCTGGTGTCGCAGAATCAGGTCGAAAAGGATTTGATACCCGAGCATTTGATGCCCTACTGCGCAACGGTGGACATAGCGGCCGACGGCACCTGCGATGATTCGGTAGGCTTTCGTTACTTATTTAATATTGTATTTTAATATCTTTGCTGCAGATGATTGTCACCGAATCGGGCCTTAAACTTCGCTGTCAGGTGAAATATCTTGGACGCCATCGGGTCACCATTAGTACTTGCACAACTTTGGGCAACTTCTTGCAGATGGGTTTTGCACCGGGTCATTTTACGCACGTGTTGATCGACGAGGCCGGGCAATGCGCCGAGACAGAGGCTATGATTGCAATTTCGCAAGTAGCACAAACGCGTGGCCAAGTCGTGCTCACCGGCGATCCACATCAATTGCAGGCAATTGTTATAAATCGTTTTGCTGGTGAACGCGGTTTCTCGCTATCGTTTCTGGAGCGTATATTACAGCGCACACCCTACAAGAAGGATTTACTGCGTTTTCCTGACTCGTATGGCTACGACAGTCGCTTGGTCACAAAACTAATTTATAACTATCGCGCTCTACCATCTATACTCAATGTTTACAATGAGTTGTTCTATGACTCGGAACTGTTGCCACAGGTGGATGAGATTAATTCGCGAGAGGCCAAGCTGCTGCTTGATTTGGACGAACTGCTGCCCAAGTCGGAGACGCGTCCTAAGACACATGGCGCCTTTTTCTACGGCGTGCGCAGTGAAAATATGCAGGAGAAGGATTCGCCCTCATGGTACAATCCAGTGGAGGCTAAAAATGTAATAACTGATCTTTAGAGTGCTATTTCATTTAAATATTTTACAAAATTTTGAATGTGACAGGTCTTTCTGATGACTATCCAGCTATATCGCCAGCATATAAAACCCGAAAGCATTGGCATCATAACGCCGTACATGAAACAGGTGAAACATCTGCGTAGTCTCTTCATAACAGCGGACATTGCAATGCCAAAGATAGGCTCAGTCGAGGAGTTTCAGGGACAGGTAATGTGATCAAATTTAATGTATTTGTTTTATAGTTTTATCTCGACATCAATTTTTCAATTCATTTCGAGTCCTTAACTCTTTTTTTTTACAAGTGTATATGTATTTTAATTGATTGTATTCATAGGAACGTGACATTATTCTCATCTCCACGGTGCGTTCCACCCAGAAACACATTGGTAACGATTTGCGTCATTCGCTGGGTTTTGTGCAGAGCGCCAAACGCATGAATGTCGCAATTTCGCGTGCTCGTTACTTGATGTTTGTATTTGGCAATCCTCATTTACTCGCACTGGACAATTGCTGGCGCACCATGATCAAATACTGTGTCGACAACGATGCTTATCTGGGCTGCGATTTGCCAGACTACATTGAAGAATTGGACGCTGAACCTATTCGGTTGGAGGAAGAGCCACAGCAGCAGTCTGAGCCACCAACTGCCATAGACTAGGCAACGCAACAAATAATTACGTTTAAATTTACGATTAAAATATGATTTGTATTTGATTGCAGTTTTGTCTTAATACATTTTGCTAAGTTGTCTCAATTTCTCAACTTATGATCTTTAGAAAGTTAAGTCATTTCAGAAAATATGTTAACCTTAAGAAATTATCTTTAATTTTTCAATACTTAAAATAAATATTATTCAAACAAGAAAATAAAGTCATTTGTTTGTAGTAGCGGCTGAAAGTGCCGAAAAATCGAAATAGTTAATCGAGAGTTTGAATTCTAGATCTGGACCAAGTTTAATATAACTTACTTATTTTGCCATTACAACTCATGATGGATTTCAGCTGCATCAATGATGCCATAGCAGTCGCTTCTGCCTTGCGATCGCTGACGCAATTTTTGCACTCCAAGCGCTGTTACGTTGTCTTGCACTTGGTCGATCCACCAAAAAATGGGACGCCCTTCCTCCTCTTTTGCTTAAGCGTCCAAGCAGCGTAGGCGTTGTGTCTTAATGCGTCTGATCATGTCAATGTCTGCGTAGAGCTCATATTTCCATTTGATTGTGTACTCTTTTTCAAAGCAAATCGGGAAATATACCCAATAGCAAATAGCATCATTACGTAGTCGATTACTGGCTAATTATTATCGAATCGTAATGCGTCGGAATCTCAATACTGATTTCTGTTTACTTTTACACAGACATGTCCTAGGGCAAGTATGCATTCACTGTAGATTGCGAAGTAATGCTATGTAGGCGTCACCACCCATTACACACTGCATCCATAGTAAAAAGGAACCGAATATTACCTCATGTACATATAGATTAATATTTAGAAGTATCGTAATAATGGTGAACCATACATCATTACTTCGTAACCAAACAGTCTCAAGGGGCACTTCCATTTCAGCATTACTTTTCACGCAATCGTACATATTACTCTGTAGGTAGTAGTATTGAGGGGTGGTCCATTTGTATATTACTTTGAACGCAGTAGTAATGAGGGGTGGTTCGATTGGTACATTACTATGTACGCAGTAGTAATGAGGGGTGATGTCTTTTGTACATTACTTTGTGCGCAGTAGTAGGGTTGGTTTCATTTATATATTACTTCGTACATAGTAGTTATGGGAGTTTGTAACCAATGTCCTTATTTAACAAAAATAAATAGAAATAGTGGTAATTATTAAAAATGTGTGCCAATTGGTTGCATGTTGTAACATGTAATTCATTAAATAAAAAATCAGTAAATCTGTATATTTTTTATCCGCAAATGATGCATTAATCATTAATTTCCACAGCACCTAAATGCAAAAAACGATCAATACGAAATTTTATTTACAATCAACATGTTACCCACCAACAATGATAATTAAATGCGACTGGAGTTCAATAAATTTTGAATTTATTTCATTTATTTAAAGGCATATATTTTTATAATTTAAAAATCAATTTACATTAGATAAAAATAAATAATCAACAAGTACCTGTTCCATTTTCACATTACTTAGTAATCTCAGGGTAAAGGATGGTAGTTCTATTTCAGCATTAATACGTAAGTGGAAACTGAAACTAGTCATTTATATACATTACTGCTACTTTACAAATGAACTAATTCGAATTTTGTAGAATATGTATTGAAGAAAACATTGGTTACCGTTCGAACTAGGTCGGAATATTTCCCATTGGGTAGTTCCCAGCAGGGAAAGGTAATCAATAGTAATCTATATAGTCGAAACCTTGTATGGGCTATGCATTACAGAATAGATTATTTTTTTCACGGCGATGTCCTAGGAAAGTAATGTTTGCGATCATATAGATTACCGAGTAATCTAAAAAGTTGGTGTTGCATATTTACCATGTAACCGATGAATTCTTTGGTTACCAAAGGATACAAGTAATAATTGATACCATCGTCATCAATGAAATCTTTAATTAAAATGTTATCAATTATAGTATTGACTACAAAATAAGCGATTACTTATTAGATTAAAATGTAATCAATTGTAATATTGTCTATAAAATATTTAATTTAAATGCTTGAATCAGCTTGATGCCAGCATAGTTCAGAACAGAGACGGGACTTTGTAATTGAGAATTGAGCAAAACAAATTCTATTCCAAAAATAAAAAAATAGAATTAAAGCACTTCAAAAAAAATATTAATAAATTTGAAATTTTATTTCAATTCAAATTTGTTTTGAAATAAATTGAACAAATTATTTCAAATTAAAAAAATTTTAATTACAAATACTCAATTCAACTTATTGCTTAGAAATACTCAATGCCATCAAAAAATTTATGAATTGAATTTATTTGAATTAATTTGAGTTTTAGCAGAGCACCCTGCAGTAAAAGTTCAAGTGGTGATAATTTCCATGTAAAATTCGCACTCCGATGCATCATTGGACATTTTTGGTTGAATTTGTTCCAATGTACACAGATTCACATCCTGATGCGTCATTCCAAGTTTTTGGGTGCATGTGTTCAAATGGACACAGATTACATTCAAGTACGTCATTGGAATTTTATGTGCATCTATTCCAATGGGCATAGATTCACAGCCAAGTGCGTCATTAGAACTTTTTTGGATGATTACAGAAGCACCCAAGTGCATCATTGAAACTTTTTTTGGATGAATCTGTTCTAGTGGCATTACAGAAGCACCCAAGTGCATCATTGTAACTTTTTTTGGCCAAATTGGTTCCATTGGGATTTGGCCAGAATCTAACTGCGTCATTGGACATTTTTTGGACAAATTAGATCCATTGGGATTTGGCCAGAATCTAACTGCGTCATTGGAAATTTGTTTGGACAAATTAGATCCATTGGGATTTGGCCAGAACCCGTTTGCGTCATTGAACATTTTTTTAGACAAATAGGTTCCATTGGGATTTGGCCAGAACCCAACTGCGTCATTGGACATTATTTTTGACATATTGGTTCCATTGGGATTTGGCCAGGAACCAATTGTTCCATAAAAAAGTGCAATGACGCAGTGGGTTTTGGTCAAATCCAAAACATTTTTCCAAAATATGTCTCAATGACGGACTTGGATGCGTATCTTGTCCCACATGAAGGGATTCACCCAAAAAAAAGTTCTGTGGCTTGGTACAGATTCAACTAAAAACGTCGAATGATCCACCTAGATGCGAATCTATGCCCCTTAAAACAGATTCAAATATGCTGGCCCCGGGTGCAACAGATTTACCGAAAAATATCCAATGATGCATCTGAATGCAATTCATCTGAATGCTATTAAAATACATTCAAGCCAAAATGTAGTGCGTGCCAATTCAATATCAATGCTTTTGTATTTTAAATAGAATTGATCAATTCCAATTCATGTTTGTTGAATTGATCAATGCCAATTTCTAAATTGAATTGAATAAAAGCAAATAAAAGTATTTCACTTCAAATTTTTTTGAATTGGAATTTGTTTACTCAATTCAAAAGAAATATTTTTCGAATTCAAATACTTTTTTCAAATGCCATTTAAATAAATAGAAATGAAATTATTTGAAAACAATTTCAATTCATGAACAAATTTAATTTGAAAAATAATGAATTAGTCCCGTCTCTGGTTCAGAAACACTTTTGTCGAAATCAGTTTTGAGAATATGCCGACAGACCATTTAAAGACAGACCTTTAAAATTTATTTAATAATATCTATCTTAAAATAATTGTATTTGGTTAAATAACATATAAACTAAAACAGATGCCAAGCCATACCGTATATTTATTTCGTTCTAACATTGCGACCTTTAAAGACAACCACGCGCGACAAACGAAACAAAGCAAATGAAGTCAAATAAAAGAACGCAAAAGGCAAAACAAATACAACGGTAAATAAATATAACTGTTCTTATATTTATTACATCTATTTAACATTATACATTGCCAAAATAGATTATTAGGTAATGTATTTTAGCAATATTAATCTTGATACCTTACTCGGTTCCAATTCTATTTATTTGACATTATACGTGATACCTTACTAGTATAGATTACTAAGTAATGTATTGAAAAAGTTTACACTCGATGCATTACCCAGGTAGATTACTGGGTAATGTATTTATGCCAAATTTCGATGATACATTACTCTTTCCATTTACATAGTAGGCAATATTTACTTAGGTTACCATTTCATCAAAGAATTCATAGATTACAAAAGTAATGCATTGCCCATTTCCCTGCTGGGTTATTCCGCAAAATCTCTCTCTCGAATGTTGGCAAGCGTCTTGGCGGAGCCATAGAGAATGACTGAAATGATGTGTGGCTTATAGAGTGTAATGTTTGTCCGTCCAGAGAGGGCTCTACTCCTCAATTGCCTACTGAGCACAAAGTAGTAGTTCTTGGCATGAGTTATTCATCAGCTAATCTCAATACTTACGTTAATATTTGTGTTGATGCTGGTGCCTAAGTAGACAAAGTCCTTAACGATTTCAAAGTTGTGCATGTCAATGGTGACGTACTGTTCAAGACACCGGGACCCTTTGCTTGTTGAAATCAGGTACTTCGTCTTGTCCTTATTCACCATAAAATCCCATTCGACACGATTCCTACCTTAAACTGGAGTATGCTGCACTGACTGTTCATATGTCGTTATCATCAACATATGCGAGCAGCATGACTCTCTCGTTGAAGATAGTGCCATTGTGATGGGTGTTCGACAGCTCATATAATTTTCTCCATTATCAGGTTGAAGAATTCACACGAGATGGAGTCGCCTTGTTTGAAACCTCGTTCGATATTAAACGTATCAGAGAGATTGTTCCCTATTCTCACTGTGCAAGGTGTGTTGCTCAATGTCATACTGCAAATCCTGTAAGTTTCACAGGTATACCAAACCATGGTGGCGGTTATGGGTTTTAACCTTATCAGCTGTTATGGGTTCGATCTACCTCCCTTTGGTCTAAAAAATACTTCGACGGCATCGTGGTTTCTATACTTCTCAATTGTTTACTGTGTCCATACTAAAATAGGATGTATACAATTCATGTCACACTGCAAAACAGCTTTACGAATAACAATCAAACAAGTATTTATAATATTTTATTGAAATCAAGACAAAAACTATTAAAATGCAGCATACAAACATAAGCAAAATTAAAATAAAATACGTTTAAATGTAACTTGTAAAAGATAACGCCATAATTCAAGCAAAGTTATCCTTGGGAATTTTAACTGGCACCACAATGCGCTCATTTTCCATATAAATCTAAAATTATAACGTAAAGCAAAAATAGGTTAAGCTGAAGAATGCATTTTAAAACACAATTAAGTCTTTGAAATACGTAATTTCTCACTCACCATTATCATGACCTCATGACTTCTTAGCAAATTTGGAGGCGGCTTTAAATGTCGTGAATTCACCTCAACCTCTATCTGAGCGCCATCAGGCTCCACGTAACCCTCGCACGGCGTAAAGCGCAACAGATCCTTGTAGTTACAGGTAACCTCGAAAAACTGACGTGACTTGTATGAGTTTCGAATCAAAATCGAAACGCGTTCTTGACGACGTTCAGCAAAGAAATCGAATTCTACCATATGTGGACGCACAGACCAGCCGCTTTTGCGCTTGGAACCAGCAACACGCGCATTGTTGGGACTCGTCGCTTTGGCTTCGAGTTGCTCATCCACAGGTGTAAGCAACTGCTGCGGAATGGGCGATGCAGCAGCGCACACTGTGCGAAAAAGTACTGTCTCATCGGCATCGGGGAACACTAGTGTCGCATCCTCGACCGTTTCATCCAATGACTCATGGTTAACCGTAAGCGTGATTTCGTGTATGCGAAATGCTGTCAACAGATCAAAAGCCACTTCCGGTTTTTCCTTAAATGCCTCCAGTTCGCTCATTTCGATATCGTCGGGAAATTCGCCCCAAACCTGGTCCAACGTGCGCGAGTCTAATTTCGCACGTTCGATGAGTGGCAGGCGTCCAACGAGTCGTCGCGAGCGCTGTCGATTTGCCTCGTCGCCGCATATAATGCGCAGATTGCCCAACGGCATCACATGCATGATTTTTTTGGCAATCATCTTGATTTCGTCGCGTTTGGGACGAAATACAACGCGCACAGCGACGGCTGTGCCGGGCGCAATTAAAAATCGTTCGGGACGTATTTCAAATGAGTCGCAGAGACCAGGCATCGCAACGCCAATTTTGTCCACACTGACATATGCAAAGCCCAGTAGCGGACCCTTGTTGAAAATCTTAAAGGAGCGCTCGAGCGGACGCGACAACTGCTTTAGTTCGCCCATGGTCAGAAATGGCAGACCCACTGGCCCCGTGACCACATTCATGGTGACAATGTTCGCATGACCGCCGTATCCGTAGAGTGGAATGTCGAGGAAAGGTGCGTTCGCGGTGGTGGTGCCATTGGGCGAGTAGAACGAAAGCGCACCAATGGCGTTGCCCGTCACCGTGGGGCAAAAGTTTATGATGATGGTGCGACACTCCTGTGATTGCAAGGTGAGAGTGCTGCTCTGCGTGTTGACAATCTGAAATCCCGGCCCGTGAACCTCGACGCGCACCACTAAGCGTTTGTTCGAAATATTCTTCACCTGCATCGATTTGCGCACGTCTGTACGTAACTTGGTGCTGGACCAGGATAACTCCAATGTAGTCACCTTTAAAGGAATCATTTTGCCGTCGCGATGGCTGAACTCGCTCGAGTTGGAGCAACGCGAAGTGCTACGCGCCGCGGTGCCTGAAGCACTACGTCCCACAGCACAACCGTATTTGCTGCCCACTTCACTAATGACCGGAGACGAGGCCGTCTTGCGCACGACGCCCGGATTCAAATAGCGTCGATCAGAGCCGCTGGTACTATCGAGGTTGGGCGATCTATAACCGGTCGACGGCGAAGATGTCGCATGTGCGGACATGCAACTACGCGGCGAAGATAGAGGCGAGTGGTCGAATCCGGCTGGACTGGCGCTGCGTGAGCCGCACACAGTCAGCGAGTTATTGCTGCGCATATTGCCTGCGGACACAGACGGCGACGCAATATTCGTCTTGGAGAGATTTGGCGATGCGTTAAAATCGTACTCGGCAACGGCCGCATTTTTAACGCCATCTATGCGTGTGGAACTTAAAGATCTTGCTGGTGATGTGGCGGCAATATGCGTTGAAGTATTGTTGCTAGCTGCTGGACAATTATTGGCGCCCACATCATGTGGTGATTTCGTGCGCCGCACGCGTCGACCTGGAGTTTTTATGGGAGTCGATGGCCATTCATCGATGTCGGCATCATTGCCAATGATAGCAATTTCATCGGGAACATCTACAATATGTATTATATAAAATAATAATATATGTTAAATACCATATCAAAAATAACTATTAACCATTATTTAATAATAATCGAGTTTTAGCTCATACAGCTAACTTGCACTTTCACAGCATAATGCTAGAAATATTTACCCACTAAATTAGTTGGGCTCGTGAACAACACATGCATTTGTTACATTATAATAGTTTTAGTCTACATTTGAGTTGATTTTTTGACAGATTTATATTATACTGTGGACAATTATTAACTAAATTACACATTCGATTGAATGGTGACGCAGCAACATAATTAGTTCTACTATAAGGTACATAAAACCAGTTGGGAAGGTTAGATCACATGGGAAATTTTAAAGTAGGTGTAATTATGATAGTTAGGATTATCAAAATTATAGTCGGTCTAAGCCGACTATAAATACCCTACACATATGTGTGGTTACCATTCAAAGTGATATATAGGTCACCAGGGTATACGAATCCTGAAAATAACTACAAACATTCAATCGTTGAAGAATTTCCATTCATTTGATACCCATATTTACAAATGGGTAGGTGTACCGAATTTCGATTTTTTTTTGTGAACCACAAGTCTTTTCGCCGGAAATCATTATTATCATGTATTTGAGCATGATGTCAATATATATTCGACCAAAAAAGTTTACCTAAGCACGTATACATAAAAATTGATCTTTATATGTACATTTTATATGAGGTATTTGAACATAAGTGGTCGGATCATAGGTCACAATGGACCGATCTCGCCAATTTCTTCGCACATACAGCGTAGGTATATTAGTAATCTAAGTTATAAGTTTTATTTATCTAGCTCTTCAATTTTAAAAGTAGTAGGGATTTCAACAGACAGACAGACAGACAGACGGACAGACGGACAGACAGACGGACAGACGGACATCGCTAAATCGACTCAGGAGGTCATGCTGATCAAGAATATATATACTTTTCCATACCGGAGATGCTTCCTTCTGGGTGTTACAAACGGCGTACCAAACTGAATATACCCTTTCACTCTTAGTGTAGGGTATAAAAAAACATCACGATTTCTGCTACTTCTACGATTATGGTTAAAACTAATATAGTTAAGAAGCTCGAGTGGTTCAAGTCTACCGGTAATTTATTGATGTATATAAATGATATCGGCAATCTGTCTGCGCTCGTCCATAGTCTTTAAATTTAGTAGTTTCAAACGATCTACGTATGGAGGAAGATGTAAGTTATCCATCCAATAAACCCTTGAGAGCGAAACTTACAAAGATTTCCGTATCCTTTCGATTCGGTCATTATGTACCTTGTAGAAAGGAGACCATACTTGACTTGCATATTCCAATTGTGAACGAACTAGAGTGCAATATAGAGTCAAAATTGTAAGGGGACTATTCAATTCTTTAGCCCATCGTTTGATAAAACCAAGTAATTATGAGGCTTTTTTACATATAATTTCAATATATAAATTAAACGATAAATTTGTATCGACAAACACACCAAGATCTTTCACCACGTGTACCCGATTTAAAATTGTCTCTTTAAGTGAATAGTTGTATTCTAGTTTATTTCTTTTGCGAAAAAATGTCATGGCTTGACACTTTTCTGGATTAAGAATCAAATTATTCTTACAACACCACGTTTCAAATGATTTTAAATCTGACTGAAGTATATGAACGTCCTTATCGTCATTTATTGATTTATATATTTTCATATCATCGGCAAAAATTAATATATGCGAGTACTTAATGTTGTATATCACATCATTAATAGCCAGTATAAATAAATATAAAAAATGGACCAAGATGACTACCCTGGGGTACCCCAGATGTTGCAATAAATGGTGAAGATAAATTATTTCTGAAGCGTATTTGATATGACTGATCAGATAAATAGGATCCTATCCACTTAACAAAGAATTCGGGAAATCCCAGTAGCTTTAGTTTGAATAAAATTAAGTTATGAGGAAGTTTATCGAAAGATTTACTGAAATCTGTGTAAATTCAGTCGACTTGTTTTCCTGATTCTATTGAACTTATTGCAAATGAAGTGAAGTCTAATAGATTAGATACTGTGGATCTTCCGGTTACAAATCCGTGCCGACGTGAGGTAATTACATCTCTGCAGTGGTTTGTAACTTGATCATATACAATACGTTCAAACAATTTCGGTATTGATGACAATTTAGCGATTGGGCTATAGTGATTTACATCATTTTTACACCACTTTTTAAAAATTGGGCTTATAAATGAGTTTTTCCAAAATATTGGGAAATTACTTTCATTTATTGATTTATTAAATACAGAACAAAGTGGTTTATAAAACGAAGTACCACATTTCTTTGTAACTCTTGTAACTCATCAACAATCGTCGAAATATATTGCAAAATCTGCTCCGGAGAAAATGATATAGAGACTAATGAAGTTTTCGGAGCAGAATGCATGTAATCAAAATAATTAACATCGGTTATAAAAGAATCATAATGATTGTATAAACATGCTTGCAAATAGGCTAGTGAATCCATCATTATTTTTAAAAGAAACAGGAAAACCATCGCTCTTTTTTTTTAGTATTGATGAAACCCCAGAACTTCTTTGGATCTGATAAAATTTGTATCTTCATTTTATCAATATACTCAGTTTAAGAATTTTAGATCTAGACTGAATTCCAGAAACATTTTGTTGTATGTTTTGGTCTTGACGGCTGACATATCTATTCCATGCTCTATTCCTAGAGTTACGTAGCATCTTCAAATCCTTAGTGTACCAGGGATACGATGAGATCTTTGTGAACTTAAGGCTATATGGTACAGATAGTGCTATGCAGGAAAAGGATTATTTGCATTTGCTTTTACACTGAGAAAATAAAAATCTTTTTCTTAGATTCTTCGGTTAATTAAGAGTTATATGAAAGGTTTCACTTGGTCACATTTATAAGGAATTTTTGTTGTTGTTGCATAAAAATGATTGTTGAAAAATTTTGTTTTCGAACAGTAAGTTGCTCGTTGCCGCTCTTTTCTAGACATTTTTTTTTTATATTTTTCGAAAATTGTTTTTGTCGAACAAAAAACATTTTTTTAACAGTGCCATGTTTTTTTCGTACACACATTTATTATAACAATTTGTTTTTTTTATAACATTTTGTTTTCAAGCCATACGTTGATTTTGTCACGCAATATTTTTTTTCAAACATTTTCGTGCCTTGTTTTGTCGCATAATTTTTTTTGTCTTTTAGATTTTTTTTTTTTTTTTGAAAAATTTGTTTTCGAACAATGCGTTTATTTTCAACATTTTTTTATTACAATTTTTTCTTCGAAATTTTTCGACCAATATTGCTTTGCCCAATATAAATTTTATGTTGGAAAAATTTATTTTCGAACAATACATTGTTTTTGTTGAACACATTTTATTTTTCTAAATTTTTCGAACATTATTGTCAAACAAAATTTTTTGGTTGGAAAAATTTGTTTTCGAAAATTACGTTTTTTTTTTGTAGCACACATTTTTTTTATTACAATCCACTATTTATTTAATAAATGTTATTTTGTGAGACTTATTAAGTAGCGTTGGACTGCGAGTCGAATGGTCCCCGGTTCAAGCCTGGACTGGGGCTAACAGCATCTTTTCATAGAAACATTTTTCTATACCACGCTACCTCTAGGCATTAAATGGCAAACTTACGAAAGTAAAGCATTGCCTATGAAAAGCTCTCACCCGCCGTTTGGATTCAGCAATATACTGTAGGTCCCCCCACTTTGAGTCCAAATATAACACGCTAAGCTCAAAAATTGTGAGAGAGCTCGGCCTAAGTTCTTATAGGACTGTAGCGTCAAACTATTATTATTATTATTAAGAAACCCCTCGAAAACGTTAGCCTCTATCTCTGGCCTCTGTTAAATACATATGGAACATTATAATTACAACAGGTAAAATGTTACAGTTTTCGCTATAAATATTAAAATTAATTTCCATCAGATGAATTACCTGAAATACTAATAGTCGGATTAATCGGACTTAATGGAGAGCGAGGTGAAGAAATGCTAGACTGGTTTATATTTTTCATATCGGTGCAATTTAGTGCCGACTCTGAGAAACTTTTGGTGTCGGAAAGCTGTCCACGCTTCGGATCAAGATTCTCTTTGTTCTCAAGTGTAACATCATGTTGGTCTTGTTGTTTAGTTTCCATAAGACTTGCTGAACGCACCGCCTCTATATCGGCGTCCATTGGGTCACGACAGGAGCTGCGGCGTCCAGTTTTCGATTTCTTGGCTTGCAATAGAAATTTGTTCACAAAGCCAGCGTCCGATTCGTCGGTGTCAATTTCAAGGTTGCCTGTTAAAAATATTACAATTGTAAAAAAGTGCAATTTTAAAGCAAAAATAAAGACTGACATAAGGCTCTGTCAATTGCCGACAAGCTCAACATATACGAGTCTTCTGTTGCATGACTTGAGTCCTTGCTGTATTGGTGATTTATGCTCCTCGATTCCTTTGTAATTGTGTCACCACATTGTACACGGCTACCACTTTTATTGAGTGCTTTGGGAGTAATCGAGATGTCTTTCGCTGAGCTCACCATAGAATCCTGTTCATCGACGAGCGCGTGTGGTGCCCGACTTTTATTTGGACTCTTGCTTTTCACAATGTTCCAAATATCATCTGAACGCATATTAAAGAAGTTTCCCATTGAGAAGTTGGGGTCATTTGCAATCATCGAACTGGTTGATTTTACATTATTGTATTTATAAAGAATTCTTTGTCGTTAGTTAGTTACTTACTTAGTTAGCATTATCGAATCAAATGGATTGGGCGTAACAATCGATGATTCCTTCACTTTTGCCTTGGCCTGTTCGCTCAATGCTGCACCCGGTATTGCTGCATATTTTTGTGCCCACGAAATTTCATCCAACAACAATTTTGAGTTCATTAGCTCGCCAGGAGCAAAGTCCTCTGCACTGAAGGCACTGTTGTCGGCATTAATGCCGGAAGCAAATGTAAAGTTACCTGCGGCCACTTGTGCGCCAAAGGACATCTCCGAATTTGACGCTTTCGAAAGTGACATGTCTGCGGTGCGAGGCAGACTGTGTGAGCCATTATAGCTGGTGCACGCGGAACTGATTGTGGATGCAGTGCGTCGCATTTGACCAGAGGCATTGGCGTTTATACTGGGTTCGCGTAACGATTCACATAGATTGCGTGCTTTGGGTGCATTTGAACTAGCCAATATTTCGCTCACCGATAGACGCGTAGACGACAAGGAGGGCTTTTGCATTGGCCTTTGTTTGCCATCTTTTCTATAAAGTGTAGACCGTCCGGTTATTTCTGCTGGTTCAAAGGATATATTAGTATCTTTTGCACCGCTGACTGACATAGATGATGAAGTTTCCAAATTAATAGTTTCATCGGTAACCAAATCGGAAATATTAATGGTATTGGGCCTATGATATGGTACATAATCGGTGTTGTCATGTTCTAGGAAGTTTAAGTTTTACTTTGAAATCAGTTAGTTAACGTCTAATACATACTTTGTGTACTATTGAAGATTTTAGAATTTTCCTTGTTTGACAAGTCTTGTGGACGCTTAAAGACATCGGATTTTTTCGATTTTTGCAGTGTCTCAAAGGCCTTTAAACGTTCAATCTAAAATATAATATAATTTGCAATGTGCTGATTCTGTGATAAAAGTACTCACGTTCAGACGCTCACTGACCGAACTATTTCCCAAATTTCGTGAAGATTCACCAAATACTTAACATTGCAAAGTAAAAAAATATAAAATGTGATATTTTCAATTAAATAAAATATTTGTGTTTTACCTCTATAGTTATCCATGTTTAAAATGCCCAACGAACTATCATCCATTTGTTCAGTTCTGTTTTTTCTATTTTTATTCATTTTGGTTAAATTGGCGTAGTTTTCCATCTTGACTTCGAAATCTTAATATCTAACATTGAACCGTACTTCACTCGCTGGCGTGATTTTTATTGGTTTTCTATGAACGACTTTAAGCGCTTCTTAAATATACAAGCAATACACAAATAAATTATAACAAATATTTTTTTTACAGAAAGGTTGCAGAAAATACAGCAGTTTAAATTGTTTAAAAAATTAGCGCTCCAAAAATGGTGGTTCTGTCAATCCAAACAACAAAAAAATTCCGACAGATCAATCGATTTGTTATCGATATATTATGTATGTACTGTACTAACAAACTGTTTTAACGTTTCAAAACAGTGTTGCATTTTAGGAGGAAAAAGTTTGTTATTCATTTATTCAGATAATAGGAATGGAGGAATGGGAAAGATTAATGTCCAATAATAATTTGCGAGTGGCAAATTTAATTTTGTACAGTCATATATTTTCTGAAATTCATGATTGAAAATATATATTGTAAATTTTAAATGGAAGTTAATAGTTAAATTATTAACGGTTGAAAAGAAAATAATATTTTTAAATAAATACGGCGAAATATACGCGGCTTAAACGAAAACAACGGCGTATAACGAACGAACGACCAAATTCTTAACATTGACTACCTTATATAACGAATATTTCTAAAATTACAAATATTAAAACAAGAGCAACAGCAGTAAATAATCCAAAAAATAGAAAAAAATCGTTACAATCAATACCAAATACCGTTCTTTTAAACAATATACCGATCGACCCCGCAAACCTTTATTAAGCTCCAGAACCGCATCTTACAAAAAGACAATCTACCACATTTGTTTTGACTCTCGGGCTAGGGCTCGAACAAACATTCTCACAGAAATTAGAAATTACCACAAAAATAACAAAAACAAAAAAAAATAATGTACACATATAATCTTAAAATAATGTCTAACTTAAAATGGAGTGGTGACATTAATAAAATTTGATGAATGAGTGATAATTATATGGTCAATTTATTGTTACTTTTTTGTAATTTTGAAGATAATCGGTTTATCAACAAATTGAATAAAAATTGTTTTAATTTCAATGAAATTAATTCAACATAACTTCCCCGTATGCATATAAAACGAGAATTGTTTCGTTATAAATTTTAATCCCACAAAAATGAATAAATATAGTAAAACACCATAATTCCGTCCTATTTTTTAAAGCTTAAAAATAATAAAATATATACAAAAAATACATATTCATGAATATCAAAATCCCAACTTAGTTTTTTTTTCTTTAAAATTAAAATTTCACTTCAAAAATTCACTATATTTTTAGCTTTAAACTAAACAAGGCTAAATTATGGTGTTTTACCTTATTGTAGATTTCACAAACCTCAGGCCAATTTAATAAAAATTTACAACGTATTTTCAAAAAACTAACAAAAATATTTCGTTGATTTTACCTACAAAATTACAACAAATAATTCATCATTAATTAAGAATGCAACAAGAATTCCCAAAAATATTAATTGATTAACAAACAACGATACAGTGGTTTTATATAATCAGAAATTGACAGTTTTTAAAAAAGACTAAAATGTCATATCATTGATTTTATCAGTTTTGTTTATTATTTCTTAAAATAAATTTAAATTATATATATTTGAAAAAAAAAAAAATAGTTTTATTGATTATGACAAACCGAGTTTAAAAATACATTTATTGACACATTCATTATCGTTTGTTATCTATTTATTCCTAAAATGATGTATTTTTTGTAAAATAACTCACATATCTTGAATACCTCTGAAAATTATAATTATTATCTGTTATACGAATCTACTTTAGAAAAGCGAACGAATTCACCAACGCTGTTTTGGAATTTTCAATCAAAAAATTTCTTTTGAATATTATCAAATTTATTTTCACTCATTAGTTTAAAGAAACATTGCAATTAATAGCAATATAAAAAATAAATATTAAATATTATAAAGTAAATTATCGCAACAAACTTTTTGCACGTAGTCAACGGGTTTTTGCCAACTTTGCAAATTACAAAAGTAAAGCACTTCAGACGTACTGTACAAGAAACGGCGCGCTGTGCTAGAATTTCACGAATGCAACAAACGAAGGCGCGCGCCAACAACGATTCATTCCATTTTAATCAGCTGCCGGGTGCGGTGGACGTGCTTCGTGAATTCACTCATTAAGGAGAATTTTTATTGGGAAAATTATTTACAAAAATTAAATAAATTTCACAAGTACTTTTGTTGGTGTGAAAAACACACAACGTGAAGGCGAAAGTGCATTCGAGAAAACGTACAACAACGTGAGTGAAGACTGCAAGAAACGCGCCGCTGCTGAAAACCGGAACAAAAAAAAAAAACCGAAAAAATGGAGCAAATTATTGCGAATTTGTTGGCAGCCGATAACACCCTGATTCAAAAGGTAGGATTGTTTAAAATTATTAAATTTTGTAGTTTTTGTAACTTTATAACTTCTATGGGTGGGCGTGGGTCGAGTTGGGAACATTTTAAAAGTTCTCAATTTTTTATTCTATTTGCCGCATGTAACCAAACACGTGGAAACGACGTTTTCTTCAATTGCCTATATTGTTTCAAAGTAGAAATAATGGTTTTCTTAGTGCCGAAAAATTTAATTATTGCCATGCCATTTTTGCAACGAAAAAACGTGTTTTCATCCTATTTGCTTTGGCATTTGCTTCGTTTTATATTTATTGCAAATGAGTTTTTATACTAAGTATTATTTTTTTTTATTTGCAATCGTTTTGCGTAGTCTGTAGTCTGTCTCTACCCCAACTCAACTCACATCCACTACACTACAACATGATGGCCCAGAGTCAATCTGATGTGTGGCAAAAAGAGCAACGAGAAAAAGTTATAAAATAAAAAATAAAAACCAAAAAGAATACCAAATGCAAAAAAGCAAAAACACGTTGCTATTAATTATATTTATATGTGTGATGCATGTTCAATCGTTGTATTTGTGTGTTTGGGGCCTATGTAGTTGGTGGAGGGTGCTCTCCCACAGAGCGGCGCCGCATTCGCTCGCTGTCAGATGAAAATCTCGAAAAATGTCTTGTCAAATTAAACAAAAATAATTTTGAATAGTAAATTATACGAAAAATGATCGTTTTATCATCAAAAATTTATTTACAAAAAAATATCGAACTCATAAATCTCGCTGCTCAAAGCAACTGCCAATGCATCTGTGGTGGGCTGTATTTGGTGAGTTGTGGTGAATTCATTTGAATTGTGCTCAATTTGATCAGATGCTCGTTGCAAACACATTTTGTGTTTAAAATGTTTTTAAAATTTGTTTTATTTTTGTTAATCCTGTAACGCCTCTTGGCCTTAAACGAGGCCACATATATTTCGTGTTTTTGCTGTGCATATAAGCGATATACAAAAGTTTATTGTTTAAATGGTGTTGTATTCTGCATGATGATTTTAATATATTTTTTTTATATTTTGTATTATATAATTATCAATCTGCTTAACCAATAAACGAAAAAGTTGACTTTAAAGATAGTATCAACTAGGGCTTTCAATCTTGGGATCCCGGAGAAAATACCGAAAATCTAAAAATTGCCACTTAAAATAACGTGCACATAAAACGAACACTAAATTTTTAATTTGTAGCGGTTTTTCACCATTTTTGAATAGACCTTGATGATAAATGTTTGTTGCTATTATTTTTGCATAAACTTTCTTTTTTGTTATCCGAAATACAAATTTAAATAATTCGGGATTTCATTTTCTAATCCCGAAAGTCCCGATTGGACCCTAGTATTTGCAAATAAATTTATAAGATAATTGTACAAAAAGTTGTTACTATTTTTAAAGTCGACTTCACTGGTTTGCCTGAATAATAAGGAATATTGATGATTTTATTTATTCAATCGTCCGATTCAGGCTTAATATTCATAAAATAATATAAAAAACTTGATATAAAATCCTAAATTTGTTACTTAATAAAGAAGAACAGTATATCGATATTGTAAAGGTAAAATTTCCCATTTGTATTTTGATATTTACAATTATTGGTTTACGTAAACTGTTATAACTTTTTAATAGATGATGTAAATAAGGCAAATTTATTGGCAGGCATTTGAGTTTTGAAAAACTGTGGTTTATTTTTGAAAATTTGTAGTTGTTTGTTTATTTTTACAGTATTTATAAAAACTTGAAATGTTGATTTTTATTCCGTATTTATCTGCAACGTTATCTTATTCTAATATAATTATTTAATATATAAATCTACATAAAACCTAAGTAATATCATTAAAATATCGCCGTTGAAGAAGTAAAATAAATCAAATTTCTTTTATCAAAAACTTAATTTTTAAGTTCTTAAGTTCTTTGATAAATATTATAAAAACCAGTTGATAGATTTCAAAATTATAAATATTTTAAAGTTTATTTTTTTTAATTAGTAGTTTATAATAGCAAATTTGCATAGAACGAACGCAATTTTACATTTTCATGCTTATCTTAAATCTAATGAATCACACAAAATTACGAAATGCCAAAAATAATCTTCATTAGATGATACACTTTTTAAGCTAGACCATTTGTTAAATTAATGATTCATCTTACGTCTACTAATTGCGCTCGTTCATTTTTCTATACGCTCCAGTTATAGTCAGTCAGTATTACTTACTATATATAGTGCATATATGTAAAGAAAAGAGGAAGCTGCTACACTCAACACGTGCTTTTGCCAAGAACAACAAATTATAAATCAACGTTTTTACCATTTGTCAGTTCGCAGTCCAGCCGGTTGCAGCAGTCTCTCTCTCTTGGAATGCCAATAGTTTTCAATCTAATAGAATTTATATAAATTTATTTGCTGTTGCCATGCTTTTCTCTATATAGATTGAGGGGTGGGGCTCGACACAGAAATATGCCTGCCGGCCGGCGTATGTGTCTTGTTTTAATTTTTTTCAATGCTTTTTTTTATTGAAATAATTTTTAATAAAATAATTGCTGCGCAGCACAATACCATACACAAGATAATGTGTTAATGATGAGTAATGCATTGAATATTTGTTGCTTCTGCTAATTAGTATGCCAAATAAATTTCAGCAGAGCAACGCATGCTGTCGTCTGTTTTTCATTTTTGTGTGTGTTTTTTTTTTAATTACAATAAAAATTTATTAATTTCATATGTTCGCACTTAAATAGCACGTGCTTGTTGGAAAGATTTCCTTGTACAGCTAAGGCTTATTTTTTGAGGAAAATTTTAATTTCTGTCTTAATGAAATTTAGACTTTGACCTTAAATATCAGCATTACTATGGGGCACTGTTTTTTTTTATAATAAATTTAATTTGAAATCTGTTTATCTGCAGATATTAAATATGTGTTTTACAAAAAGCCTGAAAGTTTAACACAAACATCTTCCAGCTGTTGGAAGAGCTGATGTGCCGTGGTTCTCTGCTTTGCCACAACATTTATCAACAGATTTCATATTTTTATTTTGTATCAAATGCTATGTGCAAGCTGTTGCTGACACGTGTTTGTTTTCTAATTAGATTTTGTTTTAATTTATTTTAAAACTTTGTAAAATTTTTGCTGATCAGTAAAAATAAAAAAAAAACATCTCCAGCACACTTGATATTTTGTTTGATAATCTGTTGCTTAGACACTGGCAAGTCGTTGTTGTCTACAACGATGGCACAGCGAGCAGCACCAATTTATATTGTTTGCTGCTTATATTTGTTTTCTATTTTTGCACAAAATTAACATGTGCGCAATAATTCAAATTATAGCAAAACATGCCAAGCTGCACAACAATTGTTTTATATCGTCGTTGTAGAACGAAAAGTCACCAAATACATTTTCAAAATTCCAAATATTCATTTACAAAAATCTTTATATATCTGTCAATTTTTAATTGATGATCTCAAATTTTTACCAAATGATAAAGAAAATGTAAATATATCAATTGATGTCTCAACTTTAAAAATGCATCAATTATTTTTTATTATATTAATCAACAAACTCGAAATTTAAAATTTTCATAAAAATGTATTTGGTGACTTTTCGTTCTACAACGACGATATCTAAACATTTGTTTTTTTAAATACTTAAAATATTTAGCATATAGTCTTTAATATATACCTTAAATTATTTATTTGAGTTTATAAGAATTGTTTTCTGCATTGTGAATTTCAATACATTTGTTAGATAAAAAGTGATATTCAAAAAATTGTATTTCATAGACGATTGCGTCAGCAATTTATATATTACACCTATTGATTGAGAAATTGGTTCATGATCAATTTTTCATATCTCAAAATGTCTATTTATACAGTGCAACAATAACATTGAAATTCAAATGCATTTCAATATTCAACTACACACAGAAAAAAAAGTGTGTAAATATATCTAAAATGTTAATCAATCCAAATAATTTTTAATTGAAACTCAGCCGATGTAACTTTTAGTAGTATTGAATTTCATATTCGTAATAATGAGAATATGTTAATTGGAGAAACTTTAATTAATTTTCTTGTCATATTGATATTAAAGTTGTTATATATATTATATTTTTTATTGGGAATTTTTAAATCATTAATTAATTAGTTAGTGACATCAATTAAAAATTTCATTCGATAGAAATTGGATCAATTAAATATTTTGTTAAATTAAATATTTGTCGAATAGAAACATATGAAAATAAAAATAATTTAATTCAATATATAACATAAAATAAATATTAAATAAGTATTTATACTGAGTGATATGCTTTGTAAAATTCGTTCAACCTAACGAATGTTTTACCGAAGTCAGTTTTCACAACTTGTACAGGTGGGCCAATTAATTGAGTCAAACATAAAATTTGATATTCGCTTTTTAATGATTCAATGAGCATCATTAGCTGTTTGTTCAAATTCTTGACAGCAAAAACAAAATAGCAACGTTGAAGAAAATAATGTTAGAAGAAACTGAACGACACCGCCGACGCACGAGACGCACAAACAAAATGAAATCCAGAAGAAAAAAAGTGTTGCAAAATGAATAAAAAAAAAATGAATAAATCAAAAGTAACAAATAAAAGTAGTTAATACTATTAAAGATTTAGTTGTATTGAATAAAAAAAAAATGAATAAATCAAAAGTAACAAATAAAAGTAGTTAATACTATTAAAGATTTAGTTGTATTGAAATTATATTAAATTTATTTCTATTAATATTTTAATTAAAAAATGTGTAAATACAATTAATTAATTAGTAAATACAATAATATTTTTAATTGGAATACGATTTTGTTATTCAGGGTTTTTCAATAAGAGCGCTACAAAAGTTTTTTTCAGGGGTTTTTCAACAGGGACGCTACAAAAGTAGAGCGACAGGGACAGCAAACGACGTCATAAATCTTGCCGCTCTTTTGACATTTCTCTGCAGTAAGGTTTGCCATTTCATGATGGAAAGATATACGAGCCAACAACGAGTCGAAATTATTAAAATTTACTACTGAAATTCGAATTCGTATATCTTTCCATCATGAAATGGCAAACCTTACTGAAGAGAAATGTCAAAAGAGCGGCAAGAAATATGGCGTCGTTTGCTGTCCCTGTCGCTCTACTTTTGTAGCGTCCCATTTGAAAAACCCTGTATATACTTTTTATCGTAAGACAATTTTAATATAATAGTTTTCGTAAGGGGCGTCGATATGTTATCAAAAAATTGTGTAAGTCCAAAAAACTGTGATATTGTACATGTTAATTTGTTCATAAATGTATATTTCTTCCTACAGCAGTAGTTCCAGATGATGACTTTCGAAGAAAGTCGAAATATTGGACAACATAAATAACAAAAAATTTAAATATTACAAAAAAGAGTATTTTTTTAAAACTATTCACCTTAAGCCCATTACAACAATTTTAATAAATTTACATAATTTTTATTTCTTCTTTTGGGTGTTCCAAACGATAAGTGTACGATATAAATATAAACTACTTTTCAAAATTGGTTTAAAACATCGTTGTTATAGAAGTAGAAATTATATTTTAATCTAATACCCGTATTCTGGCATTTTCATGACAAAGTCTAGTCATTGAAATGTTGTCATTCACCGTGTCATGCATTTGTTATAAATAATTGTTACAGTATTCTACTTTAAACGTGACAAATTGAAACTCAACTCAGTGGTGAAAAGCTTTTTTCAATATTAACTGTCAAAAAATTAAAATTCAAATGTAAACTATTTTTATATTTAAATATTCGAACATATGTCACGTGATATTTCCTCACTATTTGCTAACAAAAGTAATTTACGCGACGTGCATAGTGAGTTTCGGTCGTTTCTGCAAGTCGCAAATATAATTAAAATTGGGTAAAACAAATTTGAATTCCAAATTCATCAGACAGAGTCACAGAAAATCAAACCGCGACAAAAATCCGTTGATATTTTTGCATCTCAAAGTGAAGATATAGTGCAATTCAATAAAGTGCATAACTAAAAACTAGTTAAAAACACATATTTTAAAGAATAAACTCCTTGTCATCTCCTCTTTACGAGGTGACAAATTTCATAACAATTGTCATTGTTTTTATTGTCACTTTGCTGCTAGAATACTATTTCGTGACAATTGTCACTCACCTCATTTTAGTCATTGCTTTGTCATTGTCATTTCTCGTTAGAATAGGGCTATAAATCTTTAATTTCGAGTTTGTTATAAAAAGTAATTAATACATTTTTAAATTTGAAATGTCAGTTTATAAATTAACATTTTCTTAACACTTGGTTCACAAATTTAGGTTATCGATCAAAAATTGACTGTTATATAATTTGGTTAATCAATTATTAACATTTTGAACATCTAGTTGGTGAATTTAACTTCTTTATTATCTTAACCTGCACTAATATTAACTCTAATGTTTGTTCCATATTTTAATTTCTGCACCTTTGCTTTAATATGTAGCTAGATGCACAAAGTTCATAGGTTGCCGTCGTGATGACTTCTTTGTTTTAACTCAAAACCCTTGGCGCTTTGACAGCTGCCTTCAATTTTCCGAGTTGTAACATTTCTTCTTTGTAGTCATCATGCTTTGTTCAAGACAACTCGTGCAAAAACAAATGTTGTAACACGCAGCGCAGGTAAAATATGTTTGCCAAAATAAAGCATTTTTTTTGCTTTCTTTAGAGCACATAAGTATTAGGGATGTCAATTTTGGCATGAGTTGTTGCATATTCATAATTGCATTTGATTGATATATAGTTTTTTGAATTCAAAGTATATCAGCGTTTTAGAAAAACTTACTTTTCAAGTTTATTGATTAATATTATAAAACGTTATTGATAACTTTCGGATTTTAAAATATCATTCGAACGATTAACATGTTCTCATTAATTTATGCCAATTTGAATCTCATATATTAGAGATCGATGATTAAAAATGAATTCTTGTAAACCTATTATTGTATTTATAAAAATGTAGTCGGTGACTTTTACCTCTACAATGACGATATTTAAAACATTTTTCAATCTAATTATTAAAATTGTTTGACTAACGAGTAAACAATAAAACATCTGGTATTATTTTTCAAGTTTCAAGTTGAAAATTATATAAAATTTAATGATAAATAACAATAGTTGGAATTCCAATTAATAGTCAGACATGTTCACATCATTTAAAACAAATATTGGTCTCATTGATAAGAATTTGTTAGACATTTAAAGCAAATCAATTACTGAACTTACTAAATTTGCTATTTTTGTGAAGTCTTGAATTTCTATCGCTTACATCTCTCAAACGAAATATTTTTCGCGTAAAATATAATTTGTGTATAATGCCTAAAAGATTGGTTTGTGCAAAAATTTTGTTTAAATATTACAAATATAAATAGGACAAAGGTATGAGAAATTGACAATGAGGTTATATCTGAAAAACTGGATCAAATTTGAGAAAACGGACGCCATTTTGGGAATAAGCGGCATAAATGTATCCACTAATAACTGCAATTTTTTTGCGTCAAATCAAAATTTGAATTTTTTAGGGCAGTAATTAATAATGTGATACCTCGAAAATACGCAGAAACATTTTTCAATTCCATTAAATCAAATTTAAATCAATTTTTTAGTATTGTAGCACAAGGTTATCTGTGTCTTAATGCCGAAAACATATCTGAATTTTCAATTTTGTTGAAATTTACAAATATCGAAAGGGCAAAATTATGACAAATCTCGAAATATGACAATACAAGGCACATTTTCATAATCAGCTCCATAAATGCATTCAATAATTGCTCAACTTTTACTGCACAAATCAAAATATACCGCGCATTTTTCAAATTCAGAATTCCATCTTTAATTTCAATTTATATGAAACAACTTATTTTACAGGCGACTGCTGAACTTCAAGAGGCCTACAAACGCCCGGAAACAATTCCCGCACTATGCGACATTGTTGTCTCCAACAAGGAACCGCAAATCCGCCAGTACTCGGCTGTTTTGCTGAAGAAGCGCCTGGGTAAATTGCGTCATTGGCAATTGGTAGCACCAGCTGAACAGCAAATGTAATACATCGAAAAATCCTACATTCAAATAAAAATTTTAAATTAATAATTCGATTTTTTTTTTGTATAATTTGTACGCAGCATTAAGCAAGGCATGTTAAATGCACTCGTGCAGGAGCAGGAAAAGTCAGTGCGCGGTGCCATTGCCCAATTTGTCGGCGTATTGGTGCGCCACGAATCTGAGAAGAAGGATCCCTGGATGAGCGAAGTGCTGAAGTTCATTTACAGCCAGTGCAGCTCAGCTGATCCCAAACAATCGGAGCTCGGCTCATCGATTTTCTCTACGCTGACCGATGTGGCACCCGATCAATTTGTGCCGCACATGGAATCGGTGTGTGAGATGTTTACAGCTGCGCTCATAGCCACCGAGGCCAGTGGCAACATGGCTACGCCAGTCATCTTCAACATACTCTCGGGCATGACGTACTTGGTGCCTTTCATTTTGGGTCACAATGCTGCTGAGCAAACGTATCAGAAATCGATTCCACTCGTAATCAAGTCGCTGCAGGCTTTCGCTGTGCAACCCGATGTTGATCAGTTTGTGCGTGCCTTCGATATCTTGGAAAGCATGGCCGACTATACGCCAAAATTGCTGACCACCAACATTAAGCTGTTGCTGGACTTCTGTCTGGAGGCATCGAACAATGCGCAGCTGGACAGCGCTGTGCGCGTCAAGACTGTGGCCTACATTGGCTGGCTGGTGCGCCTCAAGAAGAAGGTGATCATCAAGCAGAAGCTGGTGGAGCCCATCATTCAAGTGGTCTTCAATTTGATGGCAACCGAGCCAGAAGGCGAAGATGGTACGTAGATGCTACTGATTTTTTTATATATTTTGTATTTAATTTATAAATTTTCTAACATGATTTTTAATATTTCATTGATTTATTATTTCAGATGACGAAGAGTACTTCCTGGGCGAAGACAGTTCCAATCCCATGACCACTGCCACGCAAACCATGGATTTGCTTGCCTTAAACGTGCCCCCAGAGAAGTTGATCCCACCACTATTGACCCTCTTGGAGCCCGCGCTCCAGGGCCAGGAACCGCTGCCACGTCGCGCAGCCTACCTGAGCATGGCCGTCATTGCCGAGGGCTGCTCTGAGGCCATTTGCAACAAGTACTTGGAGACAATGTTGAACATTGTGAAGGTCGGCATCACCGATCCCACGCCTCTGGTGCGCAATGCCGCCTTCTTTGCGCTGGGCCAATTCTCGGAACATTTGCAGCCCGATATCACCAAATATGCGCCACAGATTTTGCCGATTCTCTTTGAGTTCCTGCATCAGCTGTGCAACGAATTGCGGGTAGGTTTGGCGAGATTGCGCTGCTTTTGCTTTTTTTTCGTTTGTTGTTTTGTACTACTCAGTCTTTTGCTGCTTGTGCATTGAAATTGAAACCTTTTGATTTCTCTTATTTTTGCGCTTACAAAGTACTATTCGCCCAACGGATTAGTAGCGGCATCAGCGCCGCCAACTAAGGTTGACTCCATGTTTTATCTGGGCGAACTGCAAATCAAGCGAAAGTCGCTTCTCTCCAATTGGGTTAAGAAACACATTTATATTAAAGTCCACACCAGCGCTAGCCGCACAGTCCCGCTTTGAATTAATGCTAATTTTTTATTGTTTCTTCCTTCTCTTTCTCTATCTATCGATCTTTAGAACGGCGGCACTGAACCTAAGCACATCGACCGTATGTTCTATGCTCTCGAAACCTTCTGCGAGAATCTGGAGGATGCTTTGGTGCCACACCTGCCCCTGTTGATGGAACGGTAGGTCTAAAGTTGCACACTTAATGCAGCATTTTCTAAATCATTTCTCGCCCTCTTTGCTTGCAGTCTCTTCCAGGCTTTGGATCCCAATAACTCTGTGCGTTTGCGCGAACTGGCCCTCAGCGCCATCTCTGCTGCTGCCAACGCCGCCAAGGAGAACATGATGCCCTTCTTCCAACAACTGATCGCCATGTTGCAGACATATCTGGTCAAGACCGAGGATGAGGCCATCATCACGCTGCGCCCACAGGCCATCGATACGCTGGCAGCCATTGCGCGCACCATCGGCAAACAGAACTTTATGCCGCTCGCCACAGACACCATGACCTTTGCTCTGTCGCTGCTGGAGGAAGCCGACGATCCAGATGTACGTCGTGCGCTCTACAATCTAATCGCCTCGCTGGCTGAGGTGGTCAACGAGGAGATGGCCTCCGTATATCCCAAGATCATGGAACGTCTGTACGACTCCATACTCTCCACCGAGGAAGTTATACCCGAGTTCAAGGATGACGTGATCAACGTGCCTGGCCCGGAGAATGACGAAAACGACGAGAATGATATCGACATTGAGCACTCTGAGGGAGAAGACGATGATCTGGACAATATTGCCGGATACAGCGTGGAGAACTCATATCTGGATGAGAAGGAGGAAGCTATTTTGGCCCTTAAGGAGTTCGCCGAACACACCGGTCCCGCTTTCATTCCCTACTTGGAGCAGTCCTATCAAAACGTCTACAAAATGATCGATCATCCACAGGAGGACATTCGCAAGGTTTCGATCGATGCATTGACCACCTTCATTGTGGCGCTCTTCAAGCACAACGACGTGCAGGGCGTATCCAATGCTATAGTCATACTTATTCCCAAGTTGGGACAGATTATTCGTGACGACGAAGAGGTATCTGTGGTGCTGTCGGCACTCGAGAGTTTCGCCGATCTGTTGAAGGAGCTGAAACAGATTGCAATGCCCACCGATGAGATGCGCGACACCATCTTCACATGCATCAACGATGTGCTGCAGGGCAAAGTGGCCTGTCAATTCGATGAGCCATCTGGCGGCGGTGATGAGGAGACCGAGGAGAGTGAATTCGACGAAGCAATTGTGGAGGGCGCTGGCAACATTTTGCCGCTGTTCGGCCATGCCATCACGCCAGAGCAGTTCGCCATGTACTTTGGACGTATCTATCCGATAATTGTGCAGAAATTGGTGGGTTTTGGAAATTCTCATATTACAATTAGACAATTTTTATCAATTTTATTATATTTTATTTTAGAAAAAAGCTAAGAAGAACGAGGAGCTTGAGTCACAACGCGCTTTCGCTTATGGCTCACTTGCCGAGTGTTTCGCTCCCCTGCAGAAATACGCCGGCACCTACTTTGACATCTTCTGTCCCCTGATGATTGGTGGTCTGACCGATGAGTTCGATCAGGCACGTCAAAATGCAGTCTTTGGTTTGGGCGAGTTGGTTCTTTATGCTGAGGAGAAATCTTTCACGTAAGTTTTAAGAGTAAAAAATTTGATATAAAATGAATTTTAAAAAAATATCTATGATACAAAGAAAGAAAATTATATATATTTTTTTACCCTACACTAAAACTGAAAGGGTATATTCAATTTGGTCAACTGTTCGTAACACCCAGAATGTGGTATATATTCTTTAGCAGCGTCACCTCTTGAGTAGATTTTGCGATGTCCCGTATGTTTGTCTGTTGGTAATGCATATTTTCTAAATTCCAAATGGAAAGTTATAAATACCAATTGATGTTTTTTGTATTTCAAATGGAATTTCGGAATTACAATCGACGTCTTTTGAATTTCAAATGGAATTTCTGAATTACAATCGACGTCTTTTAAATTTCAAATGAAATTTGTGAATTACAATTGATCGTTTCTGAATTATAATTGACGTCTTTTGTATTTCAAATGGAAATATTAAAATTTATGTCTTTTGAATTTCAAATGGAATTTCTGAATTACAATTGACGTTTTTTGAATTTTAAAAGGAATTTCCAAATTATAATTGACGTAATTTGAATTACAATTGATGTTTTTTGAATCACAATTGGAATTTATGAAATTCAAATGGGAAAATATTAACGAAAGTTTTTTTTTTTAATAAATCTCATTAAACATAAAAATAATAAATTCAAAATCCTTTGAACTACTTCAAAGCGCTTTATTTTTATATCTTTACATATTATCACATATTATATTCGCCTTGGGCCGATTGTCAACTATCACCTACCAAAATGTCCCTAATTGAAACACCAAACTGGTTTTTAATAAAAAAAGATTTTTAAAAATTTATATAAAAAATGAAAAATTATTGTTTACTGAAGTTTATACTCAAAAAACAACTTAATTTTTTTACTTGCAGCGCTTATCCCGTCATTTTGAACGCTCTGTCCCAAGCCCTCGCCAAGGAGTCAAAACCAAGCGCACTGGACAACATCTGTGGTGCCATCGCACGTCTCATCACCACCAACTGCACGTTGGTGCCCTTGGCCCAAGTGATTCCCGTCTTCCTGCAACATCTGCCGCTGCGCGAAGACTTCGACGAGAATTCGTCCATCTTCAAGTGCTTCAAGCTGTTGTACATTCAGGCGCGCGAGGCCATCACTGGCTCGCTGGAGCAGATACTCGCCATCGCCATACACGTGCTGTACAAGAAAGAGTTTGTCGATCAGGATACATGCGAGAATGCGCTCGGTCTGCTGAAGGAGATACGCGAAAACTATCCGGACAAGTTCAATGCTGTGGCCAATTCCAATGCTGAGATTATTGCATTCCTGCAGACATTGTAAGGAGCCAGCATCCTACACATTCTACGCACGCACACACACAAACCAACACACCCACACACACACACTCACAACTACTAACATTTGCTTCCATTGTGCGCTTCAAGCAAAAGTCCTCGTCGTAGTTGCTCTCATAGCATCATAATCATAACTCTTTTCTTTTTCTTATTTTCTTTTCTGAAAGACTGCGCGCATTTTTAACTCGACTTGAAAATGCAAATATTTTGTTTTATAACAAAATAAAAAAAATATTAACTATTTATATAAGCAATTTGTAGCATGTAGCCGACGAAGAGACAGCATTGTCTAAATAACTCGACGAAGAACACGTCACAAAATGACTAAAATGTCTTTTATTTTAAATTTGTACGCTTTGTGTCGTACAACCGCCCCATTTCCCCTTTCGGCGCCATCCCCTTTTTTAACGATTTAAGGCACACAAATTAACAACAACAACAGGAACCAAACAAATGCTACAACAACAAACAAATGTATTTTGCATGGCTTTCTCGCGAAAGCTCCTGCGTATTTCTTTCTCTCAAGGCTGTGATACTGTGTCAAGTAGTAACTTGTGTTTTTTCCAAACAAAACATCACTTGAACTCCTCAAAACTCCTCACAAAAAACACACATTTCTTCACGCACTTTGCTGCTGCCTGCTGCGCTGCAATTAAAATTTGGTTTTATTTGTTAAAACTTTGCAGCGCACGCGCGCAAATGCTTTTGCCAGCCCGCATTTTTGCGCGCCCAACAGTGCGTCGTGCAAACAGGCAGCATAAATGTTTTTTTTTATTATTTAAAATTATTTTTTATTTAAAAATTAAAATATGCAACATTTAACCACATATTCCAGTTGATTTAATTGATAAATTGCATTGTTTTGTTTGCATACAACAAATGAAACGAAGAACCAAACGAATCGTCGAAGCAAACATAACGATATTGAAGTTGTTATTAATTGAAATCTAATTTTTATTAACGCAACATGCAAACAAAACAGAAAAACATAAAACCATCATTTATATATTTCTATTATATTAAAAAAATATATTATAACTTTTAAAAATTTATAAATGAAAAATGAAATTTCAAAGATTTCACAAATAAAACGAACGTATTTTGTAAAATGGAAAAATTTTAGTTTATTATAATTTTCTTTTAATGTAACGTAGAACAAAGAACATATATTAGAACATATATTATAATATTGTTTTCTTCCGAGTGTGGTGACGTCAAAGACGAATTTTCAAATGTGAAATAAGAGAAAATGGTATGAGGATTTAAAGACAATTCCTTTAATCGTGAGACAGAGAGTATACATTTGATATAGAGTTTCCTTCCGAATTTGCTGGCGTCGCTGCCGAAAACATTGGTTATGTGGAATTGGAATTTTACAGATTGAAGTTAACAGAGGAAAACAGTGCACAAAACTGAATCTGTGCGCGGATAATTTGCCACCAAACTTACCAAGATATATTGCAATCCAACGCCTTATAAATTTTAATGATTTGTCTGGCCAAAAATGTGCCAGAAAACATCAGAATATTGATTTGAAAATGTGTCTGTTGACAACATTTTCGTTTCAATTTCCACATAACCAATGTTTAAATTTATTAGACAAACCACCTGTATGGAAACTATATCAAATATATACTCTCTGCTCAGGCCCTCGACTTGAAAGTGGGGTCTTGCAAATAGAGTTGATTTTAATGCAAGCAAGACCCAATGTTGTCACAAAAGAATGGATTCACCCCTCTCTCCCCTCAATATGGGTGCTGTGGATATTGCGCAATCAGCTTCTCTTGTCGTTCTTGGCATATCAATTCAAGTGCCTCGGTTTTCTGAAACGGTGTAAGACATACTTTACTCACTGCTGACTTACACTACCTATATTCGGCCGAAGACGGAATACAACTCGCATATATGGGCAGGGGCTTCTAAATCTTCTTTGGAGTTCCTGGACCGAATCCAACAACGTACAATATATTTAATAGGGGATGAAAATATTTCATCCTCTATTGGCTCTCTTGAGCACCGAAGGACCGTTGGTTGTGTGAGCCTGTTTTATAGGTTTTACAATGGTATGTGTTCGAGGGAGATACATGACCTGATTCCACCAGGTCGTGTGTTCTCTCGTTCTACTCGGGCATCGAACCAAGCCCACCCCTTCGTAGTTCACTCGGCTCTCAACAGAACCACGCATTATAGAGAGAATTCGTTCTTCAGTCGCATGATTCGTTTGTGGAACAATTTCCCTGCATCTGCTTTTCCCGACATTTTGATATTTTATATTTATTTTTGATCATTTTAAAATATTCTTAAAACATTCACATTTTTGAGAATTTCCAGAAACCACAATTACTTCATTTTTAGAGTTTTACTTTCTTCAGAAATATAGAATGTGTTGTGATTGCAGGTGAAGAACATAAAACGAACGTTTCTCTTTAATAATATGGTTATTAAGTTTAAAAGTTAATTATATAGAAACAAATGAAAAATTTAAAATAAGAATATTGAAATGACAAACTTCGATCGCCAAGCTCATGATACAATAACAAGGTAGTAGTATCCCAGAGCGCCTCTCACAAAATTTTCTTATCCCATACAACATTTTGACATAAGCACGGGACGTTTAACAGTATTTGCAGGCGTTTGACAGCAGCACGGGACGCCTAAGAAGAACAAGAACTCTAATACTTCTACCTTGAATAATTGTATCATGGCCAAGCTAACTCGAAACAAAAGACTACTCGAAACAAAAGACTACTCGAAACAAACCATACATTTTTCTCGAATAAAAATGTAAGGGTTGCTGAGCATAAATAAACTTAATGCGATAAAGTAAATAAATTAAAAGTAGTATTTGTAAGTCCTTTTCCAACAGAATGTGTCTGAAATGAATCCAACATAGTACATGTTTATCTTAAATTTTATGAGTTTGAGCTCCTAAATGAGTAAAATTTTGGAGCGTTCCTAAAACATTCTAAAATATAGAACTTTTATGAGTCTATTTTCTGAGCGCTCGGAAACAATTTTATTTTTGAAGCTTTTAGGAGTCTTATTTATGAGGGCTCCTTCCTAAATAACTCCTAAATATGAATCTTTTATGAGTAATATTTTTGAGAGCTCCGAAAACAGTCTTAAATGAGATACTTTTAAGAGCCATTTTTATGAGTGCTCATAAAACACTCAAAAATTGGTCTCCTTTATGATTCGAATTTCAGAGCGCTCCTAAATTGCTTAATGAGTACTCTTATTTTAAAATTTACTTTCTTGCTAAGATAAACAGAAATACCAGACATTTTTGTGCAAAAACATTTGTTTTTTTATTTTGTTATGTTGTGTTTTGTATATTTTTTCTTTTTATGCAAAATAAAAAAAAATCTATAATGTTAAATTAGTATCCAGAAATTGCAAATACTTATTCAAAAACTTTTTTTAAGAAGAATTTGTCAAATTTTACTTTTATAATGACACGGTAAATCTTAAATCTAATGCACTTAAAACAAATCAAGTTTTTATATAAAACAAAAGATATGCCCATATAAATTTATTTATTTTCGAATAGTATTCGCTTTGCCAGCGCTCGCATTGAATTTCTTTTTTGGTTTATATGTGGTGCTCTGCTTTTTCTTGGCGCTCAGCATTTGCGCGCGCTCCTGCAAATGCTGATCGCTCGCCTTGGTCACCTGTAGCTGCAGCTTCTCCATGAGCGACATCTGCGCAGGATCTTTGTGCACCAGAGCGTTGTTGTGCAGGCGATCCTTCAGCAGCTGGCGACTGCGTTTATCCTTTTCCAGCTTTTCGCGGAGCTCGGTCAGCGCCTGCGCATAGCGCGTTGCATGTTCGGTTTCGCAGTCTGTGGCGAGTGTCAGCTCTTGAGTAATCACTTTGCCTACTTCGGCGAGTGTTAGCTAAAAGGTAAAAGCAAAAAATGTTGCAATAAAATCAAGCAGCCAAGTAATATAAAAAATATTAATGATTACATTGAACTGTTGCAGCTCCTTCTGTGTGAGCAGCGTGACGGCAGTACCCTGACGACCAGCGCGCGCTGTTCTGCCAATGCGATGAATGTAGGTCTTGATGTGGCGCGGCGGATCGTACGAGACCACAATATCCACATCCGCTATATCAATACCACGCGCCAAGGCATCGGAACATATCAAGCTGCGATTATGTAGAACAAAAATTGCAGATTAATAAAGGCTCGTTATTGCTGTTGCCACTACAAACCCTTGAATTTTGCCACGTGCAAAACGACTCAGCACATCGGCGCGTTGCTGCGCACTAATGGAGGCCGACAACTCTGCCACCTGCAAATTGTCCGCAAATAATTTGCTCAAAACGAAGCACAATCTGCATAAAAAAAATAATCAAAACAATTAAATACGACTTATTAATTACATTGGAAATAAATAAAAAAAAAATATTAATAACACCAAATGTAATAATACCACAATGAAACAAAATAAACAAAAAAAATAAATATTCCCCAAAAATTAAATTCTAAAAAAAAAATTAAAAAAAATTTAAATAACACACGAACCAAAAATGAAAAAAAGCCATAATGAAACAACGCCCAAAAATGAAGAAATGCCCAAATGTATTACTCAAAACGTTCTACTTGAAAAAAAAAATCAAAAAAATAAATGAAAAAACCGTCAAAATAAATGAAATAACACCCGAAATAAAATTAAAATGAAATTGTTGGTGCTTTGTCATTATTAAATAACTACCAAAGGGAAAAAAATAAAACAGCACCCAAAAAATAAAACAATCCTCAACGATTTTGGGTGCTATTTCATGAGATAACACCCAAAATCCTACTAAAAATGTTGGGCGTTATTTAATTTTATTTTTGGGTGTTATTTCATTTGGTAGCTATTTCATATTGCTTTAAATACTGTTGAAATTAAAAAAAAATGTGCTTTACTAACCTGCCGGACGACTCGGCGCTGTTGGTGAACACAAGGAACTTGTTCCATTTGTGCTCACTGATCAAGGAGTACAGCGTCAGCGGCTTCAGACGGCTCTCAGTGATGCAATACTTCTCGCTGAGCTCAGCAGGCGTCGTATACTTGCCAATGAATTCGCCGCGTGCTGCGTCCGTTGCACCATCTGCCGCAAAGTTCTCCTGCAATTGCCGCAAATCTGTCAGCACCGAGGTAAACAATTTCGGCTGAAAGAGCCGCAAGTTTTGCAGCTTTTCGGGATCCTGCGACAGCGTTGCCGAGAACAGCAACTTATGCGGTTGCGTTGCGGCAGACTGTAGCAACTCGTTGAGGCACAGCGGCGCCGCACGCCCGGACAGCAACATGTCGGATGTGGTCTTGACATGTGCGTCCAAATGGTAGAGCCAATTCTGAAAGACAGCGTCCATGATGCGATCTGCTTCGTCAATCACCAGAAATTGCAGCGATTGCAGGCTGAAACCTTTCGTTGCGTGTAGATGATCGACGAGACGACCAGGCGTCGTCACAACAATGTCCACCTTGGAGTAGTAGTCGCCTTTGTAGCACTCGACCAGTTTCTGCTGCTCCAACCCGAATGCGAGCTGCTTCGAGAGCAGACACACCGTCAGATCGGTGCGTTCGCAGAGTTTTTTGAAAACTTTGTACACTTGCAGCGCCAGTTCGGCGACAGGTAACACCACCAGCGCACGCACTTTGCGTTCGACACGCGTTGACAGCAGCTGCACGACAGGTATGGCAAAGGCCAACGTTTTGCCGCTGCCCGTGGGCGCTGAGACGCAAATATCACGTGGACGAAATGGTGGCGGCTTTGTGTGTGCTGTCAGTATCCATGGAATAACTGCGTTTTGTACGGGGAACAGACGCGTCACCTGCAGCTCCTTCAACGAGTGGCGTATGTGCGGCGCCAGATAATCGGGCAATTCAGCGCACTCAGCCGTCGAAGCAGCGTCAGTTTCAACTGCTTCAGCGATGCTGCTTGAAATGACCGTCGGATGCGCCAACCAGGGTGGCAGCACCATGTGTACTATCGGTTTCTTGGCGAAGCCTACATCCTCGCCCAGTACCTCGTAGTCACCAGCTGTTGTGGTGGTGGCAGCCGCAACAGGCGCTGCTTTAGTGTCAGCGGCGGTGATCAGATCAATGTCATCTTCAACTACTGATTTCTCCTCCTTCTGCTTCTTGGACTGCTTGGACTTTTTGGCCTGTTCAACCACCAATTCTGCTTCAAGCTCGTCTGGTTTGTTCACATTTTCCACTTTTTCATGTTTTTGTTTTCTTTTGCGTTTCTCGACTTTCTTCAGCAGTTTTTGCAGAATATCATCCTCATTTTCCTTAGGTTTCTCGGATTTTGCAGTATCTTTGTATCTGTCGACAAAATAAGCGTTGTTTTTAGTTATTTATGTTATTAACTATACGAATTCTCACCTATTAACTGTAAATAATTCCATTTTAAAAAGTTACAAATTCAAAATGATATTTTTACGTCAAATTTCACGTGGATTGAAGCGGAATCAGTGTTCTCATTCGACTCCGATCGGAGTAGATCTACTCCATTTCATCTACTCCTTTCTCATAATTTTCTACTCCCTTTTACTGAAATCTTATACACAGAAAAAATATTGTACGTGTATATAAAAATTGTTATTAATAGAAAACAAAAACGTATTCCAATTAAAAATATGAATGTATTAACTAATTATTTAATTGTATTTACACATATTTTTATTAAAAATATTAATAGGAATAAATTTAATATCACGTGAATACAATTAAATAATTATTTGTATTTACAACTATTGTTTGCTGCTTTTGATTTTTTTAAATGCAACTCTGGAATGTGTGCTATTTTCTTGTTTTTATTTTTATTTTGCTTTGTGTTTATATTTTCGCGACGCGTATTTTTTGGCCGTATCAATAGACGCGTAAATATAGCCGCTGATGAATTCGCACAATATTGGAAGCGATGTAGCCATTATCGGATTCTGCATATTCGTGAACCGATATCGATGGCCTGAATATAAAAAAGCATGAATATAAAAATAGCCTGAATATAATTAATCCAATTAAAAATGATTTCAATGTAAAACACTTTTTAATTTGTTTTACTAAATATTTAATAAATTTCTATTTCGTTGAACGAACACTGAATTCAATACACTTAAAAGTTGCATCGGCTGAGTTTCAGTTAAAAATTATTTGGATTGATTAACATTTTTTTTATATGTACACAATTTTTTATTACTGTGTAACTTATAATTAGCTGTCCAATTATAATTTTCCTAATAACTATGATCAATTACACTGTGCGTAAAACTACGACACTTGCGAATGCTTTGAAATCAATCACTACTTTCAAATCGTAGAGTTGAAGTTATGGGGCTGGACTTAATCTAAATACAAAGCGTTTAAAGCTTTTGAAGTTGAAAAATAAAAAAAAATTCTATTTGAAAAGCATTGTAGCCCAATAAACCAAAAACCTGGATATTAAGTGATTTTCGAATGTATATTGAAGTATATTATCGAAGTCGGTTGTTTAGAGCACACTCGACGTGCGCGATTTCAATGTTTTAGTGGTTCAAGCCACTTCGCTTTGTTTCACGCCAGTGTTTCTACTCCATTTTACTGAAATCTATCCCCTTTCGCAAAAATTGCTTACATTTTTATATACTACACTAAGGGTGAAAGGGTATATTCAGTACGACCTTTGTAACACCCAGAAGAAAGCATATCCGGTATAGAAAAGTATATATATTCTTGATAAACATGACGCCCTGAGGCGATGTCCGTTTTTCCGTCTGTGTGTAGAAATACCTACTACTCAACAAATTGAAAAGTTAGATCAATGAAATCAATGAAATCAATGAATTTATATTACTTATATATCTACGCAGACTCAACCAGATAATTGGCATGATCGGTCAATTGTGAACTGTGGACCGACCAGTTATGTTCAAATACCTCAAATAAAATTTAGATTTACAAATGAATTATATTGAATTTGTGCTGAAATATAGGGAGCACCACGTGACGTTGAGGTCGCTTTGTTCTTTTTGTAATTCTATTTTGCAATTCTCTAGGTATATTTTTCTACTTCTATATCCACATTTTATTGACCTTATAAAAATAATATTTTTTCAAAACACTCAGAAGAAAATGTCCTACTTAAATGTACGACCATTGATTTTATGGTTCATGTATAAATCATTCTTTTCGTATTAATTTAAAATTTTTCTAATGAATTTGATAGTTTTTAAAAAATTCAGTACCTTTAACATAATAATTTCAATATTATTATATAAAGGTTTATATATATAGGTTTATATTATTGAATATAAAGGTATAAATACTATTGTTTTAATATTATTTGTAATATAATAATAAACATCTCACTATGTGTCATATAAAAACTTAAACTCGAATAGAAACATATTCGTTTTGTGCGTCATTGTATGAGTTTTCACAAAATGGTACCATGCATTTTTTTTGGTAAGGACGTCATTTGTAATGACTCTATTTATTTAATGTAAAAATAATTGGCCCGTAACTATAGTCAAAATTATCTTGGAGCTTAAATTTAAGTACTGGTTTTTTGACGGTTTTCCTATGAAAATAAATGTCAAAAAGCTATAAATTAAAAAAAAACTCCAGTTTTAAAATGATTATAGTTAAATGATTATAGTTACGTGCCACTGTATTTATGGGAAACTTAAGCAAATTTGAAAGTGGTTTAATCATCTGTAACGAGTTGTGCAAAATGTGTGATTTTCTAAATGTGGATTTCAATTTTGATAATTAAAATTAATTAATAAAAAATTAATATACATATTATAAACAACTAATATTCTATTCGTTTGAATTTACAATCAGGAAAATATTGAAAAATAAAATTTAATTCGATTATACCATAAAATTCTCAGATATACTCATTAAATAATAATTATAAGGTTTTTAATATTTTATATTATATTTAACAAGGCGCATTACAAAATTAATGGTAAAAACAAACTATTTCATTAATTGTTGGTATAATATTGTACTAATGGTATGCATACTATTGACCAATTAAAAATGTAAAAAATATATTAACAATATACGATATTTTATAAACAAGTTGTAAATGTTTTGTGATATCCGAACCATAGTATGTCAATGCATTTCAAATTAACACACCAGGCCAACAACGTGCTGTTGGCTGGGCTCTTAATTGCAAAATGAACCAGTTAAGAATATCCGTTTGTACGACAGATATGCAAATGAATTGACTTAAGTGACGTCGTATTAGCTGGCTGTAGGTATTTTTGGAATTTTTTCTTTAAGAAATGTTCTGTGGTTTACTTTTGTGGTATTTGGATCTGATTGTTAATTATTTATTTGTGACTAATTTAAAGGAGGTGCTTTTTCTGTAATATGTATGATGTAAAAACAAAAACTACGCGTAACTGGTTTTGTGTTAAAATTTTTTTTTTTGTATTTATTAAATCTATTGTGACAAGAACACGTTCTGAATTGACTTTGTTTCGTTTTAAAGTGTGAAGAAAGAACGATTATGCAATAATGACAAATCTTAATGTCATTAATTTGACGCTGAATACTACTTTTTATTATTTCATTATTAGTTTTTATAAATTTAACATCTAAAATATATTTTTTTAGTAACTTGTGATACTAATACGACAAATAAAATACTTAAAGAATTAGCATAAATAAAAATCATAGTCATCGGTAGGAAATAATATAATTATTTTGTGTTTTGAAATTTTGCATTTACTATCTTTTGAAATTAAGTGACATTTACTAATAACAAAAGCTTGTTCAAGTTCTTGAATATTTTGTACTATTTACTGTACAAGTATTATAGCCAGAGTTGCCATATATTATTACATTGGATTTTTTGCATTGCCGATAAGCAAATTTTATTTCAAATAACTAACGACTAACTTATTTTTATTATTCTTGCAAAATAATGAATGGCATGTTTTATTTGTTTATTCAGAATAAACAGATCAATTTGTTTATTCGTTATTTTTTAGTTTTTTTATTCAAAAATTTTGAATAACGAACTAATTTGGTTTGTATGGAAAGCATTTCAAATGTATTTGAAATTATAATTTAGAATACATTTTTATTCACAAATAATTTCTTTTGAATAAAAAAATATGAAATAAAATTTTGAATAATGAAATTGTTGAAAATTGTTTTCTTGTGAATAATTTGTTTGAATTTTTATTTGAATAACAATTTATTTCATGTACAACTATCGATTTTTAAATAAAATAGTTATTCCGATTTTAATTTGATGTCAGTTGTTAAATATTTTAATTTCAGTCTAAACTGAATTTCAGAATATGACCAATTATTAAAACAGTTATGAAATTTTATAATCTTTTGTAATTATTATTATTTTTTTTATAAACTTTATAAACATTCCTGTGGGAAGAATTATTAAGTCTGGCTTAACCATTCTTTGGCTTAGATTCGGTCAAGTCTGGACGGCCATGTTTTGGTTCAGTGATATTTTTTTGCAAAAGCTACACAGAACCAAAAAGTGACGTAAATACAACGAACTTGTACATCAATACGACAAATAAGTTAATCAAATAATCGGTTGACATTTGATTAACTTGTTTGTCGTATTGATGTCCAAGTTCGTTGCATTTATGCCACTTTTTGGTTCTGTGTATCGCGTTCGTCAATATAAGGTATTGTGTTAATCAATCGAGATTTACTAACACAATGTAAGATTTTGAAGTACGGTGTACGTTAATATTACGAATGCTATTTATTAAACTCGTTCATAATACTTATAATGATTTTCTGTGTAGCCAATTCTAAATGTTGTATGACATACATCAATCAAATTAAAATAAAATAAAATGCTTTAAATATGAAAAAAAACAAATCTATAAAAATGCTAATTTGAAGGGTCTTCCCCATAGCTGGAGCGTAGTGTGCTCCAAGCTTACGTGCTCTATTTACAGATTCTACAGAGTATCTTACCAGAATTTACCAAGAAAGGGTTTCACCCCTCTCCACACATTTTATGGAGGCAGCAGTCGGTACAAACAAAATTAAAAACGAAGAGTAATCATTAAAAAAGATAACTCAGAAAGGCGTATAATTGATTGCGAACCGACTGTAAGGCGGCCACCGACTCTTAGATCTCAGAAGATGTTGCAAGATGCCGCCCACAATTGAATTCACCCCTGCATACCACCTGTAGCCACCACAAGGACGGTATTCTGTCCTTCTTTTGAAAATATATTTCTGAGAACAACGAGTCTAAAAGTAGGACTGTCCTTCCAAAAGAACAAAGATTGGTCACCGTATGTACTATAATACAAATTTTCAAAAGTCGGTCGTTTTATTATTAATTCAAAATGCTGGCAACCCTGTTTATAGTGCAGACCACTGCTAAGAGAGCGACTAAACACCTGTTTTCTTGTTGTTGTATTGCAATCATCGGCAACAGAGTTCGGGATTTTTGTTGATGTTGTTTATTATTGGAAACCTTCATCATTACCAAGAACAACTACAATAACCAAGTTCGGGAATATAACGATCGTTAATGCTCGTTACTTTCGAGTGATCGCGAACGAAAGTCGAGGATATAAAAGCGCTTGCAAGCTTTTCGAAATGTTCTGTCTGTGTAACGTGTCAAACCGAGAAAATAATAACTAAATAATAAAATAAGTTAGTTACGCGCAGAACGGTTAACAAGTCGTTGGCGCATAGAATTTATTTTAATTTCGTCAAATTTGCGCCATTTTTGTGAGAGTTTTTTAAACGTCGTGCATTAGTGAAAATGTTTATAAATAATTCGTGTCTAGTTTTAAGTACGCTTTTTGTTATATTGTGTCTGAAATGCTGCAGTTCAGCGTAAGTTAGCAGACAAAAGAAAAAAATAATAAAATTAACGTGCTCGAAATTAAAATAACAAATGCATATTTTCTAAATATAAAATAGCTTAAATTATTGTTTAATAAATTCACGATATGCGAAAATTATACCACTTTTTAAAATGTATAATCCAAATTGTAAATAAAAATCGCATTTTTAAACACTTACGTGTTAGGAATAAAAATATGAAATGAATTTTAAATAGTTTGATGCAGAGGATCTAAGCAAAATAATTAATTTTATTAAAAAAAAAAAAAATAATAAATCTAAAATACAGAAAATTTGAATTTAATAGAAATTGAAAATAATACGTAATAGTGGATTTGACTCGTCCAAAATGGATACAACTTTAATACTCATGATGTGACTTTAAATCCTTGTAATATATTTTGATTTACTTCGGGATTATATTAAAAATAAATCAAGTCTAAATAGTATTTAAAAAAAAAATCACAGAAATTAAAATGAAGATCTTTAAATGCAGTCCAATCATAGTATTTGATATGAATCATTTTTTTTTATGAACCATAATTAAAAATTAAAAGAAAAAAAAGTACTCGAGTGGAAATTTAGTTAAGGACGATATCATTGGTAGGGTTTGACTGACTTGATTAATGCAATGTCTAACTGTCTAATTCAAAACGTGACGTTATATGAATTTGCAATTCTAATCTTATTTCAATTCAATGCATATTATACACCCAGAAAAAAATTCACTCAAATCCCATTAAAATTTGTCAATAGGACAATTATTGATTTAATAGTATACAAAAAAAATCTTTTCATGTAAACTCAATGACAATGTAATGGTATTTTCTAGTATTTAATGGTATTTTCCGATTAAAATAATAATTTATCCTATTGACTATTTTTTAATAGTAAAAAACGATTCCATATATAGTATTTTTTTCTGGGTGTAGAACTCTTTATATACATTTTTCGAGCCTTTTAAAAAAAAAGTTTTCATTTGAAATGTAAAAAAGTTAACGTTTTGTGTCTTAAAGGCATATGTCAAATTTTTAAAAATGTACTTTAATTTTCATTTATGTTCAACACTCATTTATTAGAAATTTCATCTTATATCATCTTATATTACCAGTGTTTGGTTAAATTAAGTAGGCTTATAGTCTTAGAAAAAAGTGGATAAAGTTGCCTTACGTGAATTTTAAAGTACGCTTAAGCTAGTATTTATACCTTGATCAGTATTAATTTAGATGACATTTAATAAGGGACTTATCGTATTATAAAATAATAGAATAGTCACAGAAATGAGTGCAGCGTATGTTAGCAAAATAGAAAATTAAAAAATTTAAAAAAGTAAATAAAGAATTTAGTAGGTACTAGTTAAATAAACAAATAACATTCACATGAACGAAATTAAATAACATTTATAAATTTCAAAATATAATAATAAAAATAAATTTACGATATCCGAAAATTATAGAACATTTTAAAAATACGTAATCAATATGGTAAACAATTCTTACGTGCTTGGAATAAAAATCTGCAAAGAATTTCATATAGTTTGCCGTACAGAATATAAGCAATTTAAATACTGAATTATGTGTATTTTTGTAAATTATATAAAAATAACCAAAAAGTCTATAAAGATTTAAGAAGTATTAGTTTAAAACATTCTTCATATAAAACCAGTAAGGAGGGACATTTTTAAAGCTGTGGGATAAGGAAGTTAGTAAGAATTATTACAGTCATAACCAATCTATAAAAACTCAAGTACTACACGCTGCAAAAAAAGGGCTCTCCCATATTGAGGCTTGAACAGTGTTGTAATGAGCTCTGACTTACATTATAATATCCCGGAAACATTTTAATGTTGCCCCTTAAAATGGAGTATGTTCTAATGGAAACATAATAATTACTACATCCAAATAAAATAAATATTTGAACCGAAACATAAATATGTTCAAATTAAAACATGATTTTGAAAGACCTGAATATAAATATGTTTACTGTGAAGCATATCAGTTGTTTCAGTTCAAAAAGTAGTATGTTTGAATAGAAACATATTTAAATATTTTTGGAAAAAAAACCTGAAAATAAAATGTTGTTTTTTTTTTTGTTTTTTATTAAAAATCATTAAACATGCACAGTAGGAATTTATAATAATTGAATTCATATACAAACTTTTAAATGCATAAATAAATAATTCGTTTAAAATTTCAAGTACAAGTGACAGCATCAATAAATGCACAATTGCACCAGCAGACGCTAAACCAGACGATCCAGGTTTTTTCACATTAGTTTCAGAAATTATATACTGCACTATATTATACTCTGTTACTATTTGTACTTTTTGTAACACAATTTATATATTTATTTAATTTACAAATAACAAAATTATTACCGACGCGAATACGTTTTCTCAACGAACAACAAAAGGCACGTACGCAGAAAATACCGATCACCGAGTGTCAACTTTGTATACAAGAAGAGAGCTGCAAGAATACCTTTATTTACATTTGAATACATATTTGTTTGTTTCAAACATCAGTATGTTTAAAATGACCATTTACATACTTCAAACGACGACAAAAGAGACGTAGGTAGAAAATTCTGCTCAACGAGTGCCAACTTCGCATACAAGAATAATGTTGCAAGAATACACTTATTTAAATCCTATTTATTTTTTGTTTGTTTTTAAACATCAATATGTTCAAACGATGGCAAAAGATGGCATAGGTAGAAAATGCTGCGCAACGTTGCCAACTTCGTCTGTCGATAACTAATCGAATGAAGACGAGCGTTGCGAACATACGTTATAATTAGATTTGAATAGCTTTTTCTGTTTGTTTTGAAACATAGTTATAATCAAGTAAACTACCAAGAAATAGTATATTGAAATGCAATTAAAATTTTTGCTTGGTATTTTAACATATTTACGGTAAATTTGACAGATTCTGCTGGACAATATAATAATGTTTACATGTGAACAAAAATTTAATATAATAATTCAATTACAATTCATTCGTAATACATGTATGGTAATTTCGTATTACTTTTTAATTACATTCAAACATATTCAAACAAATTTTTTCTATCCGTGTATAAATAACCACGTTTTACAAATCTTGAAATCAATGTGCAATTTTGGCATCATGAGAATGTGTCATTTAACTTGAGACCATGTTATTAATATGCGTTTTTTTTAGGGAAATAAGAAGGAAGGTTTAAGGAAAATTTCCTTAATATATACAAACTTATTCCTTAACGATATTTCGAGTTAAATTACCGTATTATAAGAAAACTGTTTTCTGAGTATAACAATTTAATCACAGTATGTGACATATATTTTAATTAATCGATATATAATTGTGTTATGGAAGGGGAATTTAAATTTTATAGATGTAATAAATATTTTCTGTAAATATTTCTATATAGTTTATTAGTTACAATACAAATTATTTAATATTGTTTATTCAACACCAAGTACGCAGTAAATAAATAAAACAACTTACTTTATAAACCACAAAATGTTTACTATTTGCTTGAATCAATTTGGTCATAAAACACATCATTAATTATTCAAATTAGAAATCGAAATTGTAAATCTGGTCATACAAATTTGTATAGTAAATAATAGCAAGCAAATCCATAAAGTGCAATAAATGTTGTAATTTTAATGCCAAGGGCAAGATCAAAATTACTTGGCATATAAATCTTGCAATTATTTTAACACGCACAATGCGTATAAAATTTACAAACTGCACAGATTTGTACACTATCTTTGATTATCATTAAGATGCTTCTGATAAATATATATGTTTTAATTATATAATTGCTTTCATTAAATATATTTTTCAAAAATAAATTATTATTTGTTTGATTTAAATTGTTTATTATGCTATAAATATTATTAGGTTAAACAAATATCATAAATAAAATCTTTTTAAACATCTCTAATTCAAGCCTATCATTAAGATAATTGTTGCGATAATATTTCGTGTGATGGTTGCAATAAATGTTTTGCATGTTTTTAAAATTTCTAATTTATTATTTGTTTTAAAAATTTTTATAGCATCACAGAGCAGGGATATCAGCGTCGTTTTCCCAGCGACTTCATGTGGGGTATCGGCACATCCGCCTACCAGGTTGAAGGGGGCTGGGATGCCGATGACAAGAGCGAGTCTATATGGGATTATCTGACGCACAATCAGCCGCAGAAGATAGAGGACAAGTCGAATGGCGATGTGACAAGCGACAGTTATCATCAGGTTAGTCGTGATTAAATTTTTTTGCCAAAATAATATAATTGCACCCATAAAACACTATAATTATATAGTATCTGTAATTATATTAATTTTTATAACATATCTTTTCTTATTAATATAATTTAACTACATAATTAAAAAAATGCAAACATTTAAATCATATTATATTCGCTGTTAAACTTATTCGCCAAATATGTACATCTTATTTATTGAGACATTTGCATCAAATATATTGTAATTGCTATCAGATGTTGACACAAAATTAATATTTACACGCCTCCAACTAAAAACACATAAAACGTTTATCAACTAAGTGGCACTTAAGTGTCTGCATAAGACTTATACAGGAGCGGACTGACCAAACGAATCAATTGAACTTTCCTGGGAGGGTCACTAAATAAATAATTTATCAAAGAAAAATGTGCAAACAAATAAATGTACCAGAATCCGTGAAACCGCCTATTCATATACTTATCTAAAATGTTCATGTAATACACGGATAGAAAAGATTTGTTTGAATATGCTCGAATGTAATTATAACGTAATTCGAAAACACCATATAAATATTGGGAGTAATATCTAATTACATTATAATTGAATTGTATTATTATTTTGTTCAGATTGAAATATTATTATACGATATTTAAACATAAATTGCTTAATCGCGGATTTACATGAATTTACTATATAAATGTTTCTGTAGAAATATATATTTTTCATCAGATATTAATATATGTATGTTTGATATTTGTGCTATTTAACACACCCAACGTCAATAATAGGTTCTTTGAATTATATGTATTTGGTTATTCGTGATTGTTACTGGGTGACAACGAATTTAAAAATAATAGCATCATTTTGATTATATGTATGTTTGGCATTACGAAGTCACAATTAAATACCAACGCTGCATACTTTTAACACTCAGTAACACTCACATTAATACTTTTCATATAGTTCAAAAATTCTTTTTGGTGGAAGAATTTGTTTAAATAAATAAGTGTAATAAAAAAAAAATAAAAGTTTAAGTTTATAAATAAAGAATATATAATTAAAAAAAATTTAATTTAAAAAAAGGGAAAAAAAGAATATTGTGTAAAGAAGACATTAGCACTAAATTTACTATTTTTACATTAAAATTAAATGTAAACATAAATATGTTTACATGTAAATAAAATGTTTATCACATTCAAACATATATATGTTTGCAATAAAGTCGAAAATTATTCATTCTGAACATATATATGTTTGAACGAAAACAAAAATATGTTTGGCTGTTATTATAGTAATGTTTTAAAATGAAATAATACTTTTGTTTGCATAAAGCTCCAAAGATATATGTAATGCCTGCAAAATTATATATGGGAGAGCCCTTTTTTTTTGTAGCGTGTAATAATAATAGTTTGACGCTACAGTCCTTTATAGAACTTCGGCCGAGCTCTCTCACCATGTGAGCTGTGCGTGTTATATTTGTACTCAAATTGGTGAGACGTATCCGAACGGCGGGTGAGAGCTTTTCATAGGCAATGTTTTTACTCTCGTAGGTTTGCAATTTACTGCCGAGAGGTAGAGTCGCATAGAAAAATGTTTTATATGAAAAAGATGTTGGCAGTCGCTGGGGATCGAACCGCGGATCATTTGGCTCGTAGTCGAACGCACCAGCGACTTTTCGCTCGTAGTCCAACGCACTAACCAGACGAGCTACCGACGAACGTTCAAGTAGTCGACCAAATAGTCCGATGTACCAGTTTCAATGGACTGTTCGTACTATGGAATTCTCATTTTATAAATCTAAAAGGTCGAAATACCAAAAATATAGGTCACAGGTTGTACTTTTGGGAAAATGCGATTTAGGTTAAGCATTTCCGAATAAAATGTGAATGTAATAAAAATTATTAAAAATGGCGCATAATCATACAGCCTATCCAATAAACGAAATAAAGTCGACTCTAAAGAAAGATTCAGCTTTTTCGACAATTATCGCATATATTTGTTTGTCAAAAAGCTGATACTTTCTTTAAAGTCGACTTTATTTCGTTTATTGGTTAGGCTGATAGACAATTTAAAGTCGACTTTAAAAATAAATTCGACTTTTTTGACAAATTTTGTATAGAATAAAATGTCTAAAAGCTGATTTTAAATTTAAAGTCGACTTTAAATTGTCTATGATTATGCGCCTATATCTTTAAAAAAATATAAATACAATTTTGTAGGCCGTTTCAATTTTTTGGGACCTATTGAAATCAAAAAGCATAGTATTGCATTCCAGTCCGCCACTGATGTCATAATCTGTTTAATTTTTTTCTTTCATATTTATTAAGTATGCAAATATTTGTTGCAGCTGTTTTCAAATAGGTACATTTAAATAATTTGTTTTTAACATTGTGCAGAGATTTTACTGAGGTCCGCTTTATTATTAAACATATGCAAATTTAGAGCTACCTCAGAGCCGTAAAGGGGCTGGCATGTCGGACGTCTGTCTGTCTAGCCAAGTCTACTAGAGTGCGATGTTCCAGTTTTATTGATAAATAATAAAAAACGAACACACGTACATTGTACATTAAATATTCGTGCCAGCTGGCAGAAGTAGGTGTTATTATTGAAAATACTCTTGGACATTCATTTTCTATAAAATAAATAATAAACACATAAACATTAATGTGAAACATTGAATTTAAAAAACAAAACCAAGGATTGAAATCCAATGGGAAAATCGCTTTTCTTTACGATTTCAATCAATGATATAAACGTTTCAAACAAAATCGTAGAAAGAAATCTGTATTAAAAATCTAAATTAATATTAAATTATTAAAAACTCCAAAAATTTGATTTTTTTTTACAAAAAAAAATCTTCTTTACTACAAAAGTTAATGCAAAAAATTTGGGGATGTGTTCAAAAAGAAAATGCTTACATTAAACAAATTACAAATTTGTAACAAACGTCAATTTATTTTAATTCACTTTAAACAATGGGTTCGTCATAGGAATGTCCATCAAAAAATAGATGTTTTTGCCGATATAATACATCAACACGTTACATCGATGTTTTCAGATGTATCGAACAAAACGTTTTCGATACATCGAATGAAAAATGATTTATTTAAATTTTAAGTTTCCATATGTCAAATAACCAAAATAAAATATATTAGGTTAACATAAAAAGGTGTTTGACTTGAAACATTTTCTTATTATACAAAATAATTAAGGCGTTACAAATCAAAAATGTCTAAGTCCATTTGCCATTTTGAGAAAAACACGAAAACCATGTATGAAGCTAATGGTAATGGTATTTAATTTCAAATAGAATTACATAGATAATCAAATTTAATTAAATTTAGCTAGTTTTGATTCGCAAATATGAATTAAACAGTGATTCGTTATATCGATGTATCGAATAGATTCTAAGGTTTATATTGCATCGGAAAACATCGATGTATCGAAGCAATATATCGAGTGTTATTAAAAAATCGATGTATTCTGGACATCACTAGTTTGTCAAATTATCTCATTAACATCTAAAAATAGTATATTTCATGGAGATAATTAATAAGTTTACTACAAATGAATGACTATTATTATTTATGGAGATTAGTTTAAAAATAGTAAAATATGTTTCTGAATAATTAAAAAAAATTTTGGTTTTTAAACAATAATTTCTTTTTATAGTTTATTTGATTAAAAAAAACTTGTGTCGTATACGATATAACTATATTTTCTATAGTTTCGTTTTTATCTTTATATATTTTTTATTACTTTGCAGTATTATGATTTATTTAAAGAATAATAATAGTTTGTCTCTAAACTACATAGGCCTAGCTCGCACACTTAATATAGATAAGTTATATTTTTTATATTGCGAAAACAATTTTTTTATATAAAAACAAATGTAATAAACACCAAAAAATTAGCATAATTCTATTATTATGTCTATAATGACAGATTTGTGAATGATGCGACAATGAGAGGGGATTTTATAAAATCCATCATATACAAAAGTTGTTATTTTCGATAAACAAAATTTATATGTTTAGGATTTTTTGTCAGAACAAAATCACGAACCAATTCACTACTCAAATACTATATATTTACTATGCGCATTCCATATTCAGATGCGGATTTTGACTGCATACTCCAATTTTTTCGAACTAAATAATGTTATTAAAAAATCTCTGACATCTTTGGTCCTTTTCAGTCACAGCTTAGAAAATAAAATACAACCTTTACATAACAAATTTTCGAAAAAACATTTAATTTCAATTTTTCTCTAAATTATGAAGACTAATTTAAATTAATTTAATTACGATTTATTATCCATTGAGTCTAGATACAAATATGTTAAAACCTATAGGAACATTAGCAGTTTTTTGGAATATTAAATTTAGTCTTTATTATTTGATAATTCGATAGAAAAAACTGAATATGCAGTTCATATTAACAGCTGCGAATCACATAGCAATAATGTATGAGTTGTCCACAGAAAAATTTGTTATATCGATCAGATTTCTAAAACGATCGATCGTTAAAGATGCATTCGGTGTTTTTCTATATTACTATGAGGTTATTTTTTGAGATTAAATCGTAAATAAATTGACATCTGTATAAATATTGCATTAAACAAGTTTTAAACATTTATAAAACAAATCGTTTATTCGATTAAGATATTTAATAGCTCGCAAAATACTTAGTTATTAATGACTTTTGAGTTATTGTTGACATATTGTAACTACAAAAATTACTTAATTAATAATAAATTGTGATGTCTTCTTGGCATACGCTATCTGCGTATGTCTACACCGTGATAATAACACTATAAAATCACGATAAGCAATACACTTTTATAATTAAAAGTATGAATAAATTAAAGTCAAACGTATTTATAAAATTTACAATTGTTTATTTAAATTTGCTAGGAATATAATAAATGTAATAAATTTGCAAAGTAGTTGAAGTAGAAATTAAAGTAATACATTTATGTGGATTTCCACACCTCCTGTTTCGAGGATATTCAACGAACACAAAAAAAGTATGCGTTAGATATAAAATAACACTTAAATTTTTAGATCTACACCCAGAAAAAAAAAACCCTCAAATCCTACACTCTCAGAAATATATTGTCATTTCCGACAATATTGTAGCAATCTTGATGTTCAAAATAGATCTCATGATCTGATTGTCATATTATTGTCGGCTTGACATTCTGATTGTTAATATTGAAAATGTCATGAGATTGTTGTTGATAACAATCGAGATTGTCAATGAATAAAAATGAAATGTCACTCAAATGTTTTTAAAATTTTTAATTGCAATATATTTAATATAATGTCACAAAAAAGGTCATGTTCTGCGAGCACATGTGTCGTCAAGATATTAACAACACTGGGACAGTTGCATGAAGGACTGCTTGCTGGCATACATCATCTATCTGCCCGTACACAGGCAGATAGATTTATTAATTTTGCATATAAATCGCCATCCAATTGGGTCCGAAGACATTGCCCTTGACGAGCATTGTAGTTTGTGGCTGCCGTATCTGAACAAAATTAATAAAGCTATAATAATTACTAAATTATAAAACTATTAAATATAACTTACAATTTGCTTGATTTTAAAAATAAATAACAAAAATAAACTGACATGTATCTCGCTGCCAGAAGATAGAGGTGCCACATAATTACTGTATAATGAAATGACAATATCATATTGTTAAAAAGCAACAATATATTTCTGAGAGTGTATTAAAATTGGTCAATAGGACAATTATTGATTTAATAGTATACAAAAAATAAATCTTTTCAAATAAACTCAATGACAATGTCATGGTATTTTCTTTTATTTAATGGCATTTTCCGATTAAAATAATAATTTATCCTATTGACAATTTTTAATAGTAAAATACTATTATTTATATAGTATTTTTTTCTGGGTGTAAAATATGTATAAAACACCACACATCAGGTATTCATTAATAATTTTCAATCATAATTTTAAAAATACCTATCATGGTTCCCGGGAAGTAAGTAAAAAAGATGGAGTGAAATATGGGCTTAAAAACTGCACTTTTTTGACTACTTATTTCTTGGTATCCAGGTGAGCACGGATTCATGTACTTTTATTTTTTAAATAGGAAATCTCATCAATTTTAAATCCGCCCTATTTAATTAATTCAATTACGTCCTGATTGAGTGTAACATAAATAAATGAGAAACATTTTAGTAAATTTTATTAATTTACAAATTCCTTGATATTAGTCGAATACAGAGTTTTTTTTTAATAAAAAGTGGCTCATTCTACTCCGGTCGTACACTGCTTCTCATATCCTTTATATGCGCGCCATAAAACAAATTCGTTACTGTGAACTATATTACAGAGGTATGAACAAAAACAATTTTAAATACAAAAAATATTTATTTATTTTCACTGTATATATACTGATTAATTAAATAATTGCAAAAAACACAGTCTGAACTTAGGTGATAACAGTGGCGACAACAATTTGTAACAACTACAGACTTGAACAAGACCGATTGATAACTTTAACCAGTTTTGCGGCTTGCAGCATTTAATGCATTAAAAGCGTCAGCTGTTGTCGGTCGGTGCATTAATGACTTTCTGTGTATCATTAAACTTGACTTAAGCTGCAACACTAGTGTCGACTTAAGCGAATTAACAAATTGTATGTTGAACAATTTTTAATTGTTTGTTTAACTATATTTAGCAGTAGCTGTCATGGTTGTTTGCTTAAGTGGCAGGTGTTGAAAAATGTTGTTTTGTGAATTAGTATAATCTAGTGGACATCTGGTAAGTGTTGAATATTGGAAGTGCGCTTTTTTTTCGTGCTGTACACTCAGATAACACATATGTTTGCTACAATTATTAAAATCAGAGTGTATGAGTGTATGAAAATGTTTGCCATAGAAAGACTGTACAAAACGAACATTAACTTGCATATTCATCAGACTATACTTCAGTAACCAACCTTTAACTAAGCGAAAAATATGATAAATATTTGTGATAAACATATTTTAAATATGTTAAACATACGAGTATTTGTGGCAAACATTAAGTAAATGTTTCACAAATAAAATATTGATACTGGGAAAGGGTACTCCAGAAGAATTCGGAGAATATCCATAATTTATAATTAAAATATAAAGAATCAAATCTTGTTTTTCATTTCCATACTTGCTGCAATTCACATCTTTTAAATGATGGTTGTTGCAAGTTAATCATAAAATTTATATTACCTGAGTGTATGTTTCAACGCATATTAGATAAGTTATAATGATTTTAATTAATATTAAGAAGTCAGTGGATTCAATGAGGTTCAGTCTATGACAACCTGATTTATAAGCTCTTGATTGATATGTTTATGTGATTTAATTATTTATAGCTATAGCTATACTATTTATAGCTTGAAGCCTCTAATTTTTGCATTATTAATACTTTGATAAACAAATAATTTTTGTTATGCAAATTTCAAGTTTCGCAAATTATAAAAGTCATCATTTATATAAATTTTATGTTGCGTAATTAAATGGTGAATTTGAATGAAACAATAAACGAAGATTTTTTCTTACCGCTGTCCGTCTGTATGTCTGTATTTCCATTCATCCGTCTTAAGTCTGTTGGATGAAATCAGAATAACAGCAAAAGAAGAAGAGCTAGATCAACGAAATTAAGAACTTAGATTATTGGTATACCTACACTGGCTGGTATTGAAAATGGGCTTTATTTGTAGGCTGTAACTTCTAATATGTGCTCTTCTGTACAAGTACTACATATAACACTAAAATATATGAAATACTTATATCGGACATAATTATTTTTTTAACTAAAAAGATATAAAAATGTTTTTCTCGCGTAGTAAAAGAAATTTGATACTCCTTATCTAGTAGAAATTTGCACTATTAGGGAAGACAAGATCATGTCATGTAATTGATCAGGTTAAAATACAAGTTAAAAATACAATAATCAGTTCCCGATCATGATTCTAGTCCAATTTCTATTAGGGTACCCATGGGTACTAAAATGAAAAGAAATTCTATCGCGATTACTACTTTACAGTTATTCGAAAATGTAGGTAAATTTTGGACGACTTTAAATTCGTTTAGTTTTCATTTCATCAAATATTATCATATGTCTGGGGTATGCATAGTTCGCTTAGACTTATTTTAACTTTGATAATACCTAATATACTTTAAAATTTCTCATGTGACCCATGATTCAGATTTACTTATACAAAGAAAATATATAAAGAACCTCATCTTCTTCTCTCCCCCAAGTGGCGTCAAGATGTCCAAATGCTGCGCGACCTTAATGTCGGCGTCTATCGTTTCTCCATCTCGTGGCCACGCGTCATGCCCGCCGGTTACATGAACCAAGTCAGCAATGCAGGCATCAATTACTACAGCAACCTCATCGATGAGTTGCTGCACTACAACATCACACCAATGGTAACCATCTATCATTGGGATCTGCCACAACGGTTGCAAGAGCTGGGCGGCTGGACCAACCCAGAGATAATACCGATCTTTACGGACTTTGCACGTCTGGTCATCGAAATGTTTGGCGATCGTGTCAAACTGTGGACCACCTTTAATGAGCCGTGGCATGTGTGCGAGCATGGTTATGGCGCCGACTATATGGCGCCCTCATATAATTATCCCGGCATTCCAGCATATCTATGTGGTCACAATCTGTTGAAGGCGCACGCCGAGGTGGTTCATATGTACCGCCAACATTATCAGAAGCAACAAAAGGGTAGAATTGGCATTACGCTGGATACGTCTTGGCCGGAGCCGCGTTCTAATTCAGACGAAGACAAGGCTGCCTCAGAGCAATTTTTGCAATTTTTCGTAAGTTATAAAACGAAGTTGTGTTCTTCGGCATTGTGTTAATATTTGATAACTTCAAGGTTGGCTGGTTTGGTCATCCGATTTTCAGCAGACACGGTAACTATCCACAAATTATGATTGATCGCGTACATAACCTGAGCAAGGAGCAGGGTTTTACGCGTTCGAGATTGCCAGAATTTACCAAAGCGGAGATAGCGCGCATACGGGGAACTTCGGACTTCTTTGGCATTAATTCGTATACCTCGAATATAGTGCACAAGAACGATCACAATAATACGGCAAAGTTTCCGGTGCCCTCATATTATCATGATATGGGAATTGTGGAGAAACAGGATCCGAGTTGGAAGGGTTCCGGTTCGGTGTGGTTGAAGGTAAGCAACGAATGAATGATATATTTATGGTAGTTTATTTTAATATTCTACTCGTTTGTCACGAGTTATATAAAATTTAAGAGTTAACAGACACTGCCGTGAGTTATTCTGAGTTATTCTGTCATGTTTTGTTAATAAATTAAAACAATTAACATGCAATAAATCTCAGATTTTATACTCCCCTTCCTATATTCCTCCTCCCTTTATTGTTGTACAACATTTTCTTTGGAAATTAACTCCAACCACAAACTGACAGGTTGAAAAACAATTATTAACGTATTATTAGCCGCTGTGGACCGACCACAAGATGCGTCCTTCTACTAGGACCATTCAAGTGTGTAAACATACAACCCCCATTACATGAGCAACACTCTTATGGGGTGACTGGCATATTGTTAAGTAAAACATAAAAACACGTGCATTCATCAAAAGTTAATGCAATTTAAGCCAAAAAAAATCCCGAGGGAAGAGGTAAAAATGTTGTGGGGATGCTACTGATAACTGGGGTTCAAGCAATAATAAAAAATATAATAGGTGAAAATAAATAGATTAAACCCAAGTAAATGGGGGAGAATATGTTTTCAGAATTACTGTAAGTTGAATTAATTTGAGAATAATGGGTTCAATGACTATGTGTTTACAGATTTTTCATGCAGAAAATAAATTCGTAACATTAAAGTACAAAACTTTAGTTATTAAGGTCTCACCTAATATCAAATAATTTGTCTTAATGCCACCTTTGAGATTGGATTAATTTATAGAAAAAGATTATGTTAAAAAGATTACAACGGTAGAGCCACCAAAAAGTTCAAATTTCCGATTGGAATCATTTTAAACTTTAATTCAATTGAGTTTTTTTATTTTAGAATTCGTTTTCCAATCATATTGAGCACGAGCCAGATTTCGATCTCGAAAATGATCGAAATCTAGAAACTCATATCGAATTTTAAATGTAATATAAGCTAATCTCGATCTTAATTTTGAATCTTCTTTCGAATATCAAGTTCCAGTTGATCAAGGTTCTATTTTTGTGTTCATCACTAATAGAATTCAAACCCTTCAAATTCTGTTACTTCTTAAAGTGGTGGACTAATTTTATTAAGAAATTTTAAATACAAGAGATTTGATAATTATTTTTGATACCTATTATTGTTTACGAAATACGCCTTACGAAATATGCTTTACAAAACACGTAATTATTCCAAAATGTATGAAAATATACAAAGGTAATTTGATAATTATATCTCGTATCAGCCTTTACAAAATACTTGATTATTCAAAATTAAATTAATAAAATACGCAGAACATTTTTAGGATTTTTCATACTTTACGAAAATACGCTTTACGATATAGGCTTTACGAAATAAGCAATAACACTACACAACAGCCATTCTGCGCAGCAGTCAAGGTTATGTAAAATGACGCCCTTATTCCGAAAATATGGTTTAATAATGCTTCTTTGGATAGGTTTACAAAAGTTGGGCCAATAACTTTTGGACCGAGCTTTCATAAAGATGGTCACATATATTTGCAAATATCTCGCGTTCTAAATAACACATATGATCAAATGTTATATCGAATGAAAGTTAATTGAATATTGAAAAAACATGTCTTAGAACATTTTTAAATTGGTTCATTAGTTTAAGAGAACTCGAAAGGAGAACTTAAAAAAACATTTTTATTCAACAAAAATTTAAGAAAAAATTCATTTAAAAAAAATGGAAAAAATCAAGAAAGTGATGATACACAAATTTTAATTTTTCAAAATTAGTTCAAAAATATATGGGTAACATTTGAGGATAAAAAAAGTTATGTGAAAGCAATATAATTGAGTGCTATACAAATAGGCATACAAATAAAAAATAAAAAATGTGAGCGGATCACGATTATTTTTTGAGCACCCATTGATAGATGATTGCTTGTAATTAGTTTTAAATTTTATAACTTTATCTTTAATACTTAACGAGATATGTGATCCTAAAAAGTAAACCCATATTTCGTAGTGGATGTAGTAGATTACGTTGACTAAATCGACTCATTTTCGAACTTTGAATTACTATTCTACTAAAATATATTGAAAATAAATTTCACATCATTCGGAATAGCAGTTTTTAAGTTATCGTGTATAGGCAGACAGACAGACGGTCATATCTAAATCGACTCGGAAAGTAATGTTGACCAAGAAAATATATACTTTTTCATACCAGTCACGCCTACTAAGAGGCAATAAAATATCTTCACATACATTTTAAAACTTGTTACCCATGGGTATTGGGTATAAACATATTATGTGATTTTTTTTAGTTAATACCCATGATTTTCACATGTTTTTTTCTGTTCTCAAAACGTATTCATAGATTTCTTTTATTTTTACATTATTTTCTTTAAAAATGTACAGGCTAATTTTGCAATATTACAAACTGTCAATTTTTCGCCATTTTTTAAATGCATTTTTTAATAAAATTTTGGTCGACAAAATTTACATTTTTCGAGTTCTTCTATAAAGTTTTCTTAAACCAGTAAACCAATTCCAAACTATTGTAAGAAATGTTTATTGAATATTTAATTATCTTTCATTCGATATAACAATTGCGTTTATGGGTTTTATTAAACGCGAGATATTTACAAATATATGTGACCACCCTTTTGAAAGCTCAGTACAAAAGTTATTGCCCGAAACCTCGTAAACCTATCCATAGAAATTTTTTTAATTCATATATTCAAATTCTGCGTGTTAAAATAATGGAATTTACTGCGCAAACTTTTTTTCTCATTTTGTTGTGTAGTGTAATTAAAGCTAAACTAAATAAATAAAACTCGCAGAAATTATGCAGAATTTGATGATTATTTCTTTTATCAGACTTTACGAATAAATATTACGAAAAAAATTTTACTAAATACGACATTATTCAAAATAAAAAAATTTAAATTAATCTACTATATAGGTTTTCCGATTACTTAAATTCTTTAAATCAATGCTTGATTTCAAAATCACCGTCAAATCTTTTTGCAGGTTGTTCCACAAGGCATGTATAGCCTGCTAATGTGGATTAAGAGGGAGTACAACAACCCACCCATACTTGTAACTGAGAACGGCGTCAGCGACCGCGGTGGCCTGGAGGACTACGACCGCATCGACTACTTCAACTCATATCTGACATCTGTGCTGGATGCCATCGATGATGGCGCCAATGTGCAGGGCTACATCGCATGGAGTCTCATGGACAGCTACGAGTGGAAAGCCGGCTTTACGTAAGTGATTATTGCTGACTTTATTTATGATCCTTCTCCCCCTCCCAAATTTTTGCTATAACGTGTTTTCCCCCTATGTGTTATAGTGAGAAATTCGGATTGTATCATGTTGATTTTGAGCATCCACAACGTACACGTACTCCAAAACTTTCCGCAAAGGTCTATGCGAACATTTGCAAAACAAATTCAATTGATTGGAGTTTTCGACCGACACTGGATGAGCATCAGATAATGGCTAGCGCACGTCGGGTGCCAGAAACGAATGGTTCGAGTGCTGGAATAAAGTTGGACGTGTCGTTCTCGGCTTCTGTGCTCCTGTTGATTTTTGCTTTTCTATGGGGTGCATTTGAGAGATGAGTTAAAATCGTTGGATGGCTCTAAGGGACGTCGACTTGCCATAAAGAGTTACTAATTTTAGTATATATAACATAAGTGTATTTTTCGAGCATTTTGTACTAAAAAAAATAATTTATTTGTTATATTTTTGTAAAATAAGAAAAAGAAAATAAATAATTGTTGATTATTTCTCAAAAATATCGGTCTATATAACAGAATTATTATGGGAATACTGTAAACTGAGCAAATAAATTATTGAGATAATGAACGAACGTTCATTGGTTGCAAAATTCATTATATTAATGAACAAATAATAATAAAATAATTCATATATTTGTCATTTATTTGAAATTATTAAATTCATCAAATGAACTATGCATCAAAATGATGAATTTCTTTATTAATGCAATGCATTTTTAATCATTGAACGGTATTTTACCACCTAGACGAAATTTGTTTATTATTAATATATATCTAATCTATTTTGCAGAAATCTATCCAATATTTCTCTTATAGAAAAGTTTAAATGAAATATTTTGTTTAATGTAATTTGGAGGCCAATTTTGTAATATTTTTTCCTTTCTTGAACCATAATTCAAGTTCATTGCAATTCCATAATTTGTTACCTTCATAATACTTTTCAATAAATGTTCAATAACAAAAATATAAAATGCTATTATTCTAATACAAAAGCATTCTATAAAATACTATAGTTTGAAACAATTTGAAAGTTCCGCCATAAATTATAGTCTTACACAAAAGTAACAGTTTCAACAAACTTTAAATGCTAATTTATATAAATAGTACTTTGGTCTATAATGAATGCCACTACTGACTGATTAAAATGTCTATAACGTGATTTTACTGAATTCATTAATAACAACAATTATGACGTCATAATTAATAGGTTGTATAATAAGTGTTATTTGTTTAACATAATTTTATTGGATCAAATTATGATTGATTTAACATAAACCTCTCACCTATGCGTATGCGTATGCGTATGCGGTAAACGTATTCATATTTTTTGATTATGTTGCTGATGGTGATCTTTTCGTTTATTGTTATTATTATTATTATTCTTGATTTATTTTGTAGGCCAAACTTGATCACTGAATGTACACCCAGAAAAATACTATAAAAATAATAGTTTTTTACTATTAAAAACAGTCAATAGGATAAATTATTTTATCAATCGGAAAATATCATTAAAAACTAGAAAATACCATGACATTGCCATTGAGTTTATATGAAAAGATTTATTTTTTGTATACTATTAAATCAACAATTGTCCTATTGACCAATTTTAATGGGATTTGAGGGAATTGTTTTCTGTGTGTAGTCAGGTATTTCATTATCGCCTATTATATAAAATCGCCTGTAATATTAAATACTACAGAATATTATTAAAAATACTAAAATCCATTTAGTTTTATTTTAAGTTTCATCTATAATAATTTCAATACTTCTACCATTGAATTAATAACTTTCCAAAATGAACAAATACGTTTTATCTATATTATTTATAGGCATCTATTTGTCATTATTATGTATAAGAAAATTCATTCCCAAATATTATTCAATTAACAATTCTTCCTCGGACAATTCTTCCTAAGATAATTCATTCTCAGACAATTTTTCCTCGGACAATCGTATTCGGACAATTCTATTTCCGAGACAGTGCATTCCCCATTTAAAACAATTCTTTCGGAAACAAATTGGGAATAGCAAACATTTTTATTAACATTTTATATGGGTCATTTTTTGTTAAATATAAAAATGCATGGGGATCTCGCCAATTGTTATGATATTTTGTTTACGGATACTACATATGTTAAGGAACAAAAATACAAAATTTGAGTACCTACGTTCAGTATTTTCGGATTTATATGACAAAGACTACTAAACAAACCCCAAATACGGATTCGAATAAGTCCGAATAACCGATCGATTTAAAAATTTAAATATTTTATAAAAGTCTTAATATATCTTTTTGATGACTTTACATTCCATAATAAACCTTGGTTCGCGTTGTGAAGTATTTTATTAAAATTAATGGGTCTATCCGAGACAATTCTGCCTCAAACAATTCTTGACTGGGATAATTTATTCCTAAGATCATATTCCCAAAATAATTCGGAATTGCAAACATTTTTATACAGATTTTATAATAAATCCTGGTTCGCGTTTTGAAGAATTTTATTAATTTTATTGGAACCATTTATGAGAGGTCTGGGGAAAAATTGTTTCGAGTAAGAATTGTTTTTGGAAAACAGGAAAAACTGTGTACACATAATTTGATAGTGTTTGAAGTAATTTAAATTAAACTCGATTGCTGTTTAAAGTGGTCCAGCGGACACCGGGGATATGACTGCAAAAACTTGAAAATAATTGCAAACATTTAAGCGTTATAAAAAAATTCATTTAGACCGGTCAAAAATATAAATCTGCCGTATTTTATATTTTAAAATATTTAAGTGTTTAGTATATAGGAAAATGGATGTATCAAGGTCAACTGATCAGTACCAGACATCGTTTTATTGATTTTATTTTCCATACTGGACACACCTTCTTTTTCTAAGTGTTACTAACCTATGACCAATGTGAATATATCATTTTAGTATTTGTGTAGGTTAGTAACGATAATGGACAAAACAATTTATAAATAATTTATATATAAATTATAAATATAGATCGATTGAGTACACGGAGGGAAAAAAATTTTAAAATCCAGTAGGAATCAAGACATATACGGAGTGATATACAGCTTAACTGAAAATTCTTAGTTTTAAGAAACAGATCTACTGAGTTGTCAAAAAGTAACTAAGTGAAATTATTCTTATTATTCAGAATTAATTTACTAGGTATCAAAATGGAACTAAGTAGCATTATTCTTGATAATGCAGAATTAATGTTTTAGGTATCAAAAATGTTGTTGCTGTTTTCTTCAAAAATTTAAAGAATACAACCATACTTATGTCGTTTTTTTATATCAAACAAAAAAACTTCTGCATGGCAAGACAAATTGTACTTAGTTACTTTTTTTGATACCTATGAACATAATGTCTTAATATCTAGAAACATTTGGCTTAGTTACTTTCAATAGACAGACAGGCACACTAACAAACAGACCTCACAAAAGAAAGCATAGGAGCGAATATTACAGACAAAGAAAGATGGATGAAAACAACATGAGATACATGAACACGTGTTTCTTTTTTTCTAAAAATACATCAACAATTTTGCGTGTTATATTTTTGTAATAATCAATAAATTATCTGCTAAAAATCCAGTAGAATAAGTTTGTTTACTTTTTTGATAACTAAGTAATTTGATGATGACCTCAATTCCACCGATAGAGAAGCAAACCCGGCAACCCCAGTACTTGATGACGACGTTGAGATTCCGCCACCCGACCATGACGAGGTCAGAACAGCCATTGCTCGGCTGAAAAACAACAAAGCCGCAGGTGCTGATGGCCTGCCTGCTGAATTGTTTAAGACCGGAGGCGAAGAGCTAATAGAGAGCATGCACGAGCTCGTAAGCAGAATATGGTCGGATGAAAGCATGCCAAGTGACTGGAACCTCAGTGTACTCTGCCCAATCCTTAAGAAAGGGGATCCCACTATCTGCGCCAACTACCGTGGGATCAGCCTACTAAATATCGCATACAAGGTTCTATCGAGCGTATTATGTGAAAGACTGAAGCCCATCGTCAACAGACTGATTGGACCTTATCAGTGCGGCTTCAGACCTGGAAAGTCCACCATAGACCAGATTTTCACATTGCGCCTAATCCAGGAAAAGACCCTAGAAAAACAGATCGACACCTACCACCTATTAGTCGACTATAAAGCCGCCTTCGACACTCCGATAAGGGAACGATTATACGCCGCAATGTCTGAGTTCGGTATACCTGCGAAACTTATAAGGCTTTGCAGGATGACCCTGAGCAACACACGTTGCTCAGTGAGAATAGGAAAAGACCTCTCCGAGCCATTTCATACCGAACGAGGTTTCAGACAGGGTGACTCCCTATCGTGCGACTTTTTTAACTTATTGATGGAGAAAATAGTTCGAGCTGCCGAACTCCGTCAAAGCGGCACTATCCTCAACAAAAGTGTCATGCTGCTCGCATATGCCGACGATATTGATATCATTGGCAGGAGCACACGAGCAGTCAGCGCAGCATTCTCCAGATTGGAGAAAGAGTCGCGTCGAATGGGTCTAGCGGTGAACGAGGACAAGACGAAGTTCCTTGTGTCAACAAGCAAAAAAGAGTCCATGCGTCTTGGACAAAAAGCTGATTTTGACACCCACAAGTTCGACATTGTGAAGGACTTCGTCTATCTGGGATCCAGCGTAAACAGCAACAACGACGTCAGCCTGGAGATCAAACGGAGAATAACTCTAGCCAACAGGTGCTACTTTGGGCTCAGTAGGCAATTGAGAAGCAGAGCCCTCTCTCGCCGGACAAAAATAACGCTCTACAAGTCACTCATCATGCCCGTCCTACTTTATGGTGCAGAAACATGGACGCTGGCCACCACCGATGAGAGAGTACTGGGAGCGTTCGAGAGAAAGATTCTCCGTAAAATCTTTGGCCCTATCTGCTTTGCTAACGAGTATCGAATCAGGATGAACCACGAGCTGTATGAGTTATTCGACGACATTGACATAGTCAAGCGCATCGAGATCCAGCGGCTTCGCTGGCTAAGTCATGTCGAACGAATGGATGAAAACACTCCAGCCAAGAAGGTGCTTGAATCGAAACTCGAAGGTGGACAGCGTAGAAGAGGGCGTCCAAATCTGAGTTGGAAAGACCAAGTTGAGGACAACCTGGCAACGCTTGGTATTTCTAACTGGCGTCAGCGCGCGCAAAGCAGATCCGACTGGCGCGGCTTCATCGCGGCCAAAACCGACCCACGGTTGTAAAGGCCATTTAAGTAAGTAAGTAAGTAAGTAAGTAAGTAAGTAAGTAAGTAATTTGATGCCTTAATATTCAGATAATAAATTCTAGAATTTTAGTAGTATTTTATTGATATTAGTCAAATTCTACTGTTTTTCATTCGATCCTAATTTGTCTCTAGTTTTAGAATTTTATTTCCCTGCGTGTAAATATTCAAAAATCTCTATTATGCAAAATAAATATGCACACGACACGGAATCGACTATTTATCGACTACTAATTGACTAGTTTATCTGTAGCTCGTAAATTATAAAATATATACATAAATTCAAATTAAATTTCTATCATTCTATTCATTCACGAAATATTTACATAACCTATTAATCGATTCACAGTTGCAACAGATGTACTTTAAAATTTACATAAAACCTTTTGCTACAATCGTAAAATGTACAAGTTAATGGTGGGAGGAAGGGGGAGGTTTAGAGATGGGGTTAATGTGTTGTTGCAACTTTACGAGGAGATCTGTATCATTTTGCTTTCGACTGCAACATATAGCTGAAGAACATGTCTCAAGTGAGTCGCAGTCTGAAAGCATTAATAAAACATTAGGACTAAGTTGTGGCCCTTTTATGAAGTGCCTCGAGGATGTCCGTCTAAATTACATCATTGTGACGAAAGTTTGTGCTGTTTGTTTTTTTAAAGCTAGTTTTGTGCTGTGTTTGATATTGTTTAGGTTTGATATCCAAAGGTTTTTTTTTTAATTTATTGCATCTATTGTCGTGCTTATTTATGGTGGCAGGCAGGCGCACAGCGGAGACGCGTGTAACATGTGCTGATGTAATTTTTTAGTAAATTTACGACATGCTGTGTCGTGGCTTATTTGACTTTTTCGTTGAACTTTTATTAAATTAAAATTTTAATTACAAATATTTTTAAATACATAACCTTAAAGGCTACTTTTTATCTAGTAGGGGAGATCGGGAGATTTGGATTTAAATGGGAATTGCATTTTGCAGATCAGTATAATTAGTATAATTAGGTGCCACTGTTACCTACGAAGCGAAATAAATTTGGATTGTTAATTATAATTTGTATATGAGATTTTTTCTCTCCCTTCTCTCTTTTTACTTTTAAAAATAGATAATGGGATAATAATTATTTTAATCGGAGTAGTGCGCTGGACTGCAAGCCGAAAGATACCGCAGCTGGCTGAATTTTAAGAGATTTCGCACTAAATTCTTCAGAGCTATAGCGCCATACTACTGTTATATTAAATTATTTTTGGATTTATATGAAGTTATTATTTTTATACTATTAAATCAATAATAGTTCTATTGACTAACTTTAATGTGATTTAATGGGATTTTGTTCTGTATACATAACGATTTAGAAAGTAATGAAGGTGACCAGAATAAATTTTTTACGAATGCTTGTTCTATAAGCTTTAATACGAGCCATCAACGGAGTTTCTAGCATTTCTACTTTAATAGATATTGAAATATGAACAACCATACAAAAGTGATTTTTGGCCCATTTTTTTTGTAATTTAGAAGCACTGTATCTCTGGAAGTAGTGATCGAAAAAAATAAACAAAATGGTCAATACATATCTCGATAGCTTTAATCAGTTGCCCAAATTTCTGTGAAATCGGTGGTGAGTTCCAACCGCTGGTTGATTTGGTTTGGAATGGCCCATATACATTATTAGTTTCGACCATAGTTACTAGCACCGGTTGTCTCCCTACATGGATAGAAAAGATTTGTTTGAATATTTTTTTTTTTTACCATTAATGTATTAGGAATGAAGTGTAATTAAATTATAATCGAAATTGAATTTATTTTTGTTCACGTGTAAACATTATTATATTGTCCAGCAGAATCTGTCAAATTTACCATAAATATGTTACAATACCAATATACAATTTTAATTGCATTTGATTAAACTATTTCTTGGCAATTTACTTGGTTAAAACTATGTTTCGAAACACAGAAAATGCTAATCAAATCTAAATACAACGTAGTTCGCAACGCTTGTCTTAATTCGATAATTTATCGACTGACGAAGTTGGTAACGTTGCGCAGCATTTTCTACCTATGCCATCTTTTGCCATCGTTTGAACATATTGATGTTTAAAAACAAACAAAAAAAAAAAATTGGATTTATTAAATGTATTCTTCCAACATTCTTCTTGTATACGAAGTTGGCACTTGTTGAGCAGAATTTTCTATATACGTCTCTTTTGTCGTCGTTTGAAGTATGTATAGGGTCATTTTAAACATACTGATGTTTGAAAACAAACAAAAAAATTAATTCAAATGTAAATAAGGTATTTTTGCAGCTCTCTTCTTGTATACAAAGTTGACACTCGGTGATCGGCATTTTCTGCGTACGTGTCTTTTGTTGTTCGTTGAGAAAACGCATTCGCGTCGGTAATAATTTTGTTATTTGTAAATTAAATAAATATGTAAATTGTCTTACAAAAAGTACAAATAGTAACAGAGTATAATATAGTGCAGTATATAACTTCTGAAACTAATGTGAAAAAACCTCAAATAAAAATCTGTGTTTTGATTTTCAAACAGAATTTGGCATGTTTTTTTACAAAAGCCTCCGTGAATTCCTGTCCTACGCTATGTGCTCTACTGAGGTCAACTGTAACTGTACCAAATACAAAGCGAGCCTGGATCGTCTGGTTTAGCGTCTGCTGGTGCAATTGTGCATTCATTGATGCTGTCACTTGTACTTGTAGTTTTAAACCAATTATTTATTTATGCATTTAAAAATTTGTATATGAATTCTATTATTATAAATTCCCACTGTGCATGTTTAATGATTTTTATAAAAAATAAATAAAAAAAACAACATTTTATTTTTATTTTATTTTCAGGATTTTTTTCCAAAAATATTTAAATATGTTTCTATGCAAACATACTACTTTTTGTACTGAAACAACGGATATGTTTCACTGGAAACATATTTATATTCTTGTCGTTCAAAATCATGTTTTAATTTGAACATATTTATGTTTCGGTTCAAATATTTATTTTGTTTGGATGTAGTAATTATTATGTTTCCATTAGAACATATACCATTTTAAGGGGCAACATTAAAATGTTTCCGGGATATTATAATGTAAGTCAGAGCTCATTACAACACTGTTCAAGTCTCAATACAACCCTGTTTACAAATGATTTATTAGTCAATTATATATTATGTTTACATAAAATTCCAAATATACATGTTAATGCCTGCAAAATTATGTTTGGGAGAGCCCTTTTTTTTTTGCAGCGTGTACTCAAAAAAAATATATTTTATGGACTACATTCAAAAATTGATTTTTGAAACCTTAAAACCAATTTCGATAAAATTTCGATTAAGTTGAATATTCGGTTTATTATTTTAAGTATACTCAAAAATATTTCAAAGAGATAAATTGAGTATTGCCAAAATCGTTTCATACAAATTAAAATTAACAAATTAAAATTTTTCAATAACTTAAAAATTTGACCAAACATAAAAAAAGGAATCGATTAAAAAATAAATCAGTATTATAATAAAAATGTTAATATTTTTTTTTAAGTAATTTTTTTAATCAACAAAATAAATTTACAAAATATTTTTAAATTGTATATTAAATTTTTCGAGATGGTGTATTGAGTAATGTTAGCAAACACACACACCCTAATGCAGCATATGCCTAAAAGTATGCATCAAATTTATGCGATATTCTGTTTTGAGTATTCTTATTGAAATTACGTTAAAACATTAAATTCCGTAAATTATTGTTTACGGAATCCAATTTGACATTTAACATTTTAAATTAAATAAAAGACGTTTTTCGTGTTTAATTTAATTTTTAATGAACTTAGCAATTTTTGATTCCCAACACCTCACTTATTTCAAATCTTTTTATAATGACTAAGAAGTTTTTTACGGACAAAATTTACTAAGATCGTGCCGTTTTTTTTTATTTTAATGAACGAATTTTACGAAGTAAATTAATTATTAAAATTGAAGCTCAAATGTGCTCTATAAATTCATCAAAAAAACATTTTTGAGATATACAAAACTTTAAATACAACATGCATCGGATCGAATGATACAGATCGTTTAATTTAAAAATCATGACATATTTTTCAGCGCCCCTCCGTTCTTTAAATAATAATTTCTATAACATATTTGCACGCATGCGGCAGCTGTCACCACAGACTTATGAAAAACGGATTAAATGACAAATGCAGTGATCGAAAACGAAATTTAAACGCATCGCAAATTTGCGCCAAAGATTTGTTTGTTTGTTTGTACAAATAAAACTGTCAATTGACGGCAATCGTTGAATTTTCGAGGATTTTATTTACGCAGAAGTTGTGGCTAAAGTCGGTCGTGCGTTATTCATGGATTAGTTTGCTCACGCTGAAAACTCAATCAGGGCTGTGCAGTATTTGTCGGTCATGATGATGTGGTAGTTAGTTTAGTATTGACACAAGAGTCTTTGATTACAAGGAATCTGATGTATTTCATATTTCATTTTTGTATTTTTGATTGAAATTGAAAAAATTTAATATTTTGCTGATACAGTTATAGAATTGCTTCAAACGTTATTTTTCACTGAATAAAAATTTTACTGAACACTGTTTTTTTCCTAGCCTTTTTGAGAAAAATGTATGTAAAATATTGAGCATTTTAATAGAGCAGTTTAAAGATGTGATGATAGTGCATAATTTAAAAATGGGAATCAATCATAATTTTGATCGTTAAATATTTTCTTTTTCATCCTTAGATCCGAAATATTTTAAAAAGTATCCAAATTAGCAAAAAAAAAATCTGCAATTTTCGAGTTTAGATTCAAATATCTTAAAAACTTATCATAACATTATCATTTATTAATATATTATAATTAGTATTGATAATTAAAAGAAAAAGTATTCTGTAACAGTACTATATTTTTATTATTCTAAAAATTGCCAGAGAAGGGCCTGAAATTTCGTGAGCAATTTTCTTAAAAACGATACGTAATAGGAGACAAACTTATTAAGCAGTCAAAATCAACACCCACGAATTATATAGAATTGATGTATAAGATGTCCATGGGAAAATGTTTTCTCTTTTTGTTGGGTAGTGCAAATTTCGTTTCCTTTGTCTACTATAAATGAGTATCGATTTAGGTATCGGTTTTAGGTTTTAAAATGAAACTTTTTTTATTAATTTAGCAATAGATAAATATGTTGGGCTCCGCAAAAATTTTATTCTCCAATAAATATATTTAAAATTTTATAATGTTCCATAAATCAAATTAAATCATGAAAAATAAATAAATATTTATTGTTCAGTTACGAATAATATTTGCAATTCCGGAATATTGTAATACATCGAGGTCATACTAAAAATTAAACTTTCAAAGAAATTGTGGGTTACTATCTTATTGTCCTGACACCTTTAGAATTACATTGACTAAAATTGATAATTTTAGTGATACACGCTGCAAAAAAAACTCTCCCAAACATAATTTTGCAGGCATTAACATGTATGTTTGGAATTTTATGTAAACATAATATATAATTGACTGATAAATTATTTGTAAACAGGGTTGTATTGAGACTTGAACAGTGTGGTAATGAGCTCTGACTTACATTATAATATCACGGAAACATTTTAATGTTGCCCCTTAAAATGGAGTATGTTCTAATGGAAACATAATAATTACTACATCCAAATAAAATAAATATTTGAACCGAAACATAAATATGTTCCAAATAAAACATGATTTTGAACGACCTGAATATAAATATGTTTCCAGTGAAACATATCAGTTGTTTCAGTACAAAAAGTAGTATGTTTGCATAGTAAGATATTTAAATATTTTTGGAAAGAAATCCTGAAAATAAAATAAAATGTTTTTTTTTATTTATTTTTATTAAAAATCTTTAAACATGCACGGGAATTTATAATAATTGAATTCATATACAAATTTTTAAATGCATAAATAAATAATTCGTTTAAAACTACAAGGGCAAGTGTAGCATCAATGAATGCACAATTGCACCAGCAGACGCTAAAACAGACGATCCAGGCTTGCTTTATATTTGGTACAGTTACAGTTGATCTCAGTACAGCACATAGCGTAGGCAAGGAATTCACGGAGGCTTTTGTAAAAAAACATGCCAAATTCTGTTTAAATATCGAAACAAAAATTTATATTTGTGGTTTTTTCACTTTAGTTTCTGAAATTATATACTGCACTATACTATACTCTGTTACTATTTGTAACACAATTTATATATTTATTTAATTTACAAATAACAAACTTATTACCGACGCGAACACGTTTTCTCAACGAACAACAAAAGACACGTACGCAGAAAATGCCGATCACCGAGTGTCAACTTTGAAGAGAGCTGCAAGAATGTCTTTATTTACATTTGAATTTATTTTTGTTTGTTTTCATACATCAGTATGTTTAAAATGACCCTATACATACTTCAAACGACAACAAAAGAGACGTAGATAGAAAATTCTGCTCAACGAGTGCCAACTTCGTATACAAGAAGAATGTTGGAAGAATACATTTATTTAAATCCAATTTCTTTTTTGTTTGTTTGTAAACATCAATATGTTCAAACGATGGCGTCGGTAGAAAATGCTGCACAACGTTGCCAACTTCGTCAGTCGATAAATAATCGAACGAGCGAGCGTTGCGAACACACGTTGTATTTAGATTTGATTAGCATTTTATGTGTTTCGAAACATAGTTTTAACCAAGTAAATTGCCAAGAAATAATTTATTCAAATGCAATTAAAATTTTATGTTGGTATTTCAACATATTTATGGTAAATTTGACAGATTCTGCTGGACAATATAATAATGTTTACATGTGAACAAATATAAATTCAATTTCGATTATAATTTAATTACACTTCATTCCTAATACATGTATGATAATTTCGTATTACTTTTTAATTACATTCAAACATATTCAAACAAATCTTTTCTATTCGTGTAGTTTATCTTACTTTTATCTCTAAATCCGTTATGATTTCTGTTTATTTCAGATTTCTTTAATAACAGTTTTAGTTTTGTGTACCATTAATCGCTGCTCAAACGTAATTTTAAATATTTAAAATTTATTATAAATCTAAAATTCTATACAGTTTCTAATTTGTAATAAAACCAGGTGCGCATATTCAAAATCACCCCGATATACGTCACTCGAATCTCTATACTTATTTTGAAATATTCCACCACGCATTTTCTCATTTCATTTTGAAACCAGTTTCCATTCTCAGCTCGTTAAAGAAATGTATTGCGCATCCTTAGGAAAATCCTCTTTAGCTTTATTGAAACCCATACAATACACATGGAACATCCAAAGAAAAGAAAGGGTCACAAGGACAGATCATCAATCATATGTGTCCTATGTATTACACAACACACATTATTGGCTTGTGCTGTTATAAAACGTAATTAAGGTAAGTCTGTTAAAGTAGGAATTATTTTAAAAGAAAAGAGAATAATAAAAAACAGCTGCACGATATTGCAAGACCCTACAAACGAAGAATCTCTTCAAAAGTAGGTCAAAATATGTCCATATTTGTAAATTTTATTATTTTTGTTCAATTCAAGTAACACATTGACCCCAAGATAACAAAATCTAGTGTATGCTGCTTATCAAAAACGAATTATATTTTAGTGCATCCGAAGCATTTCCTCTGGAGTTTGTCTACATTGGCGGAGACTGAGGCTTTTATTGATTAGTCTAAATGGTGTGGCTCAACTACAATACGTTGTAATGAATATATTAACGATGCTTAGAAATCTTTTCAAATGCAATACAATGTAGAGTGCTGCTATATAATAAAAGAAAAACATAAAAAAATTGAATAGTTTCTCACCATAAGCTATTTTGTGCTGTCTGCGTTATTTGCTCATTTCATTGAATTATAATGATTTTAATGCAGACACAAAAGAGCACAAAATCTGCCACTATACGACATTGTGTAGGGTACAGGGCGACATTCAAAACCGGTGGCAATCTAAGGCCAAAGTTGTACAAAATACGAACACCACGAGACGAAAAATGTCTAGGATTTTTCGGAAATATTTGGGGAATATTTTCATAAAACAAACAGATAAATGAAATTTTCTGGCAGTTTATCAAATATTTGGTATTTCTAAAGGCAGTTTACCGGTATATTTTGGACACGAATAGTTTGTTAAACTTCGTCTGCTTAAAACGTTTTAAAAATAGTTTTTAAATAGGCTTGCCATAATACATAGGTATTTTCGATGAATATAAAGATTGATGGAAGCGTATATCAGGTTATAAAATAATGGGAATTAAAGGGAGCTTTTTCGATTAAAATAGACGGATCAAAAAATAAGTGAATTGAACCCCCAGAACCTGATCTTTTTCCCGATAAATGGAAAGTTTATGGGAAGCGTATATCAGTATTAACCAAATTTAAAGGCAGCTGCCCGACTAAAAAGCTCAAATCAATAAAGTTCATTTTTGAAATAAAGAAGTAAATTAATTATTACAAACTGATTGAACTAATGACAAATAGATGACACGAATCAAATTTATGCCTCATAACTGAAAAGTTATGGAACGACATAAAAAAGGGTCACAGCAAGACTATGTTAGAGCTAAACAAGACTACTAGACTACTATTAGGAATCATTTCAGGACATAACCTTAAACCTTTTTATGTAGGTTAGACATTGAGACCGAGGAGAACACCTACCATTTTCTCTGTCAATGTGCCTCAGTATCGATCATACAAAATATAATTCTATGCTCTTTTTTCTTCCAGAAAATATAGGACTTTTATAGGAAATTAATCCTAGCATCTAGATGAAAGAAAATTGATATGCGGTCATAGGACACCATAATACAGGAAACATTATGGAACAACTCCGGTCCAAGTAGTCGACAATTTAACAATTTTTCCGAACTTATGCAGTCTCCCTATTTGTCCATAACATATGTTTGTCAATCGCCCTTTAATTTTTGAGTTATCTTTACAGGACATATGGACTATAAATACTATCGACAAAAAATGTATATACCATGTACCTCATTGATGTAGTGTATAAAAACTTATGCCTAAAATAAAATCCAACCGCCCCTGTAAATTCCACAATACTCTCAAAGCTCTTGAATGCTACTTAAAATAGTGTCAAAGCAGAGGAAGCATTAAACGACGTACTTTGACGCTATTTGAATCTGACGGCTCAAATCTCGAATTTAAGTGTCAATTTCGTTCGTTTGTCCCTTGTTGCAATGAATTCTCGACACTTTCAATTGTGTCATTACAATACTTGAATTGCTGATTAAGATCGTTGGAGCAAATGCAGATGAAATCGACTTCATTCATCGATTTTGTAATAATTCAATTAAGTCTATGTTAGCAACTTCTGTTTCATAAATGGTAAGTCTTATACTTGTAGTTTACAATAATTGTATAATTTAATATCGATACTTTTACGATGTATGTACAAGCGTTACATGCGACACAGAGCATAATGTCTACATATGTCACAAATGCAGCCTACACATGACCCGTCCGTCGTCATTTAGGGGGCAGTTAATGGTTCAAACCCGCAGCATTGATTTTTATTATTGAATTTAAACACTGATTTGTAATTCGATTTGTTACACCATCATTTTCTGATAATTTAATGATTAATGCATTTCTTTTATTTGTTTGTGATTATGTTACGTTGATAAGAATCGACATTTTTCTGTTTGAATTCGATAAATAGTTATTTTAAAACCGTCGAGTTATAATTTAAAATAAGAATTTGTTCGTGATTCATTTTCTCAATAATATTTAATAATTTTATTATAACTGAAATACAAATTATATAGTCCCTTTTATTGCGTAAATTAGATATTTATTTAGTTATTAAAATTTTACATAATAGGACCAGAATGGCCCGTCTGTCATTCTGTCAGTCTGTCTGTCTGTTTGTTCCAGCATCACGTCTAAACCGCTGAACTGATTTAACTGAAATTTTGCACCAGGATACTATGGAGTCCGGAGGGTGTCATAGGCTTTAGATATGGGCGGGATTGGACTACGACGTGTGGTACCTCTTATACAACCTAAACTTTCAACGCGTTATGACTTGGAACTTACACCAGCTAAAAAGATAAAACAAAAAAACTCAAATACAAAAAAAAAAAAAATAACAAAAGCAAAAACACAAAAATAAAAGCAAAAATCAAACACAAAAACAAAGGAAACGATGGAACTAAAGCAATCACACAAAAGCAAAATAAAAACAAACAAAAGATGGTAATACAAAAACAAAAGCAGAACCAAAAAAGCAAAAACACAAAATCAAAAACACCAAATCAAAAGCAAAAACACAAAAGCAAAACACAAAAACAAAAGCAAAGACACAAAAACAAAAGCAAAAAAAACAGAAATAAAAATAAAATCAAAAACACAAAAGAAAAACACAAAAGTAAAAGAAAAAATAAAAGCAAAAACACAAAAACAAAAAATAAAAACACACAAAAACAAAAGCAAAAACACAAAAATAAGAGCAAAAATCAAACACAAAAACAAAGGAAAAGATGGAACTAAAGCAATTACACAAACACAAAAGCAAAATAAAAACAAACAAAAGATGGTAATACAAAAACAAAAGCAGAACCAAAAAACCAAAAGCAAAAACACATAATCAAAAACACAAAATCAAAAGCAAAAACTCAAAAGCAAAACACAAAAACAAAAGCAAAGAGACAGAAACAAAAGAAAAAACACCAAAACAAAAGCAAAACCACTAAAGCAAAAACATATAAGCAAAACACAGAAATAAAAATAAAAGCAAAAACACAAAAGCAAAACAAAAAAATGAAAGCAAAAACAAAAGAAAAAATAAAAACAAGAAAAACACACAAAAACAAAAGCAAAAACACAAAATCAAAACACAAAAGCAAAAACACAAAACAAAAGAACAAAAGCAAAAAACAAAGACACAAAATCAAAGTAAATCACAAAAGCAAAAATACAACATTAAAAATAAAATAAAAAAAGAAAAGCAAAAACACAAAATCTTTGCACGAGTCGTGCACGGGTCCAAAGACACAATAGCAAAATACAAAAGCAAAACACAAAAAAAGTAAAAACAAACAACCTCTTCATGAATTTGACTTAAAAATTGGAATGTATAGTAGAACCCACCAAACACACTCAATTAGACTATCAAAAATAAATATATATTTTTTTTTAAATAAAATCACTCCATATCCTTGCATTTACAAAATATGTGCACGAGTCGTGTACGGGTCCAGCTAGTCTTTCATAAAAATGGACCAAATGTTTCCATACAAATAAGGACCAGTCTTCTGGTCAGGTCATGGCAAGATAAAATTAAAATGTTCAGTAACTGATCACAATTTCTACCAGGGAAGTGTTAAATTAAAGTCACAAGTGACCACAAGTTACTTCATTTAAATAAACAAAAAAAAAACACCAGTAATGCTTCATTAACCCTACTAAACAAACTGCATAGGGTTCCTTTATTTTAATAGCATTTTTGTTACAACAACCAGCACTTTTACCTATAAATTTACTGAAATTTCACAAAAATTTAGAAAATAATATTAAAAAAGGGTTTAAAATGCGCTGCAACAAATTGCATAAAACATGCGGGGATCCTTGTTAACACGTGCCACATATATCGCAGAAGGATGCGCAGGAGCTAGGGGTTATATATAGGGGTTATAGATGACTACTGTACCGCGTGAAGTGTTGCATAGACCTCTGTCAAACAACCACCTTATTTGTTAGCACCGCTAACAACCAGGTAACATTTGATAGGCTTGATTTGGCTTCTGTCAAATGATAAAAATAAAAAATAACATGCAGCTGTTAAGACATATGGATTAATTTGAGGATCGTGCATTGCGCTGCACTAAATACGCCTCGTACGGGATATTTTTTGACTATCAGTCGGGTATTTTTTTTGTTTTGTTGTCTTCTCTAAAATCGCAGAAACCTTGGCATTTGTCAATGTTATGCATTGTATACGGCTCTTTTTTGTTTTGTCTTCTTGTATGGATTCACATGACATTCATCCGACGCGCCAGGATATCATTTGATCATGCGCACACACGATATATCATGATATCATTTTTATTATTATTCACTTCAAGGGTTGCGATTTGGCAGCAAGGGTTGGTTTTGCAACCCTCACCCAATAGTCGAAAATGCAAAATTTTTCACTTTCATTCAACATTCATCAGACGTATTTTTATTGCACGCTGCACTCACTCACTGCATCGTAATCGTCATTCTTATTGTCATCATCATCATCGTCGTTGCATGTTTTAGGGGTGCAAAGCAAGCGGAATTTTCGGAATGCTATAAAATAAAACAATTGATTTGCTGCACCCTACACACTGCCGGCCGTCCGACGCTCATGATTATGTTGATTCATGTAATGGACTGATTTTATTTTTATTCACAACATTTATCAACGCATCGCAGAGGATTTGCTGCATTTTGTATCGATCAGCAGCGAACATGTCACTTTTATTGTAATGGTATCAAATTTTATGGCGTAAACTCTGCTGTGACGACTTTAATTTATGGCTCGCTTCAATTCATTATAATCGGAGTTTGACATATTCGCAAGATTTAAGTTTTATATGTTCACTGTCCATAAATAGAAGCTTCCAAAAAACATTTTTTTTTAAATAATTCATACTAATAAATACTTAATTTAATTTCATACAAAATGGAATTTTGGTTTTTATCGATTTGATCAGGTTTCCATTGGTTATACCAAGTTTGACCCCTCTACGAGGCTCCGTTTAGATTCTTCAGCCATTTGAAGTTAAAGATAAGATTTCTCGAAACCTACTAAGTCGATTCCTATGATTTTTACACCTAGTAATCAGATTTAGTATGGTATAAAAACTGCAAAGTTTGACCCCTCTACGACGCTCCGTTTAGATTCTACAGCCATTTCAAGTTAAAGATAAGATTTCTCGAAACCTACTAAGTCGATTCCTATGATTTTAGCACCAAGTAATCAGATTTTGTATGGGATAAAAACTGCAAAGTTTGATCACTCTACGACGATTCGTTTAGATTCTACAGCTATTTGAAGTTAGTATAAAAAGTACAAAGTTTGACCCCTCTACGAAGCTGTTCCACTTCCAAAAAACATTTTTTTTTTAAATAATTCATAATAATAAATACTTAATTTAATTTCATACAAAATGGAATTTTGGTTTTTATCGATTTGATCAGGTTTCCATTGGTTATACCAAGCTTGACCCCTCTACGACGCTCCGTTTAGATTCTTCAACCATTTGAAGTTAAAGATAAGATTTCTCGAAACCTACTAAGTCGATTCCTATGATTTTTGCACCTAGTAATCAGATTTAGTATGGAATAAAAACTGCAAAGTTTGACCCCTCTACGACGCTCCGTTTTGATTCTACAGCCATTTCAAGTTAAAGATAAGATTTCTCGAAACCTACTAAGTCGATTCCTATGATTTTAGCACCAAGTAATCAGATTTAGTATGGGATAAAAACTGCAAAGTTTGACCATTCTACGACGCTCCGCTTAGATTCTACAGCTATTTGAATTTAGGATAAAAAGTACAAAGTTTGACCCCTCTACGACGCTCCGTTTAGATTCTACAGCCATTTCAAGTTAAAGATAAGATTTCTCGAAACCTACTAAGTCGATTCCTATGATTTTAGCACCAAGTAATCAGATTTAGTATGGGATAAAAACTGCAAAGTTTGACCACTCTACGACGCTCCGTTTAGATTCTACAGCTTTTTGAAGTTAGGATAAAAACTGCAAAGTTTGACCACTCTACGACGCTCCGTTTAGATTCTACAGCCATTTCAAGTAAAGATAAGATTTCTCAAAACCTACTAAGTCGATTCCTATGATTTTAGCACCAAGTAATCAGATTTAGTATGGGATAAAAACTGCAAAGTTTGACCACTCTACGACGCTCCGTTTAGATTCTACAGCTATTTGAAGTTAGGATAAAAAGTACAAAGTTTGACCCCTCTACGACGCTCCGTTTAGATTCTACAGCCATTTCAAGTTAAAGATAAGATTTCTCGAAACCTACTAAGTCGATTCCTATGATTTTAGCACCAAGTAATAAGATTTAGTATAGGATAAAAACTGCAAAGTTTGACCACTCTACGACGCTCCGTTTAGATTCTATAGCTATTTAAAGTTAGGATAAAAAGTACAAAGTTTGACCCCTCTACGACGCTCCGTTTAGATTCTACAGCTATTTGAAGATAGGATAAAAACTGCAAAGTTTGACCACTCTACGACGCTCCGTTTAGATTCTACCGCTATTTGAAGTTAAAGATAAGATTTCTCGAAACCTACTAAGTCGATTCCTATGATTTTAGCACCAAGTAATCAGATTTAGTATGGGATAAAAATTGCAAAGTTTGACCAATCTACGACGCTCCGTTTAGATTCTACAGCTATTTAAAGTTAGGATAAAAACTGCAAAGTTTGACCACTCTACGACGCTCCGTTTAGATTCTACAGCCATTTCAAGTTAAAGATAAGATTTCTCGAAACCTACTAAGTCGATTCCTATGATTTTAGCACCAAGTAATCATATTTAGTTTGGGATAAAAACTGCAAAGTTTGACCACTCTACGACGCTCCGTTTAGATTCTACAGCTATTTGAAGTTAGGATAAAAACTGCAAAGTTTGACCCCTCTACGACGCTCCGTTTAGTTTCTACAGCCATTTCAAGTTAAATATAAGATTTCTCGAAACCTACTAAGTCGATTTCTATGATTTTAGCACCAAGTAATCAGATTTAGTATGGGATAAAAACTGCAAAGTTTGACCACTCTACGACGCTCCGTTTAGATCCTACAGCTATTTGAAGTTAGGATAAAAAGTACAAAGTTTGACCCCTCTACGACGCTCCGTTTAGATTCTACAGCCATTTCAAGTTAAAGATAAGATTTCTCGAAACCTACTAAGTCGATTCCTATGATTTTATCACCAAGTAATCAGATTTAGTATGGGATAAAAACTGCAAAGTTTGACCACTCTACGACGCTCCGTTTAGATTCTACAGCTATTTGAAGTTAGGATAAAAAGTACAAAGTTTGACCCCTCTACGACGCTCCGTTTAGATTCTACAGCCATTTCAAGTTAAAGATAAGATTTCTCGAAACCTACTAAGTCGATTCCTATGATTTTAGCACCAAGTAATCATATTTAGTTTGGGATAAAAACTGCAAAGTTTGATCACTCTACGATGCTCCGTTTAGATTCTACAGCTATTTGAAGTAAGGATAAAAACTGCAAAGTTTGACCACTCTACGACGCTCCGTTTAGATCCTACAGCTATTTGAAGTTAGGATAAAAAGTACAAAGTTTGACCCCTCTACGACGCTCCGTTTAAATTCTACAGCCATTTCAAGTTAAAGATAAGATTTCTCGAAACCTACTAAGTCGATTCCTATGATTTTAGCACCAAGTAATCAGATTTAGTATGGGATAAAAACTGCAAAGTTTGACCACTCTACGACGCTCCGTTTAGATCCTACAGCTATTTGAAGTTAAGATAAAAAGGTCAAAGTTTGACCCCTCTACGACGCTCCGTTTAGATTCTACAGCCATTTCAAGTTAAAGATAAGATTTCTCGAAACCTACTAAGTCGATTCCTATGATTTTAGCACCAAGTAATCATATTTAGTTTGTGATAAAAACTGCAAAGTTTGACCACTCTACGACGCTCCGCTTAAATTCTACAGCTATTTGAAGTTAGGATAAAAACTGCAAAGTTTGACCACTCTACGACGCTCCGTTTAGATTCTACAGCTATTTGAAGTTAGGATAAAAAGTAGAAAGTTTAACCCCTCTACGACGCTCCGTTTAGATTCTAGAGCCATTTCAAGTTAAAGATAAGATTTCTCGAAACCTACTAAGTCGATTCCTATGATTTTAGCACCAAGTAATCAGATTTAGTATGGGATAAAAACTGCAAAGTTTGACCACTCTACGACGCTCCGTTTAGATCCTACAGCTATTTGAAGTTAGGATAAAAAGTACAAAGTTTGACCCCTCTACGACGCTCCGTTTAGATTCTACAGCCATTTCAAGTTAAAGATAAGATTTCTCGAAACCTACTAAGTCGATTCCTATGATTTTATCACCAAGTAATCAGATTTAGTATGGGATAAAAACTGCAAAGTTTGACCACTCTACGACGCTCCGTTTAGATTCTACAGCTATTTGAAGTTAGGATAAAAAGTACAAAGTTTGACCCCTCTACGACGCTCCGTTTAGATTCTACAGCCATTTCAAGTTAAAGATAAGATTTCTCGAAACCTACTAAGTCGATTCCTATGATTTTAGCACCAAGTAATCATATTTAGTTTGGGATAAAAACTGCAAAGTTTGACCACTCTACGATGCTCCGTTTAGATTCTACAGCTATTTGAAGTAAGGATAAAAACTGCAAAGTTTGACCACTCTACGACGCTCCGTTTAGATCCCACAGCTATTTGAAGTTAGGATAAGAAGTACAAAGTTTGACCCCTCTACGACGCTCCGTTTAGATTCTACAGCCATTTCAAGTTAAAGATAAGATTTCTCGAAACCTACTAAGTCGATTCCTATGATTTTATCACCAAGTAACCAGATTTAGTATGGGATAAAAACTGCAAAGTTTGACCACTCTACGACGCTCCGTTTAGATTCTACAACTATTTGAAGTTAGGATAAAAAGTACAAAGTTTGACCCCTCTACGACGCTCCGTTTAGATTCTACAGCCATTTCAAGTTAAAGATAAGATTTCTCGAAACCTACTAAGTCGATTCCTATGATTTTAGCACCAAGTAATCAGATTTAGTATGGGATAAAAACTGCAAAGTTTGACCACTCTACGACGCTCCGTTTAGATCCTACAGCTATTTGAAGTTAGGATAAAAAGTACAAAGTTTGACCCCTCTACGACGCTCCGTTTAGATTCTACAGCCATTTCAAGTTAAAGATAAGATTTCTCGAAACCTACTAAGTCGATTCCTATGATTTTAGCACCAAGTAATCAGATTTAGTATGGGATAAAAACTGCAAAGTTTGACCACTCTACGACGCTCCGTTTAGATTCTACAGCTATTTGAAGTAAGGATAAAAACTGCAAAGTTTGACCACTCTACGACGCTCCGTTTAGATCCTACAGCTATTTGAAGTTAGGATAAAAAGTACAAAGTTTGACCCCTCTACGACGCTCCGTTTAGATTCTACAGCCATTTCAAGTTAAAGATAAGATTTCTCGAAACCTACTAAGTCGATTCCTATGATTTTAGATTTAGTATGGGATAAAAACTGCAAAGTTTGACCACTCTACGACGCTCCGTTTAGATCCTACAGCTATTTGAAGTTAAGATAAAAAGGTCAAAGTTTGACCCCTCTACGACGCTCCGTTTAGATTCTACAGCCATTTCAAGTTAAAGATAAGATTTCTCGAAACCTACTAAGTCGATTCCTATGATTTTAGCACCAAGTAATCAGATTTAGTATGGGATAAAAACTGCAAAGTTTGACCACTCTACGACGCTCCGTTTAGATTCTACAGCTATTTGAAGTTAGGATAAAAAGTACAAAGTTTGACCCCTCTACGACGCTCCGTTTAGATTCTAGAGCCATTTCAAGTTAAAGATAAGATTTCTCGAAACCTACTAAGTCAATTCCTATGATTTTAGCACCAAGTAATCATATTTAGTTTGGGATAAAAACTGCAAAGTTTGACCAGCTATTTGAAGTTAGGATAAAAAGTACAAAGTTTGACCCCTCTACGACGCTCCGTTTAGATTCTAGAGCCATTTCAAGTTAAAGATAAGATTTCTCGAAACCTACTAAGTCGATTCCTATGATTTTATCACCAAGTAATCAGATTTAGTATGGGATAAAAACTGCAAAGTTTGACCACTCTACGACGCTCCGTTTAGATTCTACAGCTATTTAAAGTAAGGATAAAAACTGCAAAGTTTGACCACTCTACGACGCTCCGTTTAGATCCTACAGCTATTTGAAGTTAGGATAAAAAGTACAAAGTTTGACCCCTCTACGACGCTCCGTTTAGATTCTACAGCCATTTCAAGTTAAAGATAAGATTTCTCGAAACCTACTAAGTCGATTCCTATGATTTTAGATTTAGTATGGGATAAAAACTGCAAAGTTTGACCACTCTACGACGCTCCGTTTAGATCCTACAGCTATTTGAAGTTAAGATAAAAAGGTCAAAGTTTGACCCCTCTACGACGCTCCGTTTAGATTCTACAGCCATTTCAAGTTAAAGATAAGATTTCTCGAAACCTACTAAGTCGATTCCTATGATTTTAGCACCAAGTAATCAGATTTAGTATGGGATAAAAACTGCAAAGTTTGGCCACTCTACGACGCTCCGTTTAGATTCTACAGCTATTTGAAGTTAAGATAAAAACTGCAAAGTTTGACCCCTCTATGAAGCTCCGCTTAGATTCTACAGCCATTTCAAGTTAAAGATAAGATTTCTCGAAACCTACTAAGTCGATTCCTATGATTTTAGCACCAAGTAATCAGATTTAGTATGGGATAAAAACTGCAAAGTTTGACCACTCTACGACGCTCCGTTTAGATTCTACAGCTATTTGAAGTTAGGATAAAAAGTACAAAGTTTGACCCCTCTACGACGCTCCGTTTAGATTCTACAGCCATTTCAAGTTAAAGATAAGATTTCTCGAAACCTACTAAGTCGATTCCTATGATTTTAGCACCAAGTAATCATATTTATTTTGGGATAAAAACTGCAAAGTTTGACCACTCTACGACGCTCCGTTTAGATCCTACAGCTATTTGAAGTTAGGATAAAAAGTACAAAGTTTGACCCCTCTACGACGCTCCGTTTAGATTCTACAGCCATTTCAAGTTAAAGATAAGATTTCTCGAAACCTACTAAGTCGATTCCTATGATTTTATCACCAAGTAATCAGATTTAGTATGGGATAAAAACTGCAAAGTTTGACCACTCTACGACGCTCCGTTTAGATTCTACAGCTATTTGAAGTTAGGATAAAAAGTACAAAGTTTGACCCCTCTACGACGCTCCGTTTAGATTCTAGAGCCATTTCAAGTTAAAGATAAGATTTCTCGAAACCTACTAAGTCAATTCCTATGATTTTAGCACCAAGTAATCATATTTAGTTTGGGATAAAAACTGCAAAGTTTGACCAGCTATTTGAAGTTAGGATAAAAAGTACAAAGTTTGACCCCTCTACGACGCTCCGTTTAGATTCTAGAGCCATTTCAAGTTAAAGATAAGATTTCTCTACGACGCTCCGTTTAGATTCTACAGCTATTTGAAGTTAAGATAAAAACTGCAAAGTTTGACCCCTCTATGAAGCTCCGCTTAGATTCTACAGCCATTTCAAGTTAAAGATAAGATTTCTCGAAACCTACTAAGTCGATTCCTATGATTTTAGCACCAAGTAATCAGATTTAGTATGGGATAAAAACTGCAAAGTTTGACCACTCTACGACGCTCCGTTTAGATTCTACAGCTATTTGAAGTTAGGATAAAAAGTACAAAGTTTGACCCCTCTACGACGCTCCGTTTAGATTCTACAGCCATTTCAAGTTAAAGATAAGATTTCTCGAAACCTACTAAGTCGATTCCTATGATTTTAGCACCAAGTAATCATATTTAGTTTGGGATAAAAACTGCAAAGTTTGACCACTCTACGATGCTCCGTTTAGATTCTACAGCTATTTGAAGTAAGGATAAAAACTGCAAAGTTTGACCACTCTACGACGCTCGGTTTAGATCCTACAGCTATTTGAAGTTAGGATAAAAAGTACAAAGTTTGACCCCTCTACGACGCTCCGTTTAGATTCTACAGCCATTTCAAGTTAAAGATAAGATTTCTCGAAACCTACTAAGTCGATTCCTATGATTTTAGCACCAAGTAATCAGATTTAGTATGGGATAAAAACTGCAAAGTTTGACCACTCTACGACGCTCCGTTTAGATCCTACAGCTATTTGAAGTTAGGATAAAAAGTACAAAGTTTGACCCCTCTACGACGCTCCGTTTAGATTCTACAGCCATTTCAAGTTAAAGATAAGATTTCTCGAAACATACTAAGTCGATTCCTATGATTTTAGCACCAAGTAATCAGATTTAGTATGGGATAAAAACTGCAAAGTTTGACCACTCTACGACGCTCCGCTTAGATTCTACAGCCATTTCAAGTTAAAGATAAAATTTCTCGAAACCTACTAAGTCGATTCCTATGATTTTATCACCAAGTAATCAGATTTAGTATGGGATAAAAACTGCAAAGTTTGACCACTCTACGACGCTCCGTTTAGATTCTACAGCTATTTGAAGTTAGGATAAAAACTGCAAAGTTTGACCCCTCTACGACGCTCCGTTTAGTTTCTACAGCCATTTCAAGTTAAATATAAGATTTCTCGAAACCTACTAAGTCGATTCCTATGATTTTAGCACCAAGTAATCAGATTTAGTATGGGATAAAAACTGCAAAGTTTGACCACTCTTAGACGCTCCGTTTAGATTCTACAGCTATTTGAAGTTAGGATAAAAAGTACAAAGATTGACCCCTCTACGACGCTCCGTTTAGATTCTACAGCCATTTCAAGTTAAAGATAAAATTTCTCGAAACCTACTAAGTCGATTCCTATGATTTTAGCACCAAGTAATCAGATTTAGTATGGGATAAAAACTGCAAAGTTTGACCACTCTACGACGCTCCGTTTAGATTCTACAGCTATTTGAAGTTAGGATAAAAACTGCAAAGTTTGACCCCTCTACGACGCTCCGTTTAGTTTCTACAGCCATTTCAAGTTAAATATAAGATTTCTCGAAACCTACTAAGTCGATTCCTATGATTTTAGCACCAAGTAATCAGATTTAGTATGGGATAAAAACTGCAAAGTTTGACCACTCTACGACGCTCCGTTTAGATCCTACAGCTATTTGAAGTTAGGATAAAAAGTACAAAGTTTGACCCCTCTACGACGCTCTATTTAGATTCTACAGCCGTTTCAAGTTAAAGATAAGATTTCTCGAAACCTACTAATTCGATTCCTATGATTTTAGCACCAAGTAATCAGATTTAGTATGGGATAAAAACTGCAAAGTTTGACCACTCTACGACGCTCCGTTTAGATTCTACAGCTATTTGAAGTTAGGATAAAAACTGCAAAGTTTGACCCCTCTACGACGCTCCGTTTAGTTTCTACAGCCATTTCAAGTTAAATATAAGATTTCTCGAAACCTACTAATTCGATTCCTATGATTTTAGCACCAAGTAATCAGATTTAGTATGGGATAAAAACTGCAAAGTTTGACCACTCTTAGACGCTCCGTTTAGATTCTACAGCTATTTGAAGTTAGGATAAAAAGTACAAAGATTGACCCCTCTACGACGCTCCGTTTAGATTCTACAGTCATTTCAAGTTAAAGATAAGAAACCTACTAAGTCGATTCCTATGATTTTAGCACCAAGTAATCAGATTTAGTATGGGATAAAAACTGCAAAGTTTGACCACTCTACGACGCTCCGTTTAGATTCTACAGCTATTTGAAGTTAGGATAAAAAAAGTTTGACCCCTCTACGACGCTCCGTTTAGATTCTACAGCCATTTCAAGTTAAAGATAAGATTTCTCGAAACCTACTAAGTCGATTTCTATGATTTTTGCACCAAGTAATCAGATTTAGTATGGGATAAAAACTGCAAAATTTGACCACTCTACGACGCTCCGTTTAGATTCTACAGCTATTTGAAGATAGGATAAAAAGGTCAAAGTTTGACCCCTCTACGACGCTCCGTTTAGATTCTACAGCCATTTCAAGTTAAAGATAAGATTTCTCGAAACCTACTAAGTCGATTCCTATGATTTTAGCACCAAGTAATCAGGTTTAGTATGGGATAAAAACTGTAAAGTTTGACCATTCTACGACGCTCCGTTTAGATTCTACAGCTATTTGAAGTTAGGATAAAAAGTACTAAGTCGATTTGAAGTTAGGACAAAAAGGTCAAAGTTTGACCCCTCTACGACGCTCCGTTTAGATTCTACAGCCATTTCAAGTTAAAGATAAGATTTCTCGAAACCTACTAAGTCGATTCCTATGATTTTAGCACCAAGTATTCAGATTTAGTATGGGATAAAAAGTACAAAGTTTGACCCCTCTACGACGCTCCGTTTAGATTCTACAGCTATTTGAAGTTAGGATAAAAAGTATAAAGTTTGACCCCTCTACGAAGCTCCGTTTAGATTCTAAAGCCATTTCAAGTTAAAGATAAGATTTCTCGAAACCCATACTAAGATTTAGTATGGGATAAAAACTGCAAAGTTTGACCACTCTACGACGCTCCGTTTAGATTCTACAACTATTTGAAGTTAGGATAAAAAGGTCAAAGTTTGACCCCTCTACGACGCTCCGTTTAGATTCTACAGCCATTTCAAGTTAAAGATAAGATTTCTCGAAACCTACTAAGTCGATTCCTATGATTTTAGCACCAAGTAATCAGATTTAGTATGGGATAAAAACTGCAAAGTTTGACCACTCTACGACGCTCCGTTTAGATCCTACAGCTATTTGAAGTTAGGATAAAAAGGTCAAAGTTTGACCCCTCTACGACGCTCCGTTTAGATTCTACAGCCATTTCAAGTTAAAGATAAGATTTCTCGAAACCTACTAAGTCGATTCCTATGATTTTAGCACCAAGTAATCAGATTTAGTATGGGATAAAAACTGCAAAGTTTGACCACTCTACGACGCTCCGTTTAGATTCTACAGCTATTTGAAGTTAGGATAAAAAGTACAAAGTTTGACCCCTCTACGACGCTCCGTTTAGATTCTACAGCTATTTGAAGTTAGGATAAAAAGTACAAAGTTTGACCCCTCTACGACGCTCCGTTTAGATTCTACAGCCATTTCAAGTTAAAGATAAGATTTCTCGAAACCTACTAAGTCGATTCCTATGATTTTAGCACCAAGTAATCAGATTCAGTATGGGATAAAAACTGCAAAGTTTGACCACTCTACGACGCTCCGTTTAGATTCTACAGCTATTTGAAGTTAGGATAAAAACTGCAAAGTTTGATCACTCTACGACGCTCCGTTTAGATTCTACAGCCATTTCAAGTTAAAGATAAGATTTCTCGAAACCTACTAAGTCGATTCCTATGATTTTAGCACCAAGTAATCAGATTTAGTATGGGATAAAAACTGCAAAGTTTGACCCCTCTACGACGCTCCGTTTAGATTCTACAGCCATTTCAAGTTAAAGATAAGATTTCTCGAAACCTACTAAGTCGATTCCTATGATTTGAGCATCAAGTAATCAGATTTAGTATGGGATAAAAACTGCAAAGTTTGACCCCTCTACGACGCTCCGTTTAGATTCTACAGCCATTTCAAGTTAAAGATAAGATTTCTCGAAACCTACTAAGTCGATTCCTATGATTTTAGCTCCAAGTAAAAAGATTTATTATGGGATAAAAACTGCAAAGTTTGACCACTCTACGACGCTCCGTTTAGATCCTACAGCTATTTGAAGTTAGGATAAAAAGGTCAAAGTTTGACCCCTCTACGACGCTCCGTTTAGATTCTACAGCCATTTCAAGTTAAAGATAAGATTTCTCGAAACCTACTAAGTCGATTCCTATGATTTTAGCACCAAGTAATCAGATTTAGTATGGGATAAAAACTGCAAAGTTTGACCACTCTACGACGCTCCGTTTAGATTCTACAGCTATTTGAAGTTAGGATAAAAAGTACAAAGTTTGACCCCTCTACGACGCTCCGTTTAGATTCTACAGCCAATTCAAGTTAAAGATAAGATTTCTCGAAACATACTAAGTCGATTCCTATGATTTTAGCACCAAGTAATCAGATTTAGTATGGGATAAAAACTGCAAAGTTTGACCACTCTACGACGCTCCGTTTAGATTCTACAGCTATTTGAAGTTAGGATAAAAAGTACAAAGTTTGACCCCTCTACGACGCTCCGTTTAGATTCTACAGCCAATTCAAGTTAAAGATAAGATTTCTCGAAACATACTAAGTCGATTCCTATGATTTTAGCACCAAGTAATCAGATTTAGTATGGGATAAAAACTGCAAAGTTTGACCACTCTACGACGCTCCGTTTAGATTCTACAGCTATTTGAAGTTAGGATAAAAAGTACAAAGTTTGACCCCTCTACGACGCTCCGTTTAGATTCTACAGCCAATTCAAGTTAAAGATAAGATTTCTCGAAACATACTAAGTCGATTCCTATGATTTTAGCACCAAGTAATCAGATTTAGTATGGGATAAAAACTGCAAAGTTTGACCACTCTACGACGCTCCGTTTAGATTCTACAGCCATTTCAAGTTAAAGATAAGATTTCTCGAAACATACTAAGTCGATTCCTATGATTTTAGCACCAAGTATTCAGATTTAGTATGGGATAAACACTGCAAAGTTTGACCACTCTACGACGCTCCGTTTAGATTCTACAGCTATTTGAAGTTAGGATAAAAAGTACAAAGTTTGACCCCTCTACGACGCTCCGTTTAGATTCTACAGCCATTTCAAGTTAAAGATAAGATTTCTCGAAACCTACTAAGTCGATTCCTATGATTTTAGCACCAAGTAATCAGATTCAGTATGGGATAAAAACTGCAAAGTTTGACCACTCTACGACGCTCCGTTTAGATTCTACAGCTATTTGAAGTTAGGATAAAAAGTACAAAGTTTGACCCCTCTACGACGCTCCGTTTAGATTCTACAGCCATTTCAAGTTAAAGATAAGATTTCTCGAAACCTACTAAGTCGATTCCTATGATTTTAGCACCAAGTAATCAGATTCAGTATTGGATAAACACTGCAAAGTTTGACCACTCTACGACGCTCCGTTTAGATTCTACAGCTATTTGAAGTTAGGATAAAAAGTACAAAGTTTGACCCCTCTACGACGCTCCGTTTAGATTCTACAGCTATTTGAAGTTAGGATAAAAAGTACAAAGTTTGACCCCTCTACGACGCTCCGTTTAGATTCTACAGCCATTTCAAGTTAAAGATAAGATTTCTCGAAACCTACTAAGTCGATTCCTATGATTTTAGCACCAAGTAATCAGATTCAGTATGGGATAAAAACTGCAAAGTTTGACCACTCTACGACGCTCCGTTTAGATTCTACAGCTATTTGAAGTTAGGATAAAAAGTACAAAGTTTGACCCCTCTACGACGCTCCGTTTAGATTCTACAGCCATTTCAAGTTAAAGATAAGATTTCTCGAAACCTACTAAGTCGATTCCTATGATTTTAGCACCAAGTAATCAGATTCAGTATGGGATAAAAACTGCAAAGTTTGACCACTCTACGACGCTCCGTTTAGATTCTACAGCTATTTGAAGTTAGGATAAAAAGTACAAAGTTTGACCCCTCTACGACGCTCCGTTTAGATTCTACAGCTATTTGAAGTTAGGATAAAAAGTACAAAGTTTGACCCCTCTACGACGCTCCGTTTAGATTCTACAGCCATTTCAAGTTAAAGATAAGATTTCTCGAAACCTACTAAGTCGATTCCTATGATTTTAGCACCAAGTAATCAGATTCAGTATGGGATAAAAACTGCAAAGTTTGACCACTCTACGACGCTCCGTTTAGATTCTACAGCTATTTGAAGTTAGGATAAAAAGTACAAAGTTTGACCCCTCTACGACGCTCCGTTTAGATTCTACAGCTATTTGAAGTTAGGATAAAAAGTACAAAGTTTGACCCCTCTACGACGCTCCGTTTAGATTCTACAGCCATTTCAAGTTAAAGATAAGATTTCTCGAAACCTACTAAGTCGATTCCTATGATTTTAGCACCAAGTAATCAGATTCAGTATGGGATAAAAACTGCAAAGTTTGACCACTCTACGACGCTCCGTTTAGATTCTACAGCTATTTGAAGTTAGGATAAAAAGTACAAAGTTTGACCCCTCTACGACGCTCCGTTTAGATTCTACAGCCATTTCAAGTTAAAGATAAGATTTCTCGAAACCTACTAAGTCGATTCCTATGATTTTAGCACCAAGTAATCAGATTCAGTATGGGATAAAAACTGCAAAGTTTGACCACTCTACGACGCTCCGTTTAGATTCTACAGCTATTTGAAGTTAGGATAAAAAGTACAAAGTTTGACCCCTCTACGACGCTCCGTTTAGATTCTACAGCTATTTGAAGTTAGGATAAAAAGTACAAAGTTTGACCCCTCTACGACGCTCCGTTTAGATTCTACAGCCATTTCAAGTTAAAGATAAGATTTCTCGAAACCTACTAAGTCGATTCCTATGATTTTAGCACCAAGTAATCAGATTCAGTATGGGATAAAAACTGCAAAGTTTGACAACTCTACGACGCTCCGTTTAGATCCTACAGCTATTTGAAGTTAGGATAAAAAGTACAAAGTTTGACCCCTCTACGACGCTCCATTTAGATTCTACAGCCATTTCAAGTTAAAGATAAGATTTCTCGAAACCTACTAAGTCGATTCCTATGATTTTAGCACCAAGTAATCATATTTAGTTTGGGATAAAAACTGCAAAGTTTGACCACTCTACGATGCTCCGTTTAGATTCTACAGCTATTTGAAGTTAGGATAAAAAGTACAAAGTTTGACCCCTCTACGACGCTCCGTTTAGATTCTACAGCCATTTCAAGTTAAAGATAAGATTTCTCGAAACCTACTAATTCGATTCCTATGATTTTAGCACCAAGTAATCAGATTTAGTATGGGATAAAAACTGCAAAGTTTGACCACTCTACGACGCTCCGTTTAGATCCTACAGCTATTTGAAGTTAGGATAAAAAGTACAAAGTTTGACCCCTCTACGACGCTCCGTTTAGATTCTACAGCCATTTCAAGTTAAAGATAAGATTTCTCGAAACCTACTAAGTCGATTCCTATGATCTTAGCACCAAGTAATCAGATTTAGTATGGGATAAAAACTGCAAAGTTTGACCACTCTACGACGCTCCGTTTAGATTCTACAGCTATTTGAAGTTAGGATAAAAAGTACAAAGTTTGACCCCTCTACGAAGCTCCGTTTAGATTCTACAGCCATTTCAAGTTAAAGATAAGATTTCTCGAAACCTACTAAGTCGATTCCTATGATTTTAGCACCAAGTAATCAGATTTAGTATGGGATAAAAACTGCAAAGTTTGACCACTCTACGACGCTCCGTTTAGATTCTACAGCTATTTGAAGTTAGGATAAAAAGTACAAAGTTTGACCCCTCTACGACGCTCCGTTTAGATTCTACAGCCATTTCAAGTTAAAGATAAGATTTCTCGAAACCTACTAAGTCGCTTCCTATGATTTTAGCACCAAGTAATCAGATTTAGTATGTGATAAAAACTGCAAAGTTTGACCACTCTACGACGCTCCGTTTAGATCCTACAGCTATTTGAAGTAAGGATAAAAAGGTCAAAGTTTGACCCCTCTACGACGCTCCGTTTAGATTCTACAGCCATTTCAAGTTAAAGATAAGATTTCTCGAAACCTACTAAGTCGATTCCTATGATTTTAGCACCAAGTAATCAGATTTAGTATGGGATAAAAACTGCAAAGTTTGACCACTCTACGACGCTCCGTTTAGATTCTACAGCTATTTGAAGTTAGGATAAAAAGTACAAAGTTTGACCCCTCTACGAAGCTCCGTTTAGATTCTACAGCCATTTCAAGTTAAAGATAAGATTTCTCGAAACCTACTAAGTCGATTCCTATGATTTTAGCACCAAGTAATCAGATTTAGTATGGGATAAAAACTGCAAAGTTTGACCACTCTACGACGCTCCGTTTAGATCCTACAGCTATTTGAAGTTAAGATAAAAAGGTCAAAGTTTGACCCCTCTACGACGCTCCGTTTAGATTCTACAGCCATTTCAAGTTAAAGATAAGATTTCTCGAAACCTACTAAGTCGATTCCTATGATTTTAGCACCAAGTAATCAGATTTAGTATGGGATAAAAACTGCAAAGTTTGACCACTCTACGACGCTCCGTTTAGATCCTACAGCTATTTGAAGTTAGGATAAAAAGTACAGAGTTTGACCCCTCTACGACGCTCCGTTTAGATTCTACAGCCATTTCAAGTTAAAGATAAGATTTCTCGAAACCTACTAAGTCGATTCCTATGATTTTAGCACCAAGTAATCAGATTTAGTATGGGATAAAAACTGTAAAGTTTGACCATTCTACGACGCTCCGTTTAGATTCTACAGCTATTTGAAGTTAGGATAAAAAGTACTAAGTCGATTTGAAGTTAGGACAAAAAGTGCAAAGTTTGACCCCTCTACGACGCTCCGTTTAGATTCTACAGCCATTTCAAGTTAAAGATAAGATTTCTCGAAACCTACTAAGTCGATTCCTATGATTTTAGCACCAAGTATTCAGATTTAGTATGGGATAAAAAGTACAAAGTTTGACCCCTCTACGACGCTCCGTTTAGATTCTACAGCTATTTGAAGTTAGGATAAAAAGTATAAAGTTTGACCCCTCTACGAAACTCCGTTTAGATTCTAAAGCCATTTCAAGTTAAAGATAAGATTTCTCGAAACCCATACTAAGATTTAGTATGGGATAAAAACTGCAAAGTTTGACCACTCTACGACGCTCCGTTTAGATTCTACAGCCATTTCAAGTTAAAGATAAGATTTCTCGAAACCTACTAAGTCGATTCCTATGATTTTAGCACCAAGTAATCAGATTTAGTATAGGATAAAAACTGCAAAGTTTGACCACTCTACGACGCTTCGTTTAGATTCTACAGCTATTTGAAGTTAGGATAAAAAGTACAAAGTTTGACCCCTCTACGACGCTCCGTTTAGATTCTACAGCTATTTGAAGTTAGGATAAAAAGTACAAAGTTTGACCCCTCTACGACGCTCCGTTTAGATTCTACAGCCATTTCAAGTTAAAGATAAGATTTCTCGAAACCTACTAAGTCGATTCCTATGATTTTAGCACCAAGTAATCAGATTCAGTATGGGATAAAAACTGCAAAGTTTGACCACTCTACGACGCTCCGTTTAGATTCTACAGCTATTTGAAGTTAGGATAAAAACTGCAAAGTTTGATCACTCTACGACGCTCCGTTTAGATTCTACAGCCATTTCAAGTTAAAGATAAGATTTCTCGAAACCTACTAAGTCGATTCCTATGATTTTAGCACCAAGTAATCAGATTTAGTAGCCGCGGTAGCTCAGTGGTTAGTGCGTTGGACTGCGAGCCGAAAGGTCCCCGGTTCAAGCCTGGACTGGGGCTAACAACATCTTTTCATAGAAAAATTTTTCTATACCGCGCTACCTCTCGTCAGTAAATGGCAAACCTACGAGAGTAAAACCATTGCCTATGAAAAAGCTCTCACCCGCCGTTCGGATTCGGCAATAAACTGTAGGTCCCACCACTTTGAGTACAAATATAACACGCACAGCTCAAAATGGTGAGAGAGCTCGGCCGAAGTTCTATACAGGACTGTAGCGCCAAACTATTATATTATTATATTATTAATCAGATTTAGTATGGGATAAAAACTGCAAAGTTTGACCCCTCTACGACGCTCCGTTTAGATTCTACAGCCATTTCAAGTTAAAGATAAGATTTCTCGAAACCTACTAAGTCGATTCCTATGATTTGAGCACCAAGTAATCAGATTTAGTATGGGATAAAAACTGCAAAGTTTGACCCCTCTACGACGCTCCGTTTAGATTCTACAGCCATTTCAAGTTAAAGATAAGATTTCTCGAAACCTACTAAGTCGATTCCTATGATTTTAGCTCCAAGTAAAAAGATTTATTATGGGATAAAAACTGCAAAGTTTGACCACTCTACGACGCTCCGTTTAGATCCTACAGCTATTTGAAGTTAGGATAAAAAGGTCAAAGTTTGACCCCTCTACGACGCTCCGTTTAGATTCTACAGCCATTTCAAGTTAAAGATAAGATTTCTCGAAACCTACTAAGTCGATTCCTATGATTTTAGCACCAAGTAATCAGATTTAGTATGGGATAAAAACTGCAAAGTTTGACCACTCTACGACGCTCCGTTTAGATCCTACAGCTATTTGAAGTTAGGATAAAAAGGTCAAAGTTTGACTCCTCTACGACGCTCCGTTTAGATTCTACAGCCATTTCAAGTTAAAGATAAGATTTCTCGAAACCTACTAAGTCGATTCCTATGATTTTAGCACCAAGTAATCAGATTTAGTATGGGATAAAAACTGCAAAGTTTGACCCCTCTACGACGCTCCGTTTAGATTCTACAGCCATTTCAAGTTAAAGATAAGATTTCTCGAAACCTACTAAGTCGATTCCTATGATTTTAGCTCCAAGTAAAAAGATTTATTATGGGATAAAAACTGCAAAGTTTGACCACTCTACGACGCTCCGTTTAGATCCTACAGCTATTTGAAGTTAGGATAAAAAGGTCAAAGTTTGACCCCTCTACGACGCTCCGTTTAGATTCTACAGCCATTTCAAGTTAAAGATAAGATTTCTCGAAACCTACTAAGTCGATTCCTATGATTTTAGCACCAAGTAATCAGATTTAGTATGGGATAAAAACTGCAAAGTTTGACCACTCTACGACGCTCCGTTTAGATCCTACAGCTATTTGAAGTTAGGATAAAAAGGTCAAAGTTTGACTCCTCTACGACGCTCCGTTTAGATTCTACAGCCATTTCAAGTTAAAGATAAGATTTCTCGAAACCTACTAAGTCGATTCCTATGATTTTAGCACCAAGTAATCAGATTTAGTATGGGATAAAAACTGCAAAGTTTGACCACTCTACGACGCTCCGTTTAGATCCTACAGCTATTTGAAGTTAGGATAAAAAGGTCAAAGTTTGACCCCTCTACGACGCTCCGTTTAGATTCTACAGCCATTTCAAGTTAAAGATAAGATTTCTCGAAACCTACTAAGTCGATTCCTATGATTTTAGCACCAAGTAATCAGATTTAGTATGGGATAAAAACTGCAAAGTTTGACCACTCTACGACGCTCCGTTTAGATTCTACAGCCATTTCAAGTTAAAGATAAGATTTCTCGAAACATACTAAGTCGATTCCTATGATTTTAGCACCAAGTATTCAGATTTAGTATGGGATAAACACTGCAAAGTTTGACCACTCTACGACGCTCCGTTTAGATTCTACAGCTATTTGAAGTTAGGATAAAAAGTACAAAGTTTGACCCCTCTACGACGCTCCGTTTAGATTCTACAGCCATTTCAAGTTAAAGATAAGATTTCTCGAAACCTACTAAGTCGATTCCTATGATTTTAGCACCAAGTAATCAGATTCAGTATGGGATAAAAACTGCAAAGTTTGACCACTCTACGACGCTCCGTTTAGATTCTACAGCTATTTGAAGTTAGGATAAAAAGTACTAAGTCGATTTGAAGTTAGGATAAAAAGTGCAAAGTTTTGCCCCTCTACGACGCTCCGTTTAGATTCTACAGCCATTTCAAGTTAAAGATAAGATTTCTCGAAACATACTAAGTCGATTTCTATGATTTTTGCACCAAGTAATCAGATTTAGTATAGGATAAAAACTGCAAAGTTTGACCACTCTACGACGCTTCGTTTAGATTCTACAGCTATTTGAAGTTAGGATAAAAAGGTCAAAGTTTGACCCCTCTACGACGCTCCGTTTAGATTCTACAGCCATTTCAAGTTAAAGATAAGATTTCTCGAAACCTACTAAGTCGATTCCTATGATTTTAGCACCAAGTAATCAGATTCAGTATGGGATAAAAACTGCAAAGTTTGACCACTCTTCGACGCTCCGTTTAGATTCTACAGCTATTTGAAGTTAGGATAAAAAGTACAAAGTTTGATCACTCTACGACGATTCGTTTAGATTCTACAGCCATTTCAAGTTAAAGATAAGATTTCTCGAAACCTACTAAGTCGATTCCTATGATTTTAGCACTAAGTAATCTGATTTAGTATGGGATAAAAACTGCAAAGTTTGACCACTCTACGAACCTTCGTTTAGATTCTTCAGCTATTTGAAGTTAGGATAAAAAGTACAAAGTTTGACCCCTCTACGACGCTCCGTTTAGATTCTACAGCCATTTCAAGTTAAAGATAAGATTTCTCGAAACCTACTAAGTCGATTCCTATGATTTTAGCACCAAGTAATCAGATTCAGTATGGGATAAAAACTGCAAAGTTTGACCACTCTACGACGCTCCGTTTAGATTCTACAGCTATTTGAAGTTAGGATAAAAAGTACAAAGTTTGACCCCTCTACGACGCTCCGTTTAGATTCTACAGCTATTTGAAGTTAGGATAAAAAGTACAAAGTTTGACACCTCTACGACGCTCCATTTAGATTCTACAGCCATTTCAAGTTAAAGATAAGATTTCTCGAAACCTACTAAGTCGATTCCTATGATTTTAGCACCAAGTAATCAGATTCAGTATGGGATAAAAACTGCAAAGTTTGACTACTCTAGTACGCTCCGTTTAGATTCTACAGCTATTTGAAGTTAGGATAAAAAGTACCAAGTCAATTTGAAGTTAGGATAAAAAGTGCAAAGTTTTGCCCCTCTACGACGCTCTGTTTAGATTCTACAGCCATTTCAAGTTAAAGATAAGATTTCTTGAAACCTCCTAAGTCGATTCCTATGATTTAAGCACCAAGTAATCAGATTTAGTAGGGGATAAAAACTACAAAGTTTGACCACTCTACAACGATACGTTTAGATTCTACAGCTATTTGAAGTTAGGATAAAAGGTGCAAAGTTTGACCCCTCTACGACGCTCCGTTTAGATTCTACAGCTATTTGAAGTTAGGATAAAAAGTACAAAGTTTGACCCCTATACGACGCTCCGTTTAGATTCTACAGCCATTTCAAGTTAAAGATAAGATTTCTCGAAACCTACTAAGTCGATTCCTATAATTTTAGCACAAAGAATCAGATTTAGTATGGGATAAAAACTGCAAAGTTTGACCACTCTACGACGCTCCGTTTAGATTCTACAGCTATTTGAAGTTAGGATAAAAAGTACAAAGTTTGACCCCTCTATGATGCTCCGTTTAGATTCTACAGCTATATGAAGTTAGGATAAAAAGTACAAAGTTTGACCCCTATACGACGCTCCGTTTAGATTCTACAGCCATTTCAAGTTAAAGATAAGATTTCTCGAAACCTACTAAGTCGATTCCTATGATTTTAGCACCAAGTATTCAGATTCAGTATGGGATAAAAACTGCAAAGTTTGACCACTCTATGACGCTCCGTTTAGATTCTACAGCTATTTGAAGTTAGGATAAAAAGTACAAAGTTTGACCCCTCTACGACGCTCCGTTTAGATTCTACAGCTATTTGAAGTTAGGATAAAAAGTACAAAGTTTGACCCCACTACGACGCTCCGTTTAGATTCTACAGCCATTTCAAGTTAAAGATAAGATTTCTCGAAACCTACTAAGTCGATTCCTATGATTTTAGCACCAAGTAATCAGATTTAGTATGGGATAAAAACTGCAAAGTTTGACCCCTCTACGACGCTCCGTTTAGATTCTACAGCCATTTCAAGTTAAAGATAAGATTTCTCGAAACCTACTAAGTCGATTCCTATGATTTTAGCTCCAAGTAATAAGATTTATTATGGGATAAAAACTGCAAAGTTTGACCACTCTACGAACCTTCGTTTAGATTCTTCAGCTATTTGAAGTTAGGATAAAAAGTACAAAGTTTGACCCCTCTACGACGCTCCGTTTAGATTCTACAGCCATTTCAAGTTAAAGATAAGATTTCTCGAAACCTACTAAGTCGATTCCTATGATTTTAGCACCAAGTAATCAGATTCAGTATGGGATAAAAACTGCAAAGTTTGACCACTCTTCGACGCTCCGTTTAGATTCTACAGCTATTTGAAGTTAGGATAAAAAGTACAAAGTTTGATCACTCTACGACGATTCGTTTAGATTCTACAGCCATTTCAAGTTAAAGATAAGATTTCTCGAAACCTACTAAGTCGATTCCTATGATTTTAGCACTAAGTAATCTGATTTAGTATGGGATAAAAACTGCAAAGTTTGACCACTCTACGAACCTTCGTTTAGATTCTTCAGCTATTTGAAGTTAGGATAAAAAGTACAAAGTTTGACCCCTCTACGACGCTCCGTTTAGATTCTACAGCTATTTGAAGTTAGGATAAAAAGTACAAAGTTTGACCCCTCTACGACGCTCCGTTTAGATTCTACAGCCATTTCAAGTTAAAGATAAGATTTCTCGAAACCTACTAAGTCGATTTCTATGATTTTGGCTCCAAGTAATAAGATTTATTATGGGATAAAAACTGCAAAGTTTGACCACTCTACGAACCTTCGTTTAGATTCTTCAGCTATTTGAAGTTAGGATAAAAAGTACAAAGTTTGACCCCTCTACGACGCTCCGTTTTGATTCTACAGCCATTTCAAGTTAAAGATAAGATTTCTCGAAACCTACTAAGTCGATTCCTATGATTTTAGCACCAAGTATTCAGATTCAGTATGGGATAAAAACTGCAAAGTTTGACCACTCTACGACGCTCCGTTTAGATTCTACAGCTATTTGAAGTTAGGATAAAAAGTACAAAGTTTGACCCCTCTACGACGCTCCGTTTAGATTCTACAGCTATTTGAAGTTAGGATAAAAAGTACAAAGTTTGACCCCTCTACGACGCTCCGTTTAGATTCTACAGCCATTTCAAGTTAAAGATAAGATTTCTCGAAACCTACTAAGTCGATTCCTATGATTTTAGCTCCAAGTAATAAGATTTATTATGGGATAAAAACTGCAAAGTTTGACCACTCTACGAACCTTCGTTTAGATTCTTCAGCTATTTGAAGTTAGGATAAAAAGTACAAAGTTTGACCCCTCTACGACGCTCCGTTTAGATTCTACAGCCATTTCAAGTTAAAGATAAGATTTCTCGAAACCTACTAAGTCGATTCCTATGATTTTAGCACCAAGTAATCAGATTCAGTATGGGATAAAAACTGCAAAGTTTGACCACTCTACGACGCTCCGTTTAGATTCTACAGCTATTTGAAGTTAGGATAAAAAGTACAAAGTTTGACCCCTCTACGACGCTCCGTTTAGATTCTACAGCCATTTCAAGTTAAAGATAAGATTTCTCGAAACCTACTAAGTCGATTCCTATGATTTTAGCACCAAGTAATCAGATTTAGTATGGGATAAAAACTGCAAAGTTTGACCACTCTACGTTTAGATTCTACAGCTATTAGATTCTACAGCTATTTGAAGTTAGGATAAAAAGTACTAAGTCGATTTGAAGTTAGGATAAAAAGTGCAAAGTTTGACTCCTCTACGACGCTCCGTTTAGATTCTACAGCCATTTCAAGTTAAAGATAAGATTTCTCGAAACCTACTAAGGCGATTCCTATGATTTTAGCACCAAGTAATCAGATTCAGTATGGGATAAAAACTGCAAAGTTTGACCACTCTAAGACGCTCCGTTTAGATTCTACAACTATTTGAAGTTAGGATAAAAAGTGCAAAGTTTGACCCCTCTACGACGCTCCGTTTAGATTCTACAGCCATTTCAAGTTAAAGATAAGATTTCTCGAAACCTACTAAGTCGATTCCTATGATTTTAGCACCAAGTAATCAGATTCAGTATGGGATAAAAACTGCATAGTTTGACCACTCTACGACGCTCCGTTTAGATTCTACAGCTATTTGAAGTTAGGATAAAAAGTACAAAGTTTGACCCCTCTACGACGCTCCGTTTAGATTCTACAGCCATTTCAAGTTAAAGATAAGATTTCTCGAAACCTACTAAGTCGATTCCTATGATTTTAGCACCAAGTAATCAGATTTAGTATGGGATAAAAACTGCAAAGTTTGACCACTCTACGACGCTCCGTTTAGATTCTACAGCCATTTCAAGTTAAAGATAAGATTTCTCGAAACCTACTAAGTCGATTCCTATGATGTTAGCACCAAGTATCAGATTCAGTATGGGATAAAAACTGCAAAGTTTGACCACTCTACGACGCTCCATTTAGATTCTACAGCTATTTGAAGTTAGGATAAAAAGTGCAAAGTTTGACCCCTCTACGACGCTCCGTTTAGATTCTACAGCCATTTCAAGTTAAAGATCAGATTTCTCGAAGCCTACTAAGTCGATTCCTATGATTTTAGCACCAAGCAATCAGATTCAGTATGGGATAAAAACTGCAAAGTTTGACCCCTCTACGACGCTCCGTTTAGATTCGACAGCCATTTGGAGTTAGGATATTCCTTTCATTTGCATCATATAATCCCATAAAAAGTAGACCATTGACTTTAATTTTTAATAACATAAATCGAGCATAGCATTGGATCTACGCATTATTAATTCTGCCGTGCGCATTAATAACTGAATGTTGAACGTTGAATTAATCTAAACAATAATTGAAACAACATAATAGGCATTAAATCAAATGCAAGCCTCTAATTAAAATCTATAAACAAAGAAATTTCCATAAATAAATTTATCCAAGCTAACTAAAATTTTTCACACAAGCAGCTTTTATTTATTTTTTTTTGTGTGTTGGCTTAAAACTAATTGCGACACAAGCAGCTGGCAACTTTCAAAAGGTTTTGGTAAATGCATTGGGAACAAAATCCCATAAAGCGCATAGAACAATTAGAACTTCCTGTAAATAAATGATAAAAAATATGCGGCACTCACAAAGTATTTCCCACACGTGGGCGTTAGTCCAGAACCATGACATAATATTTGAATTTTGGTTTTTGTGTTATGACCATCGGCCCTTTTTTATGTTCAAATTTAATGACATCTGAAAATGCTGTGTTGTACAACACAGGGCTATAACGGTCAAAATTCGGTTGAAACAATTAAACCGTTCAGTGAGGCCGCACTAATAACTGAAATGTAAAATTGCTCTTAGATTCTAGGTCCTTTTTGTAAGTGTCGTCAATGTTGACATAAACATGGTATAAAGGGAATGACCCGTATGTTTGGGTCTAATGTTTATTTTGTGCCTTTTTCGACACCTGCTTCTATATAAAATAATACAAATAAAAGCATAATGTTCCTGTTCTATAATGACCACAGAAAACAGTTGAAAAGGACATTGGATATGTTTAAAGTTTGCATAGTGTTCATATGTTATATTTGTAGATATTATCAAGTATATATACCATTTTGAATGATAAAATCAAGTTAAAAAATAATTACGAACAGTATTTATATCTATTAAATTTGTATTATATCTACTTTAAATGTCACCAGAAATATAGTAAATGTATAATGTAAATTGTATAAGGTAAAATATTATTTTTTTTGTTTCAGTTTTACTTTTATTTATAATTAAATATTTGATTTATATTTAAATTTTATGTTTTTGGTAAGAAAAATAAATTTATATTATAAAAATAAAAATGATTGGGTTTAAAATTGAATTTTAAGTACAAAAATTTAATTTTAAGTACAAAAATAAAACTTTAACAAGACTTTTAGCTTTGTTCAAATTTATTTTTCAATATGAAAATGAATTTTTTATGAAATTTTATTTGTAACAACAAAATTTTAGAAAATAATACAGAATTTTTTGTCTAGGTATTTTTTTAAATAAATTTTATTTATAACTGAAGTAAACACAAATAAAAAATTGAAGAATTTGGTTCATTAAACCTGAATTCATAATACTGACGACTACAAAAACATCAATGCTACGAATCACTCATAATTTTGATGAATGATTGAAAATGTTTTATTCAAATTCACGAATTTTCCAAAAATGTGTTAGAAACAACACAAGCCGAAAGGTCCCCGGTTCAAGCCTGAACTGGGGCTAACAACATCTTTTCATAGAAACATTTTTCTATACCGCGCTACCTCTCGGCAGTAAATGGCAAACCTACGAGAGTAAAACATTGCCTATGAAAAGCTCTTACCCGCCGTTCGGATTCGGCAATAAACTGTAGGTCCCACCACTTTGAGTACAAATATAACATGCACAGCTCAAATGGTGAGAGAGCTCGGCCGAAGTTCTATACAGGACTGTAGCGCCAAACTATTATTATATTATAGTATACAAAAAATAAATCTTCTCATATAAACTCAATGGCAATGTCATGGTATTTTCTAGTATTTAATGGTATTTTCCGATTAAAATAATAATTTATCCTATTGACTATTTTTAATAGTAAAAAACTATTATTTATATAGTATTTTTTTCTGGGTGCACACAAACAAAGCCCAAGAAGCGTACCTTTAACAGCAGTAAAAAGAATACAGGCCCGTAGCCACGATTTTCGTTCGGGGGGTTTTGAAAAATATATTAATTTTTAAAAGATATATTAAAAGAAAATACAATAAATTAATTTATTTTCATTTTTATTAATTCGGATTATGCATTATGCAAATCTTAAATTTATTTTGAAATATTCCTGGCCGAAAAAATGCCTCAATATTTACACGAAAAACTAAAATGAAAAGAAAACGTTTTTCTTCAAATATATGAATCTACTTATAAAATTCAAAAACTTCCAGTAGATATAGATTGTAAGTTTTCAAAATTGTTCATTTATGCTAAGAACTTTTTTTGGTTATAATTTCGCGATAGAATCGAGCGATCCACACTAAAACTTGACAGAATATAAAGAATCCAAAAATGGAATAACATTACAAATAGTCTTAATCGAATTAGCATGTCGGGTGGCATATTTTCATGCATTTATAATTTATAAAATATTAATTTATATGTTTTTTTTTTTAACTTATATAGAGGGAAAAAAAATTATTGAGCATATTAATCACTTTAAAGCTCAACTAGGAACTGCGTCATTGTATATTTTTTAGTTTTTCAAATGGGATCCTTTTGAGACTTTTCGAATACCCAACTACAACAAAAGTCCAATGACGTAGTTTGGTTCTGGGAACATTTAAATCTCATTCTATGAAATCAAGGTTCAAACAAAAGATCGGATCATAAAATTTTTAAAAATAGAGATAATTGAAAACTTGACAAAAAAAAAATCCTTATTTAGGATTTTGTAAAAATTTGATAGAAGCAGGGATTACAAAGAAAAGAAATCGGATTTTTGGCACCGGAACTGTTGTCAAAAAAATATGTGAAACCGGAATCGGAACTCATTTTATTTGTTAGGTTGAAACCGGAACCGCTATTTTAAAAATCTTTTAACCAGATCCGGAACCAATAATCCAAAGTGTTTTATTCCCTGGATAGAAGAATGTTTTGTTGATATAGTACCGCTTTTATTTTTCTTGTATATCTTACAAATTTATGTCGAGATTTACGATTTTATATTATATCACTAAAATATAAATTTAAAAAAAATTTCCAATGATAGTTAGACAATTCCCAAAGTAAGAAATCACATATATTTCAAAGTAATATTTGTTTTAAACGAATTTTATTAACAAGAAGTTTAAAACAATTTTTTATAATTAAGTATAGAGAATAATAAAAATTACAAAATTTCACTAATGATTTTTTTTTTAAAGAACCATGTAAGAAAGAATCATTCAAGAAACAAATGTTTTTTAAATATTCACGATCTAAGTTTGAACGTTAAAATAAGTTTAAAAAATTTATTACTTCAGTGCTCAGATTTTCCTCACTAAATAGGGTTTCGTTTGAATAATTGGCTTGCTGTATGACCCTTTATCGAGAAACATGTTTTATATATTTTAATTTGTCAAAATTATTAGTGTTTGTATTATATCGGAAATTTTAGCATTTCGGAAGGGGTCAGAACACCTACAATTACTGAGATTTTTACGAATTTAAACTTTTTTTCTTCTTATTTTTTCTTGCATAACCTTTCTTTTTGATTATTTTGATACAAAACATGAAAAATATAGACTAAATAGCATTTTTGTAAAAGTTTTGAAATTTCCCATTTTACCCCAATATTTTTCAAGAAGTCCGAAATTGAACTGTTTTGAAAAATCGCTCAAAAATCAATTAAAATTCATATAAATGGTAATCTCCTGATGCAAAAAATTTAGATCATGAACCAATCTATGGAATAGGTCCTTCAAAAGAATTTAACTAATTATTTTGGATGAAAATCAAAACGTGTCCCACTTTACCCCAGGCTCCCCTACATCATATTGACGAATTTTTTTCTTCATTTTAATTATAATATTTATTTTTTTCGTCCATTTACGGCTGTGTATTTATAGAAAAATACAATAAGTGTATATATTCTTTTAATCCACATTAGTTAAATATCAACTCGTGTCTAATTGTTAATTGTATCAAAAGTTCACCCCTTTTTTGTGCATAAAAACACCAATTGAAAGACATTTCATTTCGCCAGCAGCCTTCATTATTTTTTGGGAGTGCGCAGGAAAATAATGAGGCAAGGACCCAAAGCTCAAATTAGTACTCGCAACTGTACTTTTAAGAATACATTTGCTATGTTGCCAAATTAAATATATTTTGCAATGCTGCCAGGTAAATACCTATTACTGGCATTATAGAAATTTTAAATATTTTTTTAATAGAATTAAAATATTCATCATCTACTTATATCACAATATTCCAAAAATATCAAATTCCCAACTGACACTATTTGCCATCAGTACAACTCTTCAGAATATCGATAATAATGTCAGCTTTGTACTATATATACATTAAAGCTGTATGTATGGCTTCAAAGAGTATAACAAATTTAATATAAAATATATATTTTATGCCTCCCCCATGAAGAACCCTTCAATAATGTCATATTTGTGAAATAAATTCCTATTAAACTTCTGAATTGAGTCACAATTTCGCAAATAACATAAATTTATTCCACATACCAAAGACTTGTACACAAAACCCGAAACTACTACGGAGCATGTGCTATAGTGAAATGCAAAAAGAGTAAGTAAAACTCTCTCTATTGCCATTTACGAACTGTATGCAATTCCAGACACGTCCTCCTCGCCGTGAGCACGTTTCACAGGATGTCATGCAAAAATATTGCACTTCGCATAGCAAGCCCGCTAAAGGTTCGACCGTTTGAGAGGCCTCACGAGTCGGGTTAGGTCAGGTTTTTAGTTGAAAAAGTGGGTGGTGGCTGTGCACCAACATACATTATTGATTTTATATGTTTTGTTGTTAAGCCAAGAAATAGGCAGGCCTCATAACAAAAGTTTGCGTATACGATATGGTATGATTTGAAAATACTAAAATATATAATACACTCTGTGGTGTATGAGTTCTGCTACCTCTGTCCGATATATAATACGTAATACTTGAGACTCAAGTCAATCTATCGGCAATTATTTGCTCTTTATGGCAGACAGCTGCTTGGGCGTTGCATTTCCAATGCGGCACAAGCCAGCCGACAAGGACAATTAATCCTTGAGCATTATGAGCGTTGCGGCAGCACGTGACTTTTTCGCGAAGCAGGGTTTTCACGCAGAACCCTACCTACTGTGGGAGGTTTTAGGTGTGCATGTGACTTTGACATTGTTTTTCATTAGAGGGTAATAATTTTGCAGTTGAGGTTTTGAATGCAGTTTTGATCATCATATGGAATATGCTAACATTCAATTCAAACCGTATTTTTAAAGTTTCCATCCTTAAAATAATATTATTAACATTTAATTAAAAATCATTAATTTGGCTTCATTTATTCATTTAAAATTCTTACAAGGTTTATCTAATTTAATTGGTAAATACTGCTTAATTAGTTTATAAAAATGCAAAAATTCGTTAAAAAAGTTTCAAATATATATTTTTTCTTATTACGTAACATTTAAAAAAAATGCTAAATAGTTTAATAAATAAAAATTACATATGTTCGTAAGAACGCCGAAAATTATTCATTATAAACATAAATATGTTTGAACGAAAACCAAAATATGTTTGACTGCCATTAAAATAATATTTTGCAATAATACTTTTGTTTGCATAAAGCTCCAAAGATATATGTTATACCTGCAAAATGATGTTTGGGATTATGATTTTGCAGTGTGTACCAAGAAACACTAATATGTTTTATTAAGATTTAATGATAAATATGAAAATGTTTATTGGTACGCAGAGAATAGTTCAAACTAAAGATCACAATTACAAAAATGTTTCTATCGGTTCTAATTTATAAAATATGCTGTATCAATACAGTTTTCTTCCAACAATGTTAAAATTTATAAACATTTCTTATGCTTGTACTTGTATTTTACATACACGCAGAAAAAATGGTTGAACAGCATCGTACTATGATTGGATTGATGATTGTAATCATGGTATGGATAATAGTATGGTTCTATTTGACTATAATTTCTTTAGACTAGATTATTTAGATTGTAATGGATGGGTATATATTGAAAAATCGCAAAATCAAAATGTATATTTATGCGAATATATTATTCGGCATTCTATTTTCAAATTTTTTGCTTTATTACAACATAAGGACTTTGAATAGAAAATTATGCAAATTCACAACTAACCCCTTAAGTGAATTCAAACTCGTTTAATCTGTATGACTTTATCCTACTTTAATAATTATTTATGTACCCGTGTGAATGAAATGATTGTCAACAGCTCAAATGATTTTCTATAGAAAAACACTGGCCTACAATATAACAAACAATGTTACAAAAAAGGCAAACTTTGTCTACTAAATGATATGGTAAATTTTTAAAATACCTACATTTTTCAGATTTGAATTTATTAGTTTTGAATGTAAATTTTTCACAAATACAAAACCAACCCCATATTTTTCAGTTGTTTCAACCAAAATCGGTTCATTATTTGTGCAGTTTTCAGTATGCAATGCCAGTCGAACAGAATCCCAGGGGTGCAATACGCTACCCGATTACTCGTTAATACCTCTTATAGCCGGGCACAACTAGCCGCTTAAAGAAGTATCGAGTGTCTGAGAATTGTTTGAACTACTTTTTCAAGATTTTTCATTTTTGGAAATGTAAAATTTTTGAAACGCATTTTGTAGAATAAGTGCGAAATTACTACGAAAAATGTTTACTGTAAATTGTCGTAAAGTAAAAATAACGTCTGTCTTCTGTTTGCTATTTTGGTCGAGTTCATTGCAGTTGGCATAAGTGGCAGTCAATCAGTGCCTGTTTCTGTGATACCGACCAAGTTCAACCCTCCGACTGGTTTGGTTTAAAATGCATGCGATGCATGTGGTCAGATTGAGGCGATGGACTTTTGGGGTGAACTCAAGGATTTTAAAAAATAAATGTAATGGGAGTAACAAAAAGGGTTGCATGAGCATATCTCATACATAATGAATTGGTTGAAGACAAAGGCAAGCGATTAGTATGAAAAATGAGGTAATGGCTTTCTTTTGTTTAATACTTTTTTTTTATTAGAATGCCTGCGGGAAGAGAATACGCGACAGGAAATAAATTCTACATCATAGTTAAATTTAGCTAATAAAAATTAAATAAAATAAAAAATAATATTAAGTGTGTTTTATAAAAAAGTTTTATAAAATGCTTAATTATAAAACTTGATTAAACTTCTTGATTAAAAGACATTTCTTTGTGATAAAAAAATATTATAATCTGAATAGGAAATTATTTTGTAGTTATAAAAAAAACCGATTATTCGAAGAAATTAATTTTGTTGCTATTAAAAATACGAATAATCTTCATGAATCGAAGAAGTTTTTGGTTATCAGTAAAAAAAAAACCTTGGTTCTTGAGTAAAAAAAGTTAATTTAAATCAGTTAAATATACAATTTATACATAAATCAAACATTTTTTATTTTTTATACCAATATTGTAATTGTAAATTTTTTAAGTGCAAATATTAAAATTTTAATTTAGAATCTGAATTCGCCTATTATTTATTTAAAAAAAAAATCAATAGAAAACCGCCACTGTTTTCAGAGAAATTGTGCAGAAACAAAAGTTAAACAAAAACAAACCAAAAGCATAAGAAGAGCAACATTTAAAAAAATAACAACAACTTTACTTCATTCAGTTCTCTTTCAGGCTGACGAGCAGTTTTATCGCAGTCTGCGCACAGTGGAAACGAAAATTTGACTTATCTAAAATATCTTACTTCATATTTTTTCACATTTTTTTCTATTTTATTTCATAAGAAAAAAATATATGTTTTAATGGTTAACATTTTTAAAATATTTTTTTGTTAATAATAAAAAATGTATTAATTTGTTTTTCGCTCTTTATTTTTCATAGAAACATTTATTTGACGCTTCACTTCAAAATATTTTTCATTCATTTTTTATATATCTTTTCATATCTTTATATATCTTTTAAAAAATGTATTATGTGTTATATGTATATTTGGATATACAGGGTGGTCCGCTTTGGGGTGCAAATATTTTAGGGACTGATTCCTTGATTCATTCCATGAAAAAAATTGTTCTAGAGTTAGGGTCTATTTAGAACACCCAATGATACACAGAGTGTTTTCAAAATTTACTTTACATAAATTGATACAACCGTATACTTAATTATAACTTCTACAATGTATAACCCAGTGCAAAAATATTAGATTCATTTTAAAGATAATCAATCAAAATTTCTAGTAAAAATTTAATATTGGCATTTTATGTGGTGAGCTAGGAGATTTTTTCTCATCAAAGTAAAAAAATAAATATTTTATTACAACTTTTTTTTTATAAAATTCCATTTTCTCGAAATTTTAATCTAATATTGTATTTATCTTTTTTTAATATTTGAATGTATCATAGTGTAATAAACAATTTCTTTATACATTGTTTTTATCTCGCACTTACCGTTTTCCATGCGGAGCACTCCTTGTTGTGCTCTCAAAATTCTAAAATTCCTCAACATACCATTTTATTATAAAAAACAATATGTAGTTTTTAAAGAATTCTTTTTTATGTATTTATTTTACAAATGGTATTATGAGGAGTTTTAGAATTTTGAGTGCTCTACAAGGAGTGCTCCGCAAGGAAAACGGTAAGTGCGAGATAAAAATATTGTACGAAGAAATTGTTGCACCCCAAAGAAATTGTTTATTACACTATGATACACACAAATATTAAAAAAAGGTAAATAAAATAATAGATACATTTTTTTTATAAAAAAAAGTTGCAATAAAATATATATTTTTTTTACTTTGATGAGAAAAATTTCCTAGCTCACCACATAAAATGCCAATATTAAATGTTTACTAGAAACTATGATCGATTATCTTTAAAATGAATGTAATATTTTTGCGCTGGCTTATACATTGTAGAAGTTATAATTAAGTATACGGTTGTATCAATTTATGTTAAGTAAATTTTGAAAACACTCTGTATATCATTGGATGTTCGAAATAGACCCTAACTCCAGAACAATTTTTTTTATGGAATGAACCAAGGAATCAGTCCCTAAAATATTTGCACCCCAAAGCGGACCACCCTGTATATTAATAAATGTAGTTTTTCCATTTATAGCTCTCTGATCTATTGTAAGAATAAAATAAACTTGCAGCAAAACTTACTTTTACTTATGGGATGTATGAATATTTTTTACAAGTCCAAATTTTAGCAGTTTATGCACTGAAAAGTTTCCATAGAGAAAATCTGCTAAAATAGTTGTTTTTAGTTATATTATTTTTAAATATATATTAGTTTTCAGATTTGAAATCGCCTATGTTTTTTGCGGCAATCTGTTCCACTCTGTCACTGTCCCACTGTGCGCCACAACGATTCCCTTTTTTGCTCCCATTCTGTTGTAAGCGGAGAGATCACTGGAGATTTTTGCAGCGCGAGTGTGGCTTTGAAAATTTGCAAACACTTTGTTTCCATCATTCTCCGACGGAAGTTCTACGTGAAGGTTCGTTTGCGAAATTAATGCAAATTTTAAAATATTTCTATTGCAAATTGAAGTAAAGATAAAAGGTTTTGCAAGTGCATAAATTAATATTAAATAAAGAAGATGCACGGCAATTCTTGAACATTAGTGTTTTAGTTGAACAAAGTAGAAGTGAAAGAAGAAAAGATTACGTTCATATAATAGTGCAAAAAAAGACAAAAGGACTTCGCAACAGCGCAGGATACATAAGTGATACAAAAATTAAGACTAATTTTGAATATTCAAAATACATAAAAATTAAAAATTTTGGTAATTCGAATAATTGCAAAAATCTTGAGTTTGTTTAACATATATAGTAAATTTTAAAGGATTACAAAACTACACAAAAGGTAAGTAATATATTTAAATAAAAAATAATATGAAGCCATTTAAATTTTATCAAACGCAAAAAGTGCACTTTGTGTTCCGGCAGTATTTCAATTCAAATATTTTGCAATAATTCCAAATTTGCAAAATTCTCTGCTAATCATGGATAGAGGGGGTGGGTTTTCAAACTCCCAAAACAACGGTTTCGGCGACCGTTATTTTCTGTGTTGTTTTTGTTATTCGTCGCGGTACTCACAGTTGTTTTGTTGTTGCCCGAACTGCGCATGTGCGCAAAGCAAATCCTTGTTGTTTTTCTCTCAGCTTCGCTCTCTCTCTCGTTCGGTGCACTTGCATTTTATTTTTATTTATGTTTTATTTTTCAACACAACAAACAAGACAACAACAATTGTGTGGTGACTACGCCATAAAGTACAGTTATAGTGCGAGCGATAAACCGAAACAACGAATTTCGTAGATGCTTCGTGTTTGAGTGATGGATGGATGGTGGATGCGCTGTGTGTACAGTGAGGGCGACAATTATTGCACCAAGTAATTTAAATAATAATGAAGTAGAATTTGTTGTTAATTTATCTCAATATCTAGTTTAATTAAGTTCTAACTCTGATAAAAATACAATAAAATAGGTCCGAAAAACTAATATTTTGGTTGAACTTTACTTTATAGGGCCGGTCGAAATAAAAAAAAAAAAATTGTCACATAAGTGGTTTTAGAATTATAACGAAGTGGGCGGGGCAAAAAAAAAATATAAAAAAATTGTCATACGATGCAGAAACCATACCTTAAAAATAAAAAAAAATAAAAAAAGTGACCTCAAGGTCACGTAGAACCCCTTAAAAATCAAAAACCTTTTTTTTTTCAAATTCAAATTCCTGGAAAAGAGGAGTGGCAAAATGAAAATAATAAAATATTGAAAATCCTTTACATTCAGTATAATGCCATGGAAATTTATTTAATAAATTAGACTAAAAAGATTTTTTTTTTCGAAAAAATCGCGCGACAATTTTGTTTTATTTTTTGAGACCGACCGGCCCTACAACGTAAAGTTCTCCCAATATTTTTTGGACGCTTTCTCCCCTTTCACGAAACAAAAATCGCAAACCTACCGAGGTTCGCAACTGGTTTTTGGATTGTAATGAAGTGGGCGGGATAAATATAAATTCACACGCCATGTGGAAAGTAGGCATTTAAATAAAAAGAAAAGTATCCTCGAAGTCAAAAACCTCATTTTGACATTTTCCGGAATAGTTGAGTGTCAAAACAAAAATGTTTTTTTTAACATTTTATTAAAGTCTGTAATAAGAAGAGAAATTTAAAAAAAATTGTTTTCCGCAAGATTTTATTCCAATTCCAGAAATTTTGTGATCATAAGAATTTCCGTGGCTTTGTGTTTAAGTAGAAGATTTTATATTTTGATATTCAACTTTCGCATTCCATAAAATTGAGTTTAAATATGAATAATATAATTTTTATTTTAGGGGGTATCTTGATGTAACATTTTTTTGTTGTTGTAATTTTTAGTCATGTATTTTTTGCCTTTTTTTATAATCCCAATTCTGATGGTCGATTTTCATTTTTTTGTTTATTTCGTGCGTTTGTTTTTTTTTAGTTTTTTCGAGCGGCTTTATTAAATTTATAAACTTTAATAAAATTCTAAAAAAATTAATTTAAGCCTAAAAACGATTTAAATTGTACATCATTCTGCAGATATTATTGGTATTCAGATATGGATTGGTATTTTTTTTTCAGTGTCTATATATTTTTTGTGAATGCATTTGTCATAATATGCGTCACCATAAATTTGGTTTTTCATATAATAAATAATTTTTCGCATATTAATCATGTCATAAAAATGTAAAATACCCCCTCTGTTTCAAATACAGCTCAATTTTCAGCAATGTCTCTGGCAGAGTTTTGCATACATTGCACCCTTCAATAAATTGTGCAAATGTTCTGTTATGAATTGAGTCCCTTTTTTGTTGCTTCCGAAAATAGGATAAAAAAAAAAACACAAATTGATAAAATCAAATCCAAAACTTGATCGAACAAATGTCATTTAACCGAAAACATGCAGTAACAAGTTGTAACATATGAATTTCGCAGCATAGATTTTTACATAATAGCAGTCAATAACCCCCATAACATAAATATAACATTTTTTTTATTTGTGCATATTATCAGTTTTGGTAAAATGGGCAATTTTCAGAATTTTCTGAATTTTTATGACTTTTCTGTTCGCTTTTTTATACAGATTTTATACAATGTTTATTTTTTCCAATGGTTCTGAGTGAGTTGTATCTGTAAATTTCGCTGTTATTGTATCCCCGTGAGACAAAGTGCACAAAAAAGGGCATATTACATATGTTTTATATGTTTTTGTTGGGGTTGTATTCTTTTGATTTCATTTCATTGTTTTACTTACACAAAACCATTGGTAGTAGGGGCACCTGAAAGCATCGACTGTAACGAATACGAAGAAACCATTCCGGTAACTAACAGTGGCTAAAGTGGTCAAAAGAAGGAAACATTTTTTTTTTGTTAATGCTAAATAAAGATAAATTTTCCATTTATTTCGTCTAAATATGAAAATATTAATATCCAATGCAAATGTAAATCAAATAAATAAATAAATAAGAAGAAATGATGAAATATAATAAGAAAAATAGCTCAGTGTTCTATTTTATCCACCAACTCTCGTCTAAAATAGAATACTAAATTTTGAATATAAAATGTTGGAAAAAAATCGAATCGAAATAAGGGAGAACATAACAATTTCACGCAATAATTAATATAACTGAATACTACTCAACAAAACGTGAACAAAATTTTCACATACATCAATTCCATATAATTCGTGGTTATAATTTTGACTGCATCCCTAGTAGAAATTTTGGTAGGGCCATGCTCATGAACTGATCATGTCATTATTTGAGATGATCGGGTTATGAGGAGGCCCAAATGAGGTAACAAATCATGGACACGATGTACTTGTAACGCTGTGCCCTGATCATGTACTCACCTCAGGCCATGATCATGCACCGATCGGGTAAATCCCCATTTCATTATTTACCCGGCCAATGCCTTGTCAGAGCCCGAGCATAAAAGTGTTTGATACAAATGGATTCTATAATTTTTATATGATTATGCAAAATGGTCTTTTCAATGATATTTACAATCATTTTAAAATATTAATTTTATCTTTGGATAATTAAAAATAAATATTAAATTGAAGATAAGAAAAAGAATGTTATGGCTAATCATTATTTGTAAATATGGTGTAAAATGATCAATAAATGTAAAGATTTCATAACAAAAAGGGAATAAAAGTTATAGGGTTTTTATACCCTACACTAAGAGTGAAAGGGTATATTCAGTTTGGTATGCCGTTTGTAACACCCAGAAGGAAGCATCTCCGGTATAGAAAAGTATACATATTCTTGATCAGCATGACCGTCTGTCCGTCTGTCTGTCTGTCTGTTGAAATCTTGATTATAGAAAAACTAGAAGAGATAAATAAATGAAACTCCTAATTTAGATTACTTATATATCTACGCTGTCTGTCAATGAAAATGGGCATGATCAGCCCATTGTAACCCGTGAGCCGACCACTTATGTTCAAATACCTCATATAAAACATTCATCTACTGGTGAATTTTACTGTATACGTGCTTAGGTAAACTTTTTTGGTCAAATATATATTGACTTCATGCTCAAATACATGAAAATAATGTTTTCCCGTGAAACGACGTGTGGTTGAAAAAAAAAAAATCGAAATTCGATACACCTTCCCATTTGTAAATATGGGTATCAAATGAATGAAAGTTCTTCAGCGATTAAAATTATTAGTTATTTTCAGGATTGGTGATCTGGTGATCTATATACCACTTTGAATAGTAACCACACATATGTGTAGAGTATTTATAGTCGGCTTAGACCGACTATAATTTTGATAATCCTAACTATCGTAATAACACCTACTATAAATTATCGCTACTTTAAAATTTCCCATGTGATCTAACCTTCCCAACTGATTCTCATTAAATCTCGATCATTGCCTGATGCTGATTTTGATGCTGGTATGGTAAGCATGATAAGGGCATGCAAAGGCAATGATCATATTTTCTCTAATAGGTCTTATCCGACGAAAACCCGATCATTTCCCGATGGCGCATCGGGCAAATTTCTACAAGGGATACTCTGTTTTTGTTGTATTAAGTAACGTTTTTCAGAAAACCGCTATGTTATGCCCTTTTCAGCCATTTTTTAGAATAAAAAAAGACAGTTTCTTAGACAATTATTTTTCCAAAAAAAAACTTTAAACGCAATTTTTTATTTAATTGTCAATCAAGACTAATTACAATATACCAACAAATACTAATATTCCCATCTGTTTTTAGATATTTAAATCTAAACTAGACAAATTTTGATTTTTTAAGTCTATTTTGGATTATGTTTTTAGCATTTCGGATCCAATGATAAATAAGAAAATGATTTATGGTTTCGCAGAGCATAGTTCAAACTAACAAACAAAATTACTAAATTATTTTCAATGGTAGTTATTTTTTAAATTCGCCCTATCAACACAGTTTTTTTCAAAAACTTTTAAAATTTATATAATTTAAAAAGGTTCTTTATTTTACATTTAAAAAACTAAAAACTAGTTTTTATACGAATTTTTCTCAAAAATGCTCAAAAAAAAAAATTGTTTAATAAAAAGTAATAATGAGTATACGTTAAATATCAAGTAATGATATTTTCAAAATAAGTCAATTTTTTATATATAAAATTGATTATATATAAGAACACCAAAATTTATGTTCATAGGGCATATTTTAAAAAGTATATCAATTAAAAAAATAGTCATATCGATATTTAGATGGACCATGCTCTTCATACGGTAGCGTCGTTAGCTCGTCTGGTTAGTGCGTTGGACTACGAGCGAAAAGTCGCTGGTGCGTTCGACTACGTGCCGAAAGGTCCGCGGTTCGATCCTCAGCGACTACCACCATCTTTTTCATAGAAAACATTTTTTCTATGCGACGCTACCTCTCGGCAGTAAATGGCAAACCTACGAGAGTAAAACATTGCCTATGAAAAGCTCTTTTCGAGTTTAGATCTAGTTATCTTAAAAACGTATTGGAATATTAGTATTGATTTATATATTAAAAATTGTCCTTACAATTAAAAGAAAAACTGCGCGGTAAGGTTTTTTCAAGAGTACTAATTTTATTTTTATTTTTAGTAGTGACTGAAATGGGCTTAAAAATTACGATTGTATTTTTCTCAAAAACTTAACGTAAAAGGAAAAAACTTAAGTATGCAGTAAAAATAAGCACCAGCGCATTATACACCCAGAAAAAAATACTATATAAATAATAGTTTTTTACTATTAAAAATAGTTAATAGGATAAATTATTATTTTAATCGGAAAATACCATTAAATACTAGAAAATACCATGACATTGCCATTGAGTTTATATGAGAAGATTTATTTTTTGTATACTATTAAATTAATAGTTGTCCTATTGACCAATTTTAATGGGATTTGAGAGAATTTTTTCTGGGTGTACATAATTAATGTATGTAATGTTTATGGGAAAATTCGTGTAGGTTAGTGTTGTCGTAACTTTAGTGTTTCTTATTAAATTTTGATCATTAAAATATTTTTAAAAAGATAATTTTATTGATTTTTAGTAACTATATATTTTTAAAGATTTCTCAAAAATGAAAAATTTATACAAATTTGAAATTTGATTTATTGTTATGCTCTATGTATGTCTCTGGTTTGTATTAATCGATTTCGAAAATATAAAAATTTTTGTAACGTACGTAAAGTTCGTAGATGCTGAATTTTTATTACTTAAATAACTCAAGTTGAGAATTTTCACAAAGAAGTGGACCTGAAAAACTCGAACTTATAGAAACATTCTGAAAATTAAGATAGTCATTGTTTTCCGAAGCCTATCAAAAATATATGTAGGAATTTTGTAAATGAGTTTTGGCTTTTAAATTAGCACACTATAATTTAGTGCTTCTTAGTTTTCGAAGAAATCTTTTAAGTCGTACCTAAACCAAAACTATTCACAGAATTTCACTTTAATTGCTTAAAATGCGCTTAAAAGCTTTAAGCGGTTTCTTTTTATTAAGCGTAGCAAAACCATGAAATATTATCGTTCAAGAAATAATATAAAAAAATCTTAAAATTTAAGTAAAATACAAACAGTTGACCTAAAAAATAAAATAATGTCACAGTAGCGCTTGAGCCTACAAATAAAAAATAAAACATTTTGTTCGGAAACCGCAATAAAAATTGTTCAACAATTTGTTAGGAATCGTATTATATTTGTTTTTGTTTTTTAAGAACATTTTTTTTATATGCTTTTAATTAAATTTCTTGTTTTTAATGTTGAGCAACTTCCTTTCGTTTTGTTTGAAATCTGCGAAAGCAAAGCAAAAAAAGCAGCATAAAAATTTAATAATGAAACATATAAATATAAAAAGCAATAAAAAATAAAAAAAAACAAAAACGTTATTCAACTTTGACCTGGCAGCGCCTGGTAACTGACACGACGGCGGCAGCTCCACTTGGTTGGGTCCGTTGTACGGATCGGTTAGGTTCTGTTCTGGTCTATGTTCTGGAATGCGCTGAAGCATGCTATAAAAATAAAATTAAAATAATTCAACTGTTGCAACAGCGGCGACCAACAGTTGTAGTGGTTGCTGTTAACTGTCAGTTGCAAACGTCAGGCAGGAGGGGTTCAACGCACAAAAAAACTACGAGAAAAAAAACCACACAATGCATAACATACTCTATCTTTACCATGATCGCGCTTTGTTTATATTCTTCATTTTGAGTTATTCTTAATCTTTATAATCATTACGTACTTTCTTCCAACATAATGATAGGAACAATAGTTATATGTTGTTGTTGCTGCAGATTAATCGTTTTGTTTTTTCTGATTATTCCAAAAAATTTACATTGGTATTTCCTAACGATCCGAAATGTGCAGTCATCAATTTAAATTTGAATGCTTTTTGATTTTAAACTCACTCTTCAAAAACAAAAACCTTTTCTTTTATTAAGTGAAAGAAACAAAATATTTTAAATTATGTGTTGGCTCTAATTGAAAAGATTTATCAAGTGTTCATCAGGAGGTCCACTTCAAAATACGGCTTTGTTTTTTTTTAAGTGTGCGGCGCAGGCTCTTTGGAAATCAATTCTTCTAACAATGACTTAATTTGTTGCTTTTCAGTTTGTTGATTGATACAGCAAATAGATTCATTATTCACTGAGTAGAGTAAAAAAACATATGCAGTAAGTTAAAACTGGAAAATTTGTAAACGACCAAATCTTCTCTGACTATACTTTTTCAAAACAATTCTTTTTAGACAGCTTTTGGCCCAATATTTCTTCGCCGTAAAAATTTTTAATAGATGTTTCTTTCCCGGAGCAAAATATCATTTACGAGACAAAATAGATTATTATTTTTTTTTTCCAGCCCTGACTCCGCTGATTTTTTTCCACAATACAATTCTTTTACGAGACAATTATTTCCACGAAAACAAAAAAAATGTATTTAATTTAATATGTACTATTTTTTGGGGTTGAATTGTCCAAGCGAGGGATTGAATCGAATGCGAAGTATATTTTCATGAAAGAATTGATTTCAAAAGAATTTTTTTGGAGAAGAATTGTTTCCGGATAAAATTTTGTGACTTTTAAAATAATATTCAGATTAACACATAACACATGATTTTTACTCAATGATGTAGTAAAAATTATATGTTATGGCCAATTGACAATTCTTTCTCGATATCATTATTCCTCGGACTACAGCATTTCCAATTAAAACTGAGAGCTTTCCATTTGAAATTGGGAAAATTCCAAATGAAATTGAGATTTTCCATTTGAAATTGGGAAAATTCCAAATGAAATTGAGATATTCCATTTGAAATTGAGAAAATTTCAAATGACATTGAGATATTCCATTTAAAATTGAGATATTCTATTTGAAATTGAGAAAATTTCAAATGAAATTGAGATTTTCCATTATAAATTGGGAAAATACCAAAAGAAATTGAGATTTTTCATTTGAATTAGGAAAATTCCAATTGAAATTAAGATATTCCATTTGAAATTAAGAAAATTCCAAATGAAATTGAGATATTCCATTTGAAATTGAGAAAATTTCAAATGAAATTGAGATTTTTCCATTTGATATTAAGAAAATTCCAAATGAAATTGAAATTTTATAATTGAAGTTGAGAAAATTTCAAATGAAATTGAGTTTTTTCCATTTGAAATTGAGAAAATTCCAAATTAAATTGAGATTTGAAATTAAGAAACTTGCAAAAGATTTTCGATTTGTAATTTGGAACAAATAAAATTGGGAAAACAATGAAATTTAAAATTTCTCAAGAAAGAATTGACTCAAAAATAATTGTTTCGGGAAAAATTCGGAATTATTTAGACTGAAAATTAGTCAATTTTTCAGTGAGGTCAAATATATTCTTAAGACTCGAATACACGATAGAGAAATTAGCTAGAGATAGAGAAAAAATCTACCGTAGTGCTTCCTACTGTGGTGCTCTACGTAGTGTTTACACAACCCTATGAGATTTTTGCTCTATCTCTAACTATTTTCTCTCATGTAAACTCGCCTTTAATAAATCTTCCACGATCATTCTCTAGATTCCTATCCCAATACAATTGTTCCTAACAGAAATTATTATTTACGGTCGTTTTCACAATGTCCAGTTAAGTTTTTTAATTCCATATATTCTATTGGATACTCTGAGTTAATGTGGCAGTTAGTGCTTAACCAAGATGGTGAAAACGGCCCTTAATCGTATATATAAAAATCAATTTCTGCGCGTTAGTCTTGCAAAACTCGAGAATAGCTAGACCAATTTGATTAATTCTTGTTTTGTTTGTCTCAATACAGAACCTTAATACAGAACCTTTGGAACATAATATTTGTATGGAATGTTCATCTCCCGACGGCACTTTGAAATTCGCCCAATAAAGTAGAAAAAATTGGCAAGGGCTTGGCAAAACTAAACTTTGAATTCAAAATATCTGTGTATTTAGAATAGCCACATTTATGTATATTGTTTATATTTTTGCCAAATTTCGGAGGGATTGAACAAAAGGGCGTGGCATACCCCATATAACCTATATAACATTAAAAATGCTATAACACCTGAACACTTAAGAGTAGAATTATTAAAATGAAAATAAAGGATCATATTAATTACAATGTCTAAGTAGAAAATGGACGTGATTGGTTAAAGTGTTTTGTCCCCTTCCATATAACCGAACTTTTAAAATGCTATAACTGTTAATATTTCATAGTATAATGACGAACAGAACCAAATCTGTATTGATATTTCAACCAGTTTAAAAATGAAAAAAAAAATCACTTGCGTGTGAAAGTAATTAATATATTTTTTTTATATTTTTGCTCATTTCTGTCACGCACATCCGCAACAAATAACTATGCATTCAACATGTTGCATAATTACTGTTCGTTGCATTATGTGTCTTCGATTATTCATAATTTGTGCGCCAACTGGTGCAACTTGTTTCGATTTTATTTCTATTTTTCTGTGATATCTGTAGCATCAGCACAGATTAGACAGCAACACACACGCCTTAACTATTTTTCTACTTTTTCATCATCTTATTTGCTATAAACAGCTGGGGCACGTAATGTCAATAATCTCTTCTATGGCAGACAACAATTATAGTAACAAGGTAAATTATTAGTTACATGTTTGTTGCAGATGTTTAACAAATGATCTATTAAAAAATATAATAGTTTTTTAATGAATTTTATTGGCATCATTTTTGAATTTGTTGGCTTAATCTGACATGTTCGCAAAAGGGGCTTAAGTTAGTTTTATATCGCGCAATTTCAAGTTTAATTTGTGACCATGGTGCTCATATTTGAAACAACTTGGGAAACATGTAGAGATGCCAGCCATTCATAAAATTGATGATAGATTCATAACTTTGATGATTTGTGGTGCTCAAATTGAATTATTCTTCAATACAATGAATCATGGTTTGAAGAACGAAATTCTTCAATATGATAAAGATTCTTTGTACAAGGCAAAAATTTAAACTTTTCGTTGTAGCAAGACTATCATAAACATTCTGTTTTCTTAGTGTAGACAACTGACAGAGATACGAACATGTCTAAATCGACACCGGAAGTAATGCTGATCAACAATAAATGCCAAGGGGTATCCGAATATCCGCATAAACGGAATAAATATACCTTAGGGGTATAAAGTATTAAATTTGTTATGGCCGTTGTATAATAAAATTACTTATTTTTTTCATATTTAGTAAGAAATTTGCGGAAATCTTGTTAATTAACCGTGGCTTGACGGCAACTCTGCGCGCAATCCAATTATGACCGCCAACATTGGGCAGCAACATGCAGACAGACAAAATGAGATTATAGAAAATTGATAATTTCATCAGTGCACGAAATGAAGACGATGATGAGGATGACGACTGCCACAATAATGATGATGAGAATAATTATGACCATGGCGTAGAAGAGATGCCAATTGCAATGCCAACTGTCTCGTTGTTGTTGTTGTTAGAAAGCAGCAACATTCATTCTAGGCGCTACTTAAGCAACAGCGACAACATCGACAGCAGCAACTGCAATGCCAGCGGCGATTTAACACGAGTTGATGGCCAGTGAAACTTGCGGCGGTCGTTCGTGCATCATTCAGTCGCCCATCCGCATTTTGTTTGTTGCTGCTCTTGTTGCTATTGCTGTTGTTGGCGCTGCTGCTGTTCATCAGTTTAGCTAAAGTAGCGGAAATGTGTAGTTTGTAGTCTTTGTTCTACTCTTTGAACGTGTTGTAAAGTTTACGTCATAAAACAGCAGCAACAGCAACATCTCACTAACAACAGTTGCCTCCTTCTCATTGCCGGCTGCCGTCTGCCTTACATCGCATAATTGATGTCTTTCAATTCGCCGTCTGAGAGTTGCTTCCTGCAGCAATGGCAACAGCAGCAGCAACCTCATCATCATCATCGTCGCCTCATCCTGTGTTGCTGCTGCTGTGTTGATGTTGCTCCTTCCTTCTCCATCATGGGTTTCGATTCTATTCTGTGCTGCGCTGTTTCCTGCGGCGTCGCCTTCTCCTGCTTCGTTTTCTCGTTTGCGGTTCGTTGCTCTTTGAGTTTTGCAAAAGTTTCGCAAAGTTTTTCTCGATTTTTACTTTGTTTTGCTTAAGTTTTACCTGTTTTTTACTATTTGTTGTTGATAACTTTGTTGTTGCTGCCACACGTTGTGTCATCCAGCGTGTTTTTTGTACTTGGTTTTAGTTTTTTCTATCTTTTTTTTTAACTACTTTAAGAGAATTCGTCCTCCTTTTTTGTATGTGTTTTCGTCTATTTTTGACGTTGATTCATTGCTCGCTGCTTTATTTGCATCACCTTCTCGTCGTTGAGGATGAGAACTTCATGTCAAGCACAAAGCTTAAGTTTTTTCGCATGGCAGCGTCGCGCAACTTGAATTTAAGCTCAACGCTGGCAGCACTTACGTAATGACAGCCGGCAACGAAGAGGTCAAAGTTCAATGAAATTTACCAAAGCTCTTAAAGTTGTTGACAACGGTTTTTGTGAACTTTTGACTGTGATTTTCGAAATGTCTTGTAGAAAATGAGTCATTTATGGCTAGATAAAGCACTTGAGTAATATAATACCTACCATAAAATATAAAAATAAATTAGTTGCTCAATTATTTTCAATAAAACTTTTAATAATTACGGTACTCGGTTCAATAATGAGCAAATCCACATTTCTTTGAGTATGATACACCGAAATTAAATGTTTCTTCATATTAAAGAATTTTGTTCTTCAAACCGTGTTTCATTATATTGAATATCAATTCATAATACTGATGATTACAAAACATAAACGTTATTTGTTCCATATAAGTTCGAGAAATTACTAAAAAGTGTTCTTCCATTGGAGGAAACGTACGCGAAGACTACATTTCATCAAATTAATGAACTAATATATAAGACACATCGAGGTTATGTACATCATATTAATGAATGTTGTACATCAAACCACAGTTCAATCAAAATTTTCATTATATTGTTTGTATTAATTAACGTTTTAAGAACAAATAGTACTTCAATATGATGTAGATTTATATAGTAAATTAGACTTTGCTACAAATTCAAAAAATGCATATATAAAAATGTACGGGGATCCGTACGAAATATCTAAAAAAAAAGTCGAAACCTTAAAATGTCGAAATTATAAAAGCCTTAGAACGCCCAAACAATATTTGGCCGAATCACAAAAGGTCGAAAAATATTATAAAGCTAGAAAATGTCGACAAATTTTTTAAACTATAAATTCAAAAACATTTTTTTTTTATAGGATCAAAAAATGTCGAAAATATAAAATGCCGAAATATATATAAATGTTGAAATACAAATTTCAAATCCTATATGAGCAAGTCCACACCAAATCTCGTAGAATTTGCAACTCATTCTCTTCAATTTCAATGATATTTTGGCAACTGATAAGGGGTATCGGGATCTGCATTCACCATTTTTTTCCGACCACTATTTCCAAAGATATCAATTTTTCCAGAGATACAGTACAAAGTTAAAAAATTGTCAATGATAACTTTTGTACGGTGGTTCCTATTGAAATATCCCTTGATGCTGGAAACATTGATAAGGTTTCGTTTTAAAACTAATAAAACAATCTTTTGGAAAATTCTTCTTAACATGAACATATGACCAATGGTCTGTATCCTTGAACTTCAAATTGCATGTCCTTAAAAAAAGTATTTTAAAAAAAATCGAAATTTTTGTTGATTTTTTATAAGTGTTGAAGCTAAATTCCAAGATGGTATTTTGGAGGCAGCATATTTAAAAATCTCCGCATGAATCCTAGAGTAGCTAAAAATCAGAACTCGTTCTTTCTTAATATCTTTATCTTCGAGTTTTTTCGACATTTTCCATCATTTTTTCGGCAAAAAATGATTTCGTCATAAAATATTTCGACATTTTTAGTTTTCGACAATTTGTTTTTCAACATTTTAATTTTCGACATTTTGGTTTTCGACATTTTCAGGTTTCGACATTTTTGTTTTCGACATTTTCAGGTTTCCTCATTTTTATTTTCTAAATTTTTGTATTCGGTGTTTTTAGTTTCGATATTTTATATTTCGACTTATCGTACCAGACCGAAATGTACCACCTATATTTTTGAAACGGTATCGAAAAACAATAATCTCATTTACAGAATTTTTATATCATTTTCGAGTTTTTTTCCACTGTATGCAAATTCTCATTTTTGTACTTTCGACATATGTAATTAAAACTCAACTTCTACGTAAGATATTTCCAAACTGTATACATTTTAAAGGAACCAATACATGTAGCTTTGCAAATAAATACTAGAGTTCTAGGTCATTAAACGAAAAAGAAAACAAATTTATATAAATTTTTCATTTTTGAAAAATCGTTAAAAAATATCTTGTAAGATAATTTACGTATTTTTACAGTTATGAAAAGATACTACAATTACCTTTTTAAAATTTTCAACAACAAAATCACGATCGATTGAAACCGTCTCCTTTAAATAATAAAATATTTTAACCAACACCAAGTCGACCAAATAAAGTCAACTTTGAGATTTAAACCTCTTGGATTTTGGTTAATTTAGGTGTGTAAAGGTATCTATAACTTTAGAATTAAAAAATAAAAATTTTGATCTACCAAAAAGTAGCTTTAATAACAAGTTTGGTATTTAAACTCTTTATTTTGTACGATTTATATCGTCCGACTTGAATTAAGCGCCTTCTCTTACAGTCAGCTAACCGAACAACCAACCATTCTACGGATTCCTCTGATGATGCCAACAATAAACAATTTCTTCTAGACCTTATAAGGAACGGAAAACAGACAGACAACCGTCTCGTCTGTCGTATGACGGACGGTCTCTGTTATTTCAATTATTTGTTTATCAAGTTAATTGAATTGATTCACTTCTGGTGCAAGTGAAGGGGGCGATGCAGTCTTTTGTGACAGCAAATCAGCGTCGTAAAAAACGTCAAATAAACATTGTTGCTGCTGCTACTGTAGTTCGTAGTTCTTAGCAACTTTGGTTAACATTTATTTTAAACAAATCGCTGAAGTCCAAGAGCAACAATATTTTACACTTTTTATTTTTTGCACATTTTAAACGTTGCAATTGCAATAAATTATTGCTAATGTACAGTAGCAGCAACAATTGTTGGTCTCTTGCAGTTAAAAAGTACCAAGCACTAAGTGCCATATTCCACTTTTTTTGTTTTGCTGCTGCAAATAATCACAGCAATATATTGTTGCTTTTTTTATAAACAACAAATTTACTAGCAACATAAAAAAACGCGTAAAACGCGTTAACAAGTAAATCATGTCTTGGAGCAGCTACAAAATACAAACAGAAAAATATTAAAAGAAAATATAAATTATAACAAAAAAATATAACAATGTAACGGTTTTTATTGTAACAACAACAATAACAACAAATTGCACATCGTTCTGTGTTGCTGGTTTTTAAGTTTTTGTTTTGTGTTTATTATAAACATTGCGTTTTCCAGAAATCCGTTAATGTTGCTGTCTTCTGCCTTCTTCTGCCTCATGTTGCTGCGTTTGTTGTTATTATTGCCGTTGTTCTTGTTCTGAGCCAAACCAGCTGTTGTTCGTTCGTATGCCGCAAATCTGGCCCAAACCAGATGGCCGGCCACACAGTCACTCAGTCAGTCAGCGACAAAGAAACAATCCGAGTTCTTTATTGTCATCGTTAAATATACTTCTCTCCTGTGATGCTGCTGCTTGTGACACATGTTTGACGGTGATAAAGTTGACGTTGATGCTGTTGAAGAGGTGTAGCTGTTGCTGCTGAAAGCACGTTGTTGCTCCATGACGTACTTAAGAAGGGCCGTTGGTTTAGGTTTTTGCCGCTTGAATTACAAAGAAAAATGTTTTTTTTTTTTTTCAATTTTTTGTGATAATTTAAAAGTTTTTAAATTAGAAAAAATATTTTCTAATTAGATACACACCGAAAAAATACAGTACAATTAATAGTTTTTACTATTAAAATTATTTAGCAGGATAAACTATAATTTGAATCGGTAAATATCATTAAATTCTTCATAATACTATGAAATTATTTCTGAGTTTATATGATTATTTATTTGTTTGTATACTTTTTTGTACAATAACAATTGGCCAATTTATGGATTTTTTTCTGAGTGTATATAACTATTTTTCATATTTTAATCTTTTTGTTAAATAAATATTTTAGACATAAGGCCAAATGCCATTGGGCATTTTCTGTGGTAAAATAGTAGAATTTAAATTGAACTAAACATCTGTAAAAAATTAGAAAATTCTATACGCTATATCGAATGATATAAATTAAATAGTGCTCGATACAGACGAGACAAAAAACCGAAGTACATGCTGAGGTTCAAATGGAAATAGCAAAGAATCAGCGAGTTTTGCGTAGACATTATTTTTAGAATTATTAAAAAAAATAGTCTATAAAGTACTTTATTTGTATATTAACACATTGTTCCTAAATCTTATAGTTTTTTGATAATAAATCACAGATCACAATTCCGGACCGAACAAAAAGTTGCGCATAGAAATTTTCACAATTTTTTTTTTTTAAACTACTTTTATATCTGACAATATTATTACAAAATGAACAGTTTTTTAAGTTATATAATTTTTTACATTTTTTTTTTTATATAATTTAAAAAAAAAACTTTGTACGGATAGCGTTCTCGAAAAAAATGGCTCATCGTTACAGATATTGTTTTTTTTTATTTATTCTCGATATCGAAACAAATTCTAGAAGTGTTTAAAATTCGATATCTAAACGAATTCGAAAAATTATTCAATTTCGATATCGAATCGAATTCGAAAAGTTTTTTGTTTTCACAAATTTATCAACTATACTGTCGAAATACTATAGAAATTTAAAGTTATCGTTACGAATTCGAAACTTTATCGAAATTATATAAAGGGTTTTTTAACAGGGACACTACAAAAGTAGAGCGACAGGGACAGCAAACGACGCCATATTTCTTGCCGCTCTTTTGACATTTCTCTTCAGTAAGGTTTGCCATTTCATGATGGAAAGATATACGAATTCGAATTTCGGTAGTAAAATTTAATAATTTCGGCTCGTTTGGCCCTTAAAAAAAACTTTTCTAGCGCTCTTATTGAAAAACCCTTTACTACGAAAAATTTTTTTTTTGGAATATAATACAAATATTAAATTAGTAGGAACCCGAATTCGGAATTGTATTTGTATTACATATCGTTATTCATTTCGGTGCTATTCCATAATCTATTAATGTTAAAAATGATTGTCTTTAATATTTTATGTATTAAGTGAAATCGTGACTATAATTGCTTTTTACTTTTCCCTCATAGGATATTTGAGTTCCTAAAATGATGACGCATTTCGAAATTTCGCCACCAATTACTTTTTCCAACACACGACTGATTTTTCGCGCCTTAAATCGCACAATGTGCAACGTATTAAATTTGCTATTCAGTTTGTAGTTGTTTTTTTTTTTGTATTTTGTACACGAAGTTCATATTTTTGTCTCTACGCTGATAATGTAGTCAACAATTTACGCTCGTTGATTTCATGCAAAGCGCAGACATGGCTTTTGAAAATTTGCATATTTTATAAAATGCGTAAACTTTTCAGAGTTCCATTCGCAAACAATAAAAATACGAATAATACAATAAAAATTACCAATAAAAAATAAAAATAAGTAAAACAAAAACTTTTTAATTTGTTTAAGATTAATCTAAAAATTATGTAAATCTATCAAACTCGTGATAGGAAAAAAAAGATTGTTTAACTATATCATATTCAAATTGAATTCAGAGAGTAAAGACTGAAAAAAAAATCTTTGTTGTAATTTACCTATTAGAGAAGATATGATCAAATCGTCCCAGTCTGCCATGTCTCGGAGATCTTCGATGCCTCGAAGTATTCTCGAACTAACTTCGATATCAAAGTTCTAACTCCTACACACAGAAAAAAAAGTGTGTAAATATAACTAAAATGTTAATCAATCCAATTAATTTTTAATTGTAACTTAGCCGATGTAAATTTAGTGGCATTGAATTCCATATTCGTTATAATGAGAATATTTTAATTGGAGAAACTTTAATTAATTTTTTTGTCGTATTGATATTAAAGTTGTTATATATATTATATTTTTTATTGGGAATTTTTAAATCATTAATTAATTAATTAGTAACATCAATTAAAAATTTCATTCGATAGTAATTGGATTAATTAAATATTTTGTTAAATTAAATTAAATATTTGTCGAACAGAAACATATTAAAATAAAAATAATTTTATTCAATATATAACATAAAATAAATATTAAATAAGTATTTATACTGTTTGATATGCTTTGTAAAATTCTTTCAACCTAACGAATGTTTTACCGAAGTCAGTTTTCACAACGTCTACAGGTGGGCCGATTAATTGAGTCTAACATAAAATTTGATATTCGCTTTTTAATGATTCAATATGCAACAAAATGACCATCATAAGCTGTTTGTTCAAATTCTTGACAGGAAAAATAAATTGAGCCATTTAATGCTTTAAAAACATACACCCAGAAAAAATACTATATAAATAATAGTTTTTTACTATTAAAAATAGTCAATAGAATAAATAATTATTTTAATCGGAAAATACCATTAATTAAATTGAGTTTATATGAAAAGATTTATTTTTTTTACACTATTAAATCAATAATTGTCCTATTGACCAATTTTAATGCGATTTTAGGGAATTTTTTCTGGGTGTAACATACACTAAATAATGCAATATCCTGTTTTAAAATAGAAACGTAGAAGAAAATAATGTTAGAAGAAACTGAACGACGCCGCCGACGCACGAGACACACAAACAAAAAACAAAATCAAATCCAGAAGAAAAAAACAGTGTTGCAATTTAAGAAAATGAATAAATCAAAAGTAACAAATAAAAGTAGTTAATACTATTAAAGATTTAGTAGTATTGAAATTATATTAAATTAATACCTATTAATATTTTAATTAAAAAATGTGTAAATACAATTAATTAATTAGTAAATACATTCATATTTTTAATTGGAATACGATTTTGTTTGCTATTAATATAAATTGTTATATATACGTACAATATTTTTTTCTGTGTAGCTAAATCGAAAATTCTTTCTCGTACAAAATTTCACGTTTTTAAAATACAATGTGTAAATACAATTAATTAATTAGTAAATACATTCATATTTTTAATTGGATTACGATTTTGTTTGCTATTAATATAAATTGTTATATATACGTACTATATTTTTTTCTGTGTAGCTAAATCGAAAATTCTTTCTCGTACAAAATTTCTCGTTTTTAAAAATTTCTCGTTTCAAAATTTCTCGTACATTCAAATTTAAGGACAAGATACGATATTTAAACATTTAACTCATCGCTATCACAATATTTTTCGAAGCAATCTCGAATTTTGATTATTTTTTTCTTCGATATCGTTCCAATTTCGTACAATTTGCCGAGAAAACTCCGATAGAACGCATGTAGGTCCAATTTGAGGTGTGATTTCTCCATCTACTAACGATATCGAAACGAATGGCATACTGGGTGTTCATCATTTAACTAATCGGATGACAAGGACACATATAATGATCAGTTCCCTATCATGATTCTATTACAATTTGAACCAATCTAGGGAAAATTAATTTAAAGTAGTCTATTTGAATTCAGAAGTAGTCAAGTTGATTTCAGATTAGTCAATTTAATAGCTAAAAAAGGTAAAACGAAAGTACATTTTTAAATTAATACTCAAATAAACATCAGGGAATACAAAATGTATTTAAAATAGAAAAAAAACATAAAATTTAATACAGGTTGATATTTCAAAAACCAACAAACAGTTAAATTAAAAATCCACTAATTGATTTTGAAAGACAATTTAAACATCTACACATATATTATGTTCAGAGCTGAACAAAATTGATGTTTCCATATCCCAAATATATATTATGTTTGCATCAGTGTAAATATATTATGTTCAGAGCGAAACATAAAATATGTTTTCTTATGGCGCATATCCAAAACATATATTCTTTTTGCAGCAGTCTCCAAACATATACGTTGTTTGCTGCTAATTATGTTTGGTAAAGCCATTTTTTTCCATACGTGTCGGAATTCAGAAGGTGTCGGATTGATTTCTGAAAATCATAAATTTTATTTAGTTTAGAATACTCGAATTAAGAAATGCGGAATGTGAGGTCAGAAGCCTTTGTAGGCAGAGAGGGGGAAGATTGATTTATTTGCGCCTCTTTTTTGAATGTCCAAAAATGTGTATACATCGGATGATGTATCGTTTGAAAGGTATGGAAATGAACTCGCCATATGAATTAACTTTTGTTTCTAAATGTGAAAGGTTAAATGGTCTAGATTTTGGGAAAGTATATCTCAAATACCCTTTGAAAACAAAAATCAATTAATGGATCATATTAAAAATGATTAAACATAAACTACAATTATATTAAACAACATTTTTAATAATTTCTTTACTTTTCAAGTCACCGTATTTCGGAAACCATTACTGCTAAAAGTCTAAAATTTTTAAAGTTCCAAATTAATACCAAGTTCTAAAGGAGTTCTTTGTTTATATATGTTTTATACTATATAAACTTTTACTTCACATTCAAGAAATAAAAGGTAGTATTTACATGTTTACATTACATTGCAATCTTATTTCCAGAGCCTGAACCTATCTTGAATACGGGTGTCTATTGGAAAGAAATGCATTTTAAATTATGCATTTAAATACATGTATGATAAAATAAAACAATAAAAAAAGTAGTGAAAAAGTTTTTCAGAAACTGGTTTAAAAAATTCCAATTGAATTCAGTTTGGAATATGCAGGCCAATTTAGTCCAGCCATTACTGAATTCAGTCATGTAGGTGATTTCTATAATTTTGTCGATTTAAGTTAGGGAATGAAAATGAAGTAATTTTCATTTCAAATCGAATAATTTTGTTTACCTCTTTGTACAATTCTAACCGCAGAAAAATCGAAAATTATGCAAACCTGAGGTCACAATTCAGTAATGCATTCAAATTATTAATTAGTTTGGAGCACAATGTTCCTTTCATAAGTATTCAGGCCAGAAATTGGCGGAAATTAAAAATAAGTTTTAAGACCTAGACAGAGAACTTTCAGTCTTGAATTCAGGTCTAAGCAGATCTCATATTTTCTGCTGGGCTATTGTGTTTATTATTTCAAATTATTTTCATTACCAACTACCCAAATGGAATAGTTAAGATTTAAAATTGTTATCACTAATGCGCCACAAAGTTAAATGAAGTATTGAGTATTGCAATTAACCTCGCCTTGTGAACTCCATGAAATGTGTACAAAATTTTCTATTTTTTCTATATTTTCCACAGTTTATCATTAACTATGTTGGATTTTTATCGTTGGCCATTTTTGACAGTTTTATTGCCAACTTCATGCATCAATGAAAAATTGTTGCGATTTTATAAAATGCAATTTTTCCGATTTGTCAAGCTTTTTGCTGTGCTTTCTTCCGCCGGGGCGCCCCATTAATACTGTTTTTTTTTCTTCTTCCAACTCTGCTTTTAGCTGCTTCTCTGCGTTTAGCTGCTGTGGCTTCTTTTGGCCATTCATAGGCCAGGCAGCTGCTGCTGGAAGATCTTTGGCTCTGCGATTACAGCCAATATTAATGGCTAATAACGTTGCAAGGTTTTTTGTTGTTTTTAAATAAATTTGTTCCGCTTGAGTGAATTGACTACAGCTTCTTTTGAGCGCCTTCTTAAAATTGTTTTTTTTTTTTGCTATTAACAACGACGCCAAATGCCACCAACCGCCCTCCACCTCCCACATTTGCTACCATTACCATTTAAGCTCATTGCTGCAGACGGGGGCCGGCCAACTGCTTTTAGGCCAACTTTAGTGTTGTTCGTTCGTTCATTCGCTTCCGTCCGACTGTATCGCGTTGTTAAAATCTCAATGTTAACAGCTTCTGCTCGACTAGCAGCTACCGCGCCATGAAATCCTACCGGACGGAACGCCACATTGTGACCTGCAACCATTTGAACTGCAAGTCGTCGCGCAAAACTGGTAACTGGTTCTGTGGTGCGCTGCTATTGCTATTGCCGGAAAATAGATGATTGCTTTGGGCCAAATGATTTTGGCCATCCTGGCGAACAGCTGAAAGCGCACCCATTAATTGCATCAAATGCGGCTAGAAATATTGGTCGTCGGCAGCCCAGCCACTTTTCTACTTGCAACAATGTTGCTGCTGCTGCGACTACTGAGACTGAATCCAAATGGGCCAAGCGCCGCCAAGTCATGAAATAATCATCTTATTTATTTTGTGCTTTTCGTATTTTTCTGCTCATAATTGGAAATGCGTTTTTCTTTTATAGTCTTTCGATGCACCTTAATGGCAGAATAAATTGGCCAATGTCGTCGGTCGCACCCACTCTTAGTCACATCCATCCATTGCAGCTGTTCGTCGTTACCCCAGCAAACAGTTACAGTCAAAATTACATAATAGGAAATGAAAGTTCACAGAAATAAATTCAATTATTAAATAAATGTTTATTAGAGGCAGCATTCCACACCAAATTGAATAAAAATTGATAATAAGGGCAACGAATTATGCCTTAACACTCCTTTTTCGAAGCACTATATACAGGGTATCTTGATTGGTTTGTTGGACTAGGATGGACAATTCTATGTGGACTATTAATCGAAAGGTTCCGGGTTCGACCCCGCGACTGTCAACATCAAAAATTAAGAATTGTTTTTATATATGACGTTACCTTTCGGCAGTCAAACAGTGAGAGAACTCGGCCTAAGTTCTTTAGGACTTTATTGCCAACTTCTACGAAAAATGGACTACCATTTTCCTTTAGATGATTGTTGATGATGATGGTTGTTGACCGATAAATGTCAAGAAAGTGTATTTTATAATACGATTCCATGGGATTCAAACTCTGATAATTATTCAAACTTGAAATTTCGGGACTGAAAATCTTGAATTCCGGAATCCCGTGTAAATTGGTATTTGATGAATAATATTTTACAATAAAAACTAATTTAATAATTTTGAAAAATTATAAGAAATTTATAAGAAATCAAGAATTGAAACCTAAACGAATAACGGTTTCGATTTCGGTTTTCTTCCTCGTTTCTGATTCGGTTATGGTTTCGGTTCTGTTTTTTCCTCTCATATTTTCATCGTATAAATATTTTATTCGAATTTTTGTTTTGTTTTCGAAAAAAAAAAGTTTTTTTTAAATTAATTTTGAACTTTTTTGGGAAAAATGATTTTTGGGAATGATGACAATACGAATCGACAACTTTGATCGACAAAATTACAAAAACTACGTATAGATTTTAAAAATATACAGGGTGTTTGGTTCATCGATATCAATTATTCATGAGGTCATTCTATGACTCAAAAAAAAAAAAGAAAATTTGAAATAAAAAATATCTAATTTAGCACAATTTTTAAAACACAGGGTGTTTAAGAGATGCATATTACTGACATAGCATAGTGAAGAAAATTGTTTATAAAGTATAATCTGTTGATAAATTAGTATCAATTTTGCTTTAGACAATTAAATTACCTTTCCAATGATATATCACATCTTTGAATCCCATGATTTCTTCCTTTTCTAAAATGTACGTAAAATTGAAATTTAGAAAAATAACAGTACAAATTTTGACTTTGTCATTGATTTGTTTTCTCAAATTTTGTTACGGATCATCCCATTTTATTTTCAAATTTATTATGATAGACCAGTTCATTCTCAGCATTTTCTAAACAATTAAAGTGATTTTATACTGGTAAGTTATGCTGCAGAAATAATTAAACAGTGGCGGGTCTTGTGATTTGGTGATTGAAATAAAAGACAAAATTATTATGTTTGGAAATATGGTCAGAAAACATGTTCTGTGAAGTAATATGATAATGATTATAATTTTAATAAATGTATAAAATTATTTCTCGATTATTTTGATTTTTTTTTTAATTTGAAACACCAAATCACAAGAACCGCCACTGTTTAATTATTTCTACGGGATAACTTACCTGCTTAAAATCACTGTAATTGAGAAGAAGGTACTGGGAATGAACTGGTCTGTCATTATAAATTAGAAAACAAAAATGGGATGATCCGTAACGAAATGTTGAGAAAACAAATAAAGCAATTATTTTAATTTTTATTTTTGTAAATTTAAACTGTACGTACATTAAAAAAAAGGAAGAAAACATGGGATTCGAAGATGCGATATACTATTGGAAAGGTAATTTATTTTTTTATAACGCGATTTAAATATTGGTATTCATTTAAAAACAGATTATACTTTATAACAAATTTTCTTGACCAGTTTATGTCAGTAAAATGAATTTCTTAAACACCCCGTATCTTAAAATTAGACATTTTTTATTTAACATTTTCTTATTTTTTTGAGTCATCGATGAAGCTAACACCCTGTATAAATCAAGCAAGCAATATTTAACAAATAAATAGCATAAACCTTATAAGAATTATAAATACATAAATGATTAAATGAAGACAAATTTGATATTTAAGAACATCATATTGTACATGAAAAACATTGAATTTGAATTCAATGAATGAAATCTTCGAAATGATGAATCTGAATTCATAATATTTATGAATAAAATCATCATATTGAAGATTATTTTCTGTTTATAAATAAACTAACTTGTCGATCGATTCTCAAAATTCAGAAAATTCCGGGATTTAATTTGATAACTTTTTCTAGACAAATTTAGGCCAAATCTCGGGTTTACCATAGAGACATCCCTAAAGGAAATATAAATCGACTACACTATTACTAACTAAATTTTATAAATAAATTTAAATTTAAGAAAAAAGAAATAAATATGAATTAGAAATTAATTTACAATTTTTATTTAATTTTACAAATAAAACGCAATTAAAAGTTTTAATTTTTACATAATTAAATTTCCTCCAATTCATACCAAATTGTCTGCACTCAAATAAAAAAAATTCTCAATTTAAAATTTCACTTTTATTGATTTGAACTTAATTCCACGCAATTCTATTTTATTTTAACATTATAGAAAAATAGTTAAAACTAAATTTAAAAATACGACATCTTTCCTTGCGATATGGGAACACTTTCGCCGCCGCCATTAACGTCACAAAAACACGGAAAATTACTGTAAAATGTCATCAATTACAGCGTGTTAGGAATTTGTGAAAATTCCTTATCAGCAACTAAATTGTAACAGCAACCGATGCAGTGCAACATCGGCAACAGCAATGACAATGGGGGGCTGAACATTGACACAATTGCAACACAAAAATGGAGCCACATAAATTTGGAGCAACGTCAATTATTTTTATTTTCGTACTGAAGTTGAGTAGGCGCGCAAAGCTATTTGAAAACCATTAAAAGTTACAAAAAAACTGTTGCTATTACTGCAATTTATGCTGTTGCTAATAGACTTTCATGTTGCTGATGACGACGACGACGATGATAATGGTGTTGATTATGTTGCCAGTGACATGGGACACAATAAAAATAAAAAATAATTCAACTAACAAAAGACTAATAATAATAAATTCAGCTGTCTTAAGAAGGCAGCAACATGAACCTCGTCCGTCCGATGATGTTCGTGAATGAAACTCGTGGTAATTGTAGGCACTACCATTTTATGGTATGGCGGCGAAATAATATAGGTGCCAATGTTGCAACAATTTTTGAAATAACAAGATTAATATACAAAAGACCTCCTCATATTTGACATAATTGCCTAAATTACCTACAAAATCTCACTTCATAAATTATAAAATTTCTCCTTTGTTTTTTTTTGATTATTTTTATTATTTTTACATTCAAACTGTTTCTTGGGCGCGCAAATATTTTCAACAGAATTTCTTCTGTTAAAATTGTTTTGAACAACAATTCTCTAAATGTGGGGGGAGCAATTGAGCTGTGTTGCTCCAGTATAAACATAATTTTGCTCGAATTTCCAGGAGCTAATTAAAAACTGCTGCTGTGCTGTCTTCAACACAATTATTTGGTTTTGATTCAAAATTCCGCGTAAATGTGGCAAATCTTTCTTTTTTTTGTATTTGTTTTGTTCAGTTCTTGCATCTGTAAATATTATATGGAAATGGGAGCAACATGGAGTAGCGCACTAAAGTAGGGAAGCAGTTTATTTTTAGCAGTCATATTTTGCACAGTTTTGAATTTCCTTGCAGGGGAGTTTGGATTCGAGGCTTTTGTTGTTGCTGTAATGTTATACATGAACTTCGCGTTATATTTTGTTTATGCCAGTGGGAATTAAATAATGGTAAATAAAAAATCACTAAAATTTATAGTTATTATTTATTAAGAAACTTATACAAATTGAATATAACACAAAATCTAATTTTAAACTATACTATTAAATGTCACAAAAAAAGACACATTTTTGACAATTCACATTGAATTCATTCTGAAGAAATGAATACTAAATAAATGAATTGAATTCGATTGCAGGGGAGGCCGGGGCTAAGTCGACACTTTTTTTTCAATGCTAATTTTGACCATCATATCAATGAAATAGGGCTAAAATAATAACACAGTTGGATAGATTGATTCATTAGCTAAAAAATTTTCCATAAGCTGTAAAGATCTACAATATTTAGTTTACACGAAATAAATGCAAATGCGCCACAACCTCAAACCTGCTTTTGAAAATAGGCTGGGGTAAAGTCAACAGTACCCACTTTTCCCGCGAATGCACATTTTTGCTGTGTATTCCAAGATAAAACTATTCGTGCTGTTTTATTCAGGTCCCGCGATATTGTTTGACCATTACCCATATTATTCACATTTCAGCAATTTTTTCCAATAACTTCTTAAATCATGGTCAAATGATGGACAAGTCTCCTTATATTGTAAGAATGGATTATTTTGTAAAACTCATAGAACAAAAAGTTTCATAATTTGTATTTTCGCGGTATCTACATTGACCAAATGCTTATGTGTCGACTTTACCCCACGAGACTTAGTCTAATATTATTGGCATCAAAATGCGAATTGAATGGACAAACAAAATAAAAATCAGCACGAATGATAAGTGAACCCCTTACTACATAAAACTCACAACAAAATATATAAATAATCAAAACTTTAATGGCAAGCACAAGTTTACTGCATTATCAATATGTAACTTTTGGAGTCAAAAAAACACATTTTATTTCATAAAAACTGAAGTTCCAGCAAAAATTGGATTTCTCTTCTTTGGTAACAGTGGCACCTAATGTGACGTGTACAGTTTCAATTTGAAGTTGATCTGACATTCCATTCGCGTTTTAAAGCAAAAGTTGACTTTGCCCCGATGTCGACTTAGCCTCGGTCTCCCTCTCCTTTGTTTATTTTGTATTGGAAATATTCCAGAAAAATTCCCAGAACTTTTGTCACTGATTTTGTATTATTTTAAAGGCAGATGTCCAGCATATTTTGCGTACGAACAGATTGAAATCCAAAAATGTTGTCTGGGAATACTTTGAATTTTTAACACATTTGAAAAAAATTCAAATTGTAAACACTTATTAAATTAAAATCATCATATTACTTCACATAACATATATTCTGATCAACAAACATAATATATCGGCCATGTTCCGACTTTTGATCGAATTCCAATCGAATTTCATATAAAAAATGTAAACAAACGGTTTTTGAATACGATTCGTTAGAACAAAAATATGTTTTTTCAATGAATTCAATCTGTTTGCTTTGACTTCAACGATTTGAATTCGTTTGAAAAATCCACTTTTCTATTGTGACATCGAATTCAAAACCGTTTGTTTACAAATTTAATATGAAATTCAATCAGAATTCGATCGAAAGTCGGAACATAGACGTATATTTTTTTTAAATTTCAACCACCAAATCACAAGACCTGCCACTGTTTAATTATTTCTGCAGCATAACTTATCAGTTTAAAATCACTGTAATTGATTAGATAGTACTGGGAATGAATTAGTCTATCATTATAAATAAGAAAAAATGGGGTGATCCGTAACGAAATTTTGAGAAAATGAATGACAAAGTTAAAATTTGTATTTTTATTTTTGGAAATTTCAACTTTACGTGCATTTTAAAAGAGGTGGAAATAATGGGATTCGAAGATGTGATATATCATTGTAAAGGTAATTTAATTATCTAAAACATGTATGGATATTTTTTTATCAACAGATTATACTTTATAGCCAATTTTCATGATTAGATTATGTCAGTAATTGCTGCAAAATTAGAATTTTTTTTATTTTATATTTTCTGTCAGAGAATCACCTCGCCTGTCAGAGAATCACCACCCTGTATATTTTAAAAACTTTTTTTAGAAATTTAAAATGTTCTTATTTTAGTTGACATGTTTGCTGTAGTTAACGCGGCTTAAAGCAGCCACTATTGTCAAAAACTTCCTTTAGAAAAGACCTGAAAAGCGTGAAAGTAAAACTCAGTTTTTTTTTTTGTTACTCTTGTTGATTGTTGTCTCTGGCGTTCTGCCTCGTTGAATTTAAACCAAGTTAACGATGGTGCTTGGCGAAGAAAGGGCTTGGTTTTGTTATTAGACAAGTTCAGTTGGCGGAAGTTATTGTTATCTTACTTTTTTTCCTAAAGATCTTCACTCGGCAGGGTTCAGTGGAAATGTAATTTATTTTTAATTTTTTTTATTATTTTTAATTTAAATTAACTTTTTTTCGTTATTATGTAAAATTATACAAAAATTCATAATTTTTTTAATTTATTTTGATCACTTTAAAATAAAAATGTATCCGAATTATTGATTTTTTCAACAAACGATATATTAACGATATCAATTATAGCCACAAATTGTCGTTTTCGCTCTTCTAAAATGATACGAAATCGATAGGATTCTCGATAAAAACGAACCTATCTAAAATGATATCTTTGTTTTATCGTTATAGATATCGAGTTGATATTACAATAGTTTACATTTTTCGATAAACACAAAATTTTCTTTTATGACATAAATTCCAAAGAGCACATAATTCTATTTCAAAATACTTTTAGTTTCATATCGAAATTTTATCATTATTTCATTGAATTGAAATGGTTTGTAGGGATTATTTTTCTGAAGGAAACAATTGTGCGTACGCTCACAAAAATTTTACATCTTTAATCGAATTTTTACAAAATAAATGTTCGTCACAAATAAAGTAAAATGTTAAAAAATCAGGACAGAAACCATATTTGACTTTTTAGTGTAAATGCAATTTAAAAACTTTTATGTTCTGAAATATTTTTTTTATGTGACAAAAAATAGCCTCAAATACATTGAGAGTACACTGAAAAAAATATTTACCTAATTAAAGTAAAATGACTCCACAGAAAATTTATCAAAAACTTTCAATCAAAAATCGTTGATTTGAAAAAAAATTCGTTGATACAAAAAAAAATTGGTTTGATTTAAAGAATTATTATTCCCATATTTACTTGAAATTAGTAAATTGTTTTTGTCACAATCAGCACTATAAAATTTTATAGAAATGATGTATGTTATGTATATAGCATGTCCATAAGAACAATTTTATCTCTTATTGTTAAGTAGTCCGGAGAACAAATATTGGGCAGGTTACTGGCAGTATATAGAAAGATTTATGGCAAAAAAGCAGTTTTCTGCAGTTTGTTTTCACGAAAAACGCCAGCCTTTAAACAGGCATTCGGCAAAATTCAAAATTCGACACGACAAAATAATGTCTCGGTCAGACTTTTTATGTTTTTTGGAAAATACAAACTCGCCTAGACAAAATTGTTGACAGGTTGTTTAAAAAGATTTTTCGAAAGATTTTAATTAGACAAAGGCGGAGTTTGTATCAACATTTTCTCACCGTTTTCATAATATGTATGATAATTTCTATACGGAATTTTTTGTTCCCTCCGGAATTTTTCTGTGATTTATTATGAAAAAAACTGTAAATTTTAGTAACAGTGTGTAAATGTGCACAGAAAAAAAATTCGTAAATATAACCAAAAATGTACATCAATCCAATTACATTTTTGCTGAAACTGCGCCGACTAAATTATTAACTGCATTAGCGTACATATCCTTCATATTAGCAATCGCATTTGCTGGCAACAGCTGTTTTCGCGACGCGCTGTATATTCGGTGTGTATATTCGCTTAATTTGGTGTGTGTATTCGCTTATATTGTGTGAAATGTAAAAAAATATTTTATTTATTTTATATATATATAGATATTTTTTTATTATATATTTTTATGTATTTATGTATTTATGTATTTATGTATTTATGTATTTGTGTATTTATGTATTTATGTATTTATGTATTTATGTATTTATGTATTTATGTATTTATGTATTTATTTATTTATATATTTTTTTAATTTTAATTATTTTTACTAACTCACTCACTTTGTTGTTCGAAATTAGAACCACGTCCACACGTAACCAATAGAGCTATATATAGTGAAAGGAAATTAAACACAAATAAGATACAAAATATCAATGTTGAAGTCATTTGCACAATGTTCCGAAAAACGACCCAACGAACCGAATAGGCAAGCACGCGTCCATCGAAAGAATATAAAATAATATCGGCTGCAAAGTTGTAGTTGCTTTAAAACTGTGAAGAATCTGTAAAACTGTAGTGTCTTTAAAAGTGTGTAGTTTGTGACTTCGGTTGGTGTGTATGCTGTATTATATATCCATATACACCAACCCATAGCATATACACCAACCGCAATTTTTAAGTAACTACGAATAGCAAATGTGTTCACTGAATTACTGAATTTCATTGCTGGACTGATCAACGACATGCAATTAATATCTGTTGCTATATTTACGTCGATTATTTTGTTCTGTGTACAAATAAAGCACATGTTTTCAGCTATTTTTTAAAATAATTCAAAAAAATAATGATATGCATTCCGTTTTTGTCCCTTCCGGAACGACCACTGTTTAATTTACCATATGTTATAATTTAGATTAGAATCTACTATATAGAATTCTCTAATTTTTTGGAATTGTTTAGACCTATTTAAATACTACTTGAGCAAAAAAAAAATCCAGTAAATTTATTGATTTTCCTTCCAGATATTAAAGTTTTAAGCGTACAAATGTCCCCTCCGGAATCCCAGGAAATGCTCATAAGTCAAATTAATGTTTCTAAACATAAATTTTTCTGATAAATGAGACAAATTTTATCTAAGGGGTCTACACACAATACTTTTATTTTTAAACATATATTTTGAATAAATTAGTAGATTTATAGCGGATCTTTTTGGCAGGCACTCAAAATATTTAGCTGCTTTACTACAAATGTTATATATCTTCCTCGTCAATCCTTTGCCTTCCTACAATCTGCCATTCTAGAGAAGACAACAGGCAGGCAGGTTTTGTTTCAAGCTACGTCTTTGTTTCTGCTGAAAACCTGTCGAAAATCTGTTGAATGCTGCTGCCTGCCTCTTGTCCGCCTTTTATTTTTGTCTGGAGGTATATATAATATTTTTATAATTCAGTTATTAAAAAAAACGTACACAGAAATAAAAAATGTACATCATATTGGTGAATTCCGTTCTTCAAAACAGGATTCATTGTATTGACCATTCTAATATTAATACATTATAAAATTTTAAAAAATATATAAAAAAAAAAATTTTTTTTTTGGACAATTTTTTTTTTTGAATTTTTTTGACCAACTTTTTATTTTCGGAACAATTAAATTTCGGAACAATTTTTTTTTCTGAAAATTTTTTTTCGGATAATTTGAAAAAATATTATGAACAAATTCATCAATATGACAATTCAAATTCACAGTATTGAATATTTTGTTCATATATATATAATGTATGCATTCATTAATATGTAATTTAATGAATGGTGGTATCAATATGATGAATCTGGTAGTTCGTGGAAAATTCATAATATTTATGAATAAATTCATCTTATTGAAGATTTTTTTTTCTGTGTAGTTCAGTCAAACTTTCAATCGAAGGTCAATCAAAATGTAGACCACACAAAATGCAAAAAGTTAGCAATAAACTGATTGGATTTTTTTTTTTTGTATATTTTTTTCCAAAATCTTTAGCAGCAACATTGACAAACCATTGCTGAATGTCAATGGCAGCAACAATTGCTCGTACGTCCGTCCGTCAGTCAGCAACACACCCAGTCATGTCAGTTTGACTGTCAGCCTGTCAGTCAGTTGTGTTGTGTGCCCCCCGAAGTGTGACCGAGTGACAACAGCAGCAACTACAACAAGTACCAAGTGCAATTTCAAGTTCATGGCAAACGCACGCAACGAACAACAAACATTTGCTGCTGCCAACATTTTTAGCAACATTTAAAAATAAATGCATACTGCGCTAAAATGGCTGCAATTGATTATGAAAAACAAGCGATGCGTTTAAAAATAGATGGATGCCAACAACAACAACATAAAAAGCGGCAGCAGCAACAACGACATGAATTATAATTCAGCGCGGCGCAAAAACTTGTGATGATGCTGCTGCTGATTAGATGGCAGCAAAATATTGCAGCTGTGCGGCTCACATGGCAAAATTGCTGCGGCGGGGGTAGCAACAACAGCGGTAGCGGCAGCAACAAAAACAAACGTACAAAAAAAATTGTGTGCGTGATGCGCATGAGTTGCCTGTCATTGTGCCATAAATGGGAGCAGGAATCAGCGACAAGCAGCAGCGGCAACAACAACAACAACAGACAGCAATTGTCAATAAGACTACGACAACTACAACAAAAACAATTATGTGCAATGCATCATCATCATTCAATGATCGCACATCAGATGCATCGCAATATTGCATCGTTGTTGTTCTTGTTGCTGTTACTGCTTATGTTGCTGCCATTGTGTAGTTGCTGCTGCTGTCGTTACTGTTGTCATTGTTGTTCTTTGTTGCCTGTCTCTGCCAGGCTGCTTCCTTTTTGGCGCACTGAAGCGTTTATTAAAACCTGATGAAGGCGGGGGTGCAACAGAACAACAGCCAGCAGTCAGCAATATTGCGCAGCAGCAGCAACAGCAAAAATGCCAACGCAACACGCAAATGCAAAAAATGTAAAAATCCGCAGTTGCAATAAAAATAAATAAAACGTTTATTGAGGGCACAGCAAAAAACTGGCTGCCAGCAGATCGTATCGGCGCTTTAAAGGCAGCCAAGTCGTGGTTGATGATTCGAATTCGGATTTGAAGGAGGCAGCAGCAGCGGCAAATGACAAAAACAGTGACATTCAATAAATATGAAGCGCATTGTTGGACAGCAATTGTTGCGCGCCTGACCGATTTGCGAAAACTAAATTGTTTAAGCAGAACATTTTAAAACTCTTCATCAACATTCTAAAAACTAAATATAAATCATGCATTCGCTTTTAACAATACACAAATTTTTAATATTTTATGAAAAAAAATATTCGATTACATTTAATTTAAAAATTAAAAAATCTTGAATTAATGTAAAAAATAACATTTTAGAATCAAACTTTTTATAGTGAATCGACGCAATCCACTACTCAATTCAAAATTATCAAATATAAATCAAAAATGAACAATTTCGACACAAATTTGAGTATTTGATTATAAATGAAACATATTCTATTCAAAATGTATGCAATATGTGAGAAAATAGAGAGTATATATTTGATATAGAGTTTCCATACAGGTGGTTTCGCTGCCACTTTTGTCAAATAAATTCAAACATTGGTTATTTGGAAATTGAAACGAAAATGTTGTCAACAGACATATTTTCAAATCAATATTCTGATGTTTTCTGACACATTTTTGGACAGGAAAATAATTAAAATTTATAAGGCGTTGGATTGCAATATATCTTGGTAAGTTTGGTTGCAAATTATCCGCGGACAGTTCCAGTTTTGTGCACTGTTTTCCTATGTTAAATTCAATCTGTGAAATTCCAATTCCACATAACCAATGTTTTTGGCAGCGACGCCAGCAAACTCGGAAGGAAACTCTATATCAAATGTATACTCTCTGATGAGACATCAAAAACTAGAGTCAATTTGACAAAACTTATGCCGTTTTCGTAATCAGCGCCACTAATGTATCTAATATTTGTTGTAATTTTTACTGCACCACGTCAAAATTTGAATTATGTCGGGCAGTGTAATCAAATTTGCGTACCCGAAGCGATTCATTTTGAAATCAAATTGTAAAATATGCTCTTGAATTGAGACTAAAACATTTTAAAATATCGTTTCCGGTTTTTAAATAGCGATTTTAAATAACGATTCCGGTTTCAAAAATCGAAAAGGTTTCGGTACCGGTACTATTTTCAAACAAAAAGTGAACATCTTTTTGTTTGAAAATTGTACCGGTACCATTTATGATTTATATTTTTTGTAATGTTTATGATATTTTAATTGGAAATACTGAAATTTTTTAATAAAAAAATAAATATAAAGAAAATTAAATAAAAAAAAAATTAAAATTAAAAAAAATGTCAATTAAAAAAAAATTAAACACGTAAGGGCAACAGTCAGGCAGGACCAATAGTCCAATAAAGCTATTTGCGGGCATATTGGGATATGTTGATCATGCAAAATTCTTGTTTAAAGATGAAAACTCTTAAGTTTTGCTTATTTGGATCATAAGCATGATGACTGCCCTAGTTCATGTGAGCATTTTTCGGAATAATTTGATTCCCTGGAATAATGGAAAAGCACGTTGAATGTCTTTGAAAATTACCCTTTTTAAGATTATGCAAAATACTTAATTTTTGTCCTTGTTATTCATGTCCATGCATTTTAAAAAAATAATTTTCAAAATTTTTATATATTTTAAAACGTTTTTTTTTATTAGGTTTGTTCGTATAAATTTCGGTATATATTTTGTAATTGATTTTAAACTACCTTCGCGATGAGGTAGGTAGTTGTATGTGAGATTTTAAATATTGCCTCGAACTTGATGACAATGCAATATTATCGTTTTTTTGCTATCCGGTTCATCATGGGTCTATCGTCATGGTCCCAGTAGTAACCCAGTAGCAAATATATTGAGTGAAAAGCAATGCTATAATCAATTCTTACCGACTCGATACTTTCCTTAATTATTTTTTTAATGAAACGGATTTTATTGCAAGGCGTTCTACTTTCGTTTCTCGGACAAGTGAGAGTAGAAGAGCTTCATAAACAATTTTTTTAGAGGTCTTCTAGCTGTGCGCATTTCTTATGGAGCGTTTCTTATTTTTGAATGTGTAACGGGTAATATTTTTTTAAGGTGAATTTTTAGTAAGAAAATTTAGTATTTTTAGATATATTGGATCATTAAATTCACATCAAAAGCGGTTTATATTAAAAAATATTTTTTATTAAATATTTTTTTTCGTATTGAAAACATTTTTATTTATTTTTAGTTTTGGAAATACAGATTAGTTTTAATAATCTTAAAATCAGCGTTACAAATATATTCAAGACTTGTTGCAACTGTAGAAAAAATAAAAAAATTAATACAAACCAGTTGGAAAGGTTAGATCACATGGGAAATTTTAAATTTGGTGTTATCATGATAGTTAGGATTATCAAAATTATAGTCGGTCTAAGCCGACTATAAATACCCTACACATATGTGTGTATACCATTCAAAGTGGTATATTGGTCACCAGGGTATACGAATCCTGAAAATAATTACAAACTTTCAATCGCTGAAGAATTTCCATTCATTTGATACCCATATTTACAAATGGGTAGGTGTACCGAATTTCGATTTTTTTTTTTGGAACCACAAGTCGTATCGGCGGTAAAAATTATTTTCATCTATTTGAGCATGATTTCAATATATATTTGACCAAAAAAGTTTACCTAAGGACGTATACAGTAAAAATGGTCTGTAGATGTAAATTTAATATGAGGTATTTTTGAATATCAGATCACAGGTCACAATGGACCGATCTCGCCAATTTCGCACGTACAGCGTAGGTATATAAGTAATCTAAATTATAAGTTTCATTTATCTAACTCTTCAATTGTTTAAGTAGTAGGGATTTCAACAGACAGACGGACAGACGGGTGTTACTTCCTTCTGGGTGTTACAAACGGCGTACCAAACTGAATATACCCTTTCACTCTTAGTGTAGGGTATAAAATTTATATTTTTCAGTTGCCCAAATTTTATTGAAATCGAAAAGGTAAAATCTCAATTTTGGTCAAATTGGCTCATATATATTTAACTGTATTTATCATCAGACACAAATTAGTGAAAATATTCAACACCTACCTCTCCCTTGAGCACTTAAACCAGCTTTATAGCTGCTACCTTTATATTTCACCACCCCATCCTATTTCGTTGTCACATTCTCCAGTTTATTATCCAACTCCAGCTTCCTTCCTTATTTGTATTAAATAGTTGTGTATTAAACAGCAATTAATTCTGGTATTTGTCGCAATCATCGATAGACTCAGTCAGGCATACCTCAATATCTCAACACTTGGCCTCTAAACAAATTTTATTTCGATTTTTGTTTGTTTTTCGTTTGGCGGTTGCCTCAAATAAACACCTAGCTTCAGTCGTTACAAAGTACGCGTTATATTTGGCTACTCAAGCGCGTAGACATTCGGCAATTAACAGCAACGTCAAGCAATTCACAGCAGACAATTTGGCTGCGACGAAACTCACGTCCGTCTGTCTGTAGAAGAGATACGCGTTCCAAAAGTCATGTCGACCCCGACTGCCTCTTTTCAGGTGTTTCTTCAGTCAGCACCGCGTGTGCTGCCGCTTGTGCCTTCTGCATGTTTTGTGCCAAGCGAGCGCTATTTCCGGTAATTAAGGCGACGTCAATGACGTCGAAGACACGATTCTGTCGCTCATTGTTATTGTCTTGATTTGGTTTTTGGTGTCTTGGCTGGCTGGCTACGTTTTATGTGCGCATAGCAGACATCGTTTTAATGAATATTTCAGGCAAATGTTGTTTATTTAAATTTCAGTCGCAGTTGCATCCAAAATCAGTTACAAAGTAAATCCTCGACGTGCCAGCAACATGTTAATGACACTAAACAACAACAACAGCAGCGACTACAACTGTGAAAATTACTTTCTTTGTATATAGAAATTGAGCAACAAACACATTTGATTTTAAAATGAACACCTACGATTCAAAAACGCACATATTTGGTTGAAAATTCAAAAACGACATCTTTGATTTGAAATTAACATTTTTGACATATGGACCAAATCAACCAAAAAAAAAGTCAAATTTGAGATTTTACCTTTTCTATTTCAATGAAATTTTGGTAACTTCTAAAGAGCTATCATTTTTATTTCCGATCATTATTTCCAGATATACGGTGATATAAAGGGTTTTTCAAATAGGACGCTACAAAAGTAGAGCGACAGGGACAGCAAACGACGCCATATTTCTTGCCGCTCTTTTGACATTTCTCTTCAGTAAGGTTTGCCATTTCATGATGGAAAGATATACGAGCCAACAACGAGTCGAAATTATTAAAATTTACTACCGATATTCGGAGTCAGTGGTCTCAACGTTAAGAGCGCTACGTCCAATTTATGGTCGTCATAATCGTCCTAGCAGATCAACAATTGAGCATCTAGTGGAAAAATTTGAATCCACAGTACAAAATATTCCAGTGAGACAAAGAAGTGCCCGTAGTGTCGAGAACCGCTAAGGCATCAGTTGAAGAAAGCCCAAATGTGTCTCTCACACGTCGTTCTCAAGCGTTGGGCATCGCTGTGACGTCCTTGTGGCGAATTTTGCGAAAAGATCTTGGCCTACATCCATACAAAATCAAATTGACGCAAGACCACCAGAAGCGTCGTATGTTCGTGAATTGGGCTGAGCAACAACTTGAAAATGATTCGGATTTTCCTCGAAAAATCATCTTCAGCGATGAGGCTCATTTCTGGCTGAATGGCTTCGTCAATAAACAAAATATGCGTTATTGGTCAGACAGCAATCCACACGTACTCCACGTGTCATCATTGCATTCCGAAAAAATTACGGTTTGGTGCGGTTTATGGGCCGGCGGCGTCATTGGGCCGTACTTCTTCCGTGATGATCACGACCGGCACGTGACTGTGAATGGGAAGCGCTACCGTTCAATGATAACCGAATATTTTTGGCCCCAATTGGATGATATGGACTTGGAGGACATGTGGTTCCAACAGGACGGCGCCACATGCCACACAGCGAATGCTATAATCAATTTATTGGAAACCTAGTTTGGAGAACGTGTTATCTCACGAAATGGTCCAGTCGATTGGCCGAATCGGTCGTGCGATTTGACGCCGTTAGACTATTTCCTGTGGGGCTACGTCAAGTCTATGGTCTATGCCAACAAGCCAGCGACGATTGATGAACTTCGTACGATTAAGTTGCAAAAAATGGGCCAAAAATTCACATTTGTCTGGTTGTTCACATTTAAATATCTCCTGAACGAGAAAAGCTAAAAACCCCGTTAAGGTTTTGTTTTATAGCTAATAAAAGAAGATTTTTGAAAATTATAGTCATAATTTCTAAACTTGAACATGTGGCCAATACCATTTAAAAGATAACTTAAAGACATCTTTTCTAGTTGGGTCCTTAATTAAAAAAAAACGTAATCGATTCATATATTAATATATATTTAATTCCAAAAATGAAATCTTGGATACATTCAAAAAGAAACATTTTCGAGTCAACATTTTTTAGTGATTGAAATCTTCGATTCTTTTAAAAGAACATCGTCGATCTGAAAATTTTCTTCTGAGTTAAAATCGTAGTAAAAATCAAAATTTAGAAAAAAAATCATTTTTTAATAAAAAGGAAATTTCTAGTGAAAATTCAAATTTTTAGTGAAAGTTAAAATTTTTAGTGAAAATGGAAATTTTTAGTGAAAATTTAATTTTTTAGTGGTAATTTAATTTAGATTTTTAGTGAACATTCAAATGTTTGGTGAAATATTTAATTTTTTTGTGAAAAATTTTATTTTTAGTAAAAATTCAAATTTTTAATGAAAATGAACCTTAAAAAATTTTGTTTTTTGTTTGTAATTTTTAATTTTCATTAAGAATTATAATTGTTATTGAAATTTTGGATTTTTTGAATTACATGAATTTTGCAAATTTATATTTTTTGGGAATTTGAATTTTAAAAAGTCTAAACTTTGCAGTTCAACATTGTTGCAAAACTTTATAATTTGTTGCAAATAAAAATGCAGCTGAAATCACCGCCTATACAATTCGTGTGCATTCATTGAAACCCAATACCTTTGTTTTCCTCAAATGTTCAGCAGCCTATTTTTTCCATGTAGGTACGTGACTTTTTCCATTTAACCCAAATTATAACTCGAGTCCTTAGGAGTTATTGTAGTTATACGCAAAAGATTGCGATGTGTTTCTTTTTTATTTCAGTGCAGAGTTGCCAACCCCAGCCGCTGCCCGCCTAATGGGCATTCAGCAATAATAAAGTATCTTCTATTATGAGATTTTATTGCTACATTTGTCAAGTTGCTGATGAGCAGCAGCTCCCTCATTGTACTCAGTTGATTGCAGTCTATTGTTGGTTCTGTCATATTTTTTTTATTATATTTTAATAAAATTTTCTTCATTTGAAGGAAGAGCATACATCATTTATTTATAGCATATCATATTAACTAAGTAGATTCGTTTTAAGTGCTTCTGCAAGGAAATATTCCATTTTTCTTATTCTATTTTATTAATATGGATTTTTCTCTTTTTCGTTTTAGGTAAGCGTCGCATTTATGTTCTAGAACCAATTTGTATTCTTATCAGAACGATTTGAGTAAGGACTGAGTAAGGATTCGGAACAATAATATAAATTCAACTTTTCACTAGAAATTAAATAATTCATTAAACATTAAATTTTTCACTGCAAATATAATTTTCATTAAAATTCAAGTTTTCACTAAAATTAAATTTTTCATTAAAAATTAAAGTTTTCACTAAAATTTCAATTTTTCACTAAAAATTCAATTTTTCACTTAACATTCAGCTTTTCACTAGAAATTTAATAATTTATTAAACATTCAATTTTTCACTGAAAATATAATTTTCATTAAAATTCAATTTTTCACTAAAATAAAATTTTTCATTAAAAATTAAAGTTTTAACTAAAATTTCAATTATTCACTAAAATTTCAATTATTCACTAAAAATTTAACTTTTCACTTAAAATTCAATTTTTCACTAAAAATTTAATTTTTCAGTAATATTTCAATTGTTAAATTCAGAATTCCATTCTTCACTAAAAATTCATTTTTTCACTAAAAATTCAATTTTTCACTAAAAATTCAACTTTTCACTAGAAATTAAATAATTCATTAAACATTCAATTTTTCACTGAAAATATAATTTTCATTAAAATTCAATTTTTCACTAAAATTTAATTTTTCATTAAAAATTAAAGTTTTCACTAAAATTTCAATTATTTACTAAAATTTCAATTATTCACTAAAAATTTAACTTTTCACTAAAAATTCATTTTTTCACTAAAAATTTAAGTTCTCACAAAAATATAATTCAATTGTTTACTCAGAATTCCATTTTTCATTAAAATCAATTTTTCACTAAAAATCAATTTTTCACTAAAAAAAAAAATCAACTTTTCACTAGAAATTAAATAATTCATTAAACATTCAATATTTCACTGAAAATATAATTTTCATTAAAATTCCATTTTTCACAAAAACTAAATTTTTCATTAAATATTAAAGTTTTCACTAAAATTTCAATTATTCACTAAAATTTAACTTTCCACTTAAAATTCAATTTTTCACTAAAAATTTAATTTTTACTAATATTTCTCAGAATTCAATTTTTCACTAAAAAATTAAATTTTTCATTAAAAATTAAATTTTTTACAATTATTTCAATTTTTCACTCAAAATTAAACTTTTCACTAAAAATTCAATTTTTCACAATTATTTCAATTTTTCACTCAAAATTCAAATTTGCAGTACATTTCATTTGTTCACTTAAATTTCAAATATCCATTAAAAATTGAAAACTTCACTAGAAATTTGAATTTTTACAAAAATTTCACATTATATACTACGGTCCGTTTACAGTGCTAAAGGGACCTTCCAGAGTTCAAGTTTAATCATCTACACTTTATTTGCCGCGTACTTTATTTTCTGTCTTGCAATTTATGTGACGACGCTGTACATAGAAATTATTATTATTATTTAATGAAATCCCTTTAAAGTCGCCACCCACGCGGCCAGCAATGCGATAGCAACATTTATTTGGACCACCAACATTGCCAGCATCGCAACTTGAGTTACAATAACTTTTTTTGTGTGCAGCAACGAACGAAGTACTTTTATTTTTGATGTGTAGCAATTTTAAAATGAAACGTGTTTTATGAGAATAAATAATAAAAAATAATTTTATATTTACCATTTTTAAACATTTTCTTTAAAAGCGCTTTAGAGAGAGTCATACATTAACCCATTAACGACTAAGGGGTAGATTTTTACCCGAAAATGGAAAAATCTTAGTTAAAATATAGCTAGAGAGCCAGTTTTGAGGATTTAGGTGGAGGTAATAATTTTAAATTATTTTGCGCTCATATATATATAGTACAATGTCTTGGGGATAGTTAACGCGCTAATAAATTTAAAAATCTCTTAAATTTACAATCACTGACCTAGTATACGGATCTGATATCATGGCATGAGTAATTAAATACCCACTTTGCTGTTAGACGGATTTAATAAAAATTTTAAAAATATTTTGTTTCAAGTAATAATGCAGAATTTTATGTTCTAAAACGTAAAATATAGTAGTTTTGAAAAATATGAACATTGCACAGAATTTTAATATCAAATTCGGACGAAGGGGTCCAGTTTTTCAATGCAAGGTAAGTTATACATGGTTTAAATTTTTCCACATTTCTAAAACGTCTACACTTCCTAAGCAAATCGGCCGAATGTCATTAAATTTTACAGACAGAAAGACAATTAGTAATTAGTTAATATGGCATTTTTAATATTTGTACTAATTTGAATATGGACGAAATTATATCTACACACAAAAAAAAATTTCACCAACTCATTAGACTAAAATCGTATTTTTTCAGAGTTTTTCATTTTTAATATTTTTTATAACCTCAAATTTCAAACAAAAATTTGTCTCCATTTACACATTTACGTATTTTTAATTCTTATAAGATTTATGATATTTAAATGAATATGGTTTGATGACCAAAATTCATCAATATGATGTTCACTTTTTCATTAATATGATGAAATGGAGGCTTCGAAAAATTAGCAATTATATATTATAAATCATTTTAGAATTATAAATACATAAATGTGTAAATGGAGACAAATTTGTGTTTGAAATTTGATGTTAAAAAAAATATTGAAAATACGATTTTAATTCAATAAATGAATTCATCAATATGATGAATCCTGAAAGTTGGTGAAATTTTTGTGTTGGTGAATTTTTTGTGTGTAGTTTAATTTGAAAATGTGACTGAAAAACTGGGCCTTAATGGGTTAAATTCACAGCGTTCGGACTTAACTTTTCAGATGATCATGTAGTTTGATCATGCACTGATCATCCTCTTCTGATCAATGATTATTTTAATGTATGCAAAATAGCGAAATTAAAGAGTACGCGAAGTAGCAATGCAAATAATGTTGCTGATCAACAACGATCATGATGTCAGTTATTAAACTGACAGAACTGGCGAATGATGATCGTCTAGTGGTGCGCAAGTGCAGCAGCAACATGCAGCGCAACAGCAACAGCGTTATCAACAACATTTTGTTTAACGCCATGCAGCACTTTGCTAAATGATCGTGGTTTATGTTGGTTTTATAACTAGTTCTTTGTGATTGTGGGTTTTTTCTTATTCGTCTGTTGCTGCTAATTCGCTGCAACATAATCACGATCAGCAGCAACCGCTCAACAGACCCTTGATAATATGTTGCAGCATCAACAAGAGAGACATCGTCGTTGCCACGATCACTCTTCTGTGATAATTTGCGTTAATTTAATGAATGCGCTTTTAATTTGTGGTTAATTGTTGCGATTTTTATTAGCAGTGCAGATCCAGATCATCATGTGCTTCGTTAAAACATTTTGTGGTCATTTTGCGGTTTGTGGTTAGTTTTTGTTGAGAGCTAATGTTGCTGCTGTTTGTAGTTTGAACACACAGAAAATCAACATGAAACACCGTATAAGTTGGTTGTCACAACAAATTTCCGTTCTGTGTGTCTAGCGCTTAATTAAAATTATAGAAATTTAAGCATAGCTTTATTTTTAAAAGGTTTTCATGCTCTTTTCATAAAAAAATAAAATCAGCTCTAACAGTAAAAAGCCAATTTGCCATACCAAAAGAAAAATAATTGTTTTTTTCTTTAAAATGTTCCATGGTAAAAAGTTTTTCTGTCGACAGCTAGAGTTGAATGCACAATGTTGTTGCAAGTAAGAAATCGTTGATTATTTTCGTCTATTTTTTTTTTGTAGTTTTCTTCTCATTTTTCAGCTTTCATTGATTATATTGATTACATTTTTATTTTGTTCATTACTATTTTTACCCACTTATTAGTTGTTGTTGCTGCCAAATGACTTCAGCTGTGATAATCCAATTGTTTGATTAAAATGTGTGGTTTTTTTTTTTCAATTAATTGCTGCTTGTTGGACTCTGACTGTGGCTCAGGCCCTAATGTTGCTGCTTACTTTTTGTTTTTCAGTTGGCATAAAGTGGAAAAAATGGCTGCAGCAAGCGTGCCTCATGCTTCGCCATTTGTCACTCACTAGTGATACCGCTTTCAGTTGCATTTGTTCCATGGAAGCTGCTGTTCTTTTATATGCTCTGCGTCTTAGATAATATGGCTTAACTTGCAAAGTTCGTTGGCTTTAGTTCTATGATGACATATTTTATTTCTTTCGGTTTCTTATATTTTAGTTTTCTTTGTTGCTCTTTTCATTGTGCAGATATTTGGGTTAAAACATTTAACTAGGCATCACAGTGACACTTCCTGGTGATGATGTTGCTGACTTTGAGCAGCACAATTGTTACAAACTATATTTCGATATAGTCGGTCCTATTTTGTTAATTTAGTAACACCATTCCAGCGTATTCATTATAAATATATTTTCAAAGTGATTTAATTTTCATCCATGGGATTTTTTACAGGGTATCATATAAAATTAAGCAAATGTAAATAAAAATCAATATTTCCATCGATGTCTGTTTCTATAACTCAAAAATTATTGCGGATTTAAAATTGTGGGAGTTACTACGATCCTTTGTCCCATCTCAGTCATATTCTATGTTCCGATGGGAATGTTAAAATGTGAATATGTCAGGAGTTATAGCATTTTAAAAGTTTTGATTATATGGAAGGTGACTTAACCTCATATCATATCTCCTGAGGTCTGTCCTAAATAATCTAGCAATTCTTCTGTTATCTTTTTCTATTTCACATATCTTTTGAATGAATCTTCTGAAATATCTTTTCATCTGATCTATTCGTACGGAATCATAATCGAGAATACATGGTATTTTGTATGATCTCTTCCAAAGGGTTTTATCTTATAAAGAGTCCAAACATTTGGGGGCTTTTTTTCTGTTGAAAACTTCTTTAGTGTTTTTCAATTTCATAAGTCGCATTACTTCTGGATTTTATTTCCAATAGATCGCTTTATCTGATACACCTTTTCGTACAGAATTTTCAAAAACACACAAATGATAAGGGTTTCATCTTATAAAGGGTCCATACATTTGGGGGGCTTTTTTCTGTTTAAAACTTCTTTAGTGTTTTTCAATTTCATAAGTCGCATGACTTCTGGATTTTATTTCCAATGGATCGCTTGTCGAAAAGGTGTATCAGATACCTTTTCGTACAGAATCTTCAAAAAACACACAAATGACTTAATTTGAAATGTTTCATTTTATTTTCAAAATGGTATTACTTGTCTATGAACTCTTTCAAACATTTTATTCTTTTAAATAGGAATCTTCAAAAAACACACAAATGACTTAATTTGAAATGTTTCATTTTATTTTCAAAATGGTATTACTTGTCTATGAACTCTTTCAAACATTTTATTCTTTTAAATAGGTAAAGATTTTTTCGTAAATATTTAATGTATTCTTCCTTACGGTCTTACTAATTTGTAATTCTGGAAATGATTATTGGACACCGTTTCATAGAACTGCACGCCTACAGAACGCGCTAGTATTCGTGCAAAAACTGAAATAAACCAGAAAAAAGACTAAAAATCCCCTGCACTTTCGAGCAGACTTTCCATATTATGTTTGGATTGTCCTTCTTTAACTCTATAGTGGGGGAATTAAAAAATTCACATTGACTACCAACCTAACACTTATCCCGATGTAAAAATTCGGAATATTCACATTCGAATAACTTTGGAAGTAGAAAATCGACCCTGTCTTGTTCTTGCATTTTCTCATAATATCTTCGTTTGAGAATGTTCTCAAACTAATTTACTCTTATTTTCGCACAATATAACGAAGCAAATATCTTCGGAATTCTTTCTTCCAAAGCATTTCTTTCATTTAAATGACATCTTCATAAGAAGATGATTTTGTTACTTTATAAACTCTTCGAAATGATTTATATTTTGAAGTGGTGGAGCGAGTTTCCAAAAGATATCTCTTCAGCACCTTCCGAATTCTCGAAAATGTTCTCTTTTCTACTTTCTGGTTATCTTTTAAAAGGTATGAAACCTTCCGAACCCTGGTATCTTCTCTCGAAGGAAATATTTCGGGAATTCTTTCTTCCCAGACATTACTTCTGCTTAATTGACAACTTATGGAAGCATATAAAGTTCATCGAAAATATGCCATATTTATTTTCCAGTGCAGCAACAATTGCGCGCCTCAAGTAAATAATTAAGAACATAAGCCAAGAATAACATGGTGACTGCTTAACCCTAAAACAGTTGTCATCAGTATAGAAAATGACAAAACAATTTGAAAACCAATTAAAATGCAATAAAATTTGTCGTCATCTTCTCTATTTTTGTCTCCCAAGTCAACGAGATGCTTACAATGCAAAAGAGCTTAACTGCCAATGACGTGCAGAAATGAACGAGCTTAGAAATAACTTGGTCTTGTAATGCGAACGACGGTGTTGCCAGCACAAAGGGCTTTACTGTTAACTTGTAATATGTTCACTTTAACCCATTAACGCCGGAGCCCAAACATATCAAGTATTTGACAAACAAATATTGAATAAGAAAAAAAAAAATAAATTTAATTATTGTATGGCATCGGCTGAAGAATAAGTTCTCATTTTAGACAACAAATTCTAGTCGTATGTTTAAAGCAAGTATTGAAACCCAATACGGTTTCAATTTCAGTATTGGCTTTCCACTAGTTTATATTTTAAATTTTATAGCGAAACAGTTTCGGTATACCGATTCCTAGATAGTGTTTCGATTTATGATTCCTTTGGTTTCGTAGTGTTCGATTTTAAAAAATAAATATCGGGTTTGGTTACGATTTCAATCTCTGCTTTAAATAAAGCTTAAATGCAGCAAAACCACGAAATACAGCTATTCTCGTTTGGCAATAATATGCATTAGAGGGTTAATGTGTCATTTTTAAGCGGATAACACAAGACACGCGCCAATATGTTACTGCAACGGCAACAAAATAGACATAGCTGTTCTGAGATGAGGGAAAAGGAGAACTGTAAAAATGCAAAATTTGCTAAAAAAAATAAAGTAAAACTTTGAAGGGCTTCCTTGAAATGGTTTTGTTTCTTTGGCCCTTTTTTGTTGTTGTTGTCTGTCTTGCAGCCACCACACAACATGATTTACACAAAATCAATACATGAATCCAAGCAAAATAAAAAGAAAGCGTTGGAGAAAAGTTGCCGGAAATTGTTGACGGGACTCTTCGGGAGGTTAGTCGAGGTCAGCAGGTCAGCGAAATGCACCAGATGATTATCGAGTTCTAAAAGCCTTTTATATACTGCCAGACTTCATCTCGTATAATGCAACTTCATGACATGCATGCCTTTGTTAATCAATTACAAACGCCTTTTTTTTGACATAAACGACGACATATTTTTTACGTTTGTTCACCCAAGTCTAAAGTCGTGGCTGCTGCTTAACCTCGTTCCCGCAAATTTGGCATGAAAAGATCTGCGCTGACGTCTGTGTCAAAGAAGAAAGCTCTAAAAAAATTTAAAGACATCGCGTTGTCTGCTGTTGATTGCCGGAAGATGACATTTATAATTTCTTCTTTGTCTGTCTGTCTGTCTGTTCATTCATCCGTCCTCAATGCACTTTTTGCTGTTGCTGCTGCTGCCTCTTTTCCCGCAGATTTTTGACGTCTGTCCGTTGGTTGTCTGTCTGTCTGTCCGTGTCAATGTCTTCGACTCAATTGCATTGAAGAACGTCGACAATATGAATGCGTTTCGAACCAGGCAGTCAAAAGAAGGCTCCATGCAGTGCATCGACGCACAGTGGGTCAGCGATTTTGACGAAAATCTTTTATCATCTTCATCAATGGAAAATATATTTGTTATAAACTTTTACAAATATTTATAATAATGTTTTATAATAATATTTTTAACTTTTAAATAAATACAGAATAAAGTAAAAATAAATGCATATGTATTAATTAATCTAGATATTTCCAGACGTCTAAATAAGTAGAAAATATAGGTTTTTGAACCGATACCAGAAACGTTGCGATTTTTGAAACCGGAATCTGAACCGTTATAAAAAATGTGTGGAACCCATATCATTTTTGTAGTTGGAATCTAAATCGAAATTGCTATTTTCAAAATCTTGGAACCGGTTTGAATATATCTGAGGTACTGCGTTCGTTTTTAAAAACCAAAGAGTTGGGCATGTCACATCAATAGAATTTGTTTTTTTGTTGGTCTCAAATTTGATTTTTCAATACAAAGTAAAAGTAGTATTGCAATGGAACTAAATATGTTAAAATTCTATAAAACTAATAATTTACGATTTATTTTCAGAAAAATTTATATATCGATTTAAAGTGAATTTCAAAAAACTGCTCCATTGTGCGTCGATTTGATTTCTTTGTCTTGTCTTGGTGCTGATGCTGGTTGGTGATGATGAGTAGTACCCACACAATTTCGTCATAACCAGAACTCAGTCCGTCCGCACCGTTCTGCAAATGGCAAATACAATTTAAGCCCTCCGCCGGCCGCCTACACAATGCAATAAAGGTGAAGTGGTTACGTATAAAACATGCATAATAAGAACCTACTTAGCCTGGCTACGTGTGGAGGATCGATCGTAGTTACGTTTTCAAGACTTGGTTGGCTCGACTACGTCAATGTCAACATCTTGTGCTCACTCACAATGCATTTCTTTTACCGTAACGTACCATTTTACCGTACCGTACCCTTTTTACCTAAACATAATGCTTAACGTGTTCTTTTATTCTTCTGCTGCTTCATCGTCGTCGCATTGGTGTTTGAAGGCGTTTTGTGCGCAAATTTCTACGCTTCATTTCTATTGAAGTGGGTGCTGTTAATGGTTTGGTGCTCTGTGGTCCTCCTGACTGACTGACTGGTCCTAAAGACGATCATTACCACAAAGTCGTCGGTTGTGCTCTTTTTGTCCTTTTTGCAAAAATACAAAATCTCCTACAAGGAACTTAATTTATAATTGTTGAGAATTTACAAAAGGGCTTGGTTTTGTGACAACCGTTAAATTATATTTTTTTTCTTTTTATTTTTTTTTTTATACCATAAAATGACATCTTTTTTTTCGATTTAAGTACCAAATTAAATCCTTCGAATAAAGAGGAGGATTTAACTTTAATGTCTATTTAATGTGTTCTGTATGCGTTGCGCAGAAAAAAAAATCACTTAAGACGGATTTCCATTTTTAAATCCATCATACATCCATACTCAATGAAATTTCAGGGGAATTTTTTTATTTTTGGAATTTTTTTATTCAAAATTTTAATTTTTAGTGTACATTTTTTTGTTTGTGTAAAATTGAATTTTTAGTGAAAAGTTTAATTTTTTGTGAAGAATAGAACTTTTAGTGAAAAATTGAAATTTAAGTGAAAAATTTAATTTTTAGTGAAAATTGAATTTTTAGTCAAAATTGAATTTTTAGTGAAAATTTGAATTTTTAGTGAAAAATTAAAATAAAAAGTTGAATTGTTAGTGAAAATTGAATTTTTTGTGAAAAATTGAATTTTTAGTGAAAAATTGAATTTTTAGTGAAAAATTGAATTTTTAGTGAAAAATTGAATTTTTAGTGAAAAATTGAATTTTTAGTGAAAAATTGAATTTTTAGTGAAAAATTGAATTTTTAGTGAAAAATTGAATTTTTAGTGAAAAATTGAATTTTTAGTGAAAATTTGAATTTTTAGTGAAAATTTGAATTTTTAGTGAAAAATTGAATTTTTAGTGAAAATTTGAATTTTTAGTGAAAAATTGAATTTTTAGTGAAAAATTGAATTTTTAGTGAAAAATTGAATTATTAGTGAAAAATTTAATTTTTAGTGAAAAATTGAATTTTTAGTGAAAAATTGAATTTTTAGTGAAAAATTGAATTTTTAGTGAAAAATTGAATTTTTAGTGAAAAATTGAATTTTTAGTGTAAAATTGAAATTTTAATAAAGACGACATTTTGTGAAAAATTGAATTTTCAGTGAAAAATTGAATTTTTAGTGAAAAATTGAATTTTTAGTGAAAATTGAATTTTTAGTGAAAAATTGAATTTTTAGTGAACAATTTAATTTGTAGTGAAAAATTTAATTTTAGTAAAAAATTGAATTTTTAGTGAAAAATTGAATTTTTAATTAAAACTTTAACTTGAATTTAATTAAAAAAAAATCTTTATGTAAAATGTTAATTAAATCAAAATCTAATTGCACATTTCCGGAAGTATACAGTTATATTTAATTAGAAAAAAAAGACACATTTGAAATACTCATTTATAAATGAATTTTTTAAATAAAAAAATAAATTGTTGGAAATAATAAATCAGCCTCCAAACTGCCCTCATCGCATACGTTTGTTTGTTACATTGTTATCTTTTGTAGTGTTTATTAAATAAATTATGAGCGCATTAATCAGCGCGCATCTCCTCGCATTAAATAAACTGAATTTATTTTCTTCAATTTCAATAATTTAATTTGTTATGCCATACAGAAATTAGTCACCACAACCAAACATTATTTGTGTCGCATGCGGTGAGTGTATTTGGTGGTGGCAACAGCTGACGGCAACGGATGATCCAAAGAATAGACCGCTATTTTTTCAGTGGCAATTGACTGACATTTTTATTGAAAATTAATTTTCTACTGTGGTCGAACCTAACGCTGGCTGGTTTTTGTCAAACACACTTCAAATATCATGTTTCACACGTGACTCGATAAAGGTACAAACAACAAAAAAATATAGAAAAAAAGGGACAACATGACATGTGGAAGACATTTTTAAGGTGAGTTCCGTCGTTGCACCATGTTGAGCGATGATATTGAAGGAGTTCGTCGTTCTGCTCTGAATCGTTATGGTTCTGAAAAGGAAACCCACGCAAACATGTGTTTGTTATTTGTGTGGCCAGGCTTTAATTACAAACTTCTTTAAGTTGAGTTTTATTTTTTTTTTAATTTGTGTTATATTTGTGTTGAATTTTAGTAGGTAAAGAGAAACTTATTTCGGCTTTTGGTTGGTTTGTCCCATTCGCGGCGGAAGTGAATTAATTGTTGTTTGGTTTCTTTTTTATTTATATATTTAAAAAAAAGGAAGTCGATTTGATGAATTGTAATTTAATCACTTGATGCGTCAGTTCAAGGATTTTATGCCAGCTGTGACTTAATGCTAACCGAAAATACCTAGTAATTTTCAAAATTCACCAAAAGTAGTATGCACTTTGTATACTAATCTATCTCTAGTATTTATATATCTCTTTGTATGAATTATTATAGGACCATTCGCGAACTGATCATGATGTTTTCCATGCAATATATTGATTTGATCATGAACTAAAAAAAAATAAAAAATTGCAAGACTTGTTTTGCACATTTCTTGCAATGTAACTTCGTTCTTGCTCTGTCGTTCTTGTTATTGCATCGGAATATGGATCTTGTTCTTGCAAAAACGAGAACAAGAGTCTTTTTTCTCATCACTAATTTTATATGGAAATATTAACCAGTAAGAAAGGTTAGGTCACATTGGAAATTTTGAGAATCCCTACTAATAAATTATATAGGGCCATACTCATTATGCCCATACTCTGATGAGGTCGTTGCCGAGATAGTTGCAGTATAGGATATTTTTAAGATCCCAGTTGTGTAGTTTATTAATGTCTAGCGTTTTGACACGTACATGTAATACAAGAACCAAAACCGAAAGCTTTGGTAATATTCAAAATAAATATTATTTGAGATCATATTAAATCCCAGCAAACCGAACGATAATTTTATGATATCGAAACGATATCATTTATAGGCTCAAATTGTCGTTTTCGATAATCAATAATAATACGAAAACGATAGGGTTTTCGATAAAAACGAACCTGTCTAAAACGATATCGTTGTTTTGTCGTTATAAATATCGAGATGATATCATAAATAGATTTATTTTCGATAAACAAATTTTATTTATTCAGAAAATTTTATTTTTTGACAAAAATTATTAAAAACACGCATCTAAATTTTCAAATACACAGAAAAAAAAATCTTCAATATGATGAATTTATTCATAAAAATTATGAATTTTTTCACCAACTACCAGATTCATCATATTGATACCACCGTTCATTAAATAACATTAATGAATGTATTCATTATATATATGAACAAAATATTCAATACAATGAATTTGAATTGTTATATTGATGAATTTGTTCATAATATTTTTTCATTTTTTTTTTTTAAATCAATTTGAAAAAAAAGTGTTGTAAACTTTTTATTTAAAAAATTTAACAGTAAAAAATTTCGAAAAAAAAATGTTTTCGAAAAAAAAAAATTTTCAAAAAAAATAATTTCCAAAAAAAAAAAAATTTCAAAAAAAATAATTTAAAAAAAAAAAAATTTTTCAAAATATATTTTAATAAATATAACTTTTTAGTAATAAAAATTGTAATTATATTAAATATTTATTAAACATTTTACTAATTTATGCATGTCGAGCAAGCATTATATAAGAAATAACACACAATAACTACTTGAGAACTGAGAAGTACGGCAAAAATGACCGAAAAAAATATTTTTATAGAAATTTGGTTTAATGAACAGCGTTCTTCAATATGATGAACATATATGTTGTATTTTATATTTTGATGCATTAATATGATGAAACGTATTCTTCACATACTGTTCATCATATTGAAGAACACTTTTTCGACAGTTACCAAGCGTTCTTCATATTTATGATAGCATTCATAACATTGATGGCGTTAGACATTAATATTATAATTCAATACAATGAATCATGGTTTGAAGAACGGAATTCATCAATATGATGTACATTTTTTTCTGTGTACTTCGAGTTTTATATCTAAAATTTATCATTATTATATCAAAAATAAAAATTATCATAAAATGGTTTGTAGGGATATTAAAATACAACAAAAAAAACAATAGATTTATTTGAATTTTTTACTCATATTTCAGCACTAGCAATGCTTGGTTAATAAACCTTCGCCCAAGACTCAGACAGAACTGGGAGACCAAGGCCTGGTAAGGTAGTTCTCGCCCAAGATAAAGGGTATCGAGATATGCATTGACCAATTTTTTTTTATTTTTTTCGACACTACTTCCAGAGATACATTGGTTCAAAGTTAGAAAAAATCGCCCACGGTCTATGGTTGTTCATATATTAATATCTCTTAAAGTAGAAATCCGTTGACGGCTCGTTTTAAAGCTAATAGAACAAGACTTTAGAGCAATTAAGTTATAACTTTTAAACTTGAACATGTGGCCCGTGGTCATTATCCTTGAACTTCAAAATGGATGTCCTTAAAAAGGACCCATTTTAAAATTCTGAAAAACATCCCATATTTTGGTTGATTTAATATAAATGTTCATGCCAAATTTCAAGATGGTATTTTGATGGCATCATATTTTAAAAAATAATTTTCTAAATTTTTACATATTATGTGTATCTCTGACAAGATAAGTTTGATGCGTAGCCTAACGGGGAGAGCAGTGGATGTTAACTTCCGAGTCAGGAATTCGATTCAAGCTTGTGACAACTGAATTTTTTCCACAATTGTTAAATTACTTAAAATTAAAATATTGTATAAAATAAATGAGAAATAAAATAAATAGAATGGAAGAAAAAGAAGAGGAAAGTAAAAAATATAATTTATATTTTATTTGCATTTTTGAAATGGTCCAGTCCAAGTATTTTTTTGCAAGTCTTGCCCAAATACTTAGAGCCAGTCTTGCGCCCTTCTTATCATTCCATCACGGATAGAAAAGATTTGTTTGAATATGCTTGAATGTAATTATAAAGTAATTCGAAATCACCATATAAATAATGGGAGTAATATCTAATTACATTATAATTGAATTCTATTATTATTTTGTTCAGATTGTAATATTATTATACGATATTTAAACATAAATGGCTTTAATCGCGGATTTACATGAATTTACTATATTAATGTATTTCTACAGAAACATATTTTTCATCAGATATTAATATATGTATGTTTGATATTTCTGCTATTTAACACACCCAACGTCAATAAAAGGTTCTTTGAATTATATGTATTTGGTTATTCGTGATTGTTACTGGGTGAAAACGAATTTAAAAATAATAGCATTATTTCGATTATATGTATGTTTGGCATTACGATAGCACAATTAAATTAAACAGCACTGCCTACTTTTAGCTCTCAGTTACACCCACATTAATACCTTTCATTTAGTTCAAAAGTTCTTTTTGGTGGAAGAATTTGTTTAAGTACCGCCAATTACTGTTAATACCAGATAGTGGCTGTTTGTGAAATATCCTATTCATCCGTAAAGTACTGAACTCAAAATAGGAACAATAGATGGAAATAAAATTATTAGGTATAAATAATATATGTGTAATAAAAATAAAATAAAAATTTAAGTTTATAATTATATAATATAAATAAAAACCAGTTGGGAAGGTTAGATCATATGGGAAATTTTAAAGTAGGTGTAATTATGATAGTTAGGATTATCAAAATTATAGTCGGTCTAAGCCGACTATAAATACCATACACATATGTGTGGTTACCATTCAAAGTAATATATAGGTCACCAGGGTATACGAATCCTGAAAATAACTACAAACATTCAATCGCTGAAGAATTTCCATTCATTTGAAACCCATATTTACAAATGGGTAGGTGTACCGAATTTCGATTTTTTTTTTGTGAACCACAAGTCTTTTCGCCGAAAAACATTATTATCATGTATTTGAGCATGATATCAATATATATTTGACCAAAAAAGTTTACCTAAGCACGTATACATAAAAATTGATCTTTATATGTACATTTTATATGAGGTATTTGAACATATGTGGTCGGATCATATGTCACAATGGACCGATCTTCGCACATACAGCGTAGGTATATTAGTAATCTAAGTTATAAGTTTCATTTATCTAGCTCTTCAATTAAAAGTAGTAGGGATTTCAACAGACAGACAGACGGACATACAGACGGACAGACAGACGGACAGACAGACGGACAGACGGACATCGCTAAATCGACTCAGGAGGTCATGCTGATCAAGAATATATATACTTTTCCATACCGGAGATGCTTCCTTCTGGGTGTTACAAACGGCGTACCAAACTGAATATACCCTTTCACTCTTAGTGTAGGGTATAAATAGGGAAAAAACGAATATTGTGTATAATAAACATAATAAACATAAATATGTTTACATGTAAATAAAATGTTTTTCACGTTCAAACATATATATGTTCGCAAGAACGCCGAAAATTATTCATTCTGAACATAAATATGTTTGAATGAAATCAAAAATATGTTTGGCTGTTATTATAATAATGATTGGCAATGAAATAATACTGTTGTTTGCATAAAGCTCCAAAGATATATGTAATGCCTGCAAAATTATGTTTGGGAGAGCCCTTTTTTTTGCAGCGTGATGGCTTAATCAGTTTTCAGCCAGTTCTGGGTACCAGACCTGGCTCAGAGCAATGCATTCTTGGCGTAAGACTGGGCGAACCTTGGGCCCATCATTTTTTCCTACATGGGCCTCTTCTTTAAAATGAATCAAAAACTTAAAAAAACTCTATAAGTTTTATTTCCGCACAAAACATATTTTACAGTTTCACTTTGTATTTGTCTAACATTCGGTTATATCTGTCAGCATGTCATAAATTGTTGTATGTTGCACTGAGTCACGTTCTGAAGTGTGCTAAATCTCTGTAATAAAAATAAATTCTCTGCGAACAAATTGTATTTTCACTTAACATGGATGCCGCAATAAAAAAAAAGTCCTTGTCCAAGTATTTGCAGAGAACTTCAACCCCATTTTGGCATCGATGTTTTATAATAGTTTTTTAGCTTTTGTCTATATGTCTGCCTGTGTGTCTGTCTGTCTCTCTGTCTGCCTGTCTTTCCGACTGACTGTATGTATGTCATGTTGTTGTCTGTCTGTCTGTCTGTCTGTCTGTCTGTCTGCATGTCTAACTGTCTGTCGTTTTATATCTCTCTTTTGTGGTTAAGATTTTCTATCGCCCTTTGTTGTAGCAGCAGTTTTTGACTCGTATTCTGTTCTTTTTCAATATTATTGCGTCGTGCTCCTTTCGTGCCGCTTCGTTTGTACATCCAACGCTACGCCTGCTGCTCTCGACTCTCGGCAATTTGTTGGCTCCTGCTTTTATTTTCCTTTATTTCCATACATTTGCATAAATAATCAGGGCTTTTCTCCTAGTTATACTTACCATGCTGCACCATGTCGTGTGTTTTGCTGCGTCTGCTTCCTGCCAGATAAGCAGCTAGCGCCATGCTATCCATGTATTGTATATAATAGAAAGGCAAATATTTTATTATTTGTCTGAAGAGTACTGTGTGTGTCATGTCGTCTCGTAGTCCTGTCGTGGTTGAGGTTAAAAACCTTTTTGTTGGCTCTGGCAGCACTTTAATGTCGTTATTTATGAAAGGTGTAAATACAGGTTGTTTTTATTTTTATTACAAAAGTAAAATCAATTATTTAATTGCAGTTAGATGACCCTTACTTAGTTCAAAGGTATTATACATGCGATTAGTTGAAACCTTTTTTATATTATTTTGAAATATTTAAATGAATATCAACATTTTGATATCGTCGCTGTGGAACGAAAAGTCACAAAATACATTTTTATGAAAAACTTAATTTTCGAGTTTGTTGATTAATATTATAAAAAGCAATTGATGCATTTTTAAAGTTGAAAAATCAAATAATAGTTTTTCATTTTCTTTTCATGTGGTAAAAAAATTTAGATCATCGATTAAAAATTGACAGATGTATAAAGATTTTTGTAAATGAATATTTGGCATTTTGAAAATGTATTTGGTGACTTTTACTTCTACAACGACGATATATACGTAATTATCTTCTTCCTAATTCGTTTCAATTATATAAACTTTTAAATATTTCCTATTGTATTTAGTAGTCTTTTTTGTAGTATTTTCGTTCAGGACGTATCAAATTTGTAAAGATTTTTGAAAAATATATTACTAACACAATTTTTTCTATGGATGCAATACATGCTTTTTTCCGTAACATTTAGATAATTTAAATTTCAGTCCCTTTTCCATTCCAATAAATTTTAAATTTCAAAATTTTAAAAGAGATCTTTTAAATATGACCTTAAATATGATCAAATTTTATGGAATTTTAAAGGCAGATTCCCGACATATTTTGGGGGCGCGCAGAAATTAGGGTACTTTTGATTAAAACTTTGTCTGCTTAAAATCTTAAAATAAAATGTTTCTAAACTGCCTCGACCGTGCCCAAATTGTTGTCCGGGTATCTGATAACCTTCTCCCACCCTTCCCACAAATTTCCGTATATCTGTCGGAAATCTGCTATAAATAAATAATTCAGAAAAAAGACAGTCATTTTTGTCTAGGGCTATCAATATTCCCCTAAGAGCAGATCCTGATTTCACACGTACCACATTTTATGGAGAACAAAAATTTTGCAAATACCGCCTGATTGCAGTCACGTTCACAATTCACAAGCTGCCTCATGATCACGAAAAACTGTTATAATGAGAAAACTATTTAAGACACGTGTGTGTGTGACGTGTTTGCAGCGCATCACGAGGATAATCGCATAAAACTAAAGGTTTTTCCAACTACGCCGGTTACCGTTAAAAACGTGAATTTTGGGTGCGTGTCCGTGACGACGTTGCCGCTTTCGTTAAAGGTGACAAAACATGCAGAAAACCAGACCGAGTCAAAATGAAAAATTGTGCAAATGTGTGAGAACTCAGTTCGAAAAAGTAGGGATGTGGATGGATGGATGGGTGGTAATGGAACTACAACAAAAACAACAACTACAAGGGTTCAACAAACGTAATGCGAAACGAACAAAATACAAAAATACCAAAAACTGCATGTGATGTGTAATGCTTTTGCTAAAAACAAAAACTGAAGGAAATGGAATGGAATAAAACCGTGATTCACATACAATACATGCCACTGGGACAGATGTCACCGCCAAGGGAGGATGATAAGTTTGGGACGAACATAAAACTTTGTTGGCGAAGAGATACCGCAGGGACGGCAGAGTGCTGCGCGCGAGTTGCCTGCGTGTGACAACAAATTCCGCAAAAAAAGAAATGTGTTGTTCCAAAAGTATGTCGTCGTCGTCCTTCGCCACATATGATGAACATTTGTGTGCAGTTTTCCAGAAAATACAAAATAAAACGTTCTAGAAAAAAATCATTTTTAGTTTAGACAGACACAGATTTTTCAACAAGATGTACTTCTTTCGCGCTCTCCATCTCGCTCTCTCTCTCTCTCTCTCTCTTACTTTCGCGCAGTGTGCATTTGCAATGCATGGATTGCATTAATGCTGTGCGTGTCTGTCCACAACAACAATTCTTGTTGTGTATCTCTTGCAGTTGCGGCTGTGGCTGGCTCTCTTTTGTGCTGCACTTTCCATTGTGTGTGTGCTGGGGGACCCAACCATGAAACACATCATGCATCCATTCAACCCCTATTTATTGTGTGCGCAGAGTGCGGCGTAAGCAAACATCCAGAAAACGAGTACCAGAGAAAGAGAGAACGAACGACTGAGAGGCACACAATGCCAAGAACAAGGCGCGCAGTAGTAAAGTTTTTTGGTGTTGCTCTGGTGCGCCTCACAACCGGGGACCAGTTGGAAAAAACCGCTTTACGGGTGCTAACGTTACGCCGGGAGCTCCTCTTATTCGTAGAATACCAAAGCCATAAAAAATAAAATAAAAACAGGAAAATCCATTCTTTGCAGTATTTATTGTGTACAGTGGCGCTAAAATACTTGAAGTTTCGTCAATATAAAATTTTCAAAATAAATAAAACAGACACACAAAAGCAAAATATACCACAAAGGATTAAGTGTTATACACAAAAATAATAAACGCAAAAAATATTTTTAAAAAATTAAAGTTTTACATTTAAAAAAAATAAACAAGTGCTGGTAGAAATTAAATTTCACTACTAAATACAGTGTTCAAAAGGAAACGAATTTAAAAAACACTTTTAAACCAACGTAAGCTTTTTTTTAATTATTTATAATTATTAACAAATTAAAATGGATTTAATTTATAAAATTTTTCTTCATTTTTATAGTCGTTGTAGATATAAAACTCATGATAATAGTAAAATTTTAATTTTTGTTTTATAAACTTTTTCTCTGACAATTGCTGAACGATCCGATAAATATTATAAATTTGAGAGAACTTTGTTAATCCTTGAATTTAATTTAATATTTACTGTTTAAAAATAGTAATCATTAAAACTCAGTAAACTGTTTAAGGAAAAACTATATTTGGTGCCCTAGATAAAAATTGTGTCATATTTCGTGAATATTTCCAGAATACACACATATAAATGGAAGTTTCTCTTAAGTGTTGTATAGCAGGTTATAAAATTTTGTGAAATTTTAAAGTCAGATACCCGACATATATTCGGTACAGGCAGATAATTGGCGGCTTTTGATATAAACTACGCCTCTTCCTAGTTAAAATCGAAAAAAAAATGTTTTTGATAAATTTTATCTAGGTTTTGTTTTACTTCTACAGCTTTGATATTTTCAGTAGCAAATTATTATATATTAATTAAAAAAAAAAAAACTTATAATTCACTGTACATTATGTGATTTTTTTATTTTAAAATATACCTTATATTTCACATTCCAATAATTTTATGAAATTTCGGAATTAATTAGTTTCAGCTGTAGACATTTTGTGTTTTTTTGGAAAATAGTTTATAAACATTTTTTAATATTTCTATATATAATAATTTTATAATTCCCTTAATTTTTGTGATATTTGTACTTAAGTTCTAACTATATCATTCAACTGTTTCTCAAGAATACCTTATATGAATATCTTTTTTTGTGTACTGTTCTTCAAGAAATTTGCAACGAAATGAAACTTATCATTTCTGGTAGATTTTGTCGTGCTGATTCTTGCTGCGTACTCAAAGTTTGTGCAGCAAGTAAGAATTTTGCATAAAACCGAGTCAAAGTTGTTAAAAAGGCCATTGGCTATTTTTAGCCTACATCTTATATTAAAAAAGTCTTTAATTTTAACTACTGCATGATATACTTAGTAATGCGTCACTTCCATATCAACCATGAATTCAAATATCCAAAATCTACCCGAAATGTTGTTTCATTTCGGTACTTTTTTGTCGATATATTTTAAACAGACAAAAATAGAGTTTGTATCAAAAGCCCTTTGTTTTCTGCCCGGAATGTCGGGAATTTTGTCTCCGGATGTACTAGATAACCATGAATCATTTTCCGTGGTCTCACGACAAAATAGAAAAAAAATGTCGAGTTTAGTTTCGAATAATTTGAAAATTAATATTTCTTACTATAATAAAATTATGTATAATTATTTTTGGCAAACGACTTTTCTACAGTTCTGTAAATTTCATTACTCTAAAAAGTGGCAGACAAATGCACGACATTAAAATCTTTAATTTCCCAAAAATGTTAAGCGATAGAAAATATTGTACTGCAAAAAAATTTATATAAAAAAAATCTCAAAATATTTTATTTTCATAAAAAAAATTGTAGAAAAAATTTGTCCGAAAAAAAAATTATTTTCATTTTCTTTTTCTTCATTTTTATTTTCTTTTGAAAATAAAAATATTTATAAAAAAAATATATTTTTGGAAAAAAAATGTGTCCGAAAAAAAAATGTTTTTCGAAAAAAAAAAAATGGAAATAAAAAGTAAATGGAATGGAAATAAAAAGTGTTTCTGAAAAACATAATTTTGAAAAAAAAAAATGTTTGTAAATATATTTTTTATAAATGGGATATTCCATTTTAAATCAACGAACGGATTTCCCTTAATAATAATAATAGTTTGGCACTACAGTCCTATAAGAACTTAGGCCGAGCTCTCTCACCATTTTGAGCTGTGCGTGTTATATTTGTACTCAAAGTGGTGGGACCTACAGTTTATTGCCGAATCCGAACGGCGGGTGAGAGCTTTTCATAGGCAATGTTTTTATTCTCGGAGGTTTGCCATTTACTGCCGAGAGGTAGCGCGGTATAGAAAAATGTTTCTATGAAAAGATGTTGTTAGCCCCAGTCCAGGCTTGAACCGGAGACCTTTCGTCTCGCAGTCCAACGCACTGACCACTGAGCTATCGCGGCTACGTACAAGGTCAATTGAGGTATCACTTGAAAGGTATAAAGATGGCCTTAACAAGGCATATAATTTTATTTATGTATCCAAAGGTTAAATGTCATTATCGCATGATCTAAATTTTGGAATGAAATTTCTCAAAAACCCATATTTTTAAAAGTTTCAAAAAAATATATGTTATTTCTTATTTTCTTCATAACATTTGGTTCCTGAGTTATAAATAAAAATATGTAATCAAGTTAACATAATTGCGTTTAATTAAATAAGAAGTTTACATACATACATACATACATACATACATACATACATACATCAGTATCGGTATCGTTTGAAAGGTATTAAGAGCCCTTTAATACCTGATGTGAATACATCTTTGTTTCCAAAAGTCAAAAGCCAATATCACATGATATAGATATTTTTTATATAATAAAAATAAATTTATATTTTTGCAGATTTTCTTCATGACATGTCTGCCAAATTTCATTGGTGTACTCCTTTTGGTTCATGAGTTATTAACAAAAATATGAAAGTAAATAGACATTTATTTATAAAATCTTATTTTATTTTTTTTATTTTCAAAAACAAAATTCAAATAACATTGTAAACTTATACTTGATTTCACATTTTTATTTCTAACTCAGAAACCTATACGAATACACCTATGAAATTTAACACACATTTTAAGAAACAAATCAGCAATAATATATATTTTTTTGAAAATTTTAAAAATTTGTGTTTTTCATAAAAGTCATTCCGAAATGTAAATCATGTTATAGTGACCTTTAACCTTTAGATACAAAAATAAAATTCTATGCCATATTAAAGACCGTCTGTATACCTTTTAAATGATACCTCAATTGACTTTGTACGTAAACCAGTTTTTCAGATAAATTCAATTAAGTTAACCCACCTTTGTTAGTTTTTACATATTTTTTCACTTTTTAAGCCGCCATATTTCGGGATCCATAGAAGGTAGAAGTTAAAAATTTTTGCATATTTCTTAGTTTAATATGAGAGAACACTCATACAAAATGTTATCAATTTCAAGGACGATGATGCTTAAATTTATTATTTGTTCGTTGATTCAAAATGAAATATCCCAAATATAACTTTTTATTAATAAAAAGGAGTAATTATAATTTATTAATAAAAAGTTATACTTATAAATTAATATATTAAAGAACATTTAACTAATTTATGCACGTCAAGCCAGTATTAGAAGTATGGCAAAAAAGGAAAACGAAAAATAAATATTTTGATTGAAATTTGGTTTTATGAACAGCATTCTTCAATATGATGCAGGTATATGTTATATTTTATGTAATTTGTTCATTAATATAATGAAACGAAACACTTCATCATATTGATGAAGTATACAATACACTTCATCAATATGATCAAATTGATAATGAATTCATAACATTGATGTTTTGTAGTTATCAATATTATGAATCGTTCTACATTCTTCGTTCTTCAATGCAATGAATCATGGTTTGAAGAACTAAATTTATCAAAATGAAGTGGATTTTTTATGCGGTAAGCAGCAGCTCCCACCCCAATTATATAGAAATTATTTATGGTATATCTATAAAAAAATGAGTAGCTCCAAATTTTTGTGCAAATTTATTATACCCTACACCTATGAGGTACAGGGTATATTAACTTTGTGCATATATTGTAACGCCCATTAGGAGGCGTGTCCGGTATGGAAAAGTATATATATTCTTGATCAGCTTCACTACCCGAGTCCGTTTAGCCATGTCCGTCTGTCTGTCTGTCTGTCCGTCTTGCTGTCCGAATACAGAGAAATACTGATCAGAATGCGATGAAATTTCGTCTCAATATATTTTATCCAAAAGTAGGAATTGAGTTTGAAAATGAGCCAAATCGGTCAACGGACACGCCCACCTCCCATACAAGTCACTTTTATATAACTCTTTCGGAACTAATAACTAGAAAAGTATTCAAGGTATAGTTATAAAATTTAAAACGTATTGTTAGAATTCACCTAAAAAATACCTAAAAATGGGCGTGATCCGCCCATTTTTTTTTTCATTATTTTCCGGGTTTTCATAGTGAAAATTTGATCCGTAAATTATTAAAATCAAATCTATGAAATATTAGCCTTTCAAAATTTTAAATATAGGCGTGGTCCGCCCAATTACACTTTTCAATTTTTTTTTTTTAGTTTTTTATACTTTATATAATTTTTTTAATTTATGGGGACATAAGACGTAAATTTCTGATATATGAGGGTTAATATCCCCACCAAAGGTGTAGGGTATTCCATAGTCGGGCCCGACCGACTTTAAAAATCCGTCCCATGTGACCGAACTTACCCATGTGACCTAACTGTCCCTACTCGTTTTTGACTAACTTTGACTTGACCCTCACACTTTTTAATGTTTCATTTTTGAATTCTGTATATCTTAATTTATATCTTGTCATCATGTGGTGCCGATCAGTCGATTATATACACTTTGTATACTATCAAAAATGTACAAGTTTAAACTTGGTTTAAATTTTACTCTTTTGTTAAAACTTCTTGGTCAGAAATGATTTGTGATTTTTAGTCAAAATTAAAACATGTTTTAAAAGTACTGTTTTTTTTGGGAAATGGTTGTAGTATATATTATAATAATTTATTATAATTTTTATGTGAGAAATAAAAATGCGTGAAAAATATAGGGTTTATTGGAGAGATCTGTAGACAGTTTTGTACATGGCGGCTAAACAAAACAAAAAATCGATAAATGGACTTCGGATTCTTTAGGATGCCCTAAAACCAAATTTATCATAATAAAAAACATGCTATTCTATCTTGCCGATTAAAGGGTTAATCAATTCGGACAAATTTCGTTAAATTTTACAGACAGCAAGAGTCAGTTATTGTATTTTGTCATATTCTATGTATACTTATCATTTTTTAGAAAAATTCTATACAAAATGTGGGATAAACATTAAATAAACACCTTTTTATCTGTTATTAAAACTAAGGATAATTACAAAATACCTTCAAAGACTTTTCCTGCAAAACTAACTTTTTAGACTAAGCGTTTTTGATATTTTAATTTGTAAATACAATTAAATTACTACTAAATTCTATTAAAAAAAGTACTGAATACTGCAAAATTATTTAAAGCTGTATAATTAAAAAAAAATAGTTTCCTGTTGAACAACTTGTGAAACGTATTTTTTCTGAGTGTAGCATTTTATTATTTTATTAATTTCCGGTGTTAGAAAAAAATCTGTTAAACTAAAGTTGCCTTTTCGATAGCAAGATCCAGAGACAACTGAAGAAGCAGCGGCTGCTAGATTTCTTGCTTGCAGAATTCATTTCCTGTTGTCCATTGCAGCACGATATAAACTTTCAACAAAAGGGTTGTGCTGTGCCGCCTCCCCAGCCCAAACATATTTGCATTTAATAATTTTCGTATTTGAATTTTCAACTTGTTTTTTTTTTTTAATCAAAATAAAAAATGTGTGAGAAAAATCATAGTTTTTGTGTAATATATATATGTTATTATTATTGATTGTAGCGCATCCCCGAAATATTCACAACATTCACAACTTCTCACTTCTCGCCATAAGCATAACCCGTACCAAATCCATCACAACAATAATGAAATCCAAACAATCCAAACCTTTTCTTATTGTTTGCTTTTGTTGAACGTGCCTAACTTTCCACACATTTCTTTGTTATATAAACAAAAATTTTTTTTTTTTTGTTGATGTATTTTGAATTTCTTCAAAAACGCATAAAATCATTTTCGGAGTTTTGAATTGCATCCCAAACAAATTCACACAAACGCGCCCCCGACTCACTTGAGTTTTTATTTACAAAAACATATTTCAACACTTTACGCATTGCCGCCACCACCATGCTACCAGATTTATTAGCCATCAATATGGAAGACACAGGCCGACGCCGCGACCTGCAGGCCTCTCGAAATAAAGGTCTGGGTTAAAAATCTAATTTCCCCTCTTGTGCAGTCTATAAATTGTTAGTATGATATGCATCACTCTCAAACATCTCAACACAATTTGAAAAAAAAAAACCAAAACTCGAAAAACATCTTGTATATGTTTACACGACACTGACTGAGTGACTGCCAAACCACACCGTCGTCTGAGGTTTGTTTAGATGGTCTTTTTTTTATTTTTACTAAAACCAGCCACTTAAAACTATCAACGGCGCACGTTTTTAATAAATAAACAATTTGTCTGCCAGCAAATATTCAAAACAAATAAAATTCTACAAAACTCAACTCAAATTCTTAAAAAAAAAAATGTAAATAACATTTAAAATTCAATTGGTATCCTTTGGTATTTCGCTGTAATTCATAAAATTTTATGTCTTTCTTTTGACAGTTGCAATAAAACGTTTTGTGTCTTAAAATGTCCTCAAATATCTATTTTTTTTTTTTATTGTTTCTTTTTATCACTTTATGCTAGGTATATAGTTAGTTTTTCCATTATATCTACAGATCTAGCATCATTCGTCTCGCTGTGTGGATTTACCAAAATCACGTTCCAGATTTTATCATTGCTCAAGAATGAAATAATCGAACAAAAAGTGCTTCAAACTCGTGTGTCCCTTGTGAAAACGTGATACTTTCACTGCACTGTATAATTCGGTTTTGTTTTTTTTTTTCTTTTCCTAACCCCCAACCAACTCTTTTGTGTACTCAAACGTGTTGACTGACTCATCTTTTTGTCTGTTGGTTTTCGACATTATTGTAGCCACTCTCCTCCGGCCTTTTGAGTTAATTGCGTTCATATCCTTGTGTATTTTACACTCACCTTCGAGCAAAATTCACGTATTTATTTTGTCTTTACCTTATGTTGGTCGAAGCATAAAAGTTGTTACTATGCAATACCAATGCCGTCTGTATGACAGACGTTATGTTTGTTTTACGCCCTTCCAGGCCAGTGACTTTTGCAATCAAGATCTTATCTTTCGGAAGTCTATAATGAGGTCGACGTTTGCTGTAAACAAATTAGATTTTTTTTTTACTTTTAAGTAAACATCAATTATATCTGTTTAGTTTCCTTTACATCTATAAAGAAAATCGTTTGGCGGCGTCACGTGTCGGCGATAGAATTTCACATTTCATTAATTACTCACAACTTCATAGTGTATTATTAGATATATGAAAAAAGATTAAAAGGGTTATTTTTTAATACTATATTGATAAATCTATGGATCGGTTTTGGGAAATCACATGTCGAAAATTCTAAATTAAATTCGAAATTTTGATATTTTTGCAACATTTCTAACATTTTATACATTCTCACTAACTTGTTTTTTGATCAGCATTTAGGTGGTAAAAATTTAAAAAACAAATCATTCCAATATCGGCTCCGGTTTTTGAGAAATCGCGTGTCAAAAATTCCCATTTGAATTTGAAATTCTTATATTTTTGCAATTATTTGTATATTTATGCCAACAATTTGTACATTCTCACTTGACTATTTCTGATCACTATTTATATGGTAATAAATTAAAAAATAAATCCCGATACAGGCTCCGAATTTGGAGAAATCATATGTCAAAAAAACCTATTTTAACGAATATAATATATTTTTCATTTCTTTGTTTACATATGACAAAGTTTGCAAGCGAAATTCTTTATTTGCACTCACTTAATACTGATCGTAATCGATGTGTTCAAAATTTAGAAAAAGAAATCAATCGGATATCGGCACCGGATTTTGAGAAATCACATGTCAAAAATATCTATTTAAATTTGAATTTCATACAATTTTGCATTTCTTTGCTATTTTTACCATAGATGGTAAGCGATATTCCCTTTTCGCATTAACTTATTTCTGATCACCTTCAATGTGTTCAACTTTTAAAAAAGAAATCATTCCAATATCGGCTTCGGATATTGAGAAATCACATATGTCAAAAATTCCCATTTAAATTCGAATTTCATATATTTTTGCATTTCTTTGTATATTTATGACAATTATTGCAAACGATATTCTTTATTCACACTAACTTAATTCTGGTGACAATCAAAATAAGAAAAAATTATTATCTCTATATCCGCACTGGATTTTGAGAAATCACATATCAAATATTCCCATTTTCATTCAAATTTCTTTGTATAGAGCGCGAGTCACAGACGCTATATATTTAATTCAAGTGATCAGGACAACAGACAAAATTTTTCGAAAATTTGTTTTTTTATGATGATGTATGCTCTCTTTCCATTGCAAAATCTGGAAATAAATTGGCAACTGAAAAACAAAAAAAAAAATAATTATAATACATGGTTTGTAGTGATTTGTAGGACATTTTAAAAAATGTCAATGTGTTCAAATTTTGCTAGGGTATTTCATTTTGAATTACATATCGTCGTTGTAGAACGAAAAGTCACCAAATACCTTTTCAAAATGCCAAATATTCATTTACAAAAATCTTTATATATCTCTCAATTTTTAATCGATGATCTTTCAACTTTTAAAATGCATCAATTACTTTTTATAATATTAATTCGAAATTTAAGTTTTTCATAAAAATGTATTTGGTGATTTTTCATTCATATATATGTTGTAATTACATTGTGATTATGACGTAGAAAAAAGTTTATCAATAAACATTTACGTTTCAAAATAAAAATCATTAAATGTATCATATTTGAGTGCGATCGCAAATTTTGTCATGAGCACTTCAGTGTTTTAAATGTGTTTTAAATTTCTTGATAATTTTTTTTTTATTAAAAAATAATCATAGTTTTTTTTAATTATTTCTTTTATTTTTTGTATACTTCTACTTTTCTAATCTGGTATTTCTTTCATTCCTTTCTAGGTTTTATTAAAATTCTAACAAATAATTGCAAAAACTTTTTTCTTCATTTCCGCATACAATTCCAAAGAACTAATTGCCCTATAATCCTTTGATAAATCACTGCTGTTTTGACTACTGCGGTTTTGTGGTGAAAAGTGGTTTCTTAGCTAGGTAGTGGCTTCTATTTTTTTTGCTAATACGTTATGCAGCAGCAAATCCCTCAACAAATTGAGCGCTTCATTAGAAAAGCAAATATTTTTCCAGCGAATTCAAAAGACCATTAGGCTTTGTACCCAGCATCAAGATTTTAAAACGCCAAGACTGACTTTAGTCCAGCCACAGGCAAAAAGGGATTAAAACATTTACTGGCTAACGCTAGATTAACTTCCTTCATGCACAGTAAATACTGCATGATTTATGGCGCAAGTCAACGCATATTTATGACTTAAGTACTTGAAATTTTATGTGGAAATAACGATGATATTTCCAGAATTTATTTGGTAACAATTTCATAAAATAAAAATATTTTATACTTTCTTTGTCTATAGAGTACTTTATTAAATCACGCCACACACGTTGGCACCAGTCATAGTCGTCTCAATGGTTATAGCGACCCGACACGCTGTCGTGTCGTTGTCCTCTAACATAATGTAATTCCTAAAACAAAAACATGTTTCCAAATATTTTTATTACTTTTATTACTACAGTCATCATCATAGTTCTAGTTCATGCTCAAGTACAAGGTCTGCAGTACCAGTTTTTACAGTTTTTATTTCAAGTTTAGATCTTTTTCATTATTTTTATTTTTTTGGATAAGTTCAGGTAAATTGTTGGGCGTGTTTCGTTTTCGAGTCATAATAGTCAATTGTAGTTTTTCCTAAACAAAGCCTGCTGTGGCGCCGCACGTTTTTTCTCCGCACAACGTTTTATTTCTTTTAATACATTTTGCGCATTTTATCACATTTAAAAGAGTGGGTTTTTTATTTTCCTTTTAATATTTTGACACTATTTTAATTGTTTTGTGACACGCATGTTGGTGCCTCAGATGTCTGTTGATTAATTAATGCATATGTTGGACGAACTTTAAGGATCATGTGGAGCCCTCAATCAACTCGGTTGCCGCCATTAAGTTAATTGTTGACTTTACATTGTCAATATGCAAGGAAAGAAGACCTTGGGGTTTTTTTTTTTACTTTTATAAATACACATAATTCTATATTTTGTATTAAATAAAGTCAAATTTAATTATGAAAATTGGTAGTCTAAAAATATTCTTAAAAAAAAAACAAATAATTGCATATCAATTTTATTGATCTTTATCGCAATTATCATTTTCCTCATATTGCATTTTTTAAATTAATAATAAATTAAAAATAGTATTATTGAGGATATTCTTTGTCTTAAACCAAACAGTTGCATTACCAAGAAGATCTGGCTTTAATCCCAAAAGAAGAAAATTAGAAATTATTCTAGAAGGCAATAGTTAAAATAGGTAATTCATTTAAACTGCGTTGTAAACGTTATAACTATGTGCAAAATATTTAAACATTAGTAGACCTGAGGTAGAATAACAAAATAATTAGCGTATTCACAGTTCGTCGTATTGCAGTATGGTATTCGTACAATGTAGTATATATACGACACAATAACAAATAAACGTCAATTTGTTGTTGCATCCCTTGTAAAAGTGAAATACCACAAGTGTTGTATTTAAGAGTAGCCCTGTGGCATGTTTTTGGTGTCGTATTTTGTGAAATGAAGATAAATTGTAAAATTTAAGATAAATAGTACTTGGTTTAATTAACAGGAACTGTGAATACGCTAAATATTAAAAGGAGAATACCTCAATAACGCCCATTTGTAAAGTTTGTTTTTTGTAAAGTTTCGATTTTCTTTTGTCTATATCTCGCAAACCAAATTGTTTTCGCGTAATACCAAAATTGTGTATTATAGGTTTTCCGTGTTTAATGCAGAAAATATATTTTCTTCCTATCAGTAGTTGGATTATAAAAAAAATACAAAAACAAAACTACGTATTAGAACAAATAAAAATGTCAAAAACTAGAAATAATTTGAATATAAACCGTTACCATTTTTGGAATCAGCGCCATAATTTAAACCTAGAATTGCTGTAATTTTTACAAAAAATGTTTCATTCAAAGCAACATCAATTTTATACAAATCCCAGTAAACAATTTACGATCGTAAATTATAAAAAAAACACCAGTTTTAGCTATTTTAATAGAGTAGAAAAAGTAAAAATCGACACGAAGGATCCTATGTGGTTAATTCGTAGCGGCTTTGCCTTAATTGCTGCATGTTAACATGGTACGTGCTTTTTCTGTCTATTGCTTTAAGTGCAACCACAAAACCCTTCCACAAATTTCTCACATTTAAAACACACCTTCACATTACTCACTACTGCTACGTTTTTAGTATTTTAGTAGATTTTCTGCTGCATGAGTGCACACAAAAACGCACAGGTTGTTTAAACTACTACAATAAAAAAGAAAAATACAAACCTACAAAAAGAGGGTAAACGACGGGGCTATATACGGGCTTAGCAACTATGAATTATAGCAACTTGTTTTCTATACAAAGGGTGGGTTTTTCTTAGAGTAACTGCTACTGCTGCTGACCCTTCGTTGGAAGACAAACGACGACAGACAAAAAATGCAACTTTAGATAAAATTAATCGAAAATCTTGTAAAATTAAGGGGGAAGTGCGCTTCCCGCGTCGTACATAAAAAGCCTAAATCTAACATGCGTTTTAGTTGATGTTGTTTATCAGCATTGATTCGAGTGATAAGATCGTGGGTCCTGTTTTTGTAGCGCCCTTCCTTTTGTTTTATTTAGTGGCAACACTTTGTATAAATTGCTGCTCATAAATTTTAAGCACACTACTGTACTTTTTAGCAGACAGACAGTAAAGTAGTGTAGTATATTCGATATTGGATGAGGGTTGCAATCATGAGGAATAACTTAAAGCATTAAAAGCATTTGTATGTATTTCTAATGTTTTTCTAAACACTGACCGTTGCGTGCTATTTTTAAATAATTTTAATTGCATGTCAAACGCACATTTTTCCCACCACATATGTCGTTTACATCGCCTGTGTAGTATGTATGTCTCGAAATGGGCGCCCGCTGACAAATCATTTTCGTATTACTCACCGGTTTAGCTGATGTGGAATGTAGAACTGTCGAGAATTTGGCGGCGGCTTGATTGTTGTTTTAATTAATCACTTGTCGCTGGTGTGAAAGGAAGTAAAATTAATTAGGAAGGTCGAATTTCGAACTCATCGAATAATTTGTGCTAAATTAAAAAATTGTAAATATGCTTGAAATGGTTTTTTGATTGACCGACATAGTTAACGAGTATGGTTTAAGTGAGTTATTAAAATGAAAATTTTAGAAATTTTACATACTATGTATTGCCAAAATGAACTTTATTAGTTAATTAATAGAATTGCATGTTTTATGTTCTCTTCAAATAATTCTCTTTAAGACCCTTGTAAATTTCAGGTACCTAAATCTCAAATGCATTTTTGCATAATTTCACTAAATTACAGCACCGATTAGAGCCACGTCAATTAGACACACCGAGCGAGTACTATGAAGTACTTGAAGGTACTCATTGTACTCCGCACTTAAATTCATTTCAATTTGAAATTTTGTACAACATTTTAATGTATTTTTGCGCGATTTGCACAATTTCACAGCATGCGCAGCATAATTACTCGACCATTGTTTTCTGTTGTATTTGTGTCTGTCATTTGAATCTACATTGTTTGTCGGCTGTCAGTCAGCGTACCTTGCGTAATTACTACCAAGTAGTTGCTGTAATTAACATACTTTTTCAACAGCTTTTGTTGTTGCTGCGTCGTTGTTGTTCATTCGCTGTGCAGGAAAACGTCCAAGCGCCGGAAGTCAACGCCATCGTAGCCGCCATTTTTGATATAAATCGTATGAAAAATAAACGATTGAAAATTGGCAAAAAAAATATATATAAATAAAATTTTAAAAAAGGTAAAAATATAAAATATAAAAAAATTAATAAAAATAAATATAAAAAAAATACAATTTGTTGAATTATATTTGTAAATATATAAAAAAAAAAAAATATTTTTTGTTGATAACATTTTGTAGGCTTTTTTGGTCTTGTTTTTATGGCAAATAAAAGATTTAATTTCATTTTTCTCCGACGTTTCGCTGTTTTTTTTGTCGGCTTCTTCAGAGATTTTAATTTGGTTTTTCATTTGCACAATTCGTTTGGTATAACATAATTTGGCTACTAAAATTTGCAAAAAATGCAAGACTCTTGCAGCAAGAACAAGAAGTAGACTGCCTCTGTAAGAACAAGAAGGACTTGTCGATGCACGAACTATAACTAATTTGCATGAACAAGAGTACCATGTCTTATTTTTGTTTTAAAATAATACAAAAACATAAAAATATAATAATTATAACAAGACTTCCTAATTAAATATGAAAAAAAAGAAACTAAAAAGAAAATCAAAAATAAGAAAAAAGTTAAATGAATATAAATATAAAATATATAATGTAAACTATGAACTTATATAGAAATACAATAAAAACTACCCCAGACAAAATGTTTGGCAGGGTCGAGGCAGTTTAGAAACATTTCCACGACATATTTCAAACAGACAAAGGCGGAGTTTGTATTAAAAGCTGTCTGTTTTCTGCCCGTTCCCCAAATATGTCGTGAAACTGCCATAAAAATTCCACAAAAATTTACAACCTGCTATACACTTCCGGCGTTTGTCGGAAATATGCCCGAAATATTTCAGAGAAATAACAAAAATTTTGTCTCGGGTAAGAAAATGAAATTCATATAAAAATTATAATAAATATTAAATAATATGGAAAATAGTATTGACACTATTTTTTCAATGGTCATTCCATACATCATATCGTCACTGTCATGCCAAAGGGCATTTTTAAAAATGTTGGGAAATCAAATTTTAAAGTTTGAAGTGCTTTAAAAATTAGAAAAATTTAGTTTTTTCTGTTATTTTGGTTTATTCATGAATTATTATAACGTATATAAAATATCTTTGGATTTGGACAATTTACTGAATTAAAAATACGAATTTTGTGAGGCTATATCCTGACCAAAACGCAAATATTTCTGTTTTTTATGCTATAACTTGTTATTAGCTCTAAATAAAATAGTGATGTGAAGGAATTAATTGTTTGTTTTTAAAGCACCTATCGAACTGCATCATTATTTAAAAATATTTTGCCACACATTTTTCCTGCAAATAACAAATGCCAAATTAATGTTTGACAAAATATTTTTAATTAATGATGCAGAATCAAAGTCGGTTAAACTAAAACTAAGAAGAAAATTAGTAAATTTTTGGATCTTTTTTTAAATATACCTTTTAAAAAAGCATTTGATTCACCCAGAAAAATATACTATATAAATAATAGTTTTTTGTACTATTAAAAATAGTCAATAGGATAAATTATTATTTTAATCGGAAAATACCATTATATACTAGAAAATACCATGACATTGCCATTGAGTTTATATGAAAAGATTTATTTTCTGTGTACTATTAAATCAATGATTGTCCTATTGACTAATTTTAATAGGATTTGAGGGAATTTTTTTCTGGGTGTAGTCCTTCAATGAGTTTTAAAATTTGTCGGTACGAAACATAAAATTGTGCAGACTAATATAAAAATGTTCACAAAATTTTAAAAATAACAATATATCTCCTCAAATTATGTAATGTTTTAGTACCATTCATTTATGTTTTTTAACTTATTAATTTAATTTTATTTTCAAATAAATGCGCATTACTGCTGTAATACTGTCTTCAACCCCTTTTGAGATGCCTAACATAGTTACGCATTTTCTGCCATTTTTTTTTAAATATTTTTTTTAATACGCTTCAAGCGTGGCTTCTTTTCTTGTATTTTAAATGCGTAATTAGCACGCCAGAGTTTTATTTTGCTTTGCTCTACTTTACACACGCAGCATGTTTCATCATAAGAAGCAACAAAATATTTTTGTATTTAGAAAAATGTAGCACTACTGAGCGCGGATTAAAACACCATAGTTGAACTTTAGGTTCAGTCAGAGATCTGCACCTCCTACTTATTCTCCTCTCTATGCTGGTCTTATCACTCTATCTCATGCGCCGCAGACTTTTTTTGCACTTAGTGCATTTTGCCTTATGACAGCTTACAACAAAGGGCACGACCCGACATCATTTTTTAAACGAACATTACTCGAATTACACGCACTTCATACGCAATAGCAGCAGAACAGCCCCAACGACGTATGTAGTTCAATTGACAAACGCGCTTTAAATAATCTTTAAAAAATTTAAATATGCCCTGGAGTCGTTAAATGGAATAAGGCGTTAATAGGCCACAATAACGCGTCTGCATCAACATTTTCTATATAAGCAGCTTATCAAATCGTTCTTTTCCTTTTTAAATCTATCATTTGTTTGACGAAATTTATTAATTGATATTTCATAACAAATATGTTGGATTATATGACGCCTGTTTTACTGCATTATTGATCTTTGATATGAAAAAAGTTGGACTTTGAATGCCGACTAAGTTTCCAATTACTCGAAGAAGATTCTTTATCGGACCGCAAATTCTTTAACGATTCTTTGTACTAATTTTAATTTGAAAATGTGACTGAAACTCTGGACCTTATTAACAGTTTTTCAATGAAAGCTTAAACTGAGATTAAACTTTTCTAAAATTTTAAAACGTCTATTGTTTATAAACAAAACGGTAAAATGTATTGACATTTTGGAGACAAATAGAGAATTATTAGTCATCATTTAAATATATGACTGAAAAACTGTACCTACATGAAACTGGGTCTTGGTTTAAACCAGTCTGATACATATGAGTTTTAGCATTTTTCGTCATATTTTCGTTTCGCCGTACGTATCGAAATACAAAAAGTGGGTATAAAACTCACATCAAACATTGATTTGTAGAGCTTGAATTCGATTATAATACGTATATTCTGTGATGAAAATTGCTGTTACACCCGATCGAAATCATATAAAAACTTCATTTCGATGGAATTTAATTTTTGCTGGTCTGAAATTCGATTTTTTCAATCAAAATAAACTTATTTCCGTCGGATTCAACGCGTTTAAGTTTTTTGGTTCTAATTTTAGTAGACTCTTCATTATATTTAAAACATTTTACATTAATCAAAAAATCGTGAATCCTAATCTTTTTTTAGCAATTTATTGAGACATTAGTAAATTTATTTCTTAATAAATCTTATAGCGTCAGTAACAGTACCTCCCTTTCGACGCGCATACCTAGCAATTCTGATAAATCAATCTTCTATTGATTTTTCACACAATGTATTCTCAAACAATGCGCTGTGTCCTTACTGAGCACAATGAACGAGCCTTGAAAATCATACATCATGCATAAAATGTGTGAAATCTGAAACTCCACACGTACCACCACCACTAGTAATATTTTGAAAAATACTTTTCCAAACATACGTTACAAAGCCAGCTGATTACGGAATTTCATGCGCGTGATTTTGTGGTCTTCCCGCCCAGAGAAACCCATTTTCTTGCTGGCAAAACATATTTCCGAAAAGAAAATTCTGTTAATCTCTACCTGAAACAGTACAATTTACAATTTATATTCTTTACCTGAATTTTCGACGCATATACCTGAAATAAGAGCTCAGTACAGGCTCTTTGCGCAAACACTCTAAGCTGTATGCGCCAAAAAGAGATGCATAGTTTGTTAGAGCGAGCCAACTATATGCCGAGGTTCAAGGATCAGCTGCACTTCACGTGCGACGATGGGACATGCATTATAAATACTAAGGGTGCAAATGCTATGCAGACCATAAGCAGTTGATCCTTTGAACGTGATAGATCCTAGATCCTTTTAAATAACATAGTTATTAAGGTAGCATTTTCGAAATAAAGTTTAAAATATTTATTAATTTTTTAAAAATTTATTTGCAGCTTTTAAAACCTAAACGAAGAAACCACTTTAAGCTACAGCAAATCATAAAATATGGGCGAACTTGAGGAAAAAGAAACGCCTCCAGCCGAGACAACCAGTCAACATCAGGATTCAGTCGACGAGCCCAAAGAAACCGACAAAATGTTGGACAAGAAAGACGAACCCGCCGCCAACAACGAGTCCAGCAGCAAGGATAAAGCTGCTGGCAGCCCAAGCACAGAGCAAAAGAAGAAAACATCATCGAAGCCCACCTCGCCAGTAGACGAGAAAAACAAACCGACGACGAAGAAGTCAACGCCACCCACGACACCCAAAGCAGCAAATGGCGGTGATGAAGTCATCAATATACCCGAGGCACAGTCTAAAGCCGATGAAGCTGCCGCCGAGGGCGACGAAAAGAAAATGTCAACCGAGGATCGTGAAGTAAAACCGAAGAAAATACCAATCGGTGGCCTGAAGCTGCCTGGTTTCTTTATGAAGACGAAGCCACGTGCCGACGGTGATGGCGCCGATGGTGAACTGCTGGAAAAGGACAACAAGGAAGAGGTCGCGGCTGAGGGCGATGCTGCTGGCAAACAACAGGCCAGCAAGCCTAAGGACGAGAAACCACGCAACAACTTTGGGGAACGTTTGCGCAACTTTTTTGTGCGCAAAACCTCGGCTGAGAAGCAGAAGCAAGCGGCGGCTGCAGCAGCTGCTGCCACAGCAGACGCGGATGCAAAAAGTGGTGAGTTTGCTTTTGGAGGTAGCACCTAATCAGACATTATACTAATTTTTGTTTGCATTTTCAGAGGCAACCGCAGAGGCTGCTCCTGTCGCCGATGAAGCACCACCGCAGAAACGCGGACTGCTGAACGCAATCAAGCTGCCCATAGCCAACATGATACCGAAGAAAAAATCCGATGACGACGTGGAAATGGGCCTGGGCAAGGCGGGTCTGGCCTCGATGGAGACGCTCGATGATTCGCTGAAGGATCAGGATTGCGTCGACAAGGCCATCACCAAGAACAATGGCAACGATGAGATTAGCAAGCTGAAGAAATCAACAAGCAGCGAGATCAAACCGGCATCGCCGGATGAGGTGAGTAAAGCGCGGATAATTTTCATACCTTCTACAGAAGAAGATCAATTGAAATACAAAAGAGATCAATTGTAATTCAGAAATTCAAAAGATGTCAATTGTAATTCAGAAATTCCATTTGACATTCAAAAAACTTTAATTTAAATTCAGAAATTCCATTTGAAATTTAAAAGATGTCAATTATAATTTAGAAATTTCATTTGAAATTCAATTTGTAATACAAAAAATACGTTTTTAATTCAAAAATATCAATTGATATTCAGAACTTCCATTTGAAATTCATAAAATATAAATTTAAAATATTCAAATGAATGAATTTCATTGTTCTGAATATCAATTGATGTCTTTTGAATGTGAAATGCAATTTCAGAATTTCAATTGATCTTTTCTGAATAAGTTTTGTAAAACTTTAAAGTCCTTATGCTATTCGTTACTTACGCATTTCATTTTTTACGCATTTCTAGAAAATACCCGATGAGCCAGAGCCCTTAACGTTCGCCGAACGCTTGCGTGCCTATCGCTGCTCCATCGACGACGCCTTCATCGCACTTGGCATCCTACTGTTCATCTTGCTGCTCGGCATCATCAGCTATGTTCTGCTGCACGAGAGCGTCGCATCGGCGCCTCTGCGTCAGGGCCGCCTCATCGACGCCGTCACAACTTGCGGCTTGGTCGAAGGCATCAAAGAGGACGGCGCTTTCGCCTTCCGCGGCATTCCATTTGCGCTGCCACCGATCGACGAGAACCGCTGGAAACCTGCACAACGCATCGAGGGCATCGACGACTGTTGGAATGGCACCATGAAGGCACACAACGTCAGCGAGCTATGCACACAGATGGACAACGGCACTGTGGTCGGCGACGAGGACTGTTTGTACTTGGACGTGGTGACACCACATGTGCGCTACGATAAACCACTGCCGGTTGTTGTGCTGATTGGCGCCGAAAGTCTGACTGGTCCGTCACCGGGTGTGCTGCGTCCGTCGCCACGTTTTGCGCGTCTGCATCATGTGGTCTTTGTGCGACCCAACTTCCGCCTGGGCGCCTTCGGTTTTCTCGCTTTGGATGCTTTGAGCAAGGATAACAAACCGCACAATTCGGGCAACTATGCGCTCTCCGACATCATTGTGGCGCTCGAATGGATACAGCTAAACATTGCGCACTTTGGCGGCGATCCAAAGATGGTCACAGTTGTGGGCCATCGTGCTGGCGGCACCTTGGTCTCGGCGCTGGCTACGTCAAAGAAGGCTAAGAATCTGTTTGCGCGAACCTGGATCTCGTCCGCATCCGCTGTATTTCCGGGTAAACCACTCGAGGAGTCTACGCAACGCAATCAGGAGCTCATGAACAATTTGAAGTGCGAGGATGTCGACTGTCTGCGCAGCGCCACCAGTGCGGATATTTTGACGGCGACGCCTGACACTTGGCTGCATTTCCCCGCTGACTTGCCGAGCGCCGAGGAGAACACAACGTCGGCGCATCATGAGTGGTTGGTGCTGGATGGCGACATACTGGACAAACATCCCGCCGACAGCTGGAAACAGGCATCTGCCGAACAGACGCAACAGCAGCAGCAACATCCGAAGATGGTGATTGGCGCCAATGCGCATGAGGCTAACAGCGCCAAGCTGCGCATCAGCAACGCCAACTGGACCGCCGAGGAGGTGCGCGCCTTCATTGACGCCTCCAAGATCGGTGCACTCAATCTGACCGACGAGGCGGTGTCGCGCTACAACGCCACCAATTATCGCGCTCTAGTTGCAATGATTACCGACATACGTACCATCTGCCCGCTGCTGGTGAATGCGCGCGCGCAGCGTAATCTGCCATTCTATGTGGTGACACAGGGTGAGGGCGCTGACCAGCTGGTCAACATTGATACCGACGTGCAGGCCATACTCGGCCGCTATGAGCCGAGCAGCGCGGAGCAGCGACGCTACATGCAGTCGATGCAGAGTATGTTCTATCACTATGTGGCGCAAGGCATCGTGCAGAAGTACGAATCGCACCGACATGTGCAGCATGTAGGACAGGATGCGCTGCCGCAGGAGGATCACGCGAACTGCAACTACTGGATCGACAAGAATCTGGTGCCGCATTACGCACGCGTCGATTAAGTGGTGCCCGTGGAGATTTAGAGGGTGGTCGCATTAGACTTGGGTGCACAAGTGAGCAAGAGGAAACTGAGTGGCAGTAGCAGAAAACTGAAGCGCAAGCAAAAATAAAATGAAAAGGAGAAGAAACTGAATATTATTTAAAAATTATAGGACGGACTGGTTGCTTGCTAACTCTTTTTGTACGAAATTATAAATTTATGCATTTTTTACATTGTAGACTAGCGTAAGGTAGTGTTAGCGTTGTAAATGTAAGTAAAATATTAAAAAAAAAGAATAAACTAAAACGTATTTTATGTAATTTAAATACTAAAGAAAAAAATTATTACTAAAAAATTAAATAAACAAAAAAAAAACAATAAAAAATATTACTTTGAAAAAGTACTTGAAAAAAATGCGTGGTTTCACTGATGGCAAAATGTTTTCTAAAATTTTATATATATTTTTTTTAAATTTTAAAGTTAGCTGCTAGAAATGTTTTGCAAGTGCAGGCGCCTAGAAGGCGAAAAGCTGTCAGTGCAATTTACAACACAAACACTACCGCGTCGTCCACACCATTGACAAGTGAAATTAAAAAAAAAAATATCAAGTAAAATTGAGAATTTTGCATTTTAAATTGAGCCAAAATTCGAAATGAAATTTGGTATTTATTCATTTGAAATTGAGAGAGAAACCAATGAAATTCAGACTTTTTTCATTTGAAATTGAGAAAGAAAAAAATGGAATTGAGATTTTTTTATTTGAAATTGAGAAATATATAAATTAAACGAAGAATTTTTTATTTTAAATTGAGAATATAACAAATGAAATTGATTTTCCGTTTGAAAATAAGAAAGAAATCAATTAAATTGAAAATTTAAATTGAGAAAATAATATAAATACATATTCCAATTGAAATTGAGAAAGATATAAATGAAATGATGGTTTTTTCATTTAAAATTAGCCACCTTATTTTGTAAAACGAAACAAAAAGAAATTCGTCAAGTGACAGCAAAAAAAAATGCTGTCACTGGAATTTCTGACGTTTTTTTTTACTACTTGCTTGTCGTGTTGTTTTACAATATAAGGGAGTTAATTTCAACTGAAATATTCAATTTTATTCTTTTATTTCTCAATTTCCAAAAGAAATTCTAAATGAAATTTAAATAAAATTGAAAATTTTTCATTTGAAATTGGAAAGAAAAAAATTGAGATATTTTAATTTGAAATTGGGAAAGAAACAAATAGAATTAAGTATTTTCATATAAAATTGAAAAAGATAAAAATGAAATTGTGATATAATTTGATATTTCAAACTCTTTGAGGAATTTCAAAAGTTTTAAACGTAAAGTCGCAATTTTATTGTACATTTTACGAATGTTACATAAAAAAAACATCAATTCGAATAGATTTTTTCACATTTCGAAATGAAAAATCTCAATTATATATATTGATTGAATTAGGATTTTACAAATTTTAATTTAAAAATCTCATTTTATATGAGGATTTCTCAAAATATGAAATAAAAATTCTCAATGGAATTTTCTTTTGGAGTTTTTTTCAAATTTAAATGAAAAATATCAAAATTGTAAGTGGTATTTTTACATTTCGAAATAGAAAATCTCAATTTAATTGGGAATTTTACCATTATCAGATAAAAAATTTCATTTCAATTGAAATTTTACAAATTGAATTGAGAAATCGCAATATTAATTGAATTTTTATGTATCTGATTTGAAAAACTCAATTTTATTTAAAATTTTCCCCATTTTAAATGAAAAATATAAATTTTAATTGAAATTTTCACATATCGAAATAAAAAATCTAAATTATTTTTAGAATTTTACACATTTCAACTGAAAAAATGTGAATCTATTTTTGTATTTTCACAATTTCAATTAAACAATCTCAATTTAATTTTTGAAATTACTCAACTTCATAAAATTTCATTTGGGAATGGTGTAGTGTTTACTAATTTATAAATGTTTTATATTGAATGTTTTAAGTAATTTGTATAAAAAAAAACCATAGTAGGTACTTTAAGCTCACGTTCAACATATAAACGTTAAACTTTTGGAAACATTTAAAATGCATATTTAGCAAAAAGAAGAAAAACAAACAAAAAAAAACCTTTAAGACTGTATTCAAAATGAAATTAACAACACACACAACAAAACTGGAACAATTTTTTTTATATAAATTTATAAGGCAAACGCATGTCCAAAGTTTTACTTTTTATTTAAATATACTTTGTTTTGTAATTTATGTTTTACAATTTTATATATAAATATGTAGTATTTAAACGTGATTTTATAACTAACTTAAACGAAATTATACAAAATGGCATAACATGTTTTTGAAGTGCAGTATATTTTTGCTTTTTTGCTGCAATTGTGCAACAATGAAAATTGTTAAAAACAGCGTCTTATGAAATTATGCAATTTTATATGTACATGATTACTTTAAAGTTAACTTAAAATAAATAAAAAAAACACTAATATTTTAATAATAAAAAACTTATTTACATATATTAATTTAATTTAAACGTTTAACATGTAAGTAGCAGCAGAGATGAGTTGTCACTTATTAAAAAAACGAATAAATGCGCATTATGTAAATCGTAGGGAGTGACTGATAAAGTATTTAACATTTTTATCACCATTTTATGTCAATCACCCCTATTCTGGGGTACGTCGTAGCGGATATTTTTATTTGGAATTAGAATTCGATATTCAGTTATACCGCATCACGGAATTCTTGCGGAAGGGAATTTGAACAAAATGTTGTACTAAGTTAACCTAAAACCCGCTGATTACGAATGTCGCAGTTAGATTTCTGTTCCGCGCGTATCCTAGAATAGCTTAACCCCCTTATAACGTTAAACGAAACAAAAACGAATTCGTCAAAGATTTCAGTGATAGCTTTGTTTTACTTGTTCATTGCGTCGCTATCTTTTGCTTTATTTAATTCACAAAAATCATGTCTCTGGAATTTCTGATGTTTTTTATGTTTGTTGACGAAATCATTTTCCTTTCGCTTTACGTTATGTGGGGGAAATATTCGTAATATTCGTATTGTTCATAGCAGAGTCAGATTTCCGCTACTACGTGCTTCAGAATATTGGTGAATTTTAGACAGTCACACATCTGTAGCACCTTACTGCATGCGAATCAAATCGTTTGTTGTAACAGTAAAACTCAGCAAATACATTTTAAAACTTGCAGTAACTACATTTTGAAAATTGTTATATATTGAAATTTAACAGATCGATAATCATTATTTTAGTATCAATTGAAATCAAATATCAGAGTTTTCCAAATGACGCATAAGATTTTGAATTGTATCAAATAACTTTTTCAATATTAATAAACTTAAATTATAAGATTTTGCGAATAAAATGTATTTGCTAGAGGTTACAATAACGATTTATAAAAAATAATATTTATTTTGCAATGTTTTTTTTAGGCAAAACTTAAGTAAAAAGAAACAAAAAAAACTAATTAAAAAATAAAATTATTAAAATTATTTTTAGTTTTTATTTTATTTATTCCTTAAGCATTAATAATATACATAGCACAGCAACTGAACCCAGCAAAATGCATTAAATGTCATCATTCATTCAGTCTCATGTAACACGTTTCTATGTATCAACATATGACATACTTCTTATACATAAATAATATAAATAATACTTAGTAACAAAATGCATTTATAGTCGCATTTAATGACAACATCCAGTTTGCAGTAAAAATAAAAATACATTTAAATGTTTGCCACAAAACAAAAAATAATAATAATTCAAATGGCACCCGAAAAAAAAACAAAAAACATTCAATAAACTAATATAAAAAATAAATCAAAAATTTGCAAACATATTTAAAACCCAACCGTATTATTAAACGTTGGTTGAAAACAATACATTTACTTGGAATTTATAAGAAAGAAAAAAAGAAGGAAAATAAATAAAATTACAATTGGAAATTTAAAACGAAAATGTAGTTAGTTTTTATATAAATAGCGGAATTAATACATTTTACATTGAAAAGCTTCATTCTACAGTAGAATGTATTAATTAGTTGGTAATTATTTCTTTATTTCTGGATGCCTAAAAAGTATAAAATCTTGTTTAATAAAAGCCTCTTTTATAATTTTAAAATGCCATTTTTTTAAATCGTTAATTTAAAATTATTTTAATTTGTTTAGTTTTTAAAACAGATAGATATATTTTTAAAAATTACGTTTAGGTTTTATTTGAAATTTTAAGAAAATCATTGACGATAAAAAATATGCTATTTAGAATTGATTTACTGATCGATTTTTATATATTACAGACAATAGCTATGATGGTCATATATAAAAACCATCTGGATATTTCTAATATAAAATTACAAATTTTATTCCGTATCAATAATTCCAGGGTTTATTACGATTATGACGTAGAAACACCGTTTTTTAAAGGTTTTTTTTTTTGAATATTTCCATTAGAGATGGGCGCGTGCCGTGCTTTTTTCGTGTCACGCCCGATAATCTGAGTTCGTGCGTGCTAGTTGCTGTCGTGCCCGTGCGTGTCCGTGACTCCAAAATCAGGCACGCGCCCATTAAAGATTTTTTTTATAGTTTCTACACCAATTTAAAAAAACCCTTTCAGCTTCAGAAAATAAAAATTTCGTGGTATTTTAGCCTTCAATTAAAAATCTGTTGTTTTAGTTTTAATTATGGATTTAAGAGAATAAAAAGTATCAAACTTAATTTTTGAATTATTTATTACAGGGACTAAAATCTATTGGAATATCGGTTCCGATTCGGGTTCGAAGATTTTTTAAATTGTGGTTTCGATTCCGCTTTCAACCAACACATAAAATGGGTGTCGATTCCGGTTCCATAAATTTTTTTATAACGGTTCCGATTCCGGTTCTTTGCGTTCCCTGAAAGGGACTATAATATCTGTTCTGATTCCGATATTTTTAAAATAGCGGTACCGATTCCAACCAGAAATAAATATATATGTTTCGATTCCAGTTTCCGTTCAACAATAACGATTCTGGTTCCAAAAATCTAAACGGTTCCGGTATTATTTTTCACGTTTTGCTTGCTTTTTCATGTTTTTCCGTGCTTTTTTCGTGTTTTGTCGTGTTTTTCCGTATTTTGTCTTGTTTTTCCGTGTTTCTTCGTGCCTTTTAAATCCCGTGTTTTATTGTGCTTCTCGTGCGTGCCTGTAATTTTACTCGTCGGGCCACCTATCGGCGTGACCGTGTCATCAAAAACAGGCACGCGCCCATCTCTAATTTCCATTAATAAAAAAAAAAACAAAATTTATGAAATTTTCGAACATGAATGAATATGACATATCGTCAGTAAACTGCCAAAGGGCCGAATGTGTAATTTTTGACATATGCCTTTTTTACATTTTTGAATGTAGTTTTTGCGCCAAAATCGTTTGTGGATTTGTTGGATATTTCTAGCCACAAAAGACAAAAACAAAAGGGCGTATTTAATGGTACAAGATAAAATATTGGTGTAAAGGCATGAATTGTTTGTTTTTAAAGCATCTATCGATTGGCATCATTATTTTAAAATCGTTTTTTGAATTTTATCATTTGCAAGAAAAATGTTTGGCAAATTATTTTTAAATAATGATGCGAATCGATAGGTGCTTTAAAAACAATCAATAAATGCCTTCATATCACTATTTTATTTTGCACCAATAAAGAGTTATGGCAAAAAAACGAAAATATTCGCCCTTTTGTCATGACAAGATTTTCAATTTTTCTAATTTTTTGGTTTTTTGCTATAACTCTTTATTGGTACAAGATAGTTATGTAAAGGACTTAAGTGTTCGATTGAAATCATTATTTAAAAATATTTTTTTTTAATATTTACAAGAATTTGTTTTTTTTTGTCAAATCATTTTTAAATTATAATGACAATCGATAGATGCTTAAAAACAAATAATTAATGCATTTACAACACTATTTGATCTTGTAGCCATGAAAAGCAATGTAAAAAAATAAAAATATTTGCATTTTGATCAGGATATAGTCACACAAAATCATTATTTATAATTCTAAGTTGTCCAAATTAAAAGATATTTTATATACGTTTTGCTAACTGATGAATAAACCAAAATAACAATTAAAATTGAAAAAATAATAATTTTTAAATCACTTCTAACTTTTTAATTTGATTTTCCAACATTTTTAAAAAAGCACATTCGCCCCTTTGGCATGTCAGTGACGATATGATATAGTGAAAACCTCCACATTCGCCAACTTAAATAAACAAAAAAAACAAAAAAAAAAAAAGAAATAATACCCAAAAGAAATTAAATAACTTCCAAAAAAATCATACGAAATAAAGTAACACCCAAAATCGTATAAAAAATGTTGGAGGTTTTTCATTTTATTTTTGGCCGTTATTTCATGTGACGGTTATTTCAAAGCGTCACACAGAGTACAGATTTCGACACGAATTTTAGATATTTTGGTTTGTTTGGCAGTAGATACGTAACGCTCATTTATATGAATAAATGTTGAGAATTCCTGGCACAGTTTTTTCTATTTCGATTTTTTTTCAATAGAATAGAATTTTTCGAGTTTCAATATAGATTTATACACAGATTTCTACATACATTGATATTTCTGACGTCGAATGAAACATTTGCTTAATTGATATAATAAAAAAAAGTTAATTTTGTGCACAAGTTTATTTAATAGTTTGAGAAGAGATTCTACAATGGGATTTCTTCCGTAGCAGCAAACTGAAACACAAGAAAGGCAGCAGCGCAAAGTATTCAACAAATAGCAACAACAAATATTGCTGTTCACCAGGACGTACAATACATACGTAAAATTATATATATATAAATCAGTTATAAAGGTACAAATATATTTTAAACCTATCAAAAAAAAAACAAATTAGCAATATTTATACATCTAAACATGATAATGCAGATAAAAACAATGTTTGTTAATGACCATTATAAACTACGTTGACGATGACGTCAATTTATATACGCGACATTTGCTCTCGGTCAGTGCTGCCAGGTACGTCGCATTTGGCACATACACCGGACACGTATCGTAGACCACCTCCTGCACTGGCAGTGACTGTAGCCGCTGTTCACGCCGCGCATCGAACAACGCCAACAGTTTAACATCCTGTATATAGCCCGCAATCAATGTATTGGACTCGACAGCGATTTGCGAGCAGCGCGTCATCACTGGCGTTGCTTTGGAGCCGAAGAATGAGACCTTCACGTTGAAGATGGGCATTTCGTCGATCTTCTCCAGTTTGCCAAGCATATAGCGTGACTGTGGATAGCGTTGATTGCTGCGCGCCGACACGAGCAACGTCTCTTGGCCCACATCATAGTTCATCGATATGAAGGGACCATCTGTGTTGAGCCGATATGGCGTGACACTGCCAGCAGAGTATTCGTAAAACCACAGCGATTGCATTTTACAGACGACGCAGCCACCGTTGGGGAAATGTTTGGAAATAGGAACTGGCGCAATGTTGATCACTGGGCTGAGATCACCTAGTAAATAGGAAAAATTATTAATATACATTTATTATTTTATTTATTTATTTCTTTATTAATATTAATAACTTAATTAATTAAATAAATATTTCATTTATTTATTTTTAAAATTATTTTTTATAATTTTTAAGTTTTTCCCAAAATATTCTGCCTTACCTTCCGTTTTGAACTCGTCGACCACCGTCTCCGGAAATCGCATGTCGTATACGTAGGTGCTACCATGCTGTGCTCCCAGGTACAGCAAATTCTCGCGTTCATTGCGATCGATCGCGCACGCCCACAAAGTTCGCTCGCTGGGCGTAAACACAGACGCCACCTGGCGTGTGCGCAAATCGAAAAGCTTCGTGCGAGTCTCCACAGACGCCACCGCCAGCATATTGTGGTCGGCACTTAAACTAATATCACGCAATTGTTTAGCGGACGCATGCAAAAAGTTCATCGTCCTGAATGTTGGCGTATCAATGAAGCGCAAGCCATAACCGGGAAACAGGTGCTGCGTACTTTTCTGCGACACAATCATTGTAGACTTTTTCTCCGCGTAGATCATGACACGACAGCCGGGTTCCTTCGATATTTCAATGTTGCGCTCCATGAAGAGTTTATAGTTGGGCAGACGCAGTTGCGCCTTTGCATCGCCATCGAAGCTATATATGCCGGCACCTCCACCGCCACCACCGGAACGCAACAGCTGCTTCATGCGCTCGTTGTCGGCCTCCAGTGTTTGTATTTTGTTTGTGACCATGGTGTGCGACATTTTTAAGGTGGCCAATTCCGTCATTAGATTATTGGCACGTCCACGTTCCTGATCGAGTTGTTCCCGCAGATGATGTTCCTCGCTTCGATCGATGGCTCGCAGTCGCTTGGCGTACAGACAGCGTATATCCTTCAGAATGGCCTTCGACTTGCATTGTGGACAGGCCTTGATCCCCGACTGACGCGCCGACTCCTGAAGCCAGCGGTGTATGCAGGAGTTGCCAAATAGGTGGCCGCACTTGAGCGACACCAGACGATGCTCGCCACTCATCTCCCACGAGTCCAGACAAATGGGACAAGTGAGTCCATCATCTTCTTCCTCACCGTCATCGGCAGACGCCGCCTTGGCCTTAGGCGTTCCTGACTTCGGAGTATGCATGGAAAGACGTTTGCGTTTCTTTGGTGGCGAGGGCGAAGTCAAATTGATGACATCGTTGTTGGCGGCTGAGGATGTGGCTGCAGCTACATCGATACCAGCGGCAACAGCAGGTGGCTGCTCATTTTCTGCATAAACCAATGTCAAATGAATGGTTGATATATTAAATATGCTTGGGTGAACTTACGATTCTGCTCCAACGGTGCTGGCGCATCCTCATCCACAGCACCATGAAACAATGCCTCCGCTGCAGCTTCTAGCTCCGCATCTACATCTGCTTCATCGTCGTCGTGAGGCGCTACATAATCGTGATCTGTGTTTTCGTGACTATGATTGAGCCTTCGACGCTCAGGCAAGTCAAAGGCGTCCGTCGAATCCTCTTCTTCGGCGCGTGGCCGGTGGTAGTCATGGTCATCGCGTCCGTCTTGTAAATCAGGACTTATCATTTATATGTGTTCCTTATTAATCTGTTAAAATTCCATAGATCTCAGTAATCAATAGTTTAAACCAATAGTTTGAACAAGCTAAGCCTAGCGCTCCTGCTTCGCATTTAGAAAATGTTCACCAATCAAAATATTCATCAAAACACAAAAATCTTCGTAAGCGGCATTATTTTGTAATTCTGCAAACACCTCAGCTGATTAGGATGTGTTCACTTTCGTAAATAAAAGGTTATAGTTTTTAATTCATAGCTGTCAAAAGTTACGCACAGAATATTTTGATAAAAATTTAAACACTTAAATAAAAGAGGTATCGATGTTAAAACCGGAGTAAGAAGATTTTTTAAAAAGTTGATGTAAATTATTGCGGTTACCTTTTAAAGTGCTCTAAGGGTCACAAAGTTTTCCGAAGCCTCATGAAAGCATTTCAGTACATTTGAGAATTTGTTTGCTCCATATACTATTGATTCGGTTTCGAGAAAAACGTTAAAAATGTTAATTTCATTTTCTCAAAATATACATGATAACTAATTAATTTTAATTTTTGTTTATATATACAACTGATCAACAGTTTTTAAGCTTTTACGATTTTTGTATTTGTGCTATTTTATTTTAGCCGTAACATTTTAAGTTTTCTTTCAAATAAAACAAAAATATGTATCTTTAAAAATCATGAACTATATATTCATATTGGCATGGTCCTGTTTAAAAAAAAAACAAATGATCGGTCAGCTACCACGCTACATTCCACACAAACACAGATCTGAGCAATTTTATGTAACAAAATTTTGTTATTTTCAAAAATTTTCAAAATGTTTATTCACTAAGAAAACAAAATGTTAATGAAAGTCTTGCAATCATATTCGACCATCATATTCGCCCCCTCTAATTTACAAATGCATCAATAGTTTATAGAAAAACGAACATGCCATTTTATGACAACAAAGAAATCGAACTTTATAACTTTAACCCAGCATACCAAACGACATCGAAACGAGTTCGAAACGATATCGTTTGAACGAACAATGTTATCGTTTTCGACTATCGTTAACCATTCGAGAATGATAGCGTTCTCGAAAAATATGGCTCTATCGTTAACGATATCGATATTGTATGAATTCTTGATATCGAAAAGAATTCGAAAATTGATTCAATTTCGATACCGAAACGAATTTGAAAAGCTTATTCAATTTCGACACTTTTTAAATTAATTTGCATTGAAAGTATCTTTCATAGAACTGTGCACGAAGCGTTCTATAGCATCCACAACAATAAAATTGTTTACCTAGTTTGGGATTCAAAATTAGTTTATTGATCCAGCAACAAAATATTGCATACTTACTAAATTTTAAAAGTTTCTAATAGTTGCGAAATTTCTTTCAATTTTTAAATTTATTAAATTTTTTCATTGAACAGCTTTTTTTGACAAATAATTCAATACTGATTCTATAGAAATTTAACGATATCGTTAGGAATTCGAAACGTTATCGAAATTTTATACAATCGAAATTATGTTTATTGGGAAGTTATTTTGGTAAATTTCGGTTGTGTTGTTATGACTGATCGTAAAAGAAAATTGCCAAAAACTTCGCTGGAAGGAGGTCCTAAGATATCATCGTTTTTCAAAAACAATTAATTCACAAAATTTAAATTTATAAAATAAAAAATCATACAAGAGTATAATTTTAAAAATACAAAAGGTCATTTATTGTCAATAATACAGATTTTATTATTTTACAGACGGTTTTAATAAATTTTTAAATTTTGTGGGATTTTTCGCGGTATTTTTTTATCTGTGATATTTTTTAATTGCGTGGAATCTTTTGTTGTATTTTTAAATGGCAAACTTTTTTTTTTTTTTTTAAAATATAATGTTTTTTTCTGTGGTATTTTTTATTTTCTGGCATGGGATAACTATGGTCATCGGCAACTATGGTCATCGCCGAATCTCATTGGCAGTAGATCTACTCCGATCGGAGTAGAATGAGAACACTGACAAACGAAAATAAAATTTGCAAAAGCAGTGTTTCGCGTCGGTTCTTTCAAAAGTTCTTCAGTTATTTTCTCGCATAGCTGTAAAAACTAAAACTGTTGAAACATTCATTAAATTTAATGTAATTAATATATAAAATATATGTGAAATACAAATTTGTACACTAAAGATATTAAATTGTGTCCTTGAACTGCTACAGTCGCTGCCCCGTCGTTTTTTACTGTCTGGCATTTTTCTTGTTGTTTTTGTTCTTGTGAAGCGCCAAAAAAAAGTAAAAAGCAATAAGAACCAATTAATTCCGTCGCAGCGAATAATTTTAATTAGAGAAAAAAATCGAAACAAAGTAAAATAAAAAAATGTCGCAGCCAAATACACCGGAGAAAAATCCAACCGGCAAACCACCCATGTATGGCCACCAAAACAGTCACAGTCCGAATATTACACTGCAGCTGCCGAGCCCCATAATCACGAAACGCACGAGAACCGCCTCAACGTAAGTTGGTTGTTGTCTGGCCAATTCTATCTGGCGTCTTTTCCCATATGAATCATGATTCACACTATCACCCACTTCACCCTCTTTACCCTTATAGTTCGGCACGCGCTCTTGAAAATCCAATAGTCAAGGGAATTGTGAAATCCTTCAGCCGCTCCAAGGGTCATGGTTTTATAACACCCAGTGCCGGGGGTGAGGATATTTTCTGCCATGTGTCAGAGTGAGTATTTCACAAATGTGTTACATGTGCTAAGTCGTCATTTGCTTCATCGAATGATCGACCTACATTGCAGTGGTTTCGTCATTATTGAGGAGTTGCGTTTCAAATTGAAAAGCATATTTTGAATATGTGATAATATTTCTATTTTTTATAAAAAGGCAAATTGAAACAATTGTTAAATATGTTTTTGTAATTGTTTTCTTTTTTTTTAAATGTATTTCTCTCTATTTTAAAAATGATTTTTTTGTTTAAGATTTGACAATTTGGAGAACAAATACAAAATTGAAAAGCAAAACTTTTATATTAATATCATATCAATTATACAAAATTGTTAATCTCTATAATGAGCAGATTGGAAACAGCATATTTAAGATATATCGTCGTTGTAGAAGAAAAACTCTCTAAATACATTTTTGCAAAAACTTATTTTGTAAGTTCATTGATTAATATAATGAAAACTAGTTGATGAAATTACAAAAGTTGAAATACGATTAAAAAAGAATAAAAATGTTCGCCGTTGTTGATCATATTTATAAAATAAAACTATCAGATATTATTGAAACATTTAAAATGTAGTTGGTGACTTTTAGTTCTACAACGACACTATAATCAAAAATAGAAAAGCAAAACTACTATCTAAATATAAAAACGAAAACAGTATCAAACTAAATAAATCATAATAAAAAATAAAAAAACAAACAAGAAACGATTTTTATGACTGGAGCAAAAAAAAAACATTTCGATTATTCAGAACTGTGCATTTTAAAAACTGTGTGTGTAATATAATTATTTAAATTGAGTATTTCTTTATCAGTTTTTTTTCAATAATATGTCATGGTTTTACATCGATCGGCTATATCCTTTTTTAAGAAAATTGGTTTCAATGAAAAATAAAATGATAATATGGAGAAATCAATTTGAAATCCAAACTGTTATCCATTCTGACGTCAATTGCAGGATTGGAACCCAATATGACTTTTTTTAATTTCAAATTTATAATATTTTATAATTGGATTTATTTTTAATTATAATTCTCACTAAAAAAAATATTTCCCTCCAATTTTCCATGCGCAGCATTGAAGGTGAGTACGTGCCTCAGACCGGGGACGAAGTCAAGTACCGCTTGTGCACCATACCGCCGAAATTCGAAAAACACCAAGCCGTCCATGTACAAATTATAAATCTAACACCAGAAGTGCATCACAAGTGGGAGGACACCAACTACCAGGAGACAGCAGCAAACTAGAGCGCAAGCATTCCAAATTGTTGCCAATAAAAAGTAAAGAAAAAAACGCCACAACAATAAAACAAATTACAAAATGCTAAAAACAAATGCCAGCAATTAACAGCAATGTGTAAACAAACCATAAAGCAAGTAACGAAACGTATTATATTTTTTTCTCATTGAAAATCGCATATCAGCGACGACAACAATTTTAACGCCAACATTTTTGTTTTTTTTTATTTTTTTTATTTATACATTATGTATTTCTTGAACTTTTACTGAAAAAAGAAAATGTAAAATTCTGCAACAAAATGTAAACAAATTGCACAAAGTTTTGCGTATTTAAGATATAAATGAAAATTGAATGAATTATACGTCGTAAAAGACAGGAATAGAGGTGCGTGCGAAAAGCAAAGTTGAATGCTCACACATTCACATTACAATTAATCATTAAGGTTCAGGTATTTCTACTTATTAATAACTTTAATTAGATTACTTCATTCACATCCCCTCTGCCCAGATTTGCTTTATATAATTAACCCCCTTGCATGAAATTGTTTCACACCTAAAAGTATTGCTCTTAATTTAAGCACTTATCCGTTTGTACGCAGTACATAATATATATTTTTTCATAATTGAATTGTGTTTAAAATGTTAACCTTAACGCCTAAAGTTATGCGGCTCAAAATTGTTCTTAAAGAGTTAAACAGCGGCATGTTACGTTGTAATAAAATATTGAAAATACAAATTTATCTATTGTTTGTTTGATTTTTAATATGCAATTGTGTTTATTATCATTAACGACTGACTGATAATGGGCCTGCTATCAAAATATATTAAAGGTTTAAGCAGTCATAAAGAAGAAAAATTGATAAATTTCAGCGATTCCCAATAACACAAAACAACAGCCATTCTGCGCAGCAGTCAAGATTATTTTTGTATTATGTAAAATTACTCCTTGATTCCGGTTTATTTTTTTTCTTTGGATATATTTTTGAGGTAATGACCAATATCTTTTTTACACACCCCAAAAGGTGGTCAAATATAATTGTAAATAGAAAACGTTTTAAATAACTGATATGCTCAACGGTTATATCAAATGAAAGGTAGTTAAACATCAAATAAACATTTTCACAACATTTTTAAATTGGTTTACTAGTTTAAGAGAACTTGATGGGAGATCTTGAAAAAAAAATTAATTAAAAAGATCGGAATTAATCCAGAAAGAATGAAGATACACAGTTTGTAATATTCCAAAATTAAGTTAGAATCACACGATTGATACAAAGCATCAACAATCAACACAATTTTGTTGAATATCAATAAATAAGGGGAAAATTGCTGTTGACGCAATTTTGTATCACTTTAAAATTCTTATTTTTGTGCCAGTTTCAATACAAAAATTGAAAAAGCATCAACCAAATTCAGTCAATTTTTGTTGACGACTCTAGTATCAATCGTGTGATTCGAGCATTAACAAGATATGTGATCCTAAAAAGTAAACCCAAAGCTTGTATGTGATGTTTTAACTTAGATTTTCTTATATACTGAAATATCGTCGATGTAGAACGAAAAGTAGTCACCAAATACATTTTTATGAAAAACTTAATTTTCGAGTTTGTTGGTTAATATTATTAAAAGTTATTGATGAATTTTTAAAGTTGAAAAATCAACTAATAGATTTACATTTTCTTATCATGTTTTAAATAAAACTGAGATCATCGATTAAAAATTGACAGATTTATAAAGATTTTTGTAAATGAATATTTGGCATTTTCAAAATGTATTTGGTGACTTTTCGTTCTACAACGACGATATATTAAAACTAAATTTCATATTTGGAATAGTATTTTTCAATTTATGGTGTATAGACGAACATACAGAGTGACATGTTTAAATCGACTGAGTGTAATGCTGTTGAAGAAAATATTTACTTTTTGCTAACGGTCACGCATCCTAAGAGGCGCTAAAATATTATCACATACATAGTATAACTTGTAATCTATAGGTGCAGGCTATAAAAACCAAAAAATTAGATTTTTTCTAAAAGTTTTACATTATTTGTATAGATTACTTTTATTTTTGAAAAGGTGCAGGCTAATTTTGGAATATTACAAACTGTGCATTCTCTCGCTTTTTCGATTTTTCCCAATTTTTTGAATTGAGCTTTGATTTAAATTTTTGTCGAAAACAAATATACCCAATGGGAAATATTCCGACCTAGTTCGAACGGTAACCAATGTTTTATTCATTACATGCTCTACAAATTTCGTATTAGAACATTTGTAATGTTGCAGTAATTTACAAACATGACTAGTTCCATGTTCCAGTTACGAAGTAATCTGTAAACTAAACTACCCTCCCTTACCCACTGATTACTAAATAATCTGGAAATGGAACAGATACTTGTTACTTTTTTATATTTATCTGATGTTAATTGATTTTTAATTTATAAAAATACGTACATTCAAATAATTAAACGAATTTAAAAGCTATTGAAATGTACGCGCTTATATTTATTAATGAAAAAATTGGAAACGATTCATTCAAAATACATTTTTGGTGGGTATTATGTTGGATATTGTTGAATTTGTCTTACATATTGCTGTTTTTCAATTTAGATTCTGTGGCAATTGCAATGGTTCTTCATTAACGAAAAGCGAAAACATACTGATGCCTTGTTTTGTATTAAATGTTATTATATTTTGTTTGCACACTATTTTAATATACTGTTATGTATGCGGAATAGTTACCAAATACCCATTATTACTTCGCAAGCAGTACTTTAGAAATGAAACCACCCCTCATTACTACAGCGTACAATGTAATGCACAAATGGAACCACCCCACATTACTACTGCGTACAAAGTAATGTACAAATGGAACCACCACTCATTACTACTGCGTACAAAGTAATGCATAAATTGTACCACCGCTCAAAGTAATCCTCATATGAAACCACCCCTCATTACCACTGCATACAAAGTAATGTACAAATGGAACCACCCCTCATTACTACTGCCTACAAAGTAATTCACATATGGAACCACCCCTCATTACCATTGCGTACAAAGTATTGTACAAATGGAACCACCCCTCATTACTACTGCGTTCAAAGTAATGTACAAATAGACCACCCCTCATTACTACTGCCTACAAAGTAATGTGTAAAGCGACCAATCTTCATTACGATTGCGTGAAAAGTAATGCTGAAATGGAAGCACCCCTTGCGAATGTTTGGTTACGAAATAAAGATGTATGATTGACCCCATATTACGATACTTCTAAATAGTAATCTATATATATACATTAGGTAACATTGGATTCATTTTTACTTTTGATGCGGTGTGTAATGGGCGGTATCTCCTTCATAGCATTACTTCGTAATCTACAGTGAATGCATACTTGCCCTAGGCCATGTATGTGTAAAAGTAAACAGAATGCAGTATTGAAATTCCGACGCATTACGATTCGATAATAATTAGGCAGTAATCGACTACGTAATGATGCATTTCCTATTGGGTACTTTTTTCTAGTTTCCTTAAACCAATTTCAATAATACCAAAACAAGATTTAGTGTTATTAAATATCGTCCTATGATACTGCAGTACCATTTATCTACACTTGCGAATACAGATCATACGATTTTGGATGTTATTTTATATGAAATAACATTCAAAATCGTTGGGGTTTTTTCAATTTGTTTAATTTTTTGGTGCCGTTTCATTATTCCGTTTGGGTGTTATTTCATAATGTAAGTAATAATCAAATATCTATTTTTAAATATTTATTTTAAGTCTTTCTTTGACACAGACGTGATGAGAGAGGATTTTATTATCCCATAGTCTTCTTAGATTTAATAATAAATCTAAGAAATATCATAAACAACCAGGAAGGTTACTCTGTATCGCGATTCGAAAGTCAATGCGATACGAAAGTCAATTTAATTCGAAGAACAAGGCGTTACGAAGGCAAATTCATACAATCTAACGAAATTGAAAAGGTAGCCGTGTTGTTACTTTGTGAATTTGAATACGAAAGTTCCAAATTTGAAGTCACACTACCAAAGTACCATTTATTAGAATGCGAGTAATATCACTTTCGAACCGCATTACAGAGTAACCCCCCGCGATTCGGAAGTCAATGCTATACGAAAGACAAAGTGATTCGAAGGCTACAATTTAACACAATTAAAGGCACACAATTTAATGCAATAGCATAGGTAGCCGTATTGTTACTTAGTGTGTTTTAATGCGAAAGTTATAAATTTTAATGCTAAACTCACACTACCAAAGAACCATTTATTAGAATGCGAGTAATATCACTGGATCACAGCACAATAGATACAACCCAGAGTGCTGTGAGTAGTATATTTTTATCCAAATTTGTTGGGGATTATTTCATTTCTACTTTATTTTGGCTGTTAACGGGGCCTTTTTCTTTTGAGCTTTGAGTGTTATATTTTTTTGCAATATTTAATTTGTGGAGAATATTTAATTTTATTTTTAGAGTTTGTTTCATTGTGTTATTTCATTGGAGGTTATTCTAATAGGAGCTATTTCGTAGTACCGATTGCAATCATAACGTTGCAAAAGTAACATACCAAAAACCCCTCAAAAATATGCCTGTTAAATGCCTTGATATATATTTTATTTTTACTATTTCTACGACAAATAAAAACATGACTGCTTATTAACTACGAGTTGACTATTGAAAGTATAGTGAGTGTTCGTGTAAATGAAATTTGTAAATGTTGAAAAAAGAAATGTTAATGAAATTTGTAAAAATTAAACTAAATACTACTTCCGATTTCATTCACTATCTACGATGCGGTCGCTGATTGGTATTGTAAGGACGTCTGCTGTTGCCATGATGTCGATGATGATGGTGCGTCGAATGACCCGGCGCACCGCCCGTTTCACGATCCTTGTTGTACTGATAACGCGCTATGAATGGCACTTGCGCGCCTGAGCTCGTACCGCTGGTTGTATTCAACTCTAGCTCATCGTCCGCACAACGTTCCAAATTCTTAAGTTTCGCTTCAATGGCGCGTATTGCGACTGCCTTGCTGAATGTTTCTTCGCGTTTTCCAGTGCCCAGTGCAGCAATACGTATTTTAGGTTTCTCCATTTCATCCTGCAAAGTTACTGGTACTTTTAATAGAGCTATTTTATAATACTACAATAATACATACATAATTCACATTCTTGGCCAAACGTACAACAATTGGACGATTGGCTATATAGCTGCCGTTCAACTTTTCCAATGCAGTCAGAGAACCTTCAACCTATTTAGCGTAAGAGTTGGCATTAGAGTAAAGCACAGTTTAGTTGTTTACGAGTGACCTACTGTGGCAAATGTAACAAATGCGTAACCGCGCGATTGGCCAACCAGCGGGCCTCCCTTGTGGAAGAGCATGTCGAACTTTTCGATGGGACCGCATTTTTGCACGATTTTTAAGAGTTGAAACCAGTAGAGTGGAATAAAAAATAAATTTAATAATTAGTTTAAACTGCTTTTTATAGGCCAAAAATACAAATATATACTAAATACTACTATTGGGAAGGGGGACTTGGTCAACTTACTCTGTTAGTCTGCCGTCAAGGTTACCAACCCAAATTCTACGTTCTTCAAGCGCTGCTTTCACCTGCAAAGTTTTTATAATTTGCATAACTATGGCATTTTATTCAAATTGTTTTTTACCTCTTTGGACATATTTAAATTGTGTTATTATTATTATTTGTGTGACACTAAATAAAAAGAATGCAGCTACAATTTTCACAAAAAATCAATATACTTTTGTCGTTGACAGCTGACAATGTTGCCACCATATATATTCTACTTAAATTTCATCCCTTCACAACCCTGCTTTCATCCTTAATTCCCCATGAGTTTTTAACAATAAATTTATCTGTTAACTATAATGTAAATCGGGCATAAAGATATTCACGAAACGAAGCAGTTGCCGATGTACATTAGCAGTATTGTAGAATTGTATCATATTTCGTGAACACACTTATTTCATATTTGTGTAGTATGGTAATTTTCAGTTTGATGTACCAAAAACAGATGTTTTTGTTTCATTAAAATTTTAGATTTATTGCTTATTGGCCATATATAAGTATGCCTTTCGTTACTTATTTTTTATTCAATATCTCATATCAATTTATTATAATTAAAACAAAGTAAACAAATAAGATTAGTGATGTCCATTTCAGAAAAACACTCATACCTTATATAAAAACTCGTTAATATTTATTGTTAAAACAGTAGACATTATGCCATCATTTCTTTTTTAATGACATGCATATATGTACATATTTATTAAAAATTTCAATTCAATAATCAAACACTGTTTGTACCCAAAAGTCATAAATTCAGCATCACCAAAAAACTATAAAAGTAACACGAAATATACTCAAGCTTTTAGCGAAGTAGATTAGCAGATAATTTTTTTTGTTGTCACCAATGTATTTTGTTGTTGTACAACTGCTATTTGACAAAACTGCTACTTTACATCGCAACTGCTCCGTTCCGTGAATAACCTTTATATAAGAAAATACGTGAATATTATTTGTACCATACTTATTTTTTACCAAAGTAATTTTGTGCAGTGACATTTTAATAAAATAGCCAAATTATAAATATAGATTAATATAACGACTAATTGTTGTATTTTTAAAATTTTATGATTTATATTCTCAGCACTCTATATGCCATATTACTGCATAGATAATCTAACATCGGTTCCTACCTTGGTAGACATAATATTTTTTAATGTAGTGGCACAGTGTTTTCTGTGATTCTGTTTGCAGAGAAAATATAATTATACTTTCGTTTGTAGGATAAATATAAATGTGATTATTTTTTGTATTTATTGATCATGGCATTGTATAATAAACTAATAATAAAAGAAAACAATTGAACAGTTTTATCTGTTATTTATACATTTATGTTTTTGGATGTCACTTTGATCCGACGGAAAATTGTTTACTATTTGAACCTGTTTTTTTTTTCTCTTTTGATCCGATGAAAATATGTTGTATTAATTGAAAATTTTCGATTTTCTACGTTTCTTAAACATTGTAGTACGTTTATACATTTTGAAAAAGTTATAATTTTTTTAACAAAAGAACGTTTTTTTATGTTAAATCGAACGTTTCTATTTTTGTAATGATATTTTTCGCAGAGGTGGCAACGCGTAAAATACGATTTTTGCGCCATCTTTGAGTGAGCGGCAACATTTTTATTTACCCAACAATTTATGTCAAATTATGTCTTTAAAAAAAAAAAGAATTTTCGTAGAAAATCAAACATTTTAAAAAATTCTCGAGTATAACAAATTCATCAATTAAACAAACTGCACATTTTATTAAAAATCCACAAGAATACACATTATTTATTGAAGAAGTTGAATTGCAAAGTGCGCCGAAGAAAACAACGAAAGAGAGTTGAAAACCACAACAACAACAGACGATTGTCGCACGTTCAGCTGATTACTGGCTCTGCTGTTGGCCAGATTTACTGACGTGTCGTTTTAACACTTGAATAATTTATTTTATTTTCAACTCAAAACCTACTGAAAGGTTTTGTTTTGGTGCAACAGATGCAAAATTAGTCAGTGCTGACAACTGGGTTACATTTTAGATATGTCTCTGCGACGTAGACCAGAGTCCGGAGCTGGAGCCGCCGCTACCGCCTCCGTAGAGGATGATAAAAAGCTGTTGCTATCACTAGAACCACCAGAACATCTGGCGACGGAAGAAGTACACGTGAAGACGGACATACGCGGTGATCGCGGCAACATCGCCATTCTCTTCTTCCTCTATGTTCTGCAAGGCATTCCGTTGGGTTTGATCGCAGCCATACCTATGTTGCTGCAGAATCGTGGCGCCAGCTACAAGCAGCAGGCGGAGTTCTCGTTCGCCTACTGGCCCTTTAGCATGAAGCTGCTATGGGCACCCATTGTCGATTCGCTGTACGTGCGGCGTTTCGGACGACGCAAGTCGTGGCTGATCCCATCACAATATCTCATCGGCTTCTTCATGCTGTTCCTCTCAACGCAGGTAGATCGTTGGCTGGGTGGCGATGGTCTGGAGCCAAATGTGCCGCTGCTTACCGCGCTTTTCTTCATGCTCAATTTTCTGGCTGCCACGCAGGACATTGCAGTCGACGGGTGGGCACTGACGATGCTCAAGCGCTGCAATGTGGGCTACGCCTCGACGTGCAACAGCGTTGGCCAGACGGCAGGCTACTTTTTGGGATATGTTGCATTTATTGCACTCGAATCGAAGGACTTTTGCAACACGTATCTGCGCGAAGTACCCAAGGATGTAGGCATGGTCACATTGCCCGAATTTTTGTGGTTTTGGGGACTGTGCTTCATGGTTGCCACTACACTGGTTGCGCTCTTCAAAAAAGAAAACGATGTCGATGATGCGCACACAGCGGCACGTTACACGGAGGAGCATGAACTGAATATACGCGAGAGCTACAAGATTCTGCTCGACATGGTGCGCATGCGTCCCATACAAATACTGGCCGGCATTCTGCTCACCGTAAAAGTGACATTTGCCGCCTGTGATGCAGTTACCTCTTTGAAACTGATTGATGCCGGCGTTCCCAAGGAGAAGCTGGCGCTGCTAGTCATACCGATTATTCCGCTGCAGATTGTGCTGCCGCTGGTCGTCAGTCGTTACACGAATGGTCCACGCCCGCTGGAGGTCTATGTGCGTGCGATTCCGTATCGCATACTGTTCGCCTCGTTTGCCGCTGTTATTGCCTACATGACGCCATACATGATCTCTGATGGGCATGTGCCGCTCTACTACTATGTGTTGTTGGTCGTCAACTATGGCATTTATCAGATATTCTTATACTGCATGTTTGTTGCCATAATGGCTTTCTTTGCGAAGGTCTCGGACCCGGCGGTGGGTGGCACCTATATGACCTTCCTTAATACGGTCTGTAATCTGGGCGGCAACTGGCCGAATACAGTAATACTGTGGCTGGTCGATGTGTTGACCTGGAAGGAATGCGCCAATGTCAGTGTGGAGTTGGCGGAGAAGAATCACTGCCTGACCAAGAAACAAAAAGAGGTTTGTAATTTTTGTAGCTATTTTTTTAAGTCTTCAGAGTATTTTCAAAATAATATTTTTACACCTTTCACAACGGAAATTAAAAAAATTCCAAATGAAACTGGGATTTTTCATTTCAAATTGAGAAAATTTCAAATGCTATTGAGATTTTAAAATTGAAATTGAGAAAAATGTTTTGATTTTTTATAATTTTCCATTTGAATTTGACAACATTTCAAATATAGTTTAAAAAATTGCACAGGAAATTCAGATTTTTCCACTTAAAATTGAATTTCAAATGGAAAATCTCAATTTCATTTGTGCTTTTCTCAATTTCAAACAGAATGCTCTCAATTTTAATTTGAAACGATGTAGTATATATAATATAAAAAAGGCTTTGGAAAAATCCGGTTCTGATTTATAAATAAAAATTAAATTAAAGCATCTGATTTTTCTTCTCGCCTTTAGGAATGCATTGTTGCTGGTGGTGAATGTCAAATAGTCTTCGACGGCTACTATATCGAGTCAATTATCTGTGTGGTTTACGGCGTCATCTGGTTGTATTTTGTACGCAAGTGGATCCACTATCTGCAGAATTTGCCAACGCGTCAATGGCTGGTGGTGCACAAGGACAAATACAGCGCGAAGCCAAATAAGTCGAGTTAGCAATTCGTTGTTTAACGGCCACAGTGAATGAGATGCTGCGCCTGGCCGTTTGCCTCTGTGTATTTAGCATATTGTAGTGCAATTAATTTAATTGGTTTTAGTATTAAAATTTAGTGTCTCTAAAAAATTCCGCACACACACCCAAACATTACCAGACATGACGACAGTAATTTAAAACTATAATTTTAAACTATTGTTAAATGCATTTTTGTACAAAAACTTAATTTATGGCTTAAAACAAATAAATTATAAATCAAAAAAAAAAGGAAAACAATCAAAACGCGTCTGTGTGAAATTCCATATTTGTTAGCAATACTAGTTTCAAATGAGTTATACTATTCCAAAACTAGGCATATTCGATTCTTTTAAAATGTTAAAACATTATTTTGAATTACATTTTCGAGCTAAATTCAAATATTTGACAAAACACAAAGCGTTTCAGAAAGCTTTCACAAATTGAATTTGATTTAAATTTTAATATTTTGTATTAAAAAAAAAGAATTCTGGAACATTTTGATTTGGTAACATGCGCTATACATTTTTTTTTAAATATTAAATAGTAGGGCATTCTGAAATTCACTAATCGTGTTAATCAAAGACTTTAATCAGAATGCATTCTTGTACAGTTAAATTAATTTCATCGGATTCAAAATTCAATTTTACAAAATTATATAGTCGGGCATATTTTGAAATTCACAATTGATTCCATACCACCCCAGTAGAAAAATTTACCAGGCCTTGCAGCAGAAGTCCTGCTATAACAACTTCTTAGAATGCTCAGTACACTTTCTGCCATCAGTGAAGCTAGCAGTGAAGCATCAATTGATGTTGAAACTATTTCTAATATTTTCACATAGAAAAACGAAGCGCTGCTAGCTCACCTTCTAATGGAATGCTAACAGTAATGAGTCAAACTATTGTGTGAGATCTTCTGAGAGCCGTTCTTTTAGAAATGAATTGGGAAGTCCTGGAAACATGTTCGTTTCATATAAATAATAGAAGAAAGGAAATCATTTAGTCGGGAAGTGGTTCTACCTGCTAGAGAATCAGTGTCTAATATAGCTTCTTACGCCTGAATGTTTCTACTGGTACTTTTACTGATTGAATTCCGTTTTTGTTTTGTATTGAAAAAATCTTGTACAGAAAAATTAGATTTTACTTTGACTCCGATCGAAAACGCTATGGATTTTAACCTTGTAACAAAATTAAATATTCAGCCATATTCTAAAATTCAAAAAATGGTTCCACAGAACTTTTAATGATTGAATTCGATTAACATATTTTTATTTTGTTTAAAAAAAAAAACGAATTCTGGTACAGCAAAATGAAATTCTATCGAATACAATTTTATTTTGATTTCAATCTAAAACTGAATGTTGTCTCATAGATTTAAAACCTTTTTCAAAATAAAACTGTCACATTTTGAAATTTACACTTGATAACAACTTTTACTGATTGAATTCGATTGAAATATGTACGTTTTTGTATTGAAAAAAACGAATTCTGGTAAAGCAAATAAAATTCTATGGAATACAAAATTTATTTCATTTGCGATCAAAAGCTGGATGATGCCCTAAATACTTTTTACACTTCGGGCGATCATCTTCTGAAATTCACAATTTGTCCAACGAATTTTTTTTTATTGAATTCGATTGATATATTTATACCCTACACTAAGAGTGAAAGGGAATATTCAGTTTGGTACGCCGTTTGTAACACCCAGAAGGAAGCATCTCCGGTATGGAAAAGTATAAATATTCTTGATCAGCATGACATCCTGAGTCGATTTTGCGATGTCCGTCTGTCTGTCAGTCTGTTGAAATCACGATTACAGAAAAACTAGAAGAGCTAAATAAACGAAACTCCTAATTTAGATTACTTATCTACGCTGTCTGTCAGTGAAAATGGGCATGATCAGTCCATTATTACTTGTGAACCGACCACTTATGTTCAAATTTATCATATAAAACACATCTACTGGTGAATTTTACTGTATACGTGTTCAGGTAAACTTTTTTTGGTCAAATATATATTGACTTCATGCTCAAATACATGAAAATAATGTTCTCCCGCGAAACGACTTGTGGTTCGAAATTCGGTTGAAAGTTTGTAGTTATTTTCAGGATTCGTTTACCCTGATGACCTATATACAACTTTGAATGGTAATCACACATATGTGTAGGGTATTTATATTCGGCTTAGACCGATTCCCATGTGATCTAACCTTCCCAACTGGTTTTATTATGTATTCAAAAACAAGAAATTATCGAATTATGGTTTGGTCGTTTATGCTCATTTCGATCGAAAGCAGTAAGATGCCTATAGATTTTTTCAAAATTAAATAATCAGGCATATTCCAAAATTCACAATTTGTATAATGCAACTTTTACTGATTGAATTTGTTAAACATTTTGTTTTACTAAATTTAATAGGCATATTTTGAAATTCACAATGAGTTACACGCAACTTTTGCAGTTGCATTCGATTACATATAAAAAAAATTAATTATGAAACAGAAAAATCAAGGTCAATCGAACTCAAATTGTATTTTATCGAAAGCTGAAACTGACCCATAGGTTTTTTTTTAATTTTTAGTTTGTTGTAATATTTTGTATTATAAAAACTAATTCTGATACGTGGAATTTCAATTTTATTTTAATTTAGATGGAAAATTTGAAGTTGCCTCAGTTTTATACCAATATTAAAAATTCCACCATTTTTTGCATTCACAATTCGTTCCATACAACGTTATTGTTTTATTGAAAAATGAATTCTGAAACACCTAAAAAATATTTTCAATCGAATTGAAAATTTAATGCGATATTAACCCTTAAATGCCCACTGGTTCCTCCAGGAATCAACGGATGAAAATCTAAACTTTGTTCAGCGAACAATGTTTAATCTTCCCGCTTCGACTTTAAAATGTTTATTGATCCTAGCGCCACCGTTTGCGCCGCTTCCTGTTTGAAACAAACTTCATTTGCCGGCTGTATGTCAAATAAGGACAACCAACCTCAAGAAAATTAACTTTTGTAAAATTGCGTACTTTCAAAAAAATATTATTGTGGTGAATTTGTCGAAATCGAAGCTGAATAAAATATTGTCGTGATCGCTGTAGTATCTAGAAGCTATTCTGAGTGTTTGAAATAAATGCAATTTTTTATTTTAATGGATTTTTTCGAATGTTTGGTTGGTTCTTTGCGGAACCATCAGGTACCGGGGGTTCAAAATTGAGCATATGTGAAATTCTATAGAAACGTTTTTTTTTGTTGTCTATAAACAACAGAATTCCTGATTTTCGAACAGAATAAGTGCTTGGAAATGAATGGTGTGAATATGATATCAACAATGGCTGGAGTGTATCCATAAAAAAATAACTGTTTGATCAAAACAACCCACAAATATTCATACTTTTATACTTTTTTTACATTTTCCACGATTTTTAACAATCAAATTACTTGACTTTTGCTTTAAAAATTCTTAAGTACAAAATGCACTTTTTCAATTTTTAAGTCCGGGTGCCCAGTGGTTCCGCCAGGAACCAACGAGGTATTTTTGAAGTGGTTAAAGTAAGTAACACCTATGAGCAAAGTCGTGGAACAAACGTTGTCCAGAATCGCGAGCTCTATAACAAATATTTTTTTCTGGTCCAAAAAAGTCAGGCTTTTAAGAGTTAAGATAAAAGCACAATTAAAATGAGTTCCACATGTACGACACTCATCCAAGTAACAATTCCTACCAGTATTAAGCCAGTTTTACTATTCACTTGTCGAGTAATTCGCAAGCGATATCACGCACCTTCCGAGCAAAAACTACTCAGTAAACTCTTCGTTATGGGCATTTCCCTACCAGTATTTAGTTTTTGACCAGTTTTCCCGGCAGGGATCTACTTTTTAAATCCCTAGTATGAACCGACTAGTTTTCACTGGCGAGCATATACTCATCAAATTGTGCAGTTAGTGCCACAGAAATAAACTAAAAAAACGAAACCCGTTTGTTTGTTGTTGCTTTGAATATAGATCTAATTTTATTCTAGCTTTTTTCAAGTATTTTATTGGTTTAATAAAAAAACGCATACAATGCAAATAATGTTGGTTTCAATCGATCGGAAGAGTAAGCAAACTCGTTTCTTGTTGTTCTTTTCTTCTTCTATTTTTTTTTTAATTTTTGTTCAAACGTACGCAAAAGTTTAATCGCATTTAATAATATTTCCACGAATCGATGGACTCTTGATTCTTTTGCTTACTCTTACGCTCAATTAAACCGGCCAAATGCTCGGAACGCATCGACAATGAGTCGATCTTCTCCACCAGCTGCTGGTAGGGACTCAGCGGCTGTGTGCCCATCACAACATGACCCAGTTTCGAGTCGATTTTCGCATTCAAGCGTGCATTACGTATCAGATTCACAATCCAGCACTCGGCCTCGCTGGGCTTCATGTTGAGCTTGTCCGCCAACATGCTGATCGTGATGCACTGATGAATGCGACAGAATGTCTCGAAGATCATGAGACGCGCATCCTCGACGAACTCATTCAAACAGGCCACAATAAAGAAATCGTTCAGTATGACGGTTTGGCATTCGTGCAACTTGAGGCGTGCTCCCTCAAAGTCAAAGTTCACATAGAGGCACTCAAGGAATTCGGTGATGGGGTCGCGGTATGTGTACGACTCCTGCTGTATCACCTTGATAAGGTCCTTGAGCGCATTGCGACGCGTGCGATTGATGATGACTGCGGTGGCCAAGTAGCGCATGATGTGTGGGCACATGGTCTGTATGGCGTTCAGATAGAGCGGCTTGTACAGGAACATCTCAATGATGAGATCGCGTCCCTTGGGGTGATTGAAGAACACCAAGACGGACCAGTGAATCAGCCAGGTGCGCTGCTGCAATGCCTGAATGGTGGAGAAGTTGGCATTGTCGATGTAGTCGCGCAGACGGGTCAAGTCCTCGAGCGCGGTGTTCCAGTTGAGTGTGAGAATCTCGGCGGCCAATTTACCCCACAACACGTTCAAGTAGTTCTGCAACAAAAACAAGAATAATTTAAAATATTATTTACGAAAGGTTGAAATTATTGTTGGCGCACCTTATCGTTGGGTGACATAACAATCAAGCAGAAGTACAAGTACGATGTGGACTCCTGATAGTTTCCGCACTCGTACAGATACTTGGCCAATTTGTAAGCGCTCTCCAGATGCTCCACCTTGAAGTTGTAGTCCTTCTGCAAAGCATTGACAAAGGTCTTGGAGTCCTTCATGCTCTCGCCATTCTTGAGAATGTCGGTAGCCTTCATGATGGGCGCCACTTCGTTCTGCAGCTGCTTAAGAGTGGCCAGCACCTCTGCCTTGCGCTGCACCAGCTCTTCGGGCATTTCCTGGCTCAAGTTCAGACGCTTGCGTGTGTCCATAGTGTAATCAATCATGTTGGTCTTGTTGACCGTGTCCAGAATGTATTCGAGCAACTCTTGCTGGTTGTAGATCTACAAACGAAAAACATATTTATTTTACAAAACTTTCCTCCAAATGCGCAGACGGAAAACAAGCAGCGCAGCGGCGTTTCTAACCTCCTTGCCACATAGAAACTCCAACAGCGGAAATGTTAAATGTCTGTCCAGAAACTGACAATTAATCCTAGTTAAATCGAATTGCGCCATGTTGATCTATAGATTTTTACACTTTTTCCCAATAAATGCGCGATTTTAAGCTGTTTTTATTAAAAAATAAACGTGCTGACTCGATTTGTCACTAATTTCAACGTCGCCTTTTGGCGAAAAGAAATAGCAAATCGATGACAGCGCCACTTGGCGGTTGGTTTGACAACTGAAAAACAGGGTTGTTACAAATAATTTGCCGTAATAAGTGCTGTATTACGTGGAATATTTTTTCCGATTCTGAATTTAAAAATAAACTAATATTCACCAAACAACAATTTTTTTAAACAAAATTTTTACATACAGTACAAATAATTAATAAGGAAAAATATTTATTTTTTTGATTTTTATTTTACTGTCGAATAAAAACAAACGACAAAAAAATAAAGGACAGACGGAACAATTTTCAAAAAGGTACATGTCGTTCATGTCGTTTCTAAACTGAAAATCAAAACAAAGCTCACTATAAAAATGTTCATATCTACATTGACGACAAAAAAAAAATAAATAATATATTCCAAACGTACAATATTTATGCGTCGGAATGGAATTGATTATAAAATTTCAATCAAATTAAAAGCAACTACAATATAATATAAAAATAAAGGCCAACAGAAGAATTTCAAAAGTTACAGTCGGATCAAAACTGACAACAAAAAGTATTTAGAACTTTCAAAAACGGACTCCAAATAGAACGAATGTACGAATTTATGCAACAATGGTGCATTTTTTAGATCAATTTGTATTTCAAACGACGAATGAATTATTTTTATTCTTCATTCAAAATAATTAATATATTTTTATTTGTTAATAAGTTTGTTATTCAAACATTTTGAATTAATCAAAGAGTGATTACGACTAACTAAAATGTTTCGTAATCGTGGTAATATTTATTTTTGATGATTTGTGAATATATTTAATAAGCATACATTCAAAAAGTTGCTTCAATTTCCAAAATAAAGATTTCTCATAAAATTCTTGATAGGTTGAATCGAAAACCTTATCGAAATAATTAAAATTAAACTAAAAATAAAACAATAAATTAACTCCTAAAAAAATAATAAAAATTAAATTCATAAATAATTAGAAAAACAACTTCGTAATTAAGTAAATAAATTTATTAATTATAAAAAAGCACATAACCTAGCACCGCATTAAAAATGCATAAGAGCAGCTTTATTTCCATTTACAAATATGCGAATAATCCAAAGAAATTCAATACAAATGAATTCATATATTTACTTAAATTTGTTTCGTGTGCAATGCTTTGATCAAAGTAAATTCTTTAATAAAATTAAATAAAATAATTGCAAAGAGTAATTGATAAATTTGCATGAATTAATTAGACATTTAACAATATATATATATTTATATTATTATTATTATTAAGTAATTATTGTATTTCTCCAAATACATATTGTTCATTGGTAACGGGTTTAATATTAATTGCATTTATTAAAGTTATTAAATATATTTGTGTGAAGTTGTGTAAATTTCTATATAAAAACAAGTTTTTTTGATAACAGATTTTGTTCTTGTGTAAACATGCTATCTGTTCGCTTAGCTTTTGTGTGGCATAAACTTTTGATTATATACTGCATCAACATTTTAAACTTAATCAAAGTAATCGCTTGTGTCCTCCTCGGAGCTGCCATTTTCATCGGCGTCTGCATTGGGCAAATGCTCGGAGTTGCGAAAGGTTTGCAAAAAGTCACGCATAGCATCTACCACGGAGGTGAGCGATTGTCTGAGCTCACGGTAAGTAGCGCCTACTTCGTTGCCGGCACCTGAAAATATTTCAAACATGAACTTTAATAATATTACTTGATAAAACGTGAAATATTTCTTTCCACGCGAACATCTATCTATATCAATCAATATATATATATATATATACAAATCTTGGTCCGGCGGTCATTCTGTTTTTTCCAACAACAAGTCTAAACCGCTGAACCGATTTCACTGAAATTTTACACAAAAAAAAAATACAAATACAAAAAAAAACATAACACAAATTAAATCAAAAACAAAATAAAAAAAATAAAAATAAAAATCCAAAGAAAAAAAAACAAACTCAAATCAAAATCGAATGAAAAGTAAAAAAAAATCGAAACCCAAATCAAAATCAAATGAAAAGTAAAAATAAACATGAAAAACACAACATGAAAAGAAAAAAACATAAAGTATAAAAACAAAAATAAAAGCGAATATAACAAAATCAAAGAAAACCACAAAAACAGAAGAAGCAACAATGGTATAAGAAAAAAAAATCAAAAGAAATGTAAAAATCAAAGCAAAAAAACAAGGTCAAACCAAAAACACAAATCAAAAGCAAAAACAAAACCACAAAATCAAAAGAAGAGCATTATAGAAAAAAGAAAAAATATGAATTAAAAGAAAAAAAAACGGAATTAAAAGCAAAAACAAAAATAGAAAACAAAAGCAAAAAAAGAGTAAAATCTAAAATCCGTAAAAAAAATTATGAATAAACAAATAAATATAATTTACCGTCAGCATCTGCATGCTCCAAATTCATATTGAGTGCCTGCAAATGTCTGTCAACTTGCGCCACTTCATCCTCCACAGCAGCGGCGCCACCAACTACCCCACCAACACCGCCAGCACCTGCTGCAACCGCTGCGACACCATTATCGCCTGCCGCATTGTTCATGTTAAACGTTGGCAACAACGATTGGAAAAACACTGAAACCGAACGATTTGTATTAGTTGTAGGACTGCTGCTGGATGATTTTCTAAAAATGTTACAACAAATTATAGCAGCAATTAATGCAACGTGTATTTTGTACCTTTCATAACAATTAACCGAGTCCAACGGCGGCAATGGATCGTACATGACAATGGGATCTTTTTCTTTAGCTACAAACGGCGCCAGTGGCACCTTCTCCTTGTAATCGGACAAAATCACATGTCTGAGTATAGGACGTGGTGGCGCAACATAACGTGCGGCGCGCTTTTGATTATACTCGGCGACCAGTTCGTCCTTGCGATCAACACAATCGAGCACAGTGTTTACGCAGCGTTCCAGCCAGCGCAAGATGTTGTTCTGACGCCAAATCACCTTAACGCGACATATGTAGAGAGCCACCAACTGATGCAGGGCCGGCGATTGACTAAAAGTTTAAAAGCATAAAAAAACAGAAAATAAAGCATAAAAAACAGAGGCCTGCCTACCTGCCCGAAACTTCTGAATTGAAGAAAGAAGAGCCCAAAACACGTTGATCTGTCTGTACTGACAACTCATCCAAAAGCGGACGCAACACGCCGGGGAACATCATTAGCGCATAATGCAACGCTTTATCGGCCTTTTCGCATTCTGCAAAATATTCGAAATAAATTGCGATGAAATTTTATTTTTTTTTGTTAAATAACTCACCGCCATGCACGCAAAACAGCGCCAAAGCATAGGAGTAGGCCATGTTCGGCAGCTGCGACAAATTTCGCACTGCATCCCATTCGTCGTAGAATTTTATAAACCACGAAAACTGTTTGCTGCGTATTGCATAGTAGTCAATGATCAAGACCACAGCCAAAGGATCCACCTCAGGGTTGAGACTCAATATCAACTTTGACAACTCGAAGGCGGTGCGGCAGCATGCGCGTGCCTCCAAATATTGTGCATGCTTGAAGAGCACAATAAAGAAGGGCCGATTCTCCTGACGCCGATAATCAAGCCGACAGTTGCCCGACACCAGACTAAAGCTGGAATGCAGCGACAGTTCTAAAATGAGCACAGCGCGTTCAATTAGCTCGGCGGCAAGCGAAAAGTTCTCCGTCATTTTGCACATTTCGCTCAGCTGGATAAGTGAGTCCACATGATAGGGACACTGTTTTATTAAATTGACCAAGAAATCAGAATCGGTGCGCTCCACTGCCGACAAGAACATGTTCTGTATGCTTTGATAGTATTTGCTGTGCTCGAAGGCGAACCATTGCGTCTTGTTTGCGTACAACGCATTGGCGCTGGTGCCGGCGCCGTCGGGTCCAGTGCATGGCTTCATCGAGATGATGTTCTTGGTGACAGGTGGCCAGCCCTCCTTATTGCCAACCATGTAAGTCGATTTTAAGGTTAGCTTTTGGCGACCACGTTTATTTCTGAGAATAGAAGAGATTTTTGTATTTATTAGATAGTCTATGAGACAAAAATGACATATTTCGTTGTTGTGGGGTTAAATAGGTATATTTTTTTGTTACTTAAAAATATAAATTGTAACATTTTAGTACCAGTCGAAATGAATTTTTAAATTTATCTCGACTATATATATTCCTTTATGTTACTGATATAAAAAACACATAGAAAGTGGTATTTTGCTGTAAATTCGATAATTTACCATTTTCCAATTCCCATTTTCTCTAAATTTTTAAAAACTTTGGAACACTCTCCGAATTATATTTTTACATTTTAACAATATTAGATTGACATTTTAAAAAAATGTGAATTGTTTTTAAAATTGACAATTTCGATTGTTATCACAACCAATCTCATGACATTTTAAATATTAACAATCTTAATGTCAAGCCGACAATTTATTGACAATCTGATCATGAGATCTATTTTGAATATCAAGATTGTTACAATATTGTCGGAAATAACAATAAATTTCTGAGAGCGTAGGTTTTGGTTCCAATATTTTTAAAATTTCCTATTCCAGCAAAAAAAAAAATGGTTTCCGGTACCACACATTTTATTAATAACGGTTCCGATTCCGGTTCAAAAAATTCAAATGGTTCCGATTCCAGTTCTTGGTTAAAATATTCTCTAAAAAATAAATGTTGATTTCCTCTAAAATTCCAATTTTTGATAAACATTCAAATTTACTAAAACAAAAAAACTTGTTTTTTTAATTTATATTTTAATTTAAATACGATAAACATTTCTTTATTTTTATTTTCAAAAATTGTCTGTAAAAACTGTCTCTAATAATAACAAATGTATCTAAAATTTAAAAGTTTCTCTTAAAATTCAAAATTTTTCCTAAATTAAAATTTTCCTAAAAATAGAAATGTTCGCTAAATAAAAAACTGTTCTCTAAAATTAATTTTTTCTCTAAAAAATAAGTTTCTCTAAAAATACAATTTTTACAAAAATTTGAAATTTTCTCTAAAAAATTATAATTTTCTATAAACGACGACGAAATTAACATGTATGTCACTGGAATTTCGGACACTTTTTGACCAATTCGTTTTAAACATTGGGTCATTTTATAAACAAATTTTAAAATTTTAATAAAATTGTATAAATTGTATTGTTTTCGTTTACATACTCAATTTTGACCACGCGTTTGCCGAAAGTGCGTCGCATCTCATTTTGCGGATTGAGGTTCTTCAACTCCACTGCCAGCAGCGACTTATCAATCTCGATGCGCGGTGCGGATAGCTTCTGGTTCTGATTGGAAGCATCGCACACTTTATCAATGATGGAATCGATGTCGCTAATGTATTTGTCATTGAGCTGCAAAAATAAGTGATTCAAATTCATAAGTGTTATCAAATAGAAAGGCTTTTGATGTTTGTCTGGCAAGTAGGTCAACAGTACAATTCACCACCTACCACCCTCAGTTACTGTTTGACCCAGTCCCTGTTACACACAGCCAACACTTGCAGAACTCACCTCATTATCTTCGCTACTGATGTGATTGCCTGTATATTTGGTGCTCTTCTTCTTGCGCTTCTTTTTCTTCTTCTTGGACGCTGGCGCTGCGGGCAAGTTGGTGGCTGTCGATGCGTGTTCCGTCTCGTTGTCGTCTTCCTTTACCTCGCTCTCGGACAGACTCTGTTGATTCAGCTGAGCGTCGGCAGTAGCAATTGTTAAAATGAGAGAGAGAAAGTTTTAGACATGTTATTTTCATTCATCCCGACATTTTTATTGGTCCAGTTGACACTGTTCCCCCTTGGCTATGGCATGGAGCATGCGGACTGCGTCACAGTGTACCATACAACAACCAGCCAGCGATGGAAATTTGTGTCACTCGTATGTATTTGTTGCCAATGTTTTTACAGTTGGTTTTATTTGCAATGTTTGCATTATGTGAGACTACGTTTTCAACATTTAGCAACACTATTAAGTAATGCCTTGAAATATTTGTTTACTTACCAAATCGAATGGATTCAAATGCTTCGATTTGCCACGCGCTAATTCCAGTTCGTCATCATCGTCACTCAGCTGATCGTCGTCGTCGTCGATGCCATTGTTCTGCAACTCCAGATCCTTGTCGCCACCTTGCAACTTTTTCAGCACCCTCGACGACATTTTTTACCTTTTGTTGTTGGGGTAGCGAATGACGTCGATGCTTTAATTGTTGAAAATGTGTTTAATTATAATGTTCCTTCAAATTATTAGCCACATAAACAGACACATATAATATTGTTTTGTATTAGTTTGTTAATATTTAGAACAGCAAAATCAATATTTTTTAAAATCGAAAATAGCAAAGAATTTCCCGAATCTACCTCCTGCTTTATTTGCACTGGAAAATTGGACGTGTTTTTTTTATGACCAACTGTCAAATTATGATTCAAAAAGCATAGTTGCCAGTTCACTGAGAAATATCCCATAGGATTTTTTATTACCATTTATTTTTTGTTGTATCCCAATAAGCAATGAGTTTAAGGTTCGATAAATTTGGAGAATTTTCTTTTACAACCAGTGTGGATGTAATGTTATGATCAAGCAGAATAAATGAATGTTATTGCAACGTTGGTTTTCGAAGTTAAAAAATTTGACACGAAATTCACTTCACAAAATTACTCTGTGGCAACCCAGTGGCGTGATAAATTAAATGTCAACAAGAAAATTTTCATTTTTTTCACCATTACATATGCGCCACTGCATTCGCACAATCAGTTAGATCATTGTTTTTCGCTTGAATTAGCAAAGAGACAAATCAATTAATATATAAGTGCAGGTCCAAACACGAAAGTCATCCCGAGAATTCTACTTCACGGAAAATGCACGATGAGATGATATACAATGTAAGTGGCCAAGATTTACGAATACGTTTATGAAATATTAATATATTTTCATTCATACGCAGACAACATTGATATTTTACGCGAACCTGGCAAAGTTATAGATCGCAGTAACGCAATTGGATTCACTGGTTTGTTCTTTGCGGCACGTCGTGGACTTTACAAGAAGTTCCTGTACACTGCCACCGATGCAGGTGCTGTTGCAGCTGTAGAAAATACTTTAATTCCTTTTAATATATAGTTTTATAACTTATATGCGTTTTCTTTTATTTTATATTTAAGCCTTTATTAGGGAAATATATTCGCTTGAATTCAAGTGTAATTTGAAGGTCGAATCACATTTTATTTATAGCTTACAATTAAGTTAAACCTCTAATGTATATTGAATGTCGGAATACAAGTTTAAGTAAAGGCTAGATTCAATTGGATGAAAAGCTACCAGTTTTGCTGGAAAACGCTAAGGTTTTTAAGCTTACAAGTACAAAAAATTTAACGCTTTTCTCCGGTGTAAGCTTCGATATCCATGATCAATATACATTCGATAATCACTTAATATCCAGGTTTTTGGTTTATTGGGATGTAATTACAATTTACGAATACACCAAATGTAAATTTAGTAATTTAGCACCAATTTGTTAAGTGAAAAAAATAAATTTATGGTTTTTAATTTCCATGTGATTTATATGGTAATTTTTTTTAATTGAGTATTTTTGTGGTATTTTTGCCTTGATTTGACTTGCTGTGGTATTTTTGTGGTAATATTTAATGACTGTGGACATTTTTGTGGTAATCCTTAATTGCCACGTGGGATTAATAAGTCGTACGGGAAAAGGTATTTTATTTTATTGAGAACACCGTTATCGATTTCCAAACGTCAAAAGTACACCTCTTATCGATACTTTTGACGTTTTGAATTGATAACTTCTGAAGTTTACACCAACAATTTAATATATATCTAAATAAAAACAAATAACTTATGTTCGGTAGTAGAGCAACTTAAATTAAAAATAACAATGGACGAATCTAATGGCCTTATATATGGCCTGGAATTGCAAGTAGGTTTTTAAAGAAAAAAATAACGTATACTCACAGTATTGATACAGGCCCGGGCACTCACTCCACAATATGGCGAGACAACTGAGGTCCGTTTTATTATTGCCACCAACTCTTTGAAACCCAACAATCAGGTGCATCTAGTCGAATATAATGAGGAAAAAGGTGTCGTCAAATCGAAGGTAAATATCCAAGTAAATCATTTGCATATTCAGTATGCTGACTCTTTGCACTGGATTTAGATATTTGGACATCCGTTGGGTGAAGTCTGGAAACTAAACAGCAGTCCTCATGATGCACGCATGTTAATCTCCTGTTACAATACACAGAAAGGAGCTCAGGTGATGACGCAAACGGCGCTGCTCACTCTGCCGGATAATCTAGATGAGAAGCTGATTGATTCCGAGTTCTTGCCATGGCATAATATAGAAGTGCTGGCCACTGAGGTATGTTTTATTATTTATTATATATGTTATAAACAATTATAATTATTTTAAAAACAGGAATTCGGCAACAAAGTGAAAACGACAGAATTTCATCCAACCAACCAAGATATGCTGGCATGTGTGGTTGACGGAAAAGTGCTGTGCTTAGAACGTGCGGAGTCAAAGACACGCGTGGTGGCAGAAATAGTAGCCAAGAACGCGCCGCATTTTACAACCGGCAAATGGTCGCAGCATCATCAGGGCAATCAATTTATCGCGCTGCACGACTGCAGCATAAAGTCTTACGATGTGCGCGATGCCAATCACTGCGCCTGGACCATCGACGAGGCGCACAGTCAGATGGTGCGAGATTTGGACTGTAATCCCAACAAACAGTGTCACCTAGTGACTGGCGGTGATGATGGCTATGTTAAGGTCTGGGACTGCAGACAACCAAAAGAGCCGGTGTTTTCGCGCAATGACCACGCGCATTGGGTTTGGAATGTGCGCTTCAATACTTTTCACGATCAGCTGATACTCTCCAGTTCCAGCGACTGTAAAGTGCTATTGACATGCGCAGGTTCTGCTAGTTCCGAAAGTGGTCTGCCTACAACAGGAGGCACCGTGTCGGAGGAGGAGAACAAAAAACTGCTGGCTGACGGCTTGCTGCAGACATTCGATCAGCACGAGGACTCTGTGTACTGCGTCGAGTGGAGCAATGTAGATCCATGGATCTTCGCCTCGCTTAGCTATGATGGGCGATTGTTGATTTCAAAGGTGCCCAAACAATATAAATATCAAATAATTTTTTAAACAAACATTCCATTTAATAAATATGTATTTTATTTTAAGCTTGAAATATATGTGGATTTATTTAGCTCTTAAACTACCTTCTTAAAACTACCCTGTATCCTCGGACGTGCAATCCGAAGAGTCATTGGGATTGGCAGACTCAATAGAACAGACGCGCTTGATCAATTCATTTTCAATTGGTTTGCCATTGTCCACAGTCTCCTCCATTTGTACGTATTCCACTGTCGTACTTGTTCTGGCCTCTGTTGTTGTTTGTGTTGCTGTTTTTTTGTGCGGCTCACTCTTTGGCTCTGTTGTCTGTTTTACAACTACACTGGCTGCAACGTTTCCTGCCACTTCTCCGTCATCTTCAGCCTCTTCGGCCAAACTACTGCGTTGCGGCTGCGCTTCAGCAAATGCGACCGGATACTGTTGACTTAATTTGTTCTTGATGATGCGTATTTTACGAAATATGTAATCGAGATCTTTTTTCATTTCCGTCAGCAGTTTAACATGCTTCTTGAAGTCCTCGTTGGCTAACTTCAGGCGACTTTGACTGAGCGCGTTGCAATTCAGAAGCATCTCGTTTGTTTTCTCGAAACGTTGTAACCTGATTAGCAAAGAAATTCATGGCATTTACTTGTTTAATATAAATAGTATTTTAACAATATATTACATTTGTTTTTGTGCTCTTATCATGCTTTCGACATCGCTCTGATTGACCATTCCAGCCAGACCTTGTATAAATACCTCAGAGGCTGTGTAGTTTTGAAAACCCTCGACGCTGAAGTCACTTTCAGGTGTATCGTGAGCAGTACGGGACTGCAACGAGTTACTCATTTCGGAATTCATGATTTTTTGCTGATTAAATTTAGAATTCTTATTTTTTTAAATTTATTGTTGCTTTAATGCTAAAGCACAATCTGCTGATTAAAACCATATAAACATTTTTGTTTATTTTTTACAGTTTTTTTGGATTTTAGATTTCACGAAATTATTAATCAGTAATCAGCTGTTTTTTGCGTTAAAATTGGTGAAAAATCAATATAGTTGAAAATTTAGCTGAAAATTGACTAAACTGGCAACACTGCATGTAAGTTGTGAGGTGAATTTCTAATTGTGATACGATGTATGATTATTTGTGATTCCGATGAATTGTTTTACGATGAATTTTACTATTCAATGTTTGAATTGTTCGTTAAAAAGCAGCAACAACAATAGTTGGAAAATAGTTCATTTTCAACGTTTTTTCCTGCATTATTTAAATATGCTTTTTTTTTTATGAAAACATCAAAAGTTGTAGATTTTTGGTCTTCAATTTTTGATATTGTCGGAAAAAATATTCCTATAAACATTATTATATCATAATTCTGTTTATGTTTTCAACGGACAGACATCTATGCTTTTTTGGTTACGGCTGCGCAAAAAACAACAACATCGGCAACTGACAGTTGCGCAAAAAACACAGCAACAACAATAGGTGTGAAATAATTAAATTTCGACGATTTTTCCTGCAGCATTTAAACACGCTTTATTTTTTATGAAAATATCAAAAGTTGTAGATTTTGTGTCTTCAATTTTTGATATAATCTGAAAAAATATTCCTATAAACATTTTTACATCATAATTCTGTTTCTGTTTTCAACAGACAGACATCTATGCATTTTTATACTTTTTTGTTTTGCAGCAGACGGACGGACACCTACATTATATTGTAGTGTCACTCTCTCTCACATGGCTCTTATGGCATGCGACCTTTCAAAGGTGAACTTTGAAGTTCACTTCACTTAAAAAAAAAGGCACGCATACATTAAAAGTTTTGTGTACCTATACATCAAGATTCTCAACACATCCAAACTTTAACTTTCAGCAAAACAAATTAAATGAAATTTCTGTTTTCGTGATATTGAGCAAAATTTGTATGTTTCATGGGTTTTCAAGTAATTATGCTACGATAATAAATTAAATGTGTTGAATTATGTTAAATAGCTTTAAAAAAGCAAGAAAATATTAAATTCTATTTAAACATTTGAAATTTTAATAATTCTTTATATTGTATTTTTTATATTTGGTTACTTTTGAACTATTACAAAATATTAAAATAATTTAAATATTTAAAAACTAAAAAAATATCGTCACCGTATAATTCCATTAAAAATAAAAAAAATATTGTTGAAAATATGTTTTAATTTTATTTCATAATACAAATGTTACTAAATTTAAAATATACACTTTGTATTGATTAGATTATTTTAATGTTTATTTATTTATATAAAAAATTTATAAACAATAAAAAAAATTTTAATATTAAAAAATAAAATAATAGCGTTACCTCATTCTTCGTTTGCCCCATAAGATATAAAAATAGTATATTGTAAATATATATATATTTTTTAAACTCAATTTTTGATTATTAATTTTTGTTTTTTTTTTTTTAATTTTCAAATTTATTTCATAATAAAAAAAATAAAAACAGATAAAATAATAGTTCATATATAAAGTCTTTGGCTTAATTGAACTTTATCGGCCGAAGTGAAATTACAAAAAAAAATAAAACGCGCTTTATTTTCGCAAAAAATACCAAAATTTAAAAAAAGTCGCTCGAAAAGTCGCTGTTATATATGTACTTCCTGTATTACAAAACTTAAACACAACCTACAAATGTGTATATATTACGAACAAAAAATTGTCTATAATAATTACATATTTGTAATCGTGAGACAATTACCGTTCATTTGAATACAGGATGCTGTAGGTAGGTGTACCGGTTTTTGATTTGTCAAGATTTTTTGGTGTTGTTGTAATTTTTTTTTCACTTCGGCCGGTAAAGTGCAATTCTCCCGCAAGTTGCAATAAAAGTAGACAAATTTTGCTCGAAAGTAAAAATGTTTATACATTTCCCTCAATCGTTGTTTCATTCACACAATACTAATCGATTTGTGTACTTTTTAAACCCAGTGTCATAACAGCATAAGATAAATTCAGGCAACTGAATGGTTTACAAGGTAAACTGTTCTCTCTTTTATTAATCGATATAAAACATTCGGTGAAAACTTTTTGTTAGGCATTTACTTTAAAGAAACAAAAATTACCACGTCGTCTAAAAGGGAAGAAGAGTGACGAAAAAGAAAAAGTTTACCGCTTATGACCTAGATTGGTTTTCGATTTTTAATTGATTCCAGGCCTCCTCATGTCATGGCCTCCTCATGACATTTTTTTTAATTTAGACCGGCAATATTAGGCATACGGTGAAAATATTTACGATAAACAAAATATAAGAATTTTTATCGTTTAATTATGTCAAACTTGGCAGCACTTTTCAAATTCCCACCAAATTAACTGTACACAAAATTAATTGTTAGAGATCTCCATTTTGTTTATAACGTTTAAAGCTGTCAAAAGTGCTTGGATTGTCAAACAATAAAGGCAAAAAAGAAAGCCACCAAATAGTGAAGCCAACAGCTGAAATTTGTTTAAGAGAAAAAATATCTATCAATAAAAGCAAAATAAATTGTGAAATTTGTCTCACAGAAATATTTAACATTTGCGTGCTTGTTATTCGCGAATAATATAAAATACCTACTAAAAGTCGAACTGAACCATGGCACAAAATATCAGCCCCGACCACAGCGGACACGCATCTTCAGGCAGCAAACACAATGATGACTCGGTGGCCATTAAAGATAATCATGCCGTTAGCAAAAGGTTTGTGGAGACTAGGAAGAATCATTTAATTATTGCTCATACAATTGATTTTGAATTTCTACAGACTGCAGAAGGAACTGATGAATCTAATGATGGCCTCCGAGAAGGGCATCTCAGCTTTTCCCGACGGCGAGAACATCTTCAAGTGGATTGGAACGATTGCGGGTGCAGAAAACACAGTCTACAGTGGTCAAAAGTATCGTTTGTCACTCGATTTCCCCAACTCGTATCCATATGCACCACCCGTGGTGAAATTCATAACGCCCTGCTTTCATCCGAATGTCGATCTGGCTGGATCCATTTGTCTCGACATTCTCAAGGATAAATGGTCTGCGCTGTACGATGTGCGCACCATTCTGCTCTCCATACAATCGCTGCTGGGGGAACCCAACAACGACAGCCCACTGAACGCGCAGGCCTCGATGATGTGGACCGATCAGGTGGAGTACAAAAAATATCTGGAGGCTTTCTATGAGAAACACAAAGACAAGTAAGCTGGGCGCAACAAGGACAACGTCAACAAGAACCACGCCTATGTTGTATCATTGCGTATTTTTTAGTTGAGATTTTGTATCACTTTGATTTTAATTTAATCGTCATTTATTTCCAAAAATATGTGTTTTACAAACTCTAAAAAAGAATATATATATAATTTTCACTGCCGTTAATAGCAACAACTACTCACGATTATGCATGCACTCGCCCCAATTTGTCGCATACACAACAATACATTACAGAATAATTATAGAAAGCAATTTACATTTTAAGATTTTAAGCAAATTTAGTTAATTTTGTAAACGATGCGTTTGACTGCTTCTGTTGCTGCTGCTGCCTCCAACATTCCCGCGCACGCAATGCATTAGAACTTTAATTTATTATTTTAATTGCTATTATTTAGTTTTTAATTATTTAAGAATAGCTGCTGTTCTAACAAAATTCTTTGCGATTGCTTCTTTGTTCCTATTTAAATTGTCTACATTTTCTATAAAATACTTTGGCTTTTAGCGGAATAAAAGATTTGTATTCAATATTAAAGTGGCATGTTTTGGCCACGCATTTTCGATGCTGTAGAAATGCGTTTCGCAAACAAATTATATTGTATTAACCATAAATAAATTGTATTTCCTCAAAAAAACGATTTCCACACTTATTTTAAAATAATATTGGATAGCTCTTAAGAAAATAAATGGGAAATAATATAACCAGCAACCGTCCAAACAGCTATGATAGCATCTACTTGGACTTGACGTTTTGTTCTGCCAACACCTTCCTTTCTGCACAATTCGCTTTTACAAACTCCCGTGCTTTTTGTTCGAAGCGCTTGCGGTTAGTTTTGTACAAATCGGCGGCATCGCCCTGCAACGGATCGTCCGGATTAGGCGTCGCCAAGAGCAGCTGAATGGATAAGAGTATGGATTCCAAAGTTATTGCCGGATTGTAGGAGCCTGTAGGTGGCATGCGCAGCAAATCCAAGCAAATTTTACCCGCTAAAACATTTTTTTTGTTTTTAATAATTATAAAATTGTAGTATATGGTTAAACACCTACAATTGTCGATGTTCGGATGAAACACGGGCGTCTGGAATTTAAATGTGGGTGGACGAAATGGGTACTGTTCGCCAATAGCAATGGTTAGGACAAAGGTTCCTTCTTCGTAAGGGGAGCCTATAGGTCCTGGTATATGCGCAATAAGTTGTGTATAATCATCGCTCGATTCCGATTGAGTAGTACATGTGATACCTGTAAATTGTATTTACGTGATTAACAGTAAAGTGGATTTGCTATTTACTGACCGTGTGCAGCCTGAGTTTTTTTCAATTGCTCCAATTCCACAGGTATGCGCATTTTTTGTATTTTGCTCATTTTGCAATTTAACTAAAATCGTAAACAAACTTTGAAATTTACAAAACAGCTGAACATTTGGCCGCGCAAAGTTGCAAAAAATGCGCTTTTATTTGTAATAGATTGAAAGCATACAGGGTGTGCTTAAAATACAATTTATTAATATTTTAATGGATTCGCTTATTTAGAACTACTTACACAGAGAAAATATTATTTTCCAATTATACTAAAAAAAATGTTAATTATGTACATGATTTTATGTATCTTATAATGTTAATAAAAAATTTTTGCTTATACAATCTTATTTGTGTATGCAATTTTAATTAATACATGATATATACTCGCGGTCGATATTACTGCTGAACACTCTTACACGGGGTTTACACAAGCCATCCCCCATGACTTAACATATGACAAGCTTGCATGATGACTTGTGGAGACTACAAATGGCTAGTCATAATCTCTTACTAGCCATAGATGACAAGATTTATGTCTTTCTATGTCTGACTAAATGTTTGCCATTAACTGTCATATATATATTTTATCAATCTAGTGTATTTCTGGAAAAAACATTGTGATTCGTTCGGTTTTAAAATTTTAAACGCATTTAAAATGAATTAAATATTTTTTTGTATTTATTTGAAAATTTAAAAATTGTTTGTGATGTCGTTGATATTTGAGGGCAAGACATACAATGCCCAACCAACAAGATTGGACATTCGTTTGGCTAGCAGATTTTTTGTTTTGCCATAGCTATGTCTTTGAATTATGGCACACACAGAAAAAAAAGTGTGTAAATATAACTAAAATGTTAATCAATCCAATTAATTTTTAATTGAAACTCAGCCGATGTAACTTTTAGTAGCATTGACTTCCAAACAGTTTATGAGAATCATAAGCTGTTTGTTCAAATTCTTGACAGCAAAAATAAATTGAGCTATTTAATGCTTTAATAACATAACATAAGAAACTGAACGACGCCGCCGACGCACAAACAAAAAACAAAATGATATCTAGAAGAAAAAAACAGTGTTGCAAAATGAATAAATCAAAAGTAACAAATAAAAGTAGTTAATACTATTAAAGAAGTAGTTGTATTGAAATTACAATAAATTTATTCCTATTAATATTTTAATTAAAAAATGTGTAAATACAATTAATTAATTAGTAAATACATTCATATTTTTAATTGGAATACGATTTTGTTTGCTATTAATATCAATTGTTATATATACGTACAATATTTTTTTCTGAGTACCTTATCTTTAGAACAATCGAACTCCATAGAAGCACGAATTTCTTCTGGAATATTTTTTAATCTGAAAGGTTTTCTTTTTTTAAGATGTAGTTAATTTATTGAAACGTAATCAATATTTTGGAAATATTAATTGACTAAGCCAAGGAGCAGATAGTTAACTACGTTTTGCTCTCAGTGTAGGATTTAAAAAATGTAAATTGAAAATCCAGCTATATGAGTCACCCTGTACATAATATCTGTCAAAATCAGCTGTTTTGTTGTCGTCAAATATTGTAATAGATCATTTGTTTACGTTTTTACAAAGTTTAGTTATTAAAAAAAGTTAAAAATATAGTTTTCCTTTTTCCTGCGCGTGTTGCCATTTGAGTCGTGCGCCCATCCTCGCGTAACATCGATATTTTTTTTTGTTATCCGCACTGTGAAAAATTGCGGACGTTTTATTATATTTTGTAACCATTGCAAATGCATTGTCATTTAATGGTGTATGTACGAATTGTTATGACCACGTTGGTCACGATAACTTGTCTGCTTGGCGATAATTTTGTTGAGCTCACGCAGCATCCGCTGCTGAAGGCACTGGCCGACAATGCGACACACGCTGCAATCGGTGCTCTGACAGGCATCGCTTTTGTGGTGCAATTTTACGAACGCACAACAGACCTTTTTGGCTGGGTTTTAATTTTTATTTGCTTCGCAATTTCATCATTGATAGATGTAGATCACTTTGTGGCAGCGCGTTCCTGGAACTTGGAGGTCAGTATTTATGGATTTTAAAAAAAATGTCCGTAACTCTTGTTTTTTCGCTAGGATGCCACTAATCTGTCTCGACGTCCATTTCTACACTGCTCCACGATAATGTTGCCGCTATTGATACTCTACATTTGCACCGCGTGTCTCAACTACCTCAGGATGAGTCAGGTGTTTGGCGTATTGCTTTGCGCTTTCCTCACGCACCACGCACGAGATGCAGTGCGTCGAGGCTTCTGGCTCTGTCCGCTGGGCAACACGGAGCGCATGCCGCAAGTAGGCTACATTCTGTTGACCATTGCAGCGCCCTATATGTTCTTCTATCTGCACGGCTTATGTCGCAGTGCGCCAGTGCAGTACTTCATGGGGCAATATGTCAAGTTGCACGACAACAGTCGCGTCGGCAGCGGAGGCTATCGTTACATGACGGTTTAAGTTGCAATAGTTGTAGTAAACGCTATAAGTGAAATTGTAATGTGATATGTTTTTTCTGGTAAGAGAAGAACATTTACTTAGCCATTAAGCTTTTTAGAGTGGTGATAACTTGTAACACATAATAGAAACTAATTAGAATATCAGTGCATTATGCAAAAATTATCTTCCAGTCAATTGACACCAATTATAGATTGTAGTTTTTTAGATTACGCAACCATTTAAATATCAAAAACTTTTTGAAAACAACGCGCAGGCCGTTTTTCTTTTTAAGCAAATAAAGTATCGTAATATCCAACACAACATGTGATATTTTTAGGCATAGACGTAGGTTCAAGTTGATTATTATTAATATTGTTATTATAATCACATTTATTACATGCTATTTACAACTTGCCACTTAATAATATCTATTTCTCACGCAGAACTAAAATAATTATAATAAATATATTTGCCTTAAATTTAGTCATAGTTTAAGTATAACGCATGTACGGAAGTACAAAATACGCTGAATAAAGTAGCACATTTATTGTAACACATAATGACGTCGTTTGCTGTTGTTTGTAGCCTTCATTTCTGGTTGTATTTTAGAATTTATTTTTAGTTAGTTCGCATGTATTACATGTTGCGCGCTGTAGAGTTCGTTGCATCCAAAAACGTTGTTATACCCTACTCCATTGTGGAGGCGGTATTTGATATAACCGAAACTGATACAACATACAAAAAATTCGAAATATTTGCAAAGTGAACGGAGCACAACTCGAACAATAAATGAGTAAGTATTTTGAGAAATTCTTTCTTGCTAAAGATGGCAATTTTATTTTGAATCTTTGATCTTTAAAATATACCCTGCTTCAGCTACGTTTTGTTTTAAGTTTGTTTGGTATGCTCCAGAGCGACGAACGTGTCTAAATTTTGAACATGTATTATTTATTTACATTATTATAAATGCAATATTAAAAAATGGGTTAGAACCATTTTTTAAATTGATGTGATAGTAGATTTTTATGTAAAAGAATAGTAGTGATGGAGAAATAAAGAATTATTTAAAAAAAAGCATTATGAGAAAAATTAACATAGAAGGATTTTTTTGTAAAATGAGTAGTAATGAGGAAAAAAAAATGTATGAGAAAAGAGGATATAGAAAAGACATTTAAACAAAATAAGGATGGTATCTGAAAAATATTTCATACGACAGGAGGTTAAAAAAGAAGAAATGTCCTCTTCAAGAATGATGAATTTGCACCGTAGGTATGCCCATATTTTTTAAATGACAAAATAAATAATACCTAGTTCTATAGAAATTCGTATACGAATACTTTTTTTTAATTATTTTGCTACGTTATACAACTTTTAATGTATTTTTAAGTATTTTTATTCATGCTGCATTCACGTAAGCTAACCCTGCAGTGTAACGGACTAGTTGAATACTATTATTGGTCTAGTTCTCCGTAGACACTAAACTGGCCCGAATTCGAACCCATTTTCATACAATGAATTGTAATTTTTTCAATGCTCATGTCCTACGATGTGTCAATTGTCCCCTCTTGCATTACATTTAAGTAGTTTTTAAACTAGCTTCTTGTAACCAGTCTATAGACTAATTTTTTACAGTCAGTCTATAAACTATTGTCTTTAATCCCTCTCTAAACTGGTTACTATTAACCAGTTAAAACACTAGAGCTTTAATCTATGTATACGATGACAATTGACATAGTCAAGCGCATTTGTATTTCATAATTTATTTTGTTTTTGACAATTTTGACACGTTCCTCTACGAACAAATTTTTGAAATGTTTTTCTCTGCATCCATTTTAACTAGCTACCGAACTAGAAACATGGTTACTTATATGAGTACTAAGTATTTATGCTACTAGTTTATATTTCACTGCTGGGAATTTATAAAGTCTTGACTCTGGAAATACGTGGAAGTAGAAAATCGGATATCACTGTTAGAGCATAACATTATTAAAATCTTAATACTTAGTAGCGTCAGTAGCTCGTCTGATTAGACTACGAGCGAAAATTCGCTGGTGCGTTCGACAACGAGCCAAAAGGTCCCCGGTTCGATCCCCCCAGCAACTGTCAACATCATTTTCATAGAAATCCAAAAAATTACTCAATTTTATTCCAAATATGGAGATAAAATTTATATAAAATCTTTTTGAATTTTTTTAGGTTACAAAAAAAAATATTGTCTGTGGGAAGTTTCATCAGAATCTGACAAAGAAATCAGTATTAATGTTTTAAAGAGTTCAAAACTAGGTAAAAAGAGATACTGTCAATAATTTCAATCAATATTCCTTTAATGAAAGAACTTGAATTTGATATCTTTGATGACAGTGACCCTACCTATTTAACAAATAGTAAATAATCAATGTAGTATTTTATAGTCGGCCAATATCGACTATAGTATGCATTATTTTACACTTTAACCTTTAGTTATTGATTTTTTTTTGGCGTAAAAGAAAACATAAATAATTCAAAATATTGAAAATATTTATTAGTTATTTTCACACTTTTAGATGGCAGACGTGTTAACATTTGTCGTAAAATAATTAATTTTTAACGACATTTTTTAATCGAAATATTGCAGTGTTGCTCATACGCCGTGCTGCACATTCTAAAAGTTGTTATTCAGTTTTTTATATTTTTAATGTGTTTCAAAAGTAACTATTTTACAAATCCAATTGGATTAATTCACTGATAAAAGTGACTTTGTTACCGAGAATTTTTAATGATAAAATTAAAAAAAGTTTATTTGTCTTCAATAAAAAATTTGTCTAAAAATGAAACACATGCAATGCATAATGAAATTAGTCCCGTAATTTATATTTAATTCAAAATAAACGCGTTGAAAATAAAAAAAAAAACTACAACGTAATCTGTGCCAAGTAACTTTAATAATTTGTTGCAAGACTCTCGATATTTTTGCTACGCATCGTCTACAATACAACACAGTGGGCTGCAGACATGAGGATGTGTACAAAAAATCAAATAAAAATCTCGTCAGTCCGAAAGTGTTGCCAACAACAAAATCACACTCCTCTGAATTTCTTTTTGACGTCTCATCAAAATGCAATAAAACTATTTTAAGTACTTATTTCGCAGACGTTTGTGGGGACCACAAAGCAACGAATTCTCTACAACGTATTTTCACAAATGCGGCTGCACTTCTTTGCAGTCATAAATTTAGATTCGTTAGAATTCAAAAATATTTTACGACATTTCATGTTTTTGTTGTTTTTTCGGTTTTTGTTTAATGTATAATTTTAGCATTTGTCTTGAAGAAATTTAATTTTTTTTTTGATGCATTTTAAAAATTTTCAGTGCATGTAAAATGTTGCATTTTTAGTACCTATGAGTTTTGTTTTTGAGATTTTTTATTGTCGTTATTGTGCAAATTGTTTTTCCTGTCATTATGTACATTTGTGCAAATTTTCATATTTAAGTGGAAAATTTTTAAGAGCTTGCCGACGAATATTTAAGATAAATAATAAGTATTTTGGCAGACTTTATTAAAATTAAAATCAAATTACTGTTTCCTATTATTAAGGACATTTTACTAGAGATAGCGTCAAGTTCAATTTTACTTATTTTTAAGAAACTGTTTTCCTTACTCCCTTTTCTTACTTTTTCCTCAACGCATTTTGAACTGTTTTTTTTTCTATTATAAGGAATTGTTTTCTGCGTGTATGATAAAACGATACGGTGTTTAAAAACAGCAAATCAAATAAAAATTTGAATTTTGAAATTAATAAATGGAAACTTGTTGAGTTAATAATGCTTCGATCGGGGTTCTTGATTAAGGTTATCTTGATATAAGGTTTTTAATTTTAATAAGTTTAAATTATTATTACTTTTGAAAAAGTGAGAATACAATTTTGATTTTTTAATTATGTTACAAAAAAAGAAAAAGTCTAAAAGTACTCGTAAAATTTAAAAATTTCGAATAACATTTGAAACATTACCAATAATCAATTAATATCAATATTGAGCTCATGGATTAGAATCGACTTTACGAAACGGAAAACAAACGAAATATGGCACAAATCAGAAAGGTGAATTTCGAAACATGCCCGAATACTTTTGATTTTTCCATATAAAAATGTTTTTTGAGTTTATTGGTTATTTTTAAAATCAAGTAAATTAATTCAAAATGTTGCATATTTTAGAGTTCAGTATAACTTGGACAACTGAAATTAGTTTTAAAATCTTACATTTCAAATTACGATTGAATTTAATGATAAAAATAAATCATATCTAAATCAACAAAATGCATGTCATAGTGATATAAAAAATAGTGATTAATTACACAACAAATCAAAGCAAAGTTTGTACACAATATAATTAGTTGTTGAGCGTTCAATAACTTTGACTCCTACAGTCGAGACAACCAATAAAGTTTGCAGAATATGTTGGCGTAGGCGTATAAAGCAGCACCTACAACCCTACAACTTCCAAGATTTGTGCGATCAATGCATAAAATGCTAAACATAAAAATCAGAAGGCGTTTGCATTTTAACAGTCAAAATTTCAGTCGAAATTGCTACAAAACATTAAGTGAAACTTTGTCAAAATTCATATGGCTTTTTCGACGAATTGAATTATTTTGGTTGTCGTCATCATCGTCGTCGCCGTCATCTCAAGAGAAACGCAAATCTAAATGAAAGAACAACATCTTCAAAATACATAGTAAATGTACTAATGATGCGCATAGAATATTTTAGTATAGCAATGCGCAGCTACACTCAGAAAATAGCACGTTTTCTTGATTTTTTTACAACTACAAAAAATGTTTTGCTGTTATACAGCATAGCAGGTATGGTTGTACACACAGAAAAATCCTCGTTTGGCACGAGGTTAATTAAACCAACGTTTCAGTGTTGCAACCGAAATACATTTGTTGTAACCTCATGTCATTAAAATGAACGTACCATTTTGTACTCTAACCGAAATGTTAGTCCGCGCAACTGCATGTTTGGTTGTCGTATCCTCATGATTGCATTTTTCATTCTGCCAATGTTTGACGTTTGTGCATTTGTTACGGCAACTGAGTACGTTATTGTATCAGCAAAATAAATGACAAACGGCAACCTCATGTCTATCAGCAGTTCGGTTGCCAGTTTCTTGCCAAAAATTATAGATACATGCAGAAATAAATAAACGTCAAACATTTTTACAAGTGGCAAACAATAGGCAATTCATTAATTAAGTAAAAATGGGAAATAAATATGTGAACATTAATAAAATAATTAATGAATTCAATACAAATTGCTGTTTAGCTAGTGAAATACAATAAAAATATGTGACCATAAGTGGCATTATTAATAGTTTTTTTTTTTAATTTTGTTTAATTATGATGAAATAAAACATTAAATGTATCTTCATACTGTTTTTATTTTTCAGTGAACATAAAATAATAGATATATTTTTAAAATTATGTGCGTGACATATTTACGCACCAAAAAAACATATAGAAAACTTAACATAAATAAGTTTTCTATATAAAAAAATATTCTTAAAATAAAATTTCAATTCGAAGTTTCGGCATGCTTGCTGACTTGGAGGTTAGCACAATCTCATTCGTGCTGACTAGGAGGTTGGTACAATCTCATTCGTGCTGACTAGGAGGTTAGCACAATCTCATTCGTGGTGACTAGGAGGTTGGTACAATCTCATTCGTGCTGACTAGGAGGTTGGCACAACCTCCTAATCAGCAAGTTTCCTCAACCGGTAAGGCAATTTAGTTGGTTGCCGCAACAAATTAGTTTTAAAATTGTTAAACTCAAAATTGCCATTTAAAGTCTACTATTTTGACAGTTTTCACAAAGAATAAAATGTCAAAAAGATGATTTTTTTGCGCCGATATTTTTAGCTAATAACACTGTTCTACAAATTGAGGGTTGTTGAATTCTACCTAACTGAATCATATCAAAAAAAATTGTGTTACTTAAAAATTGTGATAAATTACTCTCTCGACACACTTTTTAGGTAACACAAATTTCTTTTTTATTTTTTTGCAAAAACTAATATCTGGACACAGATTTATTTGCCCATTATCCGTAGGGTAAGGTTCATATTTTATTTTGTGATGTTGAAATCGAGCGATAAATTGCGATATAAAGTATCAAAAATGGTATTTTTTGCAACTTTGACTCGAATTTTATCAAAATTTCGAATTTTGGGAAAATTCTGAGTACGCAGCGTGTATCAGGAGACCAACATCTATCAGAAATGATAAGTTTCAGTTTGGTATAATATCCTTGTAGAACAGTATAATTTTATTGTTAGTTCTCAAGGAATTGTTAAAAAATATTTTTCAAAAATGATTTTAATGTTTTTTTTTTTAAGTTTAATAAATGTAATAATAATTTGGCGAGGTCAATGATTCAAAACTGAATTTCAGAATTATTTAAATTTAAAATGTTTTACTGCAATATTTTATAATTGTTTTAACCAATCTTTTTCTTTGAATGTATTAGCCTCACTAGACACCATCGACGCGACCGCAACGTTGACAATTGTTTCTTCGCAGATGCGCGAGATACAGCGCTAAAAATATCGCGTTTAGTCGGCGGTCGAGCGAGCGATCGATCCTACGCGACAGTCAACTGACTGACGGCGGATTTTGATTCAAATCTATTTTACGAAAAAATAAGCATATTTTTAATAATCTAAAAAGTACGCAGCAATATATAAACTACCTGATGCAATTTTAAATTACTTTAGTTTTCTTACGTGTAAACATTAAAATTTTTCAAAATTTCCGAACCTCACGATAACTGTAATCCTTTTGCAGTAAGTTTCACAATTTATTTTTTAATATCTGCTTCATGCATTTGTTTCTACAAATATTAGCTTTGTTTGAGAGATTTGGTTTACATGCCTTTTTCATAAATTAATGAATACGCCAATTAATTATCGTTTCGCAGTAATTACAGCAGCCGACTATGGTTTGTTCCTATAGTATATTCGATATTTAACATATATGTTTTATCATTGTACAGTGTGAATAAGTTCAAGATGCATTTAACCTTCGCTTTACACGCTTGAATTCACAGTCACAGCACTTAAACTGTCCTCCATAAATTGTAGCGATTTTTTCTCGATTTACTGATTATGGAATTTGTGCTGAAATTAAAAATTGAAATTGTCTTTTTAATTTTTTTTTTCTGTATTTCATTCTTTTTCATTTATTTTATAGAAATGAAAAAGATATTTTTACGTTTTAAGTTTTAAAAATTAAACTGTTTTAAACTGATATAGGTTTGAATACGGTTTTAATAAATTATAAATTATATTTTCTTCTAACATTTTGCACGTACAATTTTTAATTACAACAAGTATATTTTACTCTTGATTGACATTCACAACATTTGGAATTTTCGTTATTAAAAGAAATTCTTGCCAAAAATCCCTTATATTTGTTTATGCAGAATAATTCTGTGGAAAATTACTATGTAATATGTTTAACACGATAGTTTATTTGCTTTGTTTTGTTTTTTTTTATAAACAAACAACACATAATTTTATTTCAGGAAATTCACATATTGACAAAAGCATTTTTAAATAAATAAATTTTGTAACAACATTTTTGTAATTCCAACAAAATAAAAAAATAAAAAATATATTGCAAACATGAACGTATTTTATTAATAAGCAATATGTACACCCAGAAAAAAATACTATATAAATAATAGTTTTTTACTATTAAAAATAGTTAATAGGATAAATTATTATTTTAATCGGAAAATACTATTAAATACTAGAAAATACCATGACATTGCCATTAAGTTTATATGAAAAGATTTATTTTTTGTATACTATTAAATCAATAATTGTCCTATTGACCAATTTTAATGGGATTTGAGGGATTTTTTTTCTGGGTGTAGTTATGATTATGAAATAACTTAAATGAAATAATTAAAAAAAATCTGTCTGTTTAAATTGGAAATTCAACATAAATATTGATAATTCGTAAAAAGTATCTAAATATTTGCAAACATTCAGAAAATAATGTTTGTAAATAAATTAAACATTTGCTTTGAATACATCTTATCATTGACATCATGCGGTTTGATTGAAAATCTTACTAATTAATTCATGATAATGTATATTATATATATTTTACAGTATTCACTCAGTTCAATGTTCTTGAAATGAATAAATTACGATAACATCGAAAGTACGTCATCACAAAGTTGAGAGCATATCGAATTCTGTGAATGTTTTACAGACTACTGTTGAGTAATATACAGAATAACACCATAATTATAAATAAGTACAAAGATAATTTAAAAAAAAATATTGAAAATGAAATTGAGGCGAAACCGTAATCGAAACGAAATGCCGTTTAAAACCATTTCATTTTTAAAAACGAAATCGTAAAAATCAAATATATAATATTTTCGAGACTTAATTTCAAAAAAAAATTGGTGGGTTACTTCTAGTGATTTGATGAGAAGATCCCTGCTGGTAAAACTATTCAAAAACTGGTCGGTTACTGGTAGGGATTTGTAGAGTAGATACCTGCCAATAAAACTAGTTACACACAGAATAATATGATAGGTTAATCAAACCGAAAAAAGTTGTTAATAAACCATTTTTCTATTTTGTATTGAAAACACAAACAACAAGTACAATTCAGGTGGTTAATCTAATCGATAAAAAATTGTTAAAATAAATTGAGACATTTTTAACCATAAAAATAGTTAAAATAATCGTAAGAATTGTAGCATATGAATTTAACCATAAAAATGGTATGACTAACCACTGAAATGGTAAAGTTACTATTCTCAACCAATAAAATGGTAAAACTAACCAAATAAAATTGTAACTTTACTATTTTGGTTGGTTATCTAACCGAAAAGATGGTTCCGACGCAATTATCTCCTCTCTTCTCTCTTTACGATGAGAATATTGATGTTTTGAACAAAATGAGACAACTCGTTCGTTAATATTCAGTGACAAACTATTCGTGGATGATTTAAGTGATTTTAAATTAACTTATAAATTAAACAATTCAAAATGAGTTTTTGAAATAGTGAATTGTTCAATATAATGTGTGTTCTGCAGACGGAGATCCAGATAATCCTGTCAATTCTGGCTTCGTTAATTTTATGCATCACTGACATCGAATCTCCTTCATGTTCACAGGTATCCAATATCCTTGTTAGTGTATATATGCAAAATAAATCATAAATAATTGTAAATTTTTTGGATTTTCAATAAATGTTGAATGCCCATCGAACTGGTGTTCTGCGGTTGGAAAAAGTAGATGACGCTGGGAAGAAAATCTTAATTGATGCCCAGAAATACGTTTAAATATTATAAATATATTATTATTGCCGAATCCGAACGGCGGGTGAGAGCTTTTCATAGGCAATGTTTTACTCTATTTTGTTTGCCATTGACTTCCGAGAGGTAGCGCGGTATAGAAAAAAGTTTCTATGAAATGATGTTGTTAGCCCCAGTCCAGGCTTGAAACGGGCACTAACCACTGAGCTACCGCGGCTACATTTATTTAGTACTTTATAATACCGTAAAATACTATTTTTCATGGTAAATAAACAATTTTTAATGAAAATAAACTATTTTTTTTTTTTTGTAAATAAACTATTTTTTTATGGTAAATGAACTATTTTCCATGGGAACTATTTTCATGCTACACGAACAATTTTTCAAGGTAAATGAACTATTATTCATGGTACTCGAACTATTATTCTTGGTAGATGAACTATTTTTCATGGTATACGAACTATTTTCACGAACTATTATTCAGAACAATTTTCAGTCGGTTCGATTTACCACGTTTTTCGGTCACTGCAATTATTGACATTTTCTTTGGGGCGCTAAAAGATTTTTCTTATCACATTAACAAAAAAAGTACAATGTTTTTTTTTAATAAATTCAGTTTCTCTCTAAATTTTTATATATTTTTGTATTTTATGCACCCTGAAAAAAATTCCCTCAAATCCCATTAAAATTGGTCAATACGACAATTATTGATTTAATAGTATACAACAAATAAATCTTTTCATATGAACTCATTGGCAATGTCATGGTATTTTCTAGTATTTAATGGTATTTTCTGATTAAAATAATAATTTATCCTATTGACTATTTTTAATAGTAAAAAACTATTATTTATATAGTATTTTTCTGGGTGTGCATATTTATTATTTGAATGCTCTGTAAAGTAAAAAAATGTCTCCGCCAAAAAGTCAAAACTAATCTTTTAATACTTATTATGAATTATCTGGAAAATATGTATATTTTTTCAGATATTAATAAGAATTATTTGTATTATATGTCAACATTATGTGCCTCCACTAATTTCTAAATTTAGTATTTTAAATAATTTTATTTGCAATCTACTTAAAACTATAACAAAAACTTTTTCTTATCTTTAAGTTTTTTTTTTTGTTAACCAAATATTTAAAAAAAATTGTTATATTATAAAAAAATACACAATATTTGAGTTTAAACAATTGTTTTTATGGTGACGCATTTTATTTACGCGCTGCTTGATTTTTTACACAGTGCAACAATATAAAAGATATAGATAGTTTGAAGTATATTGGATAACATATTTCAGATGTGGGTCTCATTGTTATATGTCCAAAAACATATTCTGGAATAGGTTCTAGAGAAAATATTTTTGAAATTTTTGAACCATTCCAAACAAAAATTATCGCTGATACCATAGAAAGTAGAACAGGTTCTAGAGAGTTTCTTTCAAACCCAAATATTGGTTGGGAATATCTCAAAAAGGTATTCAGATACATCGTAAGCAAAATATTTCGTCGGAATTTTCCTGTTCGAAAATAATTTAAAAAATTAGTTATTGAATACGGGGCAGAAAGTATACATTTTTAATAGAGATTCCTTTCGAGTTTGCTGGCGTCGCTCCTGAAAACATTGGTTATGTGGAAGTGGAATTTTACAGATGGAAGTTAACAGAGGAAAACAGTGCACAAAAGTGGATCTGTACGCGGAAAATTTGCAACTAAACTTACAAAGATATATTGCAATCCAACGCCTTATCCAACATAGAATATTGATTTGAAAATGTGTCTGTTGACAACATTTTGTTTCAATTTCCACATAACCAATCTTTGCATTTATTTGACAAAAGTGACAGCGAAACCACCTGTATGGAAACTCTATATCAAATATATACTCACTGTTCGGGGGATAAAATTAACAGTTTTAAGAGTTAAATTTACCTAGTTTTAATTTAAAATTTTGAGTTTATTGTTTTAAGAAAAGTAGCAATATGTATTTGGTTGTACAATATATTTTTGTTGTGACATTTTTTTTAAATAAATGCGTTTAATATTGATAGAGTCAACTGTTACAATGAATATTTGCAAAGTCTGTTAATAATTTACAAATATTTACAAAATAAATCTGTTATTTACGATGTTTGACTTCTGATTAACATAAGAAGAAAATGTGATTGAGTTACGAGAGAGATTTAATAAACTTAAAAATAAAAGAAAAATGAAAAAAGGGGTATTCATTGCGTGTCACAGAAACTATAAGCTTTATAGTGTATAATTTTTACGAAGTACGCATATACGCAGGCGATTATTAAAAGATATTGTCTTAACGTGCTCAAGGTCCAGTCGGTTCAAATTGGGTGTTTTGTACCAACAAATAAAACAACAAACAATTGGCAAAATGCATTGAGTGGCAGATCGTTCAGCTGTTTCAGGGACAGCCAAGCCCCTTCATCAGCGCTTATTCTCTGCAGATTCAACATTTAAAGTCGCTAAAGTTTTCCTTTTCCAATGAACACAATAAGAATTATATGCATTGAAGAAAGAACCAAAAGCAAAGAATGCAAAAATTGCATCAACTCAAGATTTTGGCATAGTTGTTGTTGCGTGCAGCAATTTGCTACGAGTTTCCGCAAAATCAAATACAAAGCCTACACTTTGTATAAAAAATGGGTTTTTTATTATTTTTAAAAATATAAAATATATTAAAAATATATTCACCGTACTGAAAATATTAACCCTAGCAACTGGGTAATGCTTTGATTTCGAATATATTTTTTCTACGCCAAAAGAAATAACTGAATCTTCTTCAATTTTATAACCTAGGTATTCTGAGTCAAATGAAGCTATTTTCGAGAATATTTTGTTAAGTGTTGGACTTCAAAGTTGATGTACAACAAAAAAATTTAACTCTCCGATTATAAGTAGAAAGCATGTGAGCATTTTCCCTGTATTACTTTAATTCCTTAGAGTAATGGTAAAGTTTTTGATTTACGAGAGAACTAACAAATTTGTGTGAATATACAAAAATCATATAGCGTATAAGGACCGAGTTATTTATCGTAAAACCGAACAAATATAGTTCAAACCCTCATAATAATTTTAATATTTATTTTATTTTTTATTTTTTGTGTCCTTTATGTAAGTATGCTGTATATAGCACATAGAAAAATCTCCAAGCTTAACGAATCTTCTAGACAATGGGGCCTATTACAGAAGACCACATATCTGGCCATACATAGAAGATTAACTTAGCACCTCCCAAGTAGTTCCCATACTAGGGTTAACTGATTGACTTTAATTAAATAATTTGGGCATTTGGACTTTTGAATTCGTAACGAAAAATGCTCTTTTAAAAATGGTATTGGATCGCTAAACAAAATTTCATTTGAACTTAAATTACGTGATAACATTAAAATTACCAATCATACCAAAATATATATATTATAATTTAAGCATTTAAAATGCGTCGACTACAAATAAAAACAAAAACCAACCAGAAATCAAATGCTCAGGTTGCTAAAAATAATTGCGTCGCGTCTAGTCCGACTTGATTAATGACGGATGGAAATACATCAAGCCGCTAATAAGGGGGTCGGATATATAGACTCGGCCAAACACCCAACATAGACGACTAGAAAAAAAATTCGGATGAACAAATGATAATAACCGTTTCAATGAGAGTGTTTTGCGAAAAGCAGAGATTTTTGGCGTCGTTTCGCAGTAAACCGCGTGATCACGTCAACAAATTTTCGGTACAAATTTTTAAAATAATTTTGTTATTATTGTTGTTTTTTTTTGGTATTTTGGTTTCACAAATTGACACACAAACAACGTGATTTTTATTAATATAGCGATGTTCTAAAGATTAGTCGTATTGTTGAATTTTGTGTTAATTATAAAAAGTTTAATGACTTTGCTGTGGCTGTTGTAGTTCTGTTAATTGCTGACATGGCTATAAACATAATGTTAGTTTATATTTCAAATATTTGCCAATTGTTTACATACTATTAATTTTATAGTAATTATTATTGAGTTGCCTCTCTCTGCGCGCTCTTTTGCGCTTTGCTCATTATAATGCTTCATACATATTACTATTTTTGTCCTTATAGTTCTCTCTGTTAATTTCTCTAGTCCTCTAGTTGGTCTTCGAGAGAGTTTCAATGCTCATACGATTTGCGCATTTCCATACACTCTCTCTTACACTCAAAGAGAGATCTCTGTTGCCAACACTCACGTACTTTTGCACATTGTCCCAGTATTTTGTTGTTGACAAACAATTGTACTTGTTGTTTTTGTGTGCTGCGATCTTTTTCGTCGTCGCTCGGCGCTCTATGTTGTGGCGTTGCTATTCCTGCTGTTCAATTTGTTTTCACATTCGGTCCGAATCGGGATGGGTTTTACTAGTTAATCTGCGTGCGCTGTGTTTTTAAATTGAAAAGATATTTGTTTAATTTTTGCCATTTTTTTGTTGCAAGTGCAGTTAAGATATTATTAAAAATAAATTAATAAAAATTCAAACTGTGTTATAATCTCTATTTAAATTATTGAAAGTGCGTTGAAAATAAAATTATTGCGAAAAAAAAAATCAAGTTAGTGCAAAAGAAATATTCAGCAACGTCTACAACAATCGGTGATATTCGCTACGAATAAATCAGCGGCTAAAAATAAAAATAATACAAAAAATAAAACATATTATAGATCAGACGTTACGCCAAAGAGATATTTATAAAAAAAACAAATATTGTAATTGTTGTTTTCCATTTCAACGGTGGCCAAAAGTGAATGAGCCCAATGAGTGGCTTTCGTCATCAACTAAAGGTGAGTGAATGAGTTCTTCATTTTAACATAAATTCGGAGTACATTTATTTCATATCATATTTATTTTAAATAGACTCTTAGTACTCCTAATCAAATGCATATTTATTTAAAAAACGAGTTGGATATGGGATCCGCCTCAAAAAATCCACCTTCAACAAAACATCCTGCGCCAAATTTATTTAAATTGTTAATTTCAACAATGATTCTATTAAAAAGCTATATTTGAAGCTAATATTAAATATGTTTTTAAACATAAAAAATCAAAGAGTAGAATTTGTAATTTTTTTATTTTGGATTTTGATCGTGAGGATTTTGTACAATACAGATTGTGAGTTATTTTTTTGTATTTTAAGTTGATTTTTTACGGGTGATTTTGTACTGCTCCCTTCAAAATGCATTTCACATTCGTAAAATATTTCAATATAATTTCAATATTATATAATTTTCGAGTGCATACTTAGTATTTTCATATAACGTTTTTGATAAAATTAAAATCACATTTTTAGGCCCTTGTTAGATTAAATAAAATACTGTAGTACATCACAAAATTGGTTTCACCCAAAAATTTTAAATTTATTTTGATATTTTATCGACTAGAAACGAGAAAAAAAAAATCATCAAATCTTCCAGTGACAGAATTTTTTGCATTAAATGAAATAAAATGACGCCGAAATGAACAAAAATAAAATCTGTCACTGAAATGTTTTGTTTTACTAAAAAAGGGTGTAAATCGAATTCCAAAAAATTTGTATTTTTTTAGATTATTATTGAATTATATTTTTAGTATTTGGGGTCCAATATGAAACAATAGAAAGATGGTTATCCATATCATAGTTCAAACCAGGCTATTTTTTGAAGGTAAAATTACCTTCGACTTATGTATTTTGAAATAAAAAATTAATTTGGGAACACAGCAAAAGATCTGTTTCCACAGTACATTTGTCCCCGACAAAATTGAGTACTATGGTACATTTTTGTAAAGTCTACAAAATAATAAAATATATTATACTGTTCCCACTTTAACTACAACCTATGTACATATTTGAGTCACTACTATTTTTGCAATTTCGTTGATACTGCTTTGCGTCACATTTGTCAGCTGAAGACAAAACACTAAAAAATCTTAAACAATAAAAATAATCAAAGTCATAAAATTTAAATTACAAAAGCAACGCATTCTCAGAAAACATTTTTTTAAATGCATTTTTTACGTATGCTGTTTTTTTTAAGTGTTCATCATCGGAGCGACCTATTGTAGTAATTGTGTAAATGTTTTTCATGTTGTTGTTGTTATTTTAAGATCATTTGCATGCAATACAACAACCACAATTGACGACAATTTTAATTTTCATGGCCCGAAAATTCGGTTAAATTTTAAGCGCGCCGAGTCACGGTTGTTGCAACGACTTGCATACGAAATTTATTGTGTAAAAATACGCTTTAATTTTAATTTTCATCAATAAAATTGCAGTTGTAACCATAAACGTTCCGTTGTAATTTTTACAAAGCGATTAACAAATTAATGTTGACAGACAAAAATTAAACTGTGTGACAAACTAAAGTAAATTTTAAAAGAGATATATTTTATAGTAGATCTAAAAATTACAAAGAGTTTTACATTAGATATACGATAAAAGTTATTTATTTTTACTTTAATAGTTTTTACTATTCATATAACTCAATAAGATTAAATACTGTTTTAATTGGTAAATACAAGTTTCGTGTTTATAATAGTGTATAATATAATTTCAAACAGAAGAAACGGATTTTTAAATTCTTATTTTAAACTCTTTCTTTTCAAGAAGTTAAATATACATAATATCGTCGTTGTAGAACGAAAAGTCACCAAATACATTTTCAAAATACCAAACATTCATTTACAAAAATCTTTATATATCTGTCAATTTTTAATCGATGTTCTAAAATCTTTTTACCACATGATAAGAAAATGTAAATCCATCAATTGATATTTCAACTTTAAAAATGCATCAATTACTTTTTATAATATTAATCAACATACTCGTAATTTAAGTTTTTCATAAAAATGTATTTGGTTACTTTTCGTTCTACAACGACGATATCTATCATACTTTTTATCATATCTTTCCAACTTTAATAAAAATTCAATTAACCATATTTTAATTTATATTACACGATACTGTAATAATCGATTCTGCGTGTTACAATTTAATGAAATCGATTAATATTTGATTGATTTACAAAAGAAATTGTGAATGTAGGCGTACTAAATCAACCAAGTTCCAGCCATAGACATTCAGTGTTTTTAATCCGGTTTTTTAATACCGCGCTTGAAATGAATGATTTCTTTTTGAATGTAAAATAAATTATTGCGTCATCATGTAATACAAATATTTTCATTAAAAAAAGAAAAAAGATGTGATAAAATTTGAAAATAATAATATATAATTTCATTCGACTGCCCGTTTAAAATTTTTAGAAAGAAACGATTTAATGGTTTCGGGTTTTTAACGGTATATAAAAGTATACAAAAAACTAACAAAAGAAATTACATTTTTCATATCGTCGTTGTAGAAGAAAAATGCCCCAAATAATTTAATTCAATTATAATTTAATGTAGCCGCGGTAGCTCAGTGGTTAGTGCGTTGGACTGCGAGCCGAAAGGTCCCCGGTTCAAGCCTGGACTGGGGTTAACAACATCTTTTCATAGAAACATTTTTCTATACCGCGCTACTTCTCGTCAGTAAATGGCAAACCTACGAGAGTAAAACATTGCCTATGAAAAGCTCTCACCCGCCGTTCGGATTCGGCAATAAACTATAGGTCCCACCACTTTGAGTACAAATATAACACGCACAGCTCAAAATGGTGAGAGAGCTCGGCTACAGGACTGTAGCGCCAAACTATTATTATTATTATATTATTATATTATTATAATTTTTAACAATCATAACTTGAGAACGCAGTTCCGATTGAAGATAGAAACGATATCCCATACTGAAAAATTATGTTTTGTGAATATTTTATTTTTAATTACGAGAAATTTATTTAACTTCTATAACTTCAAATGCATATCATATTTTTATAATAAATTTTTAATTTTTTTTCTCCGGTACATATTTTGTAGCGGTTTTCCAATATAAATTCATTTAAATGTTTTATTCCCATTTGAAATGGCATTACGAGATATTTTAAAAATCAATTCAAATTTATTAAATGCAAATAAAAGCTGTAAACGAATTGATATCGGACAAACATTTTCATATTCATACTTAGTGATGACTCAGCTATAAAGCACATCCAACCTTTTTCAAATATTCGACCAAAAATTTGATATGCACTTGCATTTCAAATACAAATAAAATCCTTTAACGAATTGAATCAGAAAAACTGGGATACACGTGTATTTTATTTTTTAGCGTACTTTAAGAATATATAGAATTTTCTCATGTGTGCAGCCAAAAGTTGAATTTTGTCACCGAAGTTTAAAGTGAAAAATTAAATATTTTAGTGAAAAATTAAATTTTTAGTGAAAAATTGAATTTTTAGTGAAAAATTTAATTTTAAGGAAAATTTAAATTTTTAGTGATAAATTTAATTTTTAGTGATAAATTGAATTTTTAGTAAAAAAAAAACAGTGATCATTTTAACATGATTTATGAAACGAGAAACAAAATGGTCATATGAAATAATCAAATTTCAAATTCATATTTTGTATGCCAACAACATGTATCAGTCCGCCCGTCCGCCCGCGCCAAAGCGGATATATCTTTTGGCTTTAGACGTCAATATAAAAATCAAACCTCAGTGTTTAGCATCTTGTTGTATTAACCTGCTCATGTTTTGGCTCACGATGTGTCTAAGTTTATTTCAAGTTAATTAAACACAGTGCTAATATTTGTTTATGCACAATAAATGCGAAACATAAACAAATTAATAAACATTTTTTTTATAATACAATTTTCGATCTTTAGGTTTTTTACTCTTTGAACCACAAAAATGTTTACAAAAAATCTATATAGATTTCGGATCACACAAGAAAAAGTCTTAATAAAATGTTTAAAATTGATAAATTGTGTAGAGAGTTTTTGATTTTATTTTTATATATCTCACACTAGTTTTGAGTTCTATGCAGCATATCTAAGATATTTCAGATCAAGTTGACAAAAAAAAGACTCATATGATATTTTAAGAAATGATTAAGTATCAAGATATGTTTGCACATTTTTTGTTTTTCCTAAATAGAGGCCTCGACGGGATTTATCAGTACGAGTTATTTTAATATAATTAACCATACAAAAGGGACATTTGGTCTAAATTAGATCCCTGTATCTCTGAAGATAGTTAGAGAATAGTTGGAAAATCTGGAGAAAAATTGAGAAACAAATTGACTAGTGTATATCTCAATTGCCTTAATCAGTTACCCAAATTTCATTGGTCAGTTTGGAATGCGTCATTTGGAATGCGTCAAAAGTGATTTTCTTAAATTAATAAGCTCTGCGAATAAATAATATAAGTGACCAATTACATATATAAAGGAATGACAGTAACGAAGTAATTTCGAATTTAAATCTTGAAAAAAAAAACAGAAGCAACAAAGAAAACAATTACCTTCTTAATACTATGGTACCGAACAAAATATGATGACACAAAAAGAATTATAGTTTTTTAAAAAGTTTGTCAGTCTCATGTTTAAAAATTTCTCAAATTTGTTATTTTTCAACATGGCATAGTTAAAAAACATTTGATTTCGTTGACATTTTGATTTCGTTTGACATGGTTAATAAAAATTTAAATTTTTAATAGTATCTCAGCCGACCAAACTATCATAAACGATATCGTAAATGATAGCAAATATTCGTAAAACCTGAATAAAATAATCGTATACGAGAATCGTAAATGATGCGAAAACGCATACAGTTTCGTTCTTAATTTGTCCAATTTGTAAACGAACTAAAAACACTCCTATATGATAAACTTTCGATCGTTTATGATCGTTATAAACGATGTTTTTTGTTCGTAAACGAACTTGTTTTTAATATTTTTACGATTCAATTTTAATCGTAAATGATAATCATTATTAACTCTATTACGAGCTTTTTCCTACTTTTTTAACGATACAAAAAAAAAATTAAGTAAATGCATTTAATTTTTATATTAAGCTCTCAAATGCAAATGCTCTCAAATGCATCAATATTAACCTTTCTTGCAATTCTTAACAATTTCGATATTCCTTAGAATTCATCAAATAGTTGCTAAGAACTATGTTCTACTGGCAAGAACATAAATTATGTTAAATGAAATACATTGACTTTTGATGTTATAAATTTCAATTTTAAATTCGCCAAACCATTAAATTAATAGCTTGACCTTTAAAATAGAATCGTTGTAGGAAATTTTGCATTAAAGGATCTTTATTTTAATAATGTCAAAGGCTAGTCTGATTCACATAAATAATTAATAAATTTATTAATAGAAATCCGATATTTTAAACATAAACATATATACATTTTTTAATTACTACCTATTAATAATTAATTTGACAAATTTAACACAAATCGAACAGAAAGTGGGACGGGGTAATACGACGTTAATACATTCCTTATAAAAGAACAACAGGCTACTGAAAACAAATAGTATTTTTAAACGACTGCATGATGATGTCAAAAGTGAATAGTGCTACTATATTTCGCGTACATTGGAAATATTGGAAATTGTTGGGTGTAGTACCCACTGAACGTTATACAAGCCTCTACTATGTCTATTCAATTCTGTGGAATTTTATAATAAATATTTGTTACCCCTTGCATCTGATAATTGGACTTTTTAAAAGCGAAACAATGGACGATGTTTTCAAGAACATCGCAATTAACGTAACCAGTGTGGTGGCCTGCATAAAACATTTCAATGTCTGGTACAAACTTCGTCAAATGTGCAAATTGGAGGCGTTACTGCATAAATTAGATGAACGTGTACAGTGTGACGAAGATGTCGTCTATTTTGAACGTACCGTTGTACCGGGTCTACGATTCGTTTGGAATATTGCCTATTTTATGTGCATGTGCATTTTTATCACGCCTGAGGTGGCCGTACTCTACAATGGCGCATTTCGCAATGTTTCCTGCGTATTTCCCATTCGATTGGCAAGGTACAGTCCTCAACTATATCTGCGCACATCTCTATCAATTCCTCGGGGTATCTGTAATTGTGCTGCAGGATACCTCATTTTCATAAATATTTTATATTTTCTATAATATGGCATCTTCGCAAACGTCAAACGTAACCACACTTTCGCGAACTCGTTGTTGTGTGCTTGCGCTCGTCATGTGAAGTTACTTTTGATTTACTTGGTATTTTATAACATTATATATTGACATAGAATAGAATTCTTCCCCGTAGAGTTTTTACCAGTAGAAGTTTTAGTGTGGTAAGTTTTAGTGTGTTGAGTTTCGGTGTGGTGGATTTTGATGTGGTGAATTTTGGTGTGGTGAGTTTCATTGTGGTGAGTTTTAGTGCGGTGAGTTTTTATGTGGTGAATTTTGGTGTAGTGAGTTTAAAGAATTTGGGGTGGTTGTTACCCTGGTGTGAAATATCTTGATATCACTATAAAACTGTTGACATCTCATCTTGAAAATGTATCTTCTATGGTGGGTGCCACGCCCAGTGGTCCAATCCCGTCCACATTCAGCGAGATCGTTTAGAATGGTTAAATATAACGCTGACCAAAATTGCATTTAATTTGCTATCCCAATTGCTGATATAATAGCTGCGTTTTTTTCATAATTTATTGTTCCGGATCAAAGCAGTTTTGAAAAAACGATGTAGCTCAAATGATATGATACACAAACCTTTCCTAGCTGCAAGATACAAAATCAATCATTAAGGTTTATGTCTTTGCTACCATACAACATTTGTCTCTGTTATTTATATTTTTATATTGATAAATGTTGTCAGCAACATTCAGCAATTAAATGTGTACTGACTAAACACATTTCAAGTGACACCTTACGGAAATTGTTTGAAGTTTTACGTTGAGCTGGATAGCTACACCAGAAATTTATCTAACTCAAATTTGTTTTTGTTTTGCGTATAAAATTTGTTCCAGCTCAAATTTAAATTATGAAAAATACGTAGCTAATGTGTTTTTAATTTTTGGGTTATATGAGAGGTGCCACGCCCAGTCTATCAATCTCACCGAGATATAGCATATACTCTGCCCAGACCGAACATACATATTGTGTCATGATTTTATTAAATTCGGTTCAGCCGTTTTGACGACAAAAAGAACGCATTGGTCGAAATCACCATTTTACAACAAAAAAATATTCGACAAAACAATGTCGAAAAGAAAAATTTGTTTTTGTTTTTGATTAGTTATTCTTTTCGTTTTTGTTTTTCCATTAGTTTGGCTTTTAGTTTTATGATATTGCTTTTTTGATATTTATGATATTGCTTTCGTTCGTAGCTCGTGAAAGTGCGAATTATATGGTTTTAAAAGTTTAGGTTGTATGGGAGGTGTCAAGCCCCTTTGTTCAATCAACGCCCATATATATCCTACCATTCCTTCCAGACCATACCGCATCTGTGGTAAAAATTTTAAGAAAATCGGATCAGCCGTTTATACGGAGATGCGGAACAAACAAACAAACAAACAGACAAACCGACAAACCGACAAACCACCAAACGAATTAAATCCTATTATATTAATAGGATTTATTTTTTTTTATTTATCTTAATATTTCTCTTTAAAAAAAAAAAATTAATTCAGAACTCTAAGGGCCATTTTTTCAGTGCTAGTTGAACTTTGTTTGTGGTTTAAACTTCGTTTGAAATCAGAATCGTTTTTTTTAGCGAACTTCAACCGTAGTTTAAACTTAGTTTAAACGACCGATGCTGATGGTTTTAACTTTCAAAATTCTTGGCATGAATTTTTCTCACAACACTTTTCACTATTTTTTGACGCTATATATATATATATATATATATATATATATATATATATATATATATATATATATATATATAGATATATATATATATATATATGTATATATATATATATATATATATAGATATATATATATATATCTATATATATATATATATAAATATATATATATATATATATATATATATATATATATATATATATATATATATATATATATATATATATAACTCACCACACTAAAACTTACCACATTAAAACTCATCACACTAAAATTCACCACACCGAAACTCACCACACCAAAACTTCTACTGGGAAAAACTCTACGGGGAGGAATTCTACGGGAAAGAATTCTACCGGAAACAATTCTACCGGGAAGAATTCTACGGGAAGAATTCTACCGTAAAGAATTTTACGGGAAAGCGTTCTATGGGGAAGAGTTTACGGCGAAGATTTCTACTGGGAAGAATTCTACAGCGAAATATTCTACTGGGAAGAATTCTACGGGGAAGCGCAGCCTGAGAATGAATTGTCTTTGAGAAAAGTTGTTTTAGCGGAGAATACTTATATGGTAACTGCATCTATAAAACCAATAAAAACTTCCACAGCGATGCACGGGCCCCTGATATAAATAATAAAAATTGTATTTATATTAATAAAATCTCTCCATATATTTGAATTCACAAAATCTTGGCACGAGTCGTGGACGGGAATAGTATTTGCATTAATGTAAAGAAAACAAATATGACACAAAATGACATAGTAAAAACCAGGTTCCAGATTCTTTTCACATTCAATTCGAATTATATGAATAAAATAATAATAATAAATAAAATAATCGTATATATATATATATATATATATATATATATATATATATATATATATATATATATATTAAAAAAAACTCTCACGTGCACTTTACTTGCTCGATCTGTTGTTAATATTTAAATTTACATTAATTTTGTTTTCTGTAACAATTTTTGTATTTATTTAATTTTGAATGACATTTATCAAAAGTCAAAATCAAGAGAATTATATGTCATTAGCCTGCTAATTAAACTGCTCACAAAATTAAACGTCGTTTAATTTAAAGAGAAGATTAATTAAACGGTGTTTAAAAGTCGTTTAAACTAGCACGATCAATTTGAAATCGATTGAAAATATTTGCTGAGTTGGGAATCAAAAATGGCTATATGGTACGTTTAACATTTTCAGAATTTTACATTTTTTAATGCACTTTACTAATATTTCCTTAGTGCAAGTTTTTTGATGTCCAATAAATAAATATTATTGTTAATAATATTTTTCATATTGAAATACATAAAAATTATAAATCTCTGCATCAAAAATCCTTTAAAAACCTTTGTCTAGATTATAATAGCCTGATTTGGTGACTATGTTGTAAAAATGTTTAATTGTACTGTTTGACATATAGCATTTTAAATTACAGTTTGCTTAATATAAGTTTTTTGTGTTTTTCTCAAAATGATATTACATAGACTTATCCAGTTTTGAGCGCCAAGGCTTCAAGGTTATTGTGTTCAAAGTTGAACTATGCTTAGGGTGTCGGAATTCAGTACTTTTTAATTATAATTGAATATTTTAGAATGTAGTTTTAACTTTATCCTAAATTAAATAATCAGCAGATCATGTCCGTGTTATAACAAGGAAAAATACAATAATAATTTCCCTATAGTGGCCCTACAATAATTTCTACTGGGGCACAACAATGATATAATATTTTTAAATTAAGAATTATTTTGTCATTTTGAATATTTGAACTTTTCAGCAATCGAAATAAACAACTGTCGCTTTTATTACCATTTACCCTATAAATTACGACGAGTGCGGTGCTGTCATGCGGTGCGTTCAGGGCTAAATGTACGGAAGCATTTTGCGATTAATGCAGATAAAATTAGTTATATCGTAGCCAAATTTTAAAATATTTAAATTTATAAATTTTGTAAAAATCTATATTTAAGTTTTTATCAGTTGTAGGTGATCTTTAAATTAAAAACATATATTTAGAATATTTAATTAAATAAATGTGTTAATTTCTTTTATTACAGATGTTGGGCACAGCATTGCTGGGGAAACGTGCTACAAAGGTACATTTACAGAATTAATTAAATGTTGAAAATTTCAAATATCACGAAATTATTAAATTTGAGAACGTTTATTAATATTTTGTAATTTATAAAATTTCGTAATATTTTTAATTTACTTGCAGTCTGTCAAAAAGAAACCATTCACCGATGTGGAATTAGGAGGTAAGTTAAAATTTCACCATTTTATATATAAAATTTGTATACTGGAAGTTAGAAATTTATATAAAAAAGCATTTAGAAATCGGGTTGTGTATGGACCATACAAAATTCGCCCAATCCGCCTAAATTCACCTGTTTGAAATACACAAATTTAAAGAAAATCCAAAGAATTCCATATATTATTATTTTGGTATTTAAAAAACCAAACAAAAAAGTCAAAAACTGAATTTTATACTGAGACATGTATTGGAATTTTTGATCAGGTGATTTTTTATAACTCAGAATTTTATGTAAGGCTGATTTTACGTCACTTGGATTTTCTACGGATGCATTTAGTGTTGCTCCCTTAAAATAATGTATATTCTAAATTGTGTATTTAATATTTAACGAACTTTAAAAATTGTGCGCTAAATAAAAATAAATCTTTAATTATTTGTGAAATTAGGTAAATCTTAGGTTAATTATAAACCGGCTGACTGTGGGCCATCGTCACCGCCACCATCGTTTGCCGGTCCTCACGTCTGCCATGATTAATTTTAGCACTTAATTGCGATCATCGCATCGTCGCCGCCTTTGGTGTGCTGCTGTTCATTTTATTTTGTTTTAATTTATATGCAAAACAATTCTAAATATTTTGCTCAGATTTGTTGCCGCCAAACTTTCACTTGTTGGCGCGCCAACGATGAAGACATGTTGCTGCTGTTGTTACTGCTGTTGCTGCAATCGTTGCAACGTTGCGTTTATTTTTAGCCAACATACAGCTAAATTTAAATGTTGTTGCTGCATTGCTGGCTCACTTTTGTAAAATGTTAATTTCGAAATTAAGATTATTTTCACTCTTTTGTTCTATTTTTTTCCTACGCTGAATTTATTGTTGTGACGCACCTGCAGTCGTCGTGTCAGCTACTAAATTTAGCAACGCTTCGTTGCACATTTCTTTTATGAAAAATAATTTATGCTCTGCAAAAAAAGCTACACAATGAAAAAATCAACAAGTGTAAAATATGCCAACATTAACATTTTAGCTATACAAATTAGACGGCATACTTTTAGGCGGCTGCTGAAAATATTGCGTATACGTCAAACGAAATACGGGTCGACACGGAAATCGAAATACGATACGGAAAAAAAAATTTTTTTAAAAATGTAAATTTTGATTGAGTCGTTCCAACAATATATTTTAAAATAAAATATGAATTTTCTATGAATATTTGAATTTTTAATGAATATTTAGCATTTTAATGAAAACTTGAATTTTCAATGACAATTTTAATTTTCAATGAAACTTGAATTTTTCAATGAATATTTGAATTTTCAATGAAAATTTGAATTTTTCAATCAAAATTTTAATTTTTAATGACAATTTTAATTTTCAATGAAACTTGAATTTTTCAATGAAAATTTGAATTTTCAATGAAAATTTGAATTTTCAATGAAAATTTGAATTTTCAATGAAAATTTGAATTTTCAATGAAAATTTGAATTTTCAATGAACATTTTAATTTTCAATGAACATTTTAATTTTCAATGAACATTTTAATTTTTAATGAAAATTTGAATGTTCTAGAAAGTATGGATTTTCAATCATGATTTTAATCTTCAATGAAAACTTCAATGAAAATTTGGATTTTCATTCAAAATTTTAATTTTCAATGAAAACTTGAATTTTCAATGAAAATATGGATTTTCATTCAAAATATTAATTTCCAATGAAAATGTAATGAAAATATAGATTTTCAATTAAAATTTTAATTTTTCAATTAAAATTTTAATTTTTCAATTAAAATTTTAATTTTTCAATTAAAATTTTAAATTTGAATTTTTAATGTGAATTTTCAATGGAAATATATATTTGCAATAAAAATATGAATTTTCCATGGAAATAATTAATTTTCAATGGAAATATGAATGTTCAATGAAAATTTGAATTTTCAATGATAATTTGAATTTTAAATTAATATATGAATCTTCAATGAAAACTTGATTTTTCAATGAAAAGTGAAAATTCATATTTCAATGAAAACTTGAATTTTCAATGAAAATATGAATTTTCAATGAAAATATGAATTTTCAATGAAAATTTTAGTTTTCAATGAAATTTTATATTTTAAATAAAAACTTTAATTTTGAATATATATTATGGCCCAAAACGCAAAAAATGAAACCACAGAAAAAATATATTTTTTTTAAATTTCGCAAGTTATTTATTACTTGTAGTTTGTACACATCCCAAAGTAACGATTGACACTAATATGAACGCGAAATTATTTCTTTGCATCGTACCATTAAAGAGTTATAGCAAAAAATGAAAAGATTCGCCCTTTTGGCATGACAAGATTTTCAATTTTTCCAATTTCTTCGTTTTTTTGCTTTAATTTTTTGGTGCAAGATAAAATAGTGGTGTAAAGGTATTAATTGTTTGTTTTTAAAGCACCTATCGAACTGCATCATTATTTAAAAATATTTTGCCAAACATTTTTTCCTACAAATAACAAATTGCAAATTAATGTTTTCAAAATATTTTTAATTAATGATGCAGAACGATAGGTGCTTTGAATAAAAACAATAAATACCTTTACACCACTATTTTATCTTATTCCAATAAAAAGTTATGGCGAAAAAACGAAAAGATTCGCACTTTTGGCATGACAAGATTTTCAATTTTTCAAATTCGCCCTTTTGGTTTTGTCTTTTGTGGCTAGAAATATCCAACACGCGATTTTGACACGCGATTTTGACACAGCATACTTGAGGATAAACAAAATTCATGTAAAAAACGCAAATGTCAAAAATTGTACATTCGCCCCTTTGGCAAGATAGTGACGATATGTTTTCGGAGCAATATATGTTGAAAAATGCGTATAAATGCCAAGTGATAGGCTGCGTTTTGGGCCATATTTTCAATGAAAATATGAATTTTTAATGAAAGAATAAATATTTAATGAAAATATAAATGTTCAATGAAAATATAACTTTTCAATGAAAATATAAATGTTCAATACAAATTTAAATTTTCAATGAAAAAAAGTTATAATGAAAACTAAAAATTTATGAAAAAAAAAAAATTATAATTGTAAAATTTTTTTAACCAAGTAACTTGGCCCACTGTCTGGATGCAGAGAACTCAAAAAGTTGATTTTGAAATACATGGGTGTTTTTCCACACGTGTCCACGTGCATTTCAAGATTAAGTTAACAATTGTTTGTACTGATTAACAAAAGAAAATGTTTTTGATAAATTATCATCTAGCAAAAAATGTAGTAACAACTATTTCTATGTTGTCGACAGCACATCCAACATGTTTTTGTATTTTTTCATACATAGCGGCTTTTCAAAAAAAAAAAAAAAGTAAGAATAAAAATATAGATAAAATTAAATAAAAAATGCCTTTGATTAGATTAACTTTGGCAGCCAGCGAAAACTAAATAAAATAGTTATTAATTAGCATTGGAATTTTTATTATTATTATCGCCTTTAGGTATTTTTTAATAATACTAATAATATATAGTAATTTTTTTAAAAACTGCAAATATTATTTGAGTCAAGCTACCATAATTAATCATTCGACTTGAGCCAACTGCCTATAAAAGTAAATAATATATTAAAAATAAAAAATAAATACTATACACAAAAAATGACATATCTGTGTCAGTGGTTGAAGAAAAAAAGAAGAGATATAATATTTCACAGTGATATTATTTTTATTAAACGTACAAAAACACCTACGAATTAAATCACTCGCGCGCCAGAAAAACGGAAACCGTAGTCAACCCAAACACAATAACAGCAAAAAAGATGACTTATTATCAACAGATAAAAGATAAGATTTAGGCATACAAAATGCTGTTGCTGCTGCTGACTTGTTGAAGGCAAACAGACACTTTCAGACGTTTGAGCCAAACATATCAAAAACACTAAAAAATATCTCTGAACTATGAGTCAAATAATGTTGGCAGTTGCTGTGAAAAATGTTCAACAACGGGCAGTTGTCACCAGGGTTGGACTGACCATACAAACCAATCTAGACTACCGCGAAAGGCCGATGTATAATTTTTCAAAGAAAAAATAACAATACAAAAATCTATAACAGAGTTTGTGAAATCGTCGCTCCCTTAATTATGTCGTATATTCTTAAGAAATCGTCGCGGAATTAAAATGTCGTATATTCATAGATACGACATTTTAATTCCCTGGACGACGAATGTATTAAAATAGCTAATAGACCCCATGTGGCCAAAGGCTTATGCCATTTGTTTCGATATCGTTACGAGCTGAATTCGAGATATCGGAAACTTTCTCATACCGATATCGAGCGTCAAATTGGACCTACATGGTAGGTAGTTATCGTTGCGTTGAGTTTTCTAGGTACGAGATGTTTTACAAAATCGAATCGACATGGAAATAAAAAAAAGTCGAGTTTCGAAATATCTTCGAAAAATGTTTTAATTATGTGATAAATGTTTAAATATCGAATTTTGTGATAAAATTTTAATGTGCGACAAATTTTAAAACTTTGAAACGTGAGCAAACTTTTTTATTGCAGTTAATTCGAAGAAGATTCGAGAATTAGAAGGGCATTTGGTAGACTGGGTATCAGTTCAAAAGAATGCTGAGGTCATTTTTGAAAGATCGATTGTAAATTAAACAATATTCCCAGTCTGCCATGTCTTCTTCTATGCCTCGAAGCTTTATCGAACTAAAATTGATATGAAAGTTCGAACTCGTAGCTAAAACGCATCTAATTTTCAAAATTTCTCGCACATTAAAATTTAAATCGAATTCTCAAAATTTTATCTCGAACATTGATTATTTTTTCTTCGATATCGTTCCGATTTCGAACAATTTCTCGTACCGAGAAAACTGCGATAGAACCCATCGATATCTATCTACTAGGTAGGTCCAATTTGAGGCGTGATATCGTTGCGAGAAGAGTATGATATCGTGTGATTTCGCATTAATCTCGTAATGATATCGAAACAAATGGCACACTGGGTTGAAGAGTTAAAAATTGTTAAGTTAAATTAAAAAAGGGCATTAAACGAAAGCGTTGAAGATCGAAATACAATTTGTTCGATTTTGATCTTTAAACAAAAATCACGTAAAATAATTTCAAGTAAACCTAAATGCCATCCATTTCGATATCATTACGAGATCTTGGCGATATGAAGGAGATTGGATACATAGCGATATCGAACGTTAAATTGAACCTACGAGATATTTATGCCTTCTGTTGGAGTTTTCTCTGTACAATAAATTGTTGAAAATTTGCACGATATCGAAATAAAATATATTCAAAGTTCGTTAATGCTTCGAAAAATGAGCGATATCGATGCAATAAGTGTATAAATATCGTACTGTGTTAAGTAATTTGAATTTTAAAAATTAGTACCGATGAAGCAACGAGCTCGATCTTTTTTATCGAAGTTATTCGAGAATGCTTCGAGGCATCGGAGGCCTTCGCAACATGGCAGACTGCAAAGGGTCGTTTGCTGAATTTGGCAGAATTAAAAATATTTTATTTTTGTTTTTTTTTTTAAGCAAATTGCTTCACTGTGCACACACAACACCCACACCTGTAGGCAGATAATATTTAGTTTTATTTTGTATTTAAACACCTTCAATAAAGCGATAAAATTATATGAAAGATATCATATTCAACGTCTCACAGTCACTCACATGAGTATCATAATTTAATTAAAATTTAACAGAATTATATCTGACACATACACACATCCGAAATCCAAAATATTCCTTCCCCAACCCCAACACCATGCTACATGTTACAAAAAATATTAACACAAAAATTGAAATTTTTGATAAATTATCAAAATAAAGCCGCCAATACTACAACCAAACAACAACTAACTAAAAAAATAACAGTTAACCTAACCAAACTAATGCCAACTCGAGAACCCGAAATCGTGACAGCAGCCTACGGCGCAGTCTTTATCTATAACTTTGGCAGATAAGTCAGTCGCGCGGGTGTCACCTGAGTTCCGAATTTCGAATATTGTTTAATAAGACGCGCGGTTTTCCCTCTATGAAATTCTATAAGTCATATAAGATTCAAGTTGAAACTTAATAATTTCAAGTGCAAAACAGTTCCGAAAATTAACAAAATTGTGCCAAATCTGTGTTGTTTCAAGTGTTACATCCATCTGTGATTCATGCATTATACAAAATATATATTTTTGTTTTAAAAATTCATCATTTTCCAGTTGATTAATTGTGCAAAATTCTAGCCGTCTACATTTGCTGACTTCCTTTAAATATGAGCAATGATGATATTTGTAAGTTATATTTTGCAAAATTTATTCTATTCGATGTTTAGTGTCAATTGGGGCATAACGCCGTTATCAGTTCAGTAATTACCATAAGCAACGGTATTAAATTCTTGGACATTCATTTATGAAAGTGCCATAAACATATTTGTGATAAAGTATGAAAGTATTAATGAATGGGGTATGTCTGGGTATAAATGGAATTAATTTCAATTGTTGCAGATTATGTGCATTCAATTGATATTAATATTAAATGCATTTAATTAAATAGTTGCTGTGTGTTTTACCGATCTAAATTAAAATATTTGGCTACTATAGTCTGATTGAAAACCTTCAAATTGAAATTCTTCATTTGAAATACATTTATTTTTTATTCAAAAATGTAATTCGGCAAGAGAAAAAAACGAGTTAGAATGATTTAAAATTATATACGATCGGAAGTTGAAACATGCCGGAATAACATGGTAAAATAGGAAAACTCGAAACCGAATCGAAACGGATATTTTTAATGAAATATTAACTATGTAAATATCGAAAATTTAGGATATTACGTGAAAATGTAAAAATTGGAATATTTGTCTAAATTCGAATTTCTAGATAAAATTCTAATTGTAAGTGAAAATTAATATTTCAAGTTAAAATTCGAATTCTTAGTAAAAATTCGAAAATATTAAGTGAAAATCCGAGTTTTTCTGAGAATTTGAATTTTTATGAATATTCGAATTGTAGCCGCGGTAGCTCAGTGGTTAGTGCGTTGGACTGCGAGCCGAAAGGTCCCCGGCTCAAGCCTGGACTGGGGCTAACAGCATCTTTTCATAGAAACATTTTTCTATACCGCACTACCTCTCGGCAGTAAATGGCAAACCTACGAGAGTAAAAATTGCCTATGAAAAGCTCACACCCGCCGTTCGGGTTCTGCAATAAACTGTAGGTCCCACCACTTTGAGTACAAATATAACACACACAGCTCAAAATGGTGAGAGAGCTCGGCCTAAGTTCTTATTGAGCTGTAGTGCCAAACTATTATTATTATGAATATTCGAATCATGAACGAAAACTCAAATTTAGAGTGAAAATTCAAATATTTAGTAAAATTTGAATATATAGTGAAAATTCGAATATTTCGTGTAAATTCGAACTCGGAGGTTTCCGATTGTCTACCGAGAGGTAGCGCGGTATAGAAAAATGTTTTTTCTAATAAAATATTTAGTAGTCCCAGCTCAGATTTGAACCTGTGTTACGGGACCTTTCGGCAAGCAGTGCAGCGCACTGACCTCTGAGCTACCGATCTGCATAGTACACAGAAGAAACAAAATACTGTATTTAAGTATGAAAAAGACTTAGAATAGCACCATCCCAAATTCGACTAACATTAAGTCTGCACAGACTTATATTGAGTACGTACGGACTTAATATAAGTCTGTGCGGACTTTACTTAAGTCTGTGCGGACTTTACTTAAGTCTGTGCGTACTTAATATTAGTCGAATTTGTGTTGGTGCTATTCTAAGTCTTTTTCATACTTAAATACAGTATTTTTTTTCTCTGTGTACATATCAACATTGAACGAACAGTTTGATGATGTTCTGTCAATTTCTTTATCATGTAAGCATATAATGATATGCTTACATGAGAATAAAATGCGACTCACATAAAGCAAAATTAGAAGGAATTCCTTACAACTGAATGAAATGTACATAAGTATATGGCGAAATCTGCTAGATTTGGACTGCAGTTCCAAAAGGAGTAACGATGAATATGCTGCTTTTACTTTTGATCTATTGAAGACTTTGTCAATTCCGGTCTTATCTTCAGGAATAGCCTATTACAAAAGACAATTGTAGACATACTGTATGGTATTCATGATGGCTTCAAGAGAACCACAAGAAATAGGATCTTGCATTATACATCATTTAAAAAACTATGTTAAGAGTCAGAAACTTATAATGTACAGTGATCAATGCAATGGACCAAATAGAAATATAACAATGAGCACAATATGCAATTTATAGTCAACTGTTCAAATTTAAATTAATATACCAGATAATGATTTTAAAAAATTGCATCATTGGAAAAATACAAAAATAGAAATAGATTGAATGAATATACAATGGCTTCGATTTGAAAACGAAAATCGACTTATAATAAAATTTAAGTATTCCAATAAGGAAGAGGACTTGTTCAAAGAATTGGACATTTCAAAAGAAATTCATCCAAATTGGTTTGGATTCACTGTACCCAAACGGAAGACATACTGATGAAAGTAAATATTAAGATCTGCAAGAATTCAAAAATTAAATACCACCTATCAACCATTCATTTAATAATTAATTGAAAACAAATTCTCAAGCAAAGATGATGTTGGATGAATGATTATCTACGCTATATAAAATTATAAAATAATACAAAATTCTTACATTTCCAGACAAGCAGTTGGAAACCATTTTTTTTAAATTTTAATGAATGCAAAGGTGGCCTAAGCCACATTCACTTTTTTTAGTACATAAAGGGTTTTTCAATAAGAGCCGCTACAAAAGTTTTTAAATAAAACAAAAACGGTTTTGGATATCAATGAAATTCTTTATTCCTGTAAAAGTACGTTCGATGCCATTATGTATGGAACACGATTTCTTTTGCATGGCCACCACGGGCACGCTTGCAGAAGTCCAGACGCTGAACCTAATTTTCGACGGTTTTAAAACATAAATCGGCCGATACTGCTGCAATTTCAAGTTCGATATTCGTACGAAGTTCATCAATCGTCGCTAGCTTGTTGCCATAGACAATAGACCTGACGTAGCCGCACAGGAAATAGTCTAATGGCGTCAAATCACACGACCGAGGCGGCCAATCGACTGTTCCATTTCGTGAGATAACGCGTTCTCCAAACTAGGTTTCAATAAATTGATTGTGGCATTCGCTGTGTGGCTTGTGGCGCCGTCCTGTTGGAACCACATGTCCTCCAAGTCCATATCATCCAATTGGGGCCAAAAATATTCGGTTATCATTGAACGGTAGCGATACCCATTCACAGTAACGTGCCGGTCTTGATCATCACGGAAGAAGTACAGCCCAATGACGCCGCCGGCCCATAAACCACACCAAACCGTAATTTTTTCGGGATGCAATGATGACTCATGGAGTACGTGTGGATTGCTGTCTGACCAATAATGCATATTTTGTTTATTGACGAAGCCATTCAGCCAGAAATGAGCCTCATCGCTGAAGATGATTTTTCGAATTTTTACTACCGAATTTCAGTAGTAAATTTTAATAATTTCGACTCGTTGTTGGCTTGTATATCTTTCCATCATGAAATGGCAAACCTTACTGAAGAGCAATATCAAAAGAGTGGCAAGAAATATGGCGTCGTTTGCTGTCCCTGTCGCTCTACTTTTGTAGCGTCCCTGTTGAAAAATCCTTTATTTTAAGGTTTATTTTTTAAATATAAGTGTTCTTGTTACTATTATTAGTATAAAAATATACACCAACATTTAATTTATCTAAAATACAACGAACTAAAGCGTTTTAAAATATGATCATTTACATTTTTCTGTTTTCTGTAGTTCGAAAATTTTGTGGGTTAGACCGTTTTGGCGCTGAGCGCCTCAAATATCGTATTTGATTAAGAAATTTGAATGTACGAAAATTTAGAATCGATAAAGCAACGAGACTGAACGTTTTTATCGAAATTATTTAAGAATGGTTCGATGCATTGGAAGTCTCCGAGACATTGCAAACTGAGTTTTGATTGAACATCTCATTGAAATATTAACGAATATCGTATAGCCTTATGTAAACAATAATTTATGTATTTAATGGTACCGTTTAAATAATTTCAACATAGTGTTTGGCTTATTTAATAGCTTATTTTATATTAGAAGTATTTTGTAATGTAAGGCTTGACACGATTTTAAAATTACAAATTGCAAATATCGTTGACAAAAGCCTCTTGCGGTAGTTTATATCATTTCACATCAATTGAAATATCTTTTGTGCTCTCAATTAACACTTTAATGTGCTGGTTACTTTAATACCAGAAAAGCGATTTATTAACCTTATGTTTTATCACTGCATGATGTGCCCATTCATAGATTACGATTTTATGTCGCACACGTGCGGCCAAATAGAACCATTCTCTAAAATTACACAATAATTAAATATTAGGCCCCACCCCACCGGCATTATCTGCTCAATAATTTTAGGCTTATTTCGTAGAAATCTTAGAAAGCCAAACCCATAGGCGCCGAGTATTTGTATTAAATTGAACATTTTACACCACAGTGCATGCGCCGCTCTTCGGTGGTGTGTGGTGTAAAAGATAAAGTAACAATGTAACTATTAATTAAGTGTGTTGTCGCTGCGGCTCTACACGATGCGTTACGTGATGCGTTAACCGTCTAACGTTACGCAAATTAATAACGCGGGCAACGCGTTGCGCTGTCAGAATGAATGAGGCTGACGTGACGTGCTGCGGCTGTCGTTCGAACTGTTGTCTCGCTGGGCGTAGACGAGGGTTTTAAATTTTGTGTGCGTTAAGCAAATTACACCCATAAATTACTGGACTGTTGACGGTAATTTGAATCCACTTTTTATCACTCACTGTTTATAGCGTTAGATAAACGTTTGCAGAATCACGTCAAATGATTTGCTTACATTTTCTATGATTTATGGAAGCTTGGAAATATTAGGCTACTTTATTTTTTATTTTTAATTACTTCATTAAGTCGATATTGTTCTTGAGACACGTGTCGAACTGAAATTCTATTCACTGTTCAGAATTCAAAAATTCCTTGAATTAGAAGCGTATCTCGAGTTGAAATTTTTGGCAAGGTCGAGGTAGATTAGGAACATTTTTCGAACATATTTCAAACAGACAAAGGAGAAATTTGTGTCATAAGCTCTGTTTTCTGTCCGTTCTCAAAATATGCAGTGAATCTGTCATTAAAATTCCATAAAATTTTATAACCTTCTCAAAATATAACGACATTATTTGTCAAAAAGAAATTTCGTCTTAAGAGGTTGTAAAATTTTGTTGATTTTTTTTTTTTTGGCATATTCACGACATATTTTGGGAAAGACCAGAAAACGAACAGCTTGAGATAAAAACTACGCCTTTGTCTTTTTTGAAATATGTCGAAAAAATGTTACTAAACAGCCTCGACGTTGCTCAGGGGTCCCGAGACAAAATTATTGGCATTTTTCAGGAATATTTCCGGCATATTTCGGGCAAACAAACAGATAAATAGAATATTTTGGGAAGTGTATAAATTTTGTTGTAAAATTTGTGGAATTTTATTGGCAGATTCACGGCATATTTTTAGAACGAGTAGAAAACCAACAGCTTGTGATAAAACTCCGCCTTCGCCTGTTTGAAATATGTCGAAAAAGTGCTTCTAAACTGCCTCGACCCTGCCAAAAATTTTATTTGGAGCTATTTTTTAAAGATATCAAGCAGACAAAGGCAGAGTTTGTATCTCCAAATATTCCCGTTATCTGTCTTTAAACCTCCATACAATTTTTTTAACCGCCATACGCTTCCCACAATCTTTCATTTACCTGTGAGTTTGTTTAAAATATATGCCGGAAATATTCCTAAAAAATGATTTACATTTAATCTCGAGAATTCTCGGTCGACGACTACCTTACGATATTCTGTCAGAAACTCTCTACAAGGCAGCCTGTTTCAAATAGAATTCTGTAACTTAGAACCCATAAAAGGGAGCGTTCGTTTAGCCTTCAACCCATGACATTTTTAAAATAAAATTACCCTACAATTCGTTAACTTTAAATGATACACGCAGAGAAAAACAAATGTTTACAACGAACATAATATAATTGCAATCATAAATTGTATGACTATCATTGGCTTTTACAAATTCTTTAAATTATTTTGTTATTCATTTTATGACATATTGTTCTACATTGATATTAAAATATTAATATTAAAAATCTTTAAATTTATGTATATAACATAATATGTTTGCCGCAAAAACATATTTTTGCCTGTGTATACAGCGTTTACATGAATATATATTTTTTTAGTTAGCGCTACCAACAAATCGTTTATACAATATCTGCCGTTCAAAGTTTCAAGCACGTTTCTTATTTGCTCGTAGTAAAATACAACATTCTTTAAACCCCTTAAAACATTTTGCAGAGCCTTCCGCGAAATAAAAACACGTGATGGCTGACAGCACAAATGTCAAATGCAGCTTATGGCGCAGCAGCCGCCATTCTTCAAAATGCGCCAATTGTCAATGTCAGCCACAGCAGCCGTTGCAGCAACAGAGCCGCTGAGAAACGCGACAGCAGCCGTTGCAGCAACAGAGCCGCTAAGAACCGCGACAGCAGCCGTTACAATATTTTTTTAAAATGAAATTTACAGCTGCTTAAAAAAACGCAACAAATTAATATAACAAAAATATGAAAAAAACTTAAAATCCGCCTATGTTCTTCGCATGCCAAGTGCTACACAAGAACAATAAAAACAGAAGATACTAAAAGAAATCTTAACAAAACATTAAACACTCAGCACTTAAGTGAACTTGCATTGAGGATAGACAAGGTCCTTGCATTGTATTCAGCAGCTGCTGTTGCTATTTGTATTGTTGTCATGGGTTTTTTGAGTGTTGTCAACAGTTTAAATGATGCTTTAAGCCACTTGTATTGCGCAACAGGATGTTGCAATGCCTGCAAACAAAAACAAAAAAATCAGGCTACAATACAAAATCTCAATATAAAAAAAATACTTTAGTTTTAAATGCATTAATTGTGAAATTTAAAGCATTATTTATTTTGTGTATTATTTCGAAAACTCATGAATTGTGAAGTATAAAATCAGCAAAATGTCCGTGACAAATTGTAAAAGCACCATTGCCAGATGATCTGGATTTGTCTGGAATTACAAGCTCAATTCAGAGTAGGTACAGCATTCGACGATTAAATGAATATTTTATGCAATTTACAAATTTCAAATTATGGTCTCTATTTCGGTATTTTATTAATCTTACTTTTCCATATTTTCAATAACTTGAACAGAAAACCGAAAAATTACCTGTCAAAATGTATATCTTGACTTCACCTACACACAAAAAAATAATTGCTTGGCGTGCAGTTGCTCCAACGAATATTCATTTGCATCTACCAAATGTACTCAGCCTCAACTGAAATTCATTTGTGGTAAACAATAGTATAAATCGTAACCAACTATTAGTTGAATCAACTGCAACATTGATTGGGAAAACAATCCATTTTCAATTTTTTTATTTCTATTGCTTCGGCAAATAAACTGAAAATGAGACATAACTAATATTTAGTTGACTCAACAGATAGTTGGTTATATTGACTAAATTATATAACATTAGGTTGTAGCAACCAATATTTATTTCATTCAACTGCGAAATCAGTTGCCTTGTATAAAAGCAATGCCAAAGAAGGACAACAGCGCGTGCCACGTGTAAAACAAAATTTTGGAATTGTTTTAAGGATTGTTCGTTGTTACTGTTCGGATTTTTCATGCCAAAATATACTTTCTTCAACAAGGGACATACTATTCTATAGAGTTATTGCTATTTTGTTTCTATATGTTGTATTTCTATATGCAGCCCTAGCGCTCCAACGTGTTGCAAACACGAAGTCAGCAGCACAACGAATCGTCGGCAATATTCGATCTCGGGAACGCTGTTGTGCCGCTGATTTCGTGTTTGCAACACGTTCGAGCGCAAGGGCTAGGCAAAATGGCCGTTTCTTATAAATTAATTGGCTACCACAACTAAACAAATTGGTTGTGTCAAATGTATTCATTAGTTGTGTGTACTGATATCCGGTGTTGCAGCAACTGAATCAGTACGGAACTAAATATATCGGTTGGCAAAAAAAGACGGTTGCCCCAACTGATTCGTTCTTTGGGTGGATGGATTTTAGCATTACTTTTTTTTAGAAAATGAAATTTTTAACCTCTTGCGGGATCATGGTCGATTTATGCAATAAAAATGTTTGGGTCATAAATGTGAGGGTGAACACCTCATTTATTTTTATTTAAATAACCCGAGACAAAATGTTTGACCTTTTTCTGGAATACTATACTTCCGTCAAACGCACAGATAAAACAATATAATGGGTTGTTAAATTTTGAAGAATTTTAATGGCAGATTCACGGCATATTTTTTGGGAACTAACAGAAAACAGACAGCTTGTGATACAAACTTCGCCTTTGTCTGCTTGAAATATGTCGAAAAATGTTTCGACCCTGCCAAAAATGTTGTCTGGGGAACAAATTAAATATCATTTTTCTGGCATTTTTCTGGCATATTTTCGGCAAACACATAGATAAATTGAATAATTTGGGAAGTGTATAGCAGGTTGTAAATTTGTGTGGAATTTTTAGGGCAGATTCACGGTATATTTGAGGAACGGGCAGAAAACAGACAGCTTTTGATACAAACTACGCCTTTGCCTGTTTGAAATATGTTGAGAAAATGTTTCTGAACTGCCCCGACCCTACCAAGAAAATTTTCTAGAGGTACCCGAGATAAAATTTTTGGCATTTTTCAGGAATATTTAGGTCATATTTCCGGCAAACACACTGATAAAAGAAATATTTTTGGAAGTGAATAAAAAATAAACAGCTTGTGATGTTTTGTCTGTTTGAAATATGTCGAAAAAGTGTTTCTAAACTGCCTCGACCCTGCCAAAAATTTATAATGGGGTATTTAGAAAAAAAATAATCATTAACCATCATTCGAACAGAAAAATAATTTTGATTTGAAATTTAAACACATTTTTTATTTAAAAAAAAAAAAAATGTGAATAAAAATGTATTCTACCTAAAATTAACGGCAGATAACAGTCGAAAACATGCAGTTTTCAAGCCGGAAATCAAGAAATTTTCCGGCAGTCAAAGAAGGAGTTTGTAACAAAAACCAAGAGATTAACTACATAATCGATTGTTCGTTGAATCATTATATACATTAAATTATGCACTTAATTAACCTATTTCTAGATAGACGAATGTGCCAAAAGTTCCAATTATAATTTTTTAGTGAATTAAATAAAACGAAAACGACGACGAAATGGACAAGTCCAAAAAGTCTGTCATTGGAATTTTTGATACTTTTTGACCAATTCGATTCGTGTTATGTTATAAGAGGTTTATATGCAATTTAATAAACCAATAAATATAAATATTGAAATATTGCATCAACGCTTCTTAAGTAATATTAAATATTCTACAAAAATTCGCAAATTTAAATTTTTCACACGAACGGAACGGATTTATTACATTATTATTATTATTTAATACACTGAAATAAATATGTTGTTAAGTTTTCTGTTAATATAATACAACTTAAACATTATTCAAATCGTGAAATGGCAACCCTTTGTAATAGCAGTTGTAACATTAAATCACCGCAAATTGCAAGGAAGGCGCCTTCAAATATTCAGCTCCAGCCAAAACAAACATATAATAAACAAAATATAGCAGACACATTTAAATTTTAGTCTACGACTTATTTTTCTGCGCCATATAATCAGTATACCACCATAGTGCCGAAATTCGTCTGCATAAGCCTTGCATAAGTCGCACTTAGTACTACGTGACGTATGCGCAACCTTTAAGAGGTTGCTGCACAGTTTTGCTTATAACTCATGAACCACTATAACTATTTAAAAGCTTTATACCATTTATAGAAGCGTATTAAATGCACTTTCTAATTAAAGAATAAATTTTACAATATACATGAATTTTAAATTCTAAAACACATGCTTAATATTTAGCATTCAATTTAAGCATTTTGTTAGCAACCTTCTTTGTCGTTATGCCAACTTTTTGCACCGAATTTTTCCACTATCATACTGAAAAGTTCATCTACTGCATATTCTTTTATTGAACTGCCACAAATTGTCATTTGTTGGGGTGAAAATCAACGATATTTGACTTGCATTCTGCAAAAACTAAAAAATAAAAAAAACCTATTATTTTTTATACATTTTTTCTTTTAAACATATTCCTGCCACATGTTGGCTGGCGGTACTTCGTCGAAATACGCCGACGCCAACTGCATTTGCAGCCGCTGCGAGTTCCAGTCTGGCAAGGTCGGCGGTGTTTTACATAGTGAGGTCGTTCAATTTCCAAAATGCTATGAAGGCTTCATGCATTCTGCAAGGTTATTGGAAATGTGTTTTTTTTCTTTCGTTTGAAGTTTGAAGAAAAGAGGCTTGTTTTACGTGCACCTACAGGGTGATGTCTATATTCACAACGTTTTTTTATCATCTACTCAACTCTTTTTGTTTAATGTGATTAATACTTTTATTGCCTAACGCCAAGTACCTACTTGGTGAATTTATTGATATTCATTTGTATAATTTCTACGTTATCTCTCTGCTTGATAACTAATTTATGTAGGTACTGTTTACAATAACAGTTCATAGATTAATGTTAATAAATTTCAGAAAGTACAAAAACCCCAAAAACCAATAATACAATATTCCGACAATTATTTAAGGACATCATGCATATTAATCATATTATTTAGAGGATAAATGCACATTTTCAGAAATTATTTTTATAGAAAATATGAATTTTTTGAGATCATTCGAATTTTTAGAGAAAATTCGAAAATTTAAAGAAAAATTTGCATTTTTAAAAAACTTTGAAATTTTAGGTAAAATTGGAATTTTTTAGAGAAAAATTTGAATTTAAGAGAAAAATCGAAAAAATTCAAATTTTTAGAGACAATTTTTTTTTTTTGAATATTTAGACAAAAATCGAATTTATAGGAAAAATTAGAATTCTATTTTTTAGAGATCATTCGAATTTTTAGCGATATTCGATAATATATAGAAAAATTTGAATTTCAAAAGAAAATTTTGAATTTGTAGAAAAAATTTGAATTTTTAGAGATCATTTAAATTATTAGAGAAAATTTGAATTGTTAGAAAAAATTGGAACTTTAAGAGAAAAATCGAAAAATTATAATTTATAAGACAAATTTTCGATTTGTTTTTGAAAAAAATATAAATTTTAGGACATTTATAGAGAAAAAATAATTTTTTAGAAAAAAATTTAATTTTAGAGAATATTTAATTTTTTTTAGAGAAAATTTAAATTTTTAGAGAAAATTTGAATTTTTAGCAAAAAATTTAATTTTAGAGAATATTTAATTTTTTTTAGAGAAAATTTAAATTTTTAGAGAAAATTTGAATTTTGAAAATTAAAATTGGAATTTATGAGAAAATTTGAATTTATAAAAAAAAATTCATTCTAGAATATATTTGAATTTTTTTTTAGAGAAAAGTTGAATTTTTAAAGAAAATTCGAAATATTAGAGAAATTAGAGTTTTTGGAGAAAATTGTAATTTTTAAAGAAACTAAATTTAAAATTTTAGCTAAAATTTCAATTCTAATTCAACTTTAAATTCAAAATTTTAGTAAAAAAATTTGTAATTTTCAGACACAACAAAAAAAATGTATTTGATTTTTATTTGAAAAAAATAAAATTTATTTGAAGCAAAAATATGATTTGTTCTAACAAATTAAATTTTAGTATAAAGAGTAATATCTAGAGAATTCAATACAGAAGCAATTAAAAATCATGACAACATAAAGATGTCTGGCACTTGAAATACTTGATGCGCATAAAGTCTACAGAATACTTTGATTCTGACTCATGAATAAAATCAAAAAAAGGACGAATTATATGAAGTAATGTTGGCGGCAGGCATCAAAAGCTGGGCAGCTACTTGGCCAGACACACAGTCGCCTGCACAGTCCCTATCCAAATATAAGGTGCAGTTGCTTTGCAGGGGCCGGGGTCGAACTAATAAAACCACCCAGCATTTTATAACTGAAAGTCCAAATAAATCACGTGTGACGAAGCAACATTCGTGGGAGAAGAACTACAAAGAATTAGTGAGAAAGTGACAAAGAGTATTGGCACTGAAAAGCAGGCCAACGACGCACATTTGACCAAGAAGTGCTGGAACAAAACAAAACCGAACAAAACAAATTGAGAAAAACGCAAAGAGCGCAAACGCTCGGCAAAGAACTCGTGCTGCAGAGCGCAACATTTGTGCAGAAAATGAAGTCAACAACGACAACGAAGCGCGAGGAAGCAAAACAACGAGCGAAGCACACGAATGGTGCTGCAAACGAAGTGAATGCGAATTCAGTGTTTGCCAGGCAACGCGTGCGAAAGGAAGCAAAAATCCGAAACCGACCACAGAACCGACGATCACGGTCAAACGTGTTTCACTTTCGAGTCTTTTTTTCCACATCACAGTGTGCATTTAACACACTGCTCTAAGTAGTTTCAAACGGCAAAGGTGCAAAGTGTACAAAAAATATAAATAAATTTAAAATAATAAAATAAATAATATAAATAGAATATAACAAAAAAATATTTAATAAATTTTAAAGAATTTTAAAGAATTCTACGCTTGAAATGCAAATCATTTAATAAGAACTGAAATAACTGTCAATAATTTAAATTTTTCATTTTACCACAACAACTAATTTTACTTTCATATTATTCTAATAAATTTTTTATCTGTTATCTAATCGTGAGCAACAAATCTGCGATAACATATCGATCATTTGTGGGGCGATAACGTTCGATTAGTCATAAATAACGAAAATTCCTAAGGCAACAATTACCACAAAAGTGCAAAATAAACAGAAAAAAAAAAATTACACTCCGAAAAAATCGGCTTCATAAAAGTTGGACAATATTATTATATTAAACTCAAAAATAGTTTTTAGTATTTTTATAAGTATTTTATAGTTTTCAATCACATTTAACGATTGAAAGTATAATTTATGCTATGGATTGATTGTAATTGCAAAAACTATTAAAATAATTGTAAAATATTATATTAAATGCGTGGCTTTTGGTTTTGAGTGCATGCAAAACAATAAAACGTTTCTTTGTACATACCAAACCCAGAAAAAAGAGTCAATAGGATAAATAATTATTTTAATCGGAAAATACCATTAAATACTAGAAAATACCATGACATTGCCATTGAGTTTATATGAAAAGATTTATTTTTGTGTACTATTAAATTAATAATTGTCCTATTGACCAATTTTAATGGGATTTGAGGGATTTTTTTTCTGTGTGCAACCACAAAATCATTAAAAAGTTTGAATTACCGGCGATTAGTCAAGGTCATACTTAGCAATGTTAACGATATAGAAAAGTTTCGTTTAGTTTTAAATTATTTGTTTTTAGCTCAAATAGTGGAAATGAGAATTAAATTGAGTTATATAAATAATATTGGTTATACAGCAAGAAAACAGAGTTGAAAGTATTTTAAAGTTCACATTTTTAATTCAAAGTTTACACCTTAAATTCAAATTTGTCATATTCAAATTAAATACGTTTTATTTTAAACGGTTTATGTTCCTACACTCTAAAAAATACTATAAAATCAAAATTGATATTAAAATTTGTTCATAGAATAAATTATTACTTTAATAGTTAAATACCATTAAACACTATAAAATACTATTAAATACTATTAAATTGTTTTTGTCTTTATATGAAAATATTTATTTTTTGTATACTATTGAATCAATTGACCAATTTTAAGCTCATTGTAACATATTTTATGAATTACAAACATATAAGAGATATCAAGAGTATTAGAAAATTAAGAAAGTTCTTCAATTTTTAAAAGATAAATTTGAAACTTACACGCATAAAGGTTGTGATTTCCGTTTTAGGGTTTCCCACTTGTTTCGGTTTTAAATATTAATATGCAATTTATTACTTGTTAATTCTTTAAAAGAGACCGCAACTGTTTTTATTGGTTTTGAATATCTGTTTATTTCAAATTGTTGTAAAACGATATCTGTTAAGGTTTCGATTTCAAAAATGAAACACACCCAGAAAGCAATTCTCTCAAATCCCATTAAAATTTGTCAATAGGACAATAATTGATTTAATAGAACAAAAAATAAATATTTTCATATAAACTTAATGGCAATGTCATGGTATTTTCTAGTATTTAATGGTATTTTCCAATAAAAATAGTAATTAATAGGATAAATTGTTGTTTTTATCGGAAAATACCATTAAATACTAGAAAATACCATGACATTGCCATTAAGTTTGTATGAAAAGATTTATATGTTGTATACTATTAAATCAATAATTGTCCTATTGACCAATTTTAATTAGATTTTAGGGAATTTATTTTTGGGTGTGTTTAAACCGTTTCATATTTGAACCGTTTCATTTTTAAAAGTAAAAAACTATTATTTATATAGTATTTTTTTCTATATGCAGATATCCGTGTGGATTTGCAAATATTTGATTTCGATCGCAAATGAATTTTCAATTTAGAAGCAATCTGAAAATGAAGTCTTAAGCGTGACTTATTTATGAGTATTTATGTGCTCTTAGAAAAGACTTATAAAAGAATCCCATTCAGTTTAAAGGAGCTTTAAAAAATAAGATTCCTCTTTAAGAGTATTCGAGGAGTTTTCAGTTTTTAATACGTTCTGAATTTTATATCACAAAAACACAAATTATTGTCCATCATTATTGACCAGAAACGCTATGTAATTACTTATATCAATGGTTTAAAATATGATTGTTTTACGTGTTCAAAAAAAATATATAGTCGTTGTCGAAGTAAATCTTAGCAAATACATTTTTTATCAAAATCTTATTTTTTATGTTTATTAATTCAAAAGTTTGGAATGCCATTCGAAAAATTAATGTTTTTTCATCAATTGTTACAAATATTGAAATCATTGATCAGAAATTGAACGATATATAATAGGAGTTTCGTAAACCTATCTTGAACTTTATAAAATTACTTGGTGACTTTTACTTCTACATACAACGAGGATATGTATTGGACATCTGCACAAATATATTTGTAGTTCCCTCTACAATAAATTCACTACTGCATTCAACAGTATGGAGTTCCGCAGGGTTCCATCCTATCCCCGTCCCTATTTCTGGTATTTATCAATGACCTTCTGTCATTGACCCAGAACCCAATTCATTCCTTTGCAGATGACAGTAACATTTGTCATTCATACTCGTTCAACAAGCGCCCAAACTCTTTGGAGATTGAGAGTAAAAGACGCACTATGAATGACACGCTCAATAATGACCTTAAATCAATCTCCGAGTGGGGTATTGCAAACAGAGTTGATTTTAATGCCAGCAAGACCCAATGTTGTCTGTTATCTCACAAAAGAATGGATTCACTCCTCCCTCCCCTCAATATGGGTGCTGTGGATATTGCGCAGTCAGCTGCTCTTGACGTTCTGGGCATATCAATTCAATGTGATCTACGTTGGAATGATCACATATTTAATGTGTCGAAAGAAGCTGCCAAGTGCCTCGGTTTTTTAAAACGGTGTAAAACATACTTCACTCCTGCTGACCTGCGTACTGTCTACACCACCTATATTCGGCCTAAAATGGAATTCAATTCGCACATTTGGGCAGGAGCTTCAAAATCCTCCTTGGAGTTCCTGGACCGAATTCAACAACGTGCGATATATTTGATAGGGGATGAAAATATCTCATCGTCTATTGGTTCTCTTGAGCACCGAAGGACCGTTGGGTGTGTAAGCCTGTTTTATAGGTATTACAACGGTAAGTGTTCGAGTGAAATACATGGCCTGATTCCACCAGGTCGTGTGTTTTCTCGTTCTACTCGGGCATCAAATCAAGCCCATCCCTTCGTAGTCCACTCGACTCTCAACAGAACCACGCATTATAGAGATAATTCGTTCTTCAGTCGCACGACACGTTTGTGGAACAATCTCCCTGCGTCCGTTTTTCCCGACATTTTTGATATTGGCAAGTTCAAAACAAACATTCACCGACACTACTCCATCTTTCCCCCCTCCATTTAACCTATCATCCCTTCTTACGATCAACACTGTGCATTGCATGAATAGGGGGCATCCCCTGAGCGTTGGTTAATTTGTAAAAAAAAAAAAAATATCTGCCGCTCGGCGTTGTTGTTATTATTTATGTGTTTATAAAATTTACAACAAACATAATTTTTTCAGAAAAAAAAACACAAAGTATTGGTCGAAAAGCAATATATCCAATAAAATCTTTGTATGTAAAAAAATAACAAGGAAAAAATGTTGTTAAAATGTTGATAAACATATTTTGTTTGATAAATATATTATATATATTTGGACTCATAAAACCGTGACTTCTACTGAGGTTTCGAAAGCCTTTTTGAGATTTTTTAAGTGCTCATTAAACAATGATTTTGACCATTTCAAATCGAGAAATGGTAAATCACTACAAATTCTATATTGGATGAGAAAAATCGATGTGGAGAATTTTTTGCGAAATCCAAATATAAAAAATGGACTAGGGACCGGGACCTCAAGGATTGTGTTTTCATACCCAGATAGACAATTTCTAATTTTAGTTCAAATGACGTCTTTCAAACGCTATTAAATGTTTATAAGTATGAGGCCTTTCTCGGTTAAAAAAAAGTGTGACCTCTACCCAAATGTTGGGCGCCTTTTTGGGATACCTAAAATATTTGTAGTTCTTATTTTAAATAACGCTTGGTTTTTTCGCGGTGTACAGTGTTTGAGGTTGTATTTATTATTGTTGTTGTGGTTGTTAAAATACACACACACGCAGTTGAATGATTCAATTCAACGCCAAATTGGAGCACATCGTCCTTGAAGGACCCCGTTGTCATCGACAGCAACAGCCAATGTGAATCCTTCAATGCGAATCCTTCAGATGCATGTGGTGGCGTGAATAACAGCTTAAAACCACAACAACAAAAACTACAACAATCACTACAACAAAAGCAGCTTCATAAATTACTACTCAATGTAGAAAAAAAGAAGCAAAAAAAGATTTAGAACAAAAGCTAAAGAAGAAAAAAGGCAGAAAGGGCAGCATATAACCAGCTTAGACTTATGATGTAATTTGTTTTGTTTTATTTTATTTTATTTTATTTTATTTTATTTTATTTTATTTTATTTTATTTTATTTTATTTTATTTTATTTTATTTCATTTTATATTAAGCATCAATACTAAGCAGTAAATTGCAACAACAAATATAAATAAAATAAAATAAAACAAACAAATTTAAAATTAAAACAAATGCTGCAAAATAAAAATAAAATACAACTTACAATAAAAGCACAAAAACCCAAGGACGGATGAGTAAAAGTCCTAACATTTCCAAACAATCCAAGATTCGATAGTGTCCTGGTGCCAACCCAGATTCTGTGGATGCATTTGAATTCATTGATGGAAATGATGCTACTTCGTTCAGATTAATCATATATTTCACCTATTTTTATCACATTGTTGTTTCAGTGGCTTGCATGGCAGCAGCATTGAAACACTTGCAAAACGCAACGAATTTTTAAAACGATTACAAAACACTCGAGTGGTTGAAAAATGATTTTGTTTCTTTTTTTTTATTTTACAGCGGGTGGGGGTTAAAAATACGCTTTGTTAATAGTTTGACGCACGATAATATTTTGAATTCAAAGTGAATTCATTTTATAAATAAATATGGCATGCGGCTAATTTCGATATTTTTTGTTTGACAAAAAAAAAACAAAATTTAGTTTTTAATTTTTTGTAAACAATAAATAAATAAATGTAAATAATAATAAATAGAGCATATTGAAAGATATTCCATCAAATATCCCAAAAATCAAAACAGTCTGTTAACGGTGCCATATACGGAACAGATATATGATTCCGTAAACGTTCCGTTTTCAAAATACGAAAATGTTCCAGTAAACGAATAAAGCGAAACATCGAAACGTATTTCGAATCAGTTGAAAGTACGTTTCAACGGTACGTTAACGGACTGCTTGATGCAAATCGGAATAAATCCGTTTAAAGTACGTTTCTATGAACCGTCAAAATACGGTGTGAGTCCGTTGAGATTACGTTTCGACGGTCCGATAGTGGAACGTCGTCATTCTTGACAACATACGGAGTGCGTTCATTGAAATTATGTTCGACGGTCATTAACGTACCTTATGATTGTATAAAAATCGGAGGGGATACATTAAGAACACCGTTCTCATAGCATACAAAATTACATTTTGCTTTTTTCTAAAGTATTTTACAAACAAATTACCGTTCAATTATGATTGATAAAATTGAACATAAAATATACATATTTTACTAAACAAAAAACAAACAAAAATGATTGGAGTCTGTAAGGTTGTAATCTACAGAAATCATACATGATATTTCCAATCTTTGATTTGATATCAACAAAGATCCAAACAATATATAATGGGAAAAATGATAATTCTTGATAATTTCTCATCGTCGTTAGCACTTTCCACCACATCCGGGGAGAGTATAGCAAATCCGGAATCAATCTTAGTGCTCAGTATCTTTCCAGATTTCATGGTACATAAACATTCCATAATCGTTATTTTGATTTTAGGCTCCATTTCTAGGGATCAATCACCAAAAATCAGATTAATATTCGAAATTTTAGATAACTTAGAATTTTGAAACAAAATTTTAAGTTTTATAAAACTATAGTGAAATCTGAATTTTTTAGAAAAAATTTTAATTTTTAGAAAAAAATTAAATATTTTTAGAAAAAAATTAAATATTTTTTAGTTAAAATTTAAATTTTTAGTGAAATTTGAAATTTGAGTGAAATTTGAATTTTTAGAATAAATTCGATTTTTTTTTGTAAATTCTAAATTAGTGATTAATCGAATTTTAATTTTAAATCCTATTGAAATTTTTAGTGAAATACCAATTTTTTTGAAATTTTAGTAAAAAAAATAACCCAATTTTATGTGAAAATTTCAATGTTTAGTAAAAATTTGAATTTTTTGTGAAAATTTGAATTTTTAGTGAAAATTTGAATTTTTAGAGAAAATTTGAATTTTTAGTAAAAATTTGAATTTTTAGTGAAAATTTGAATTGTTAGTGAAAATTTGAATTTTTAGTGAAAATTTGAATTTTTAGTGAAAATTTGAATTTTTAGTGAAAATTTGAATTTTTAGTGAAAATTTGAATTTTTAGTAAAAATTTGAATTTTTAGTGAAAATTTGAATTTTTAGTGAAAATTTGAATTTTTAGTGGACATTTGAATTTTTAGTGGACATTTGAATTTTTAGTGAAAATTTGAATTTTTGGTCAAAATTAAATTTGTAGTGGAAATTGGATATTTTTTTTATTGAAAATTTAAATTTTTTGTAAAATTGGAATTTTTAGTGAACATTTAAATTTCAAGAGAAAATTTGAATATTTGAGTGAAAATGCGAAATTTTTTATATTAAAAAGTTCGAATTTTGACTTGAAATTTTAGCAAATTTTCAGTTCCGATTCGAATTTTTAGTAAAAATGTTAAGTTTTGTAAAAATTATAATTTTATGTGAAAATCTAAATTTTTTCATTAAAAAATCTATTACTAGTAACAATAAATAATGAATAATATTCAATTTCATGAAGTTTTGAATTTTTATTCATCATAATCTTACCCACTTCTCCCTTATAAATAATACTAAATACAAAATGTTGTTATATTTTACATTATTATATGAATGCTAATATCTTTGCTACTTGTTTTAGTATCAGACGTAATTCAATAAATAATTGATTAAAACGATTCGTATCGTCTTAAACATTCGCTCCGTTAATTTAATATGACAACCTTCAGTTGCTGATAACAACGATTGTTTTTGATGTTCTCAATGACTCTTGATGATAGCTGTCAACAATTTGCAACACTTGGCCATATCTAATCGAAGCATCTGAGGCAGGCACTCTTGCAAAATACTACTGCAATTAATCAACTGGATCAGGGTGAACTTAACTAATTGTCGTTCATTTATGAGTACACTCAGAAAACAGTTTCCTTATACTAAGGACATTTTACTTGAAATAGCGTCAAGTTAATTTTTACTAATTTAAAACTAGTTACATTTTCTTATTATAAGGAAAAGTTTCCTTAAAATAAGGAAGTTTTTTCCTTAACGCTATTTCAAGTTCATTTTTCTAATTATGAGGAAATTTTTTTCTGAGTGTACCTACTTCTGATAGGGTTTCTTTCTTTCTGCCGTGCATCTGTTTTATAGAATTTTTTAGAAAGTAATTAAGAAAATGATTGTGGAATATAAAACCGCCTAACTGCATGTGAAAATTACGCCTAATTTTGTGTTATAATCCGATTTTTAATGATATGTTGATCGGATAAATTAGATAAATGCCATTATAAGTTATAACATTCTAAATTTTGTGTGAAGTAAGTGCAGATTTGAGACTGAAAATAGTTTTGTTTCTTCTGTAAAATTCGGTTTGTAAGAGGTATTCGAAAATGTAGATAGGCTGTTTTGCATTATCCCCGACGACATATCAATCGATTAATATTAATCGGGAGTTAAATAACTTACCATGTAGTTGTAGATAAAAATTCTTTGTAGAGACTACTCTTCCCCGAAAGTTCATCACCAACTAAATCATCCTAGACAATGCAATTTCGGCAGAATTTTCCCCGACCATATTTTCCCGAGAACTCTTCCCTGCAAAATTCTTTTCAGACAATTTTTTTGCTACAAAATGTTTCCCGACATTCTTTTCGGACAATTTTTATACCCTACACCTATGAGGTACAGGGTATATTAACTTTGTGCATATATTGTAACGCCCCTTAGGAGGCGTGTCCGGTATAGAAAAGTATATATATTCTTGATCAGCATCACTACCCGAGTCCGTTTAGCCATGTCCGTCTGTCTGTCCGTCTTGCTGTCTTGCTGTCCGAATACAGAAAATCTTGAGAAATACTGATCAGAATACGATGAAATTTCGTCTCAATATATTTTAGCCAAAAGTAGGAACTAAGTTTGAAAATGAGCCAAATCTGTCAACGGACACGCCCACCTCCCATACAAGTGACTTTTATATAACTCTTTAGGAACTAATAACTCGAAAAGTATTCAAAATATAGTTATAAAATTTAAAACATATTGTTATAATTCACCTAAAAATATGTGGTCCAAAAATGGGCGTGATCCGCCCACTTTTTTTTTTCATTATTTCCCGGGTTTTCATAGTGGAAATTTGATCCGTAAATTATTAAAATCAAATCTGTGAAATATTTGCTTTACAAAAGGCGTGGTCCGCCCACTTTTATTTTTAATTTTTTTTTATTAGATACTTTTATATCAATTTTTTAAATTATATAAGACGTAAATTTCTGATATGTGAATAATATTATGAGGTATACAATTAAATATCTGACATTAAGGTGTAGGGTATTCCATAGTCGGGCCCGATCGACTATAACAGTCCGTCCCATATGACCGAACTTACCCATGTGACCTAACTTTCCCAACTCGTTTTTCCTTTAAAATCTTCCCCGAAATTTTTGAAAAAATATTGAGGAATATCACTTGAAAAATTATCGTACATTTATTTCATATATTTTATATTTATAGAAAAAAATGTTATCAAAATTATGTCGAGAAATATTTATCTGAGATACTATTGTCCGGAGCAAAATTGTCCGACTTCCGTTGAATTAATTCAAAATCAGGTACATTTGAGTATTCTTCTAATACTTAATATTATAAAATTTTAATTTGCAGACTGAATTATTTTATTTAAATGTTCATCAAATATAATTCTATTCCATTCACAATTTTAGATTTTTATTATTTATAAATTTTCAATTTCATAAATTTTTAAATTTAGAAACATAAACAAATGAAACAATTAAATATGCCGGTTGTTTATCCTTGAGTGTGGCAGCAACCACAACAAATCCAAAAAACCAACACTATATAGACAAATGACTCAATGAACCACAAAATCTAACAACCGATTATTCCAATGACCCCCGCGGAAAAGCGCTGCGTGTGAATGTGTTGAAATGTTCGAACACGTTTGACCTTAAATTCGAAATTTATGCATTTTCATTTTGAAATTATTTGATAAACGTTTTCCATGTATTATGTGTTTTTAATTTTTTATTTGAATGAGTTGCGAATGGGATTTAAAATATGAGATTTAATAAATAATACTAATAAGTTAAATTTTAAGTGAAATAATTCAATTTTTATATAAATTAATATGAAATTATATTAAAAATATGAACAAAATAATTTAAATTAATATAAAATCAAAAATTAAATCAAAAAAATGAACAACATAAAAATTTTGATTTATTTAATTATTTTCTGCGTATGGCTGTGAATACTATAATTTATTTTGAACATATTTTATTCGTAATTTAGCTATCAAATTAGTCTCCACTCAGCAGCGCCATAACTCAGCTAATAATATAAAAAAAAAATAAAATTTCTAAAATTAATTTACACTAAATTAGCTACAGTACTTTGTGACTTACTCACTCTTTCAAATCTATATCTAATAAAACTGTATCTATTTAAAAAAAAAGAAAAATCTAAAAAAAAGAAAAAATCTAAAAAAAGAAAACATTTTAAAATAAGTGAAAAGTACTAATATTTGGTGAAACAACAAAATAAATAAACCTCATTTTGAAGAGCGTACTTTATAGAATCTAAATAATAGCCCAACAAAAAAATAGCCAAGACTCATTCAACGAAAAGACATAGCCAAGAAATCCATCAGCATCAAAATGAGCCATAGATCGATCAGCAGCCAAATAAGAGGTGCGCGTAAGTTCCAAAAAAATAAATATATACGATATAAATATTTTTGCAGATATTTTCCAATTTTTATTGCAATGTATTCTATTTTTATTTATATTACTCGAAAATCGTATGCTATTTATTGTTGAGGCATAAAATATTTATTGATTTAAAATGTAGAATTGCTGAAAAGAATTGTAATAGTAATATTTTGTGATTCATTCATAGTTATTAATTCGAATATTTGCATAATAGTCATAATTTTGATGAGTATTAAAACTGTGATTCATTTTATTATCATAAAATGTATGTCATTTCTGTTTGTTTTTATTATTTTCCATATTATTTTCTAATTGCACGGATAGAAAAGATTTGTTTGAATATGCTTGAATGTAATTATAATGTAATTCTAAATCACCACATAAATATTGGGAGTAATATCTAATTACATTGTAATTGAATTGTATTATTATTTTGTTCAGATTGGAATATTATTATACGATATTTAAACATAAATTGCTTTAATCGCGGAGTTACATGAATGTAAGGAAATAAAATTATTAAGTATAAATAAAAGATGTTTAATAAAAAAAAAAGTTTAAGTTTATAATTATATAATATAAATAAAAAAAATGTAATTTAAAAAAAGGGAAAAAACGAATATTGTGTAAAGAAGATATTAGCACTAAATTTACTATTTTTACATTAAAATTGAACGTAAACATATATATGTTTACGTGTAAATAAAATGTGATTCACATTCAAATATATATATATGTTTGCAAGCTCGCCGAAAATTATTTATTCTGAACATAAATATGTTTGAACGAAAACCAAAATATGTTTGGCTGTTATTATAATAATGTTTGAAAATGAAATAATACTTTTGTTTGCATAAAGCTCCAAAGACATATGTAATGCCTGCAAAATTATGTTTGGGAGAGCCCTTTTTTTGCAGCGTGTGTATACTATGCACTTATTTTTATCTGGCAATTCTTTCCGGCGATAATACGTAACCGAGACATTTTTTTTACAAGGGATAATTATTCCGAAGAGTTTTTTCCCGCGTATTATTATTCATAGAATTCTTTCCTGGACAATTTTTCACATATTTCCGAAATTTCCATTCTATCATTATTCCATTCTTCTCCGAGATATGAGACAATGTATGTCCAATACAATTCTTAGACAATTCGTACCCGAGTCAATGTTTCCCCGGAGAATTCTATTCTGGACATTATTTGTCCGGATAATTTATTTCCTTACGATACTTTTCCGGAAAATTCTTTGCGAACAATTCGTACACAAAACCATTCTTCCCTGGAGAACTATTTCCCCAGAAGATTCTTCTTTTATCGAGAAGAATTCTTGTACAGAAAAAAAACAATTCTTCCCCGAGATAATTATTTCTTAAGACAATTCGTACACAAGTAAATTCATTTTCTGAGAATTCTTTCCCGGACATTATTTTTTGGGTATAAAAAATTAAAGCTAGTTAAAAATTTAAGTTGTGTGATATTTCTCAATAAATTTTTGGGAATTATACGGGCAATAATTTTTATCTAAAAAATTGTATCGGTGTACCATTTTTATAGGGACTTTGGAAGGAATTATGTCGGGAAGAATTATGTCAGGGAAGAATTATTTCGGGGAAGAAATATATAGGTGAAGAACTCGGCGAAAATGTTTCGGTGATAAATTGGCCATGGAATAATTTTCCGTGAAAGGGGAAGAATTATATCGGTGAAGAATTAACTCCGGTAAATAATGTTTCGAAAAAGAATTGTCCATGGAATAATTGTCCGGGAAAGAATTGCTTCGGGGACCAATTTTTTTAGGGATGCATTGTCTTGGGGAAGAATCTCTCCGCGAAGAATCGTGGGGAACAATTTTCCGTAATTCATTTAACACATGGTTTCAATCGTTATAAAGTTTTCGAAATTGCATATCGTCGACGATACTGCAAAACCGCCTAACAGCATGTGAAAATTACGCCTAATCGAGTTTTGAATGATATGTTGATTGGATAAATTAGATAAATGCCATTATATGTTATGACATACTTAATTTTGTATGAAATAAGTTTAGAATTGAGACTCAAAATAGTTTTGTTTCTTCTGTAAAATTCATTTTTTAGAGGTATTCGAAAATGAAAATAGGCGTTTTTTTAATTAATTTTTCACTAAATAAAAAGTTTTTTTTATTTAAATCATTGACTATTTAAAAAATAAAACAAATTTTTGTATTATATTTCATTTCGAGATTTGTTATATAAATCCTAGCTCCCACATAACATCGAAATCTTCTCGAAATGAACTTCTACATTTTACCTGTATCAATGACATTCATCTCTTAAGTTCTTTGTCAAAAACAAATAATTTATTCTGTAGCTAAGTATTAAATATATTCGCGTGGCTGTCTGAAGTGTGTCTGGCTCTTCGAATTCGGACAGCATGACCCTTTGAACAGCCACATAACTTTTGCGTCATATTGAAGTAACTGAAACCAACAAAATATAAAACACAAACATTTCACAAGACATATTTATCGATTATTTTGTTTATGTTTTGCTCTAAAAATTATGAGCATATTTTACAACTTATTTGTGTTTTGCTACACACGAAATGCAGTAAATTTGGCAACTTTATAGCAAAAGTTTACTTTTGTCTCGAATCATAAATATGTACTTTATGTTTTTGCTATACCAAATCTTCAACTATTTTACGATGAAAGCAGATTAAAATTTTATTTTAGCAATTTAGAAACATTTCGGTAAGAATTCTGTATATTTCAATATGCTTCAAAAAAAATTAGAATTAATTTTATGCAATTTTTAAAAAATATATATTTTTTAAATTTTAGTTTTCGGACAATTTTTTTTTTTATTACATTCTTTCAGATTTTTTTTTTTTTAATTTTATTATTTATTTTCATTTTTTGGCTAAATTTCGAAAAAAAAACAATTTTTTTAAGCAATTTTTTTGTTCATGTCACATGAGGTAAAATCACTAAATTATATAAGAAGGCTGATATGTAAGAAATTTGTGTGTCAAGTGAAATATAGTTCTAAAAATTCCAGGATTTACATAATAGTTGTTTGCATTTGGATACTGATTTTGAATATTATAATTACGAAATAAGTGGATACTTTTGGTTTTGAGATATTTCCAACCAATTTCAGATTCTACGAATTGAGTTTAATTGTTTAACGAATTCAAGTAGCATTAACTTTTGTTTCAAATGTTGCCAAGTGTTAGGTTTTTAAATTTGACTTAAAAAGCAATTTATGCCAACAACCCAAACCGACGGACAGCTTTGCAAGGCCAACCTCTTCCGAGAAAATATAACGAAAGCAGCAGTAAAAACATTAAGTCCGATTTGCATGCAATTAACTTGGCTCGTTGCGCTGTTTAAACGTTAGTCATTTAATTGGGGCACCCACCCACAGTAGCGAATGGAACAATACATTGCATGCTTTTTGGCATACAGTTTAAAATATGTCTAAAACTATGCAATAAATGCGTATCTCTCAAGAGTGACGGCTCTTAAATATGCAAAGCTATTTATGTAAAATAGTTTTAACCTTAAATTATGCAACAAATACATTCGGATTTACGTTGAGCCTGCAAATATGCAATGGTTTTGTTGTTATACGCCTCAATGCATATGCAGTTTGTTTGCAAATGCTCTAATGTATGTTCTAAATAATTTAAATACCATGAAAAGATAAATAAATATATTTATGAACTGTTTGACACTTGCGACAACAGTGTGGTGTTGTCTGTGAAAGATTTTCATGTCAACAGCTGTCAACAAGTCCAGCGGCGGCATCGGCTGCGGTGAAAACAGCCACAAAGCCCCGAAGTGAAATTAAATGCGGTCACGATGCACTCTTGAACATCAAATTTATTGGGTTTTATTTTTCACACATCTGTTGTATATTGTGGTATATAATATTAAAAATTCAATTAACGCGCGTATTATACTTGATAACTTACAAAAGTATTTTTCGATTTTAATAATATTGTATTTTCAAAATAGTTTTTCAATTTTAAAATTTCTATTTTTAAGACTTTTTTATAAAAAAAAAATTTTAAATGTTAGTACCTTCAGTGAAAAAGTTAGTATTTAAATAAATATAAAATATTTTTTGATTAGCTTAAAAACAACTGCGACGAAAGTTTTTGAAATAAGTTGCACCGCTATTAGAATTAAATAAACGGCATCTAAAATAAACTTTTAATTTAAAAAAAAATCCTGTCTCTCAGTTGCCGCACAGTTTCAGGCAAATTATAAGATTATTTTCAAAGGATATTGGTTAAAGACTTTCCTGTTTTATTCAGCTCTATGCTTGAAGCAATCATTTGCATTGTTATGTCTTTCATTGCTAGTCTGACCAGCCCATGAAGTGAGCGCCATGAATTTTTGATGGCATTTTCACTTAGCAGCTGCTGTTGCTTTTGCTGTTGCTGTTGCTTTTACTTCTGCAGCATTTGCAACATAAACCACAACAACTGCTGTTGCTACTGCTGTGTGACATGCGGGTACAGCAAAACTTTTCGCATTAAACGCTCAAAAACTCAACAATTTCTGGAAATTGTTTTGTGCCCTTGAAGCCCAATAACAATGCCAAACCAAAGTGTTGCCAGCATTGTTTTTGTGTATTTGAATGTCTGCTCTTCTGCCTCTCCCTCTCTCTGCTACCACGACCACTTCTTGCCATTGAGTGTGCACTCAGCTGCACATAATTCCTATGCAAATGACATTCACAGCAGCATCAACCTGCTGTAAGGTTGAAGCTGCTGTCAGGCGCAACAATTAGAAAAGCGTCACGCAGGCACAAAGGCCGGGACAACGGCACTCATAAAAGCCCCTGTCGACATAGAGAAAACAAATGATACAAATTTAAGATATTCATTGAAAATTAAGATTGTCATTGTTAATTAAAATTAAGACTTTCATTGAAAACTAAGACTTTCATTAGAAATTAAAATTAACATTGATAATTAAAATTTGTATTGAAAATTAAAATTTACATGGGAAATTAAAATTTTCATTGAATATTAAAATTTTCAATTCAGATTTTCATTGAAAATTAAGACGTTCATTGAAAATTAAGATTTTCATTGAAAATTAAAATTTTCATTGAAAATTAAGATTTTCATTGAAAATTAAGATTTTCTTTGAAAATTAAGATTTTCATTGAAAATTAAGATTTTCATTGAAAATTAAGATTTTCATTGAAAATTAAGATTTTCATTGAAAATTAAGATTTTCATTGAAAATTAAGATTTTCATTGAAAATTACGATTTTCATTGAAAATTAAGATTTTCATTGAAAATTAAATTTTATATTGAATATTAAGGTTTTCATTGAAAATTAGGATTTTCATTGAAAATTAAGATTTTCATTGAAAATTAAGATTTTCATTGAAAATTAAGATTTTCATTGAAAATTAAGATTTTCATTGAAAATTACGATTTTTATTGAAAATTACGATTTTCATTTAAAATTAACATTTTCACTGAAAATTCAGATTTTTATTGAAAATTAAGATTTTCATTGAAAATTAAGATTTTTCATTGTAAGTTAAGAATTTCCTTGAAAATTAACATTTTCATTGAAAATTAACATTTTCATTGAAAATTAACATTTTCATTGAAAATTAACATTTTCATTGAAAATTAACATTTTCATTGAAAATTAACATTTTCATTGAAATTTAACATTTTCATTAAAAATTCAGATTTTCATTGAAAATTAAGATTTTCATTGAAAATTAACATTTTCATTGAAAATTCAGATTTTCATTGAAAATTAAGATTTTCATTGAAAATTAAAATTTACATTGAATATTAAGATTTTCAATGAAAATTTAAATTTTCATTCAAAATTAAGATTTTCATAAAAAATTAAGATTTTCATAAAAATTAAGATTTTCATTGAAAATTAAGACTTTTATTGAAAATTAAGATTTTCATAGAACATTTAGATTTTCATTAAAAAATAAGATTTTTATTGAATATTAGGGTTTTCACTGAAAATTAAGTCAAGATTACAATTCAAAGTTGATGTGACTTAAATGCACATAATGTGTCAAAACTTTTGACAGCACAAAAGAGTTATCAGTTTTTATCCCGCTGATGACTGAGCAACTATAAAAACTACTTCTGCCTATTGACGGAATCATTGACATTTGAATCAATGCATTTGATGCACGTGTTCATTATGTTGCTGCTAGTCGTTATGTTGCCGGCAACATTGCTGCGCCAATTATAAGTTTAAGCAATGAGTTCTGAACCATTTTAATTGGACACTGAAGTTGGTGTTGTGCGGAAATTCAAGCGTGCTAAAAGTTTTATCTGATTTGACAAAAAGGTTGGTAATTAAAAGCAGGTCACACGATAGTTTACGTGACTTTTGGTTGGCTTCAACGGCATGATTACGTGGTAAAGGTTTTTGTAATTTTAAAATGATTCTGTATTTTGAAAACTTTTCTGCATTTAATTAATTCATATATTTTTTTTAATTTTAATAGTCCTTTTTTAATTGGCGCTTTTTAATTTTATTTTATTTTACTTTTAGATCTACGAACGGCATTCGATCTCCTAGACAGAAATCGCGATGGTCGCGTCACCGCCAACGAGTTGCAGTTCATGTTAAAGAACTTGGGTATCAATGTGCGCGACGAACTAATCGATGATCTCATCAAGGAGGCGAGTCACACAGGTAGCTAAAATTAAAAAAATCTGACTATGTAGAATTTTCTAATATCTTCTTTCGGACCAAACAATAGCACAACAAAATCACATCCATAAGATGGCTCTATAGCGTTTGATTTATTTGATCACAGTTGGTTGGTTCAAATAATTTCTATACTGAAAAAAGCAGACTTTTACCACTCTGTTTAAAAGTTATGAAGTTTTTCAGAAATACTCATTTCAACTACGAACTCAGTATAAACTATGCAAACTTTGACCCCTCCACTATGTTCCGTTTAACAGTTCTGAAGGTTTAAAGAGAAACTTCCTTCAGTCGTTGGTGTCTCTGTCTCTATTTGGTTTGGGTTAATGGACTAGAACTAGAACGTTTCGTTTAAAAATTAAGTAGGTTTTTAGAAAAACTTTTTACAGTCGTTGTTTTCGTATAAAAAAAAACTAGATTCAACTCATTCTAGTCACATTTTTATGACTTATGATATTTACACCCTTTTTTTAAAGTACCCTACATAAAATATACGACAGATAACAGACGGGCAATTTCCTATAGCCAAAATAGCAGCTTTCAAGTTAGAAATGAACAGATTTTCGGCAGATTTCCGGCAGACAAGTTTGACGCAACCTGCCTGTTGTCTTTTCTAGAACAAACCGACAGACGGCAGCCTAGCGATATGTTATAGGAAGGTGAAAGCAAAATGTTGCTGTTGGCAGACAAATTAATTTTTGGACTTCCGTTATCATCCAGTTAACTACCAAACATACATTAAAAAATAATTCGTAGTGTTGTTCCGAAAAAAAATTTCTGGAATTTTTCAGGAATATTTCGGGCATATTTCCGGCACACAGACAGATAAATGGAATATTCTGGGAATATTCTGGGAAGTGTATAACCGATTGTGAAATTTTGTGGAATTTTAATGGCAGATTCACGCATATTTTAGTAACGGGCAGAATACAATCAGCTTGTGATACAAACTTCCCATTTGTCTGTTTAAAAAAATATGTCAAAAAATGTTTCTAACTGCCTCGACTCTACCAAAAATTTTGTCTGGGGGTAGTTTTTTTTTTTTTGTTTTTATTTCGTTTATAAATTTTGTCTGCCGTCGCCTATGTGAAGCAGACTGCTTTGCTATTCCTAAAATGTGCCTTGAGGCAAGTATTTTGAATATTAAAAAATAAATTAGAATGTCTGCCGACAGCTGTTTTTCGATATTCTGCTGAAAATACAAGGCAGCCTATTTCATAAAGAATTCCAAACACATTCCGTAAATCTGTCGTGGCATGTACACATGTTTGAACATGCCGATGCTTTGTGTAAGACCTGCTGTAGGCAGGCTAGCATTTTTGATGAAAACAAACTACATGCTGTGGCCTGCATAAAAGCTACCAGAAAACTGCGTTTTTGTCAAAAATATGTCGATATTCTTCCAGTAACCTGACGTATAGTTTGTCTCGTGTTGTTTATTACTGCAATCATATTAACGTGCAACACATATATTTCCTGTGTTTAATTTATTTCCTGTTTTTTTTTTATTGAATTCGTATTAATTTTTCTTCACTGCATACTACATTTTTGGTGTGCTCTTCTACTCTACGTATTTTCCATTTCATTTTTCAACTTTATTTTTATTCTTGCTCATCTTTTTATTTTCACTATTATTAATTTTGTCATTTTTATTGCATTAAACCAGACTGACTGACACATCGTTGGCGTGGCGTGGCGGCAAAAATGTTTTGCGTTGTTGACATTGTAACTGCAGTAGTAGCAGCATTTGTCGAAAATGTAGCTGCAGTTGGCAAACGTGCTCGTCATTGACAGCTGCTGCAGTCTGTCTGCCATTCTCTCTTTGGCTGTCTGTCTATATGTCTGTCTTCCTGATTGACATATTGCCATCATTATGTTGTAGCTGGTGCTTGCTACTCGTGCTGTAAAATTCTTGCAATATCAAGCAATTTGCATTGTTGTTGGGCGCCCCAATAGATGTCAGCACGTCAGACAAGATACCGCCATAATTAGTTATCGATCGTATCGCTCGAGCGGAAGAGACTCGATATGATTAACACGCTGTTACTTCATAGATTATGCGCCATGAAGTAAATAACACTGAATTCAAATAACACTGAATACACTTCTCTATACCAATTCCATTTAAAGTTGAGACATTTTCGAATGAAATTAAAAAAAATGTAGAATTAAATTGTGCTTTTTCAATTTAAATTTGTAAAATTCCAAATGAAATTCAGATTTTTTCATTTCAAATTAAATATATTCCAAATGATTTGTGTTTTAATTACAAAATGTGGAAAATTTAAATTGGTTTTTTCCATTTGATTCCACATGATATTGAGTTATTCTATTTAAAAAAAATAATAAATAAATTTTGAAAATTCCATAAGAAACTTTTGATTTTTTATTTTACATTCAGAATTGTTCAAATGAAATTGAAATTATTCATTTTAAATAGGTACAGTTTGAAATAAAAAAATTAAATAAGGTAATTTGCAATGTAAAGCCTCAATTTCATTTGTAATATTCTCAATTTTAAATGGAATAGGAACATTTTATATAAAGAAATGATGCCCAAGTAAGAATTAATTTTTCTAATGTCATATTTAGTATTATTTTGTCATATACATTCATTATATTTTTTTTTGTGGAATATATACTACTCAGACAGACTATATCCATTGTACTGAGAAATCTATTCGCTACGATTTTGTGGTTAATATCACCACGAGCGCCCATGCCCAAGCCGGGATTCGAACCCGAGACCTTCAGAATGCATGTCCAGCGCACTACGTCTGGACTGCTGAGGCGGTTATTCATTATGTTATTACATTTATCAACTTTACAAGAAAACTATTTATTTTCCCACAACAACCTTAACATTTTAATTAGATTTCTGGACTAAGTGTCATCAACATTCAGGAAATAACCGGGAATATTCTAAAACTCACGTTCGATCGAAATACAAATTTTGAATTAAATACGTTCCACAGAATTTGAAAGCATTAAATTCGAATAAAATACATTTTATTCTGTATTGAAAAATCGAATACTAGAAATTTAGAATGGAATTGAAAAACCAAATAATGAGATTTTACTGTAGAAGTTAGAAGAGTGCCAGAAAAACAAACCTTTAACAAATAAAATATGTGTTTAAGGTGCTTGAAACTTATTGCAAAAGTAGCAGCATAATTTGAGAAACCCTTGGAAGTTATATATTTTTGTTTTCACTTAACTCCGATCTAATAAATATTTATGTCGCAACGAAATCAATTGACGCCAAGCGTAATATAATTAATGTGAACGTAATATAATTAAAACCGAACGTTATAATTTATGAACCGCCCAAAACGTGTTGGACACATAATTAATTGCGTTGTAGCAATCGACACGCAGTTTCATCTCTATCTGTCTGTATATCTATCCATGTGCGCTATATTGCATTACGTCAAATAAATAAGGATCTCTGTTTTTTTTTTCTTCATGTCTGCAGAAAATGCATTACAACGGAGGTAATTAAGAGATTGGCCAAGCGCCACAAAACATGCAACACTAATTACGAAAGTTGCACAAGTCTTATGTATTTTGCTCTTTAAGTAACGAGTTGTGCACTTACGGACTTATTTCCGCACTTATTTCCGACTTTTGGCAGAATGCAAAATGTTAATGGTGCTAAATATAACTAATGGCAGACATTTTCTTATTACTTTTCAACTTTTGAAAATTTCCAACAAAATATATTTTTGAATTTAAAAAAAAGGAAATATGTGTCATATAAAGGGTTTTTCAAGAGGAGCGCTACAAAAGTTTTTTTTCAGGGTTTTTCAACAGGGACACTACAAAAGTAGAGCGACAGGGACAGCAAACGACGCCATATTTCTTGCCGCTCTTTTGACATTTCTCTTCAGTAAGGTTTGCCATTTCATGATGAAAAGATATACAAGTCAACAACGAGTAAAAATTATTAAAATTTACTACCGAAATTCGAATTCGTATATCTTTCCATCATGAAATGGCAAACCTTACTCAAGAGAAATGTCAAAAGAGCGTGAAGAAATATGGCGTCGTTTGCTGTCCCTGTCGCTCTACTTTTGTGGCATCCCTGTTGAAAAACTCTTTATATTCTTTAACATATTTAATATTATTAAAAATTTAAAATTTTATTTAAACTTTCTTTAAAAATATTTCGTTTGAAATACATATAACTCACTAAACAAACAGTACAAACAAAAAAGTATCTATTTTTTTTGCAAATTTTCGCCGCGTTATTTACTTGAACTCAATTGACCGCATTGACTAATACTATAATGGAAAAACATTCATTTTTTGTGCAAAAAAAAAAATCAGCAATACACGCGCCGCATTTGTTGCTCGCATTGGACAACAGAAGTTGAAAAGTTTTGATTTTTTTATTTATTTTTGCAGCTGATTAGTAGCTGACGGACACTGACACTAAATGGAACACATGAAAAAAAAGCAACAAAAACAAGTAATACAAAAAAAATATATATTGTATATATTGGAAACACAACCTATGTACAACATGACTGACTGACAAGTGTTAACAAACTTTTGCAGTTGTCTGAAAGTTAAACAATTTTTTAATTGGAGACAAAAACGTATGAAATTTTATATTTTATAAAAATTTTTACAAAAATATTTTAATTTTTATAACCACACCCATGGATAAATGTATGGTATTAAAATATGCCTCATAGAAAGCGTTGCATTGGTAAGAAAATATATAAACTATATGTCCGTCTGTTTACACGATAACACAAAATATACTTGTTAGATTTGGTTGAAATTTAGTATTAATAATCCTTAGACTAAAAGTAAGTATAAGTTCCGAAATGAGCCAAATCGGTCAACGGATACGACCACCTCTCATACAACATTCACACACCACGTCCAAACGGGTGATTTTCGACAAAAAATTAATTTATTAGCTCAGATTTGTTTTGAAATGTTTGGTAACATAAAATATTAGGCATTTATTTTTTTATTAAAATAGTATTCCCTTAATAAACTGAAAACTTTCGTAGAAATTCAACATTTTGCATTTATTTATATTATGTGAACCATAAGTTCAATTCGGTGTCATTTAAAAAGTAATGAATAGCTTTTTTTAAAGATAATTTTAAAACCTCTAATACAAACATAATATCATTATTCATATTATCTTTGTATTATAGGTTGACATTTTTTAATATTGTTACGAAAAGATGTAATTTGCCCCATAGCGCAAGCAATCAACAATAATATATGGGACGCAAGACAATTCAGCGCAATAAGCAATGTGTTAGAAAGAGACGGAAGATCATTCAGCGCACTGAGGCAATGTGCTAGAAAGAGATGGAAGATCAGCACACTAAAACACATGAGTGCTAATGAGATGCCAATAGCATGCGTCATTCACGAAACGAGTAGAAGGTTCTCGAAACATGTCGAAGCTTGTCGATAGTTTTCACAAACTATCAGATTTTTCATATTGATACCACCGTTCATTAAATGACATTAATGGATGTATTCATTATATATATGAACAAAATATTCAAATGTATGTTTCAAAAAAAAAAACATTCATAAAATAATTCGAAAAAAAAGTGTTTTCAAAATTTTATTTGAAGAACCACAGTAAAAAAATAAAACGAAAAAAAAATTTCGGGCAAAAAAATAATTTGTTCCAAAAAAAAAAATTTTTCAAAAAAAAAATGTGTTCAAAAAAAATTTGTTCAAGAAAAAAAAAATGTTCTAAAAATTTTTTTTTTCGAAACTAAAAATTTGTTTGAAAAAAAAAATATTTTCGAAAAAAAATATTTGTTTCAAAAATATATTTTTTATAAATATAACTTTTTATTAATAAAAAGTTGTAATTATAAAAATAAATTATAAAACATTTTACTAATTTATGCCGAGCAAGCATTATATAAGAAATAACACAGAAGAACTACTTGAGAACTGAGAAGCACGGCAAAAAATGAACGAAAAAAAAATGTTTAATAGAAATTTGGTTTAATGCACAGCGTTCTTCAATATAATGACATTTATATGTTGTATTTTATATTTTGGTTTATTAATATGATGAAACGTATTCTTCACATACAGTTCATCATATTGAAGAACATATTTTCGACAGTTACCAAGCGTTCTTCATATTTATGATAGCATTCATAACAATAATGGCGTTAGTCATTAATATTATGAATGGTTCTTCAATACAATGAATCATGGTTTGAAGAACGGAATTCATCAATATGATATACATTGTACTGTGGAATTTTTCACTACAGTTTGTGGTTAATATCACCACAAGCGCCTATGGCCTTACCAAAGCCGGGATTCGTACTCGAAACCTTTAAAATACAAGTCCAGCGCGCATACTGCAGAGGCCGGCTGAGTACTCAGTTTCGACTGCAGTGTATTTCAGTGTACTAATTTTTAGTGTACACTATTTTCGACAGTGCACTGCACCTATGTCTTGTTCGAGAATTTTGTTGAAACTACACGTGCTTGATTGTTAAATGCAAGACAATTACTTGATTTTCAGTGCAGTTGACGGTACATGTCTTGAATTCGGTTTATTATACCTATATTTTTGCAGATGTCTAATATTTATAGAATTTTCCAGTTTTTAAATTCTGTAATAGTTATTGAATTATTTACTTCGGAAATATATAATCTTAATACCCCAAACCAATTTTTAACTTTATCATATACCATCGAAAACTATTTTTTTTTAAATATGAACTTGACCCATTTTTACACCAACACCCTCAATTATAGTATGTGAGTTTTACCTCTCAAACCAACATTAAAAAATAATTATTTTCAAATATAAATCCCATTAAAAACATTGTTGATTTAATTAAAATAAAATAAAATTCATTTAATCACATTTAAATAATTTGCCCACTAAATATACATTTTGATTATATTATTTAAATGTATTTAATTGATTTATTTAATGTCATTTTTGTGCTTAAACACAATTCATGTTTTGCGTAAACAATTTTTATGATATTATAAAAATAAAAAATCTGCTGGTTGCGTCATTTGTGGCTATTGTGTGTGTTCGTCAAAAAGGTCAGCAGTATTTTTACGTGCGTGCGTGCATGCGTTCGAATGCGTGGTTGTTTGTTGAGTTTTTTGTTATTTTTTTTTTGTAATTTTGTTATATTTGCTTTTGACCTACTCAACAATAACGAGAAAACAATAATAATTACAATTTATGCACCGTATTTAAATGCGTGACATATTTTTGCCTGGGCTTCCTGCTTGGTTCGCTGTTTGGTTGCTCTGTTTGTTCATGTTTGATGCACGTGTCCACGCTGCAGTGTTTCGCGCAAGCCGCGTATAAATTCCGTCAACTTTGCGTTCGTTTACATTGTAGTTGTTCCGTTGTTAAGTCTCATCAAAGTCCCAATTATAACGCCCTGCATTTCGTATAGTCACAAGAGAATCGAACATATCTGACATATGGTCTTGCACATGACAACTTCTGCGTTTTTTTTCATAGTCACACAGCAGCAAATGCTTTAATTTTTTCCTTTGATGTTCTCATTTCACACTAAATACCAATTTTAATTTGTCTTTGTAATTTTCACTATAATTTAAATGTTTTACTAAAAATTCAAATTATCGCTAAAAATTCAATTTTTCTCTAAAAATTCAATTTTTCTCAATAAAATCATGCAAGAAAGCAAAATGCATACAAGAAATAACACTCTGTAGCATTTAAATTTTATTCATTTAATGTAAAGGATAGAAAAAGGCAATACTGACTGAATAACCAAGCGGACGTAAATCCGAATGAAAGAATTTAATGAATTGAATGACCACCTGAATGATTCAATGAATTCATAACGACCTCTTCGACTGCGTTCAGTCTTCCGCTTCGTTTCATTTCATTTCGTTCCATTTTGTTGTAGCGCCGCTGCTGCTGTTAGTAACAGCGAAACGCAATTTCAAACGGAAGTGCAAAAAATGTACATAGCAGGTATTTGTGTAGCACCCTAAATCACCCTATTCTCACAGTGAACACAAAAACAGACACAAAAAATGTACGCCGTGAAGTCAGTCGACATGCAATGGAATCGTCAAGCAAACGAACTATGGATTAAAAAGGGTGGAAGGGGCGGCGAATGCGTCGAAAAAACAACATAAAATTCGCAAATTTAAGGAATTCGAAAAACTAGAACGACAACACTATAAGATATCGAAAGCAAGAAAAACGACTGCAAAACATGAAATGCATTTGATACGTGAATTAGAGCAGAAATGGCTGCGGATAAGAACAAAAGTCATTGTTTGAGAATATTGTAAAATGCATAGACATTTCTATTATCCATGTAAAATTTAAACTAGGACAATTCGGTAAATTCTTGGTAATTTATGTATATTCTAACAAAATAATGATAAATTAATATTTTCCGTAAAAATGTTCATTCCTCTCAAATATTGCAAAAAAAACAACAAAAAATTTAATTTGTTGAATGGTTTTTTTTAAATGCATTATCTATATTGAATACTTTTTATCTAAAATTCTTTTTTTAGTAATTTACTAAATTTATATACAGAAATTTTACCTATGAATCCTTGATATTCAGTGAATCGAATGGCATCTTTAGATTTTCTGTAAAAAAAACCCCAGAACTTTAAAACTTTAAACTTTGACCTTGAAAAAGGCTCCGTTTAGGAGATACAGAATTTCCAGAAATTTCACCTATTCAGTGAATCGAATGGCATCATTAGATTTTCTGTAAAAAATCTCAGTATTTTTTTATATTGAATAAACCAAACCAATTGTAGCCCATTTGTGAAAATTCTGAACTGTGACCTTGAAAAAACGATAATTGTATGCAGAATTCTCCCCCATATAATATATTTTAACTTTATGCAATATTTAATTTCTATTCAAACTGTTTTTAAAAATATTTTTTAAGATAATATAATTTTAAGATAATATTTATCCGCATGTCAGAAACAATATCCGTGCAAAAAAAAAATATTCTTGATACGAAATAATAAAACATATTGGCGAGACTTTATTAAACAGACAATCGATTTTCTTAAGCGCATTCATATTTTCAAATAAAATTTTAAATAAAGCAAATTGCTATCGGACACTGTTGCACACAACATATTATTTTAGAATTTATTTTAGCGAAAAATGCATATATTTATATTGATTAATATTTATCCAAAAACATCTTTGGTGAAATTCTGATTAATCAATTAATCACAAAAATGGCTCTTCCAAACATTATTTTGCAAGTATTAACATGCATGTTTGAAATTTTATGTAAACATAATATATAATTGCCTGATAAATCATTTATAAACAGGATTGTCTTGAGACTTGAACAGTGTTGTAATGAGCTCTGATTTACATTATGATATCACGGAAACATTTTGATGTTGCCCTTTAAAATGGTATATGTTCAAATAGAAACATAATAATTACTTCATCCAAACAAAACAAATATTTGAACCGAAACATAAATATGTTTAAAATATAACATGATTTGGAACGATGTGAATATAAATATGTTGCCAGAGAAACATATCAGTTGTTTCAGTTCAAAAAGTAGTATGTTTGCATAAAAACATATCTAAATATTTTTGGAAAGGAAATAAAATACTGTTTTTTTTTTATTAATTTTTATTAAAAATCATTAAACATACACAGTGGGAATTATGGGAATTGAATTCATATACAAATTTTTAAATGCATAAATAAATAAAATGCAAGTACAAGTCTCAGTGTAGCACATAGCGTTGGCAAGGAATTCGCGGAGCCTGTTGTAAAAAACCATGCTGAAATCTGTTTGAAAATAGAAGCATTGATTTTTCAGTTGTGGTTTTTTTGATGAAATATCCGTGTCGGCTTTTCCAGATATTTTTAGAAAAACATTCAGGAACAATTAAATTATATACTGCACTATTAAATGATATTATTTGTTACTATATGTACTTTTTGTTCTACAATTTGTATATTTTTTTAAATTTACGAATACGAATGCGTTTTCTCAACAAACATCCAAAGACACGTATGCAGAAAATGGCGGTCACCGAGTGTAAACTTCGTATACAAGAAGAATATTGAAAGAATACTTTTATTTACATCTAATTTCATTTTTTTTTGTTTCTTTTCAAACATCAGTATGTTTAAAAGGACCAATACGTACTTCAAACGATGACAAAAGAGACGTAGATAGAAAATTCTGCTTAACGAGTGCCAACTTCGTATACAAGAAGAATGTTGCAAGAATACATTTATTTAAATCCAATTTATTTTTTGTTTGTTTTTAAACATCAATATACATTTATTTAAATCCAATTTATTTTTTGTTTGTTTTTAAACATCAATATGTTCAAACGATGGCAAAAGATGGCGTAGGTAGAAAATGCTACGCAACGTTGCCAACTTCGTCTGCCGATAACTAATCGAATGAAGACGAGTGTTGCGAGCATACGTTATAATTAGATTTGAAAAGCATTTCTGTTTGTTTTGAAACATAGTTATAACCAAGTAAACTGTTTGTTTTGAAACATAGTTATAACCAAGTAAACTGCCAAGAAATAGTATATTCAAATACAATTAAAATTGTATGTTTGTTTTGTAACATATTTATGATAAGTTTGACAGATTCTGCAGGGGAATATATAAAATTTTTACACATAGTAATATGCTATTACCATCTGAACAATAATTTAACTACACTTCATTTGTAATACATATCGTATTATTTTTAATTACATTCAAACATATTCAAACAAATCTTTTCTATCCGTATATAATTTGATTAATCGATGAATCGTCCTATTTAATAATATTTATGCGCATCTCAAAAATGTTATGCGTGCTAAAAATTATTTTAATTTTTATGAAATAATAAAATAAATTATTCTTGTGCACTTTTAAAAGCATTATTATATTATTCAAAATCGTATTAGGCCACTCAATCGATTTTTCTTTTATAAACATGAAAAAAAAAACTAAATTGGCAAGTTTTGATTTTATTTTTTTTATTGCACACGATATATTAGACTGCACCCTGCTGCCAACATTTGCGATTTTTTTATTAGTTTTGTTTTGTATGCTGACTTTAAATGTTCAACAGCTCAGGCAGATACAAACAGAAGCACCTTCGGCTTCTCAACCTTTTTCAGCAGCCCACCCTACTTCCGTTTCCGTTGCCGTTTCGTTTGCGTTTTACGACTACAACTTGCACCGACCGCATGTCTTCCGGCTGCGACTAACGAGCCAAGCGCACTGCATGCATTATGGCCATAAAATGCACTGGATTGAAGTCTGTAGATTGAGGCTGTGCTTTGGCTTTAGCTTTGACAAGATAATGGCTATGCAATGTAGTTAGAGCTTTGGGTTGTCGGTGCGCTTCTTTGGTTTGCCATGATTTGCTTTGAGTAAGAAAAGAATTTCTTTATATTATTGAAAACTAGCCACTATCGCAAAACAAAGTCAGTTACTAGGTTACTTTTGTCATTTGGCAGGAGGGTCTGTAGATGGTTTTTAGATTGTTTTATACATGGTTTTGAGGAAAATGTAAAAATTAATTGCAACACAGAAAAAAATAATCGACGTAAATATAACAACCAATATTCATTGCATTCATTAATCTATCCAGCAATGAAATTCATTATTTTAAAGAAAAAATATTTGCTATTTTTCGTTAAATCAGCAATTCCGTTTGCTAATATGAATATTTGTACGTCAATGGAGCAAATTAATTAGTTCGCGCAGTTTGAGCAATTATATTTGCTAAACTAATTGACGTACAAATATTCATAGAAGCGAGCGCAATTCCTTATATAACAAATAATAGCAAATGTTTACATTAAATTATTGAATTTAATATCTGGATTGATTAATGATTGATGCAAATAAAATGCTATATTTACGTCGATTATTTTTTCTGTCAATAGACTATAAAATTTTCAAATTTTCAAAAATAAAAATAAACCACACATCTTTTTAAAGAAATACCAACATTCTTTTTGTTATTATAAGAAATTGGTACTTTTACATGAAAAATTACTCCATTTAAAAATACTTCATTAATACTTATAATAATAATAGTTTGGCACTACAGTCCTATAAGAACTTAGGCCGAGCTCTCTCACCATTTTGAGCTGTGCGTGTTATATTTGTACTCAAAGTGGTGGGACCTACAGTTTATTGCCGAGTCCGAACGGCGGGTGAGAGCTTTTCATAGGTAATGTTTTACTCTCGTAGGTTTGCCATTTACTGTCGAGAGGTAGCGCGGTATAGAAAAATTTGTCTATGAAAAGCTGTTGTTAGCCCCAAGTCCAGGATTGAACCGGGGACCTTTCGGCTCGCAGTCCAACGCTCTAACCACTGAGCTATCGCGGCTACTTATACTTATATAATAAAGAAGCGATAAAAAAATTAATAATGTCACTGCAAGTTCTGCATAAAATCAAATACGTAGAATATTTAATGCAGAATATTGAAAAAACAATACAAGTGAAAAGCAATCATAAACACAATAATCATAAAGTAACAGCCATTCGATTTAAACGTATTTTTCGAATTAATTCGTTTTAAAAGTGCCTTAACATGAATTTTCTCCCACGCAATGCTCCGACTGTCAACTGTCAATGTACCAATAAACAAACAAATTCAACTGTTATCGAAACACATTTATGTTTGCATGTTGGCGGGCGTCAAATTGGCACATAACCCAGCAAACAATTCTATATACATATCAGTGATGCCAACTTATATTTTCATTTTCCCCGATATTCTTACCAAAATTCCCTAATTGACTATAAAATTCTTCGCACAAATTTGATTTAAATACACTGAGAATAAATAGTGTTTTTACTACATTTTTAATAAAAATCGAAATAATCCATTTAACAAATATTAAGCATTAGGTTATTCATTTAATATCTTTTTTATTTCTTGATGCCTTTAATTTCCGAATGACATTTATCAGCCATTATAAATTCAGAAACATTATTTGATATTACCAAGTGGTAATTTTATTAATTAAGGTCCAGTTTTTCAATGAAAGTTTAAAATGAGTCTAAATAAATATTTCAAAAGTCTATAGTTCCAAATCAAAATGTCCGAATTTCTTTAAATATATGTGAAATATTGAGTATAATGTAACTGAAAAAATGGATCATATTAAACAAATTATTTATATTAAACATCGTTTAAAATAGTACTGAAAATGGGAAATTTATGCAGATAAAAATATTTTGAATAAGAGCAAACTATCTCGAAAGTAAATTTGATATTTTTAGTTTCGAATTTTTAAATTCTCAAAAATCGCTATCTTTAAAAAAGTGAAAAAATACTTCTTCAACTATTAAGGGGCATGTCAAATTTGCAGGTCTTACATTATGTAAAAATTAATACTATTTTTAAAAACATAACATCAGACACATTCAAAAAATGTTAAAGGAATCTAGAAATCGTATTTAATAGATTGTGTTTATTAGAAGCCAATTTGTGATCTTTTGAAATATAGAGGTATGTTCCAGTTTTCGATCGAATCCGGTTGAGTTTATTATTTTCCTAACGAATTGAAAGCGTTGAATTCAAACTTTGCTATTTAAAGTTATTTTGAAAATTATTTATTTTACTAAGATATCGAATTTAAAAGTAAAAACATTTGTTTTAAAATTTTTATGAAATTCGATCAAATGTTGTTTGCAAATCATTTGCTCATTAAGTCTGCATCAGAAATCGTTTAATTTCGCATCAAATCATTGGCAATCTTATCAACAGAAATTTCAATATCCACTGTATTCGTCGGCGCTTAACATTTTTATTTTCTAAATATTTTTCTCATTTGTATATTAAGTATACCATTGCAGAAAACTCTATGAACCTTACTCGTATTCGTTAATACAGTAACAAATAACAACATATTTAGTACAATTATCAGCTGAACAACTGATTTCTATCATTTTTGTAGACATTATGTCAGTATTTATTTCAATTAAAAATTTTCGACGAATACTTGTCAAACCTTTTGAACTCATTACTATTTTAGAGCAAAACATCACAGCACAAATCTGTGCTAAAATAACAAAGCACCAATCGTAGTACCAATGATTTTTGTTGCTGACATTTAATACACGCACCGTTGGCAGGACGACTACTCGTGCGGTTCAAGGATAATCGAATTGAGTGTCTGTCTTTGTAGAATTGAATGCCAAATGTGGTTGGCATCGTTTCGAAATGAATCGAAAGACTTTCGAATGTGCAACGAAACAAACTCAATGTTGTCCGGGTCTGTGTTTATTGACTGTTGGCCTTGGCGACTGACAACGAATGTTTTTAATAGGTTTACAGTTGAATGTTTGTGTGGGTTCTATGCGAATAGTTGCCGGGAAGATTTAAGTAATTGGGTAATGGGTTTGCACTAAGCAATATAATGAATTCATTTACGACAAATAGCTGAAGTACATTATAGAACAAATTAAACGTTCTCAGATTGTTGCATATTTAACTATTCAATACTTTGATTTTATAATATTGAAAATTATATTTTTCAGCTGACCCTTGATGTATAATGTTTGACTGGAGCAATGCACATATAAATGATGGATTTGAATTATAAATTTGTATTATACATTTGAATATCATTTATCATATGGAAGATTTTAAGCATTTACCCACAGCTTTTCATAGCATTTTGAACTTAAACTTAGTTTAAACCGGAAGTCTATAGTCAACATATCACAAATATTTCAAATATTATTTTTTTTTATTATTAATTGTCTATTTATCTCTAAAATTTTAAGATTTTCCATCGTTTTGATTATGAACTATAGTTCATAATTAAAACGGTTGAATGTGGAACTGTTTAAACTAAGTTTAAATTTGCACTGAATAGTTGAACCTAACAATGTAAAATATAAAAAAAAAACGAATTCAACAAAATTCCAGAGACAGATTTTTTTTCAATTAAATAAAATAAAAACGAAGAATTCGTTGAATTGGTCGAACGATTAATAAAAAGCGGGAATTGTCGCATAAACTCTAGAATTTGATCCCTGGACATCAAATTATTGTACCTATGTTTAAAATTTCATTTGGTTTATCCAGCACTAAAAAGCTTTTCTATACATTCTTATATTCTTATAAATTATAATTTATAAAAGAATATCGAAAAAAATATACACAAAAAAATATAATAAAAAATGTCCTTTTTTTTGGAAAATAAAAAAAAAATATTTATTTACAATAAAAAAAAACACATGTGTGTTTGAAAAAATAAATAAACATATTATTTTTGAAAATGCATAAAAAAGAAACAAAAATATTTTGTAAAAAAAATAGAAAATTGTAAAGGGTTTTTCAATAAGAGCGCCACAAAAGTTTTTTCAAGGGTTTTTCAACAAGGACGCTACAAAAGTAGAGCGACACGGATAGCAAACGATGCCATATTTCTTGCCACTCTTTTGATATTTCTCTTCATTAAGGTTTACCATTTCATGATGAAAAGATATACGAGCCAACAACGAGTCAAAATTATTAAAATTTACTACCGAAATTCGAATTCGTATATCTTTCCATCATGAAATGGCAAACCTTACTGAAGAGAAATGTCAAAAGAGCGGCAAGAAATATGGCGTCGTTTGCTATCCCTGTCGCTCTACTTTTGTAGCGTCCCTGTTAAAAAACCCTTTATATAAAAAAAAAGTTTGTTAGAGAAAATTATATATGAAAACTAATTTTATTCGAAAAAAAATTTTTTTTTTCAATATTCTATTTTAAAAAAATCATATCAAAATATTATATTTTATAAACAAAAATGCTCGAAGAAAAGGTAAAAAAAAAAACATAAAATATTCCTCGAAAAACACAAATGTCCCTCCCTGCGTATGCACAACCCTGCAAATGCCTTTATTTCTCAGGTTGCACATACGTCATGCCGCACAGCGCAAAACACTGACATAACTACAGCAACAAGAACAGAAACAACAACAGCAGCAGCCCAATGCAATTTGCCAGTGTTGCCAACAGCTGCTGCTCAATTATTGCCACTGCAATTAAATCATAAACGCGCCATAAACTCAGCAACTACGACGTCCACCCACAAACACAACGTATTCCAAAAAAAAAAAACAAAATGAAATGAATTAAATTTCATTTACATAAGAGGCACAGTTAAATAAACGGCAACTTAGTCGCTGGCGGGCGCCTCTTGTTACAGTTTTTTATTATTATTTTTTTGTGCAATTTCGTTGGCGGCTTTAGGCCGCTGCCGCCTTGACCTTGACCTTCAACAGTTTGATGATGAACTTCAACGTTGCGATAATTTTTGTTTTTTCCGCGCATTATTTGTAATCAAAGCAAAAACACATTAATGGGTGCAAGTGCGCCAAGCAATTTTTCCAAAGCCTAAAATTGCTGAAAACTTAAATCGTGCATCAAATTTTTATTTTATTTGAAGTACAATTTCAAGGTAATACCTTCCCGGCAAGTTTCAGCATGTACAGCGAAGGCAGCTGCAGTTCGTTGGGATTTTAAAGTTTTTCGCTTTAAGTTGAAATGGCAAAGAACGTTAACAAAATAAGTTCAAAGTGGCAGATAGTGGCAGACAGCAGCATGGCCTAAGGCACGACTTGCCAACGCTGTAACAGCCATCAAAGATAGGCAAAAGCTAAAGTTTTAATTAATCGCAGTAGGCAACTTTTTTACAGTTTTTTATTTCTTTTTTTACATAATTATGAGTCATGTTCCGGCTTTCGATCGAATTACAATCGAATTTCATATAAAATTTGTAAACAAATTGTTTTTAATTCGATGTTTCAATCAATTTCAATCAATTAGAGTTCTGTGAATCGAATTCAATTCGATTTGTATTGTCCAATATTTTAATTTAGATGGAAAGCAAATTTCAGAACACGGTCGTATATTCCCTAAATTTAATTTTTCGAACATTGTTGTTTTTGTCGATTAATTGTTATACCCTACAGTAAGAGTGAAAGGGTATATTCAGTTTGGTACGCCGTTTGTAACACCCAGAAGGAAGCATCTCCGGTATGGAAAAGTATATATATTCTTGATCAGCATGACCTCCTGAGTCGATTTAGCGATGTCCGTCTGTCCGTCTGTCTGTCTGTCTGTCTGTTGAAATCCCTACTACTTTTGAAATTGAAGAGCTAGATAAATGAAACTTATAACTTAGATTACTAATATACCTACGCTGTATGTGCGAGATCGGTCCATTGTGACCTATGATCCGACCACTTATGTTCAAATACCTCATATAAAATGTACATATAAATATCAATTTGTATGTATACGTGCTTAGGTAAACTTTTTTGGTCAAATATATATTGACATCATGCTCAAATACATGATAATAATGCTTTCCGGCAAAAGACTTGTGGTTCACAAAAAAAAAAATCGAAATTCGGTACATCTACCCATTTGTAAATATGGGTATCAAATGAAATTTTTCAAACATTGCTGCTTTTGTCGAATATTTTTTTTGTTAAATGAATCTCACCACACTAAAATTCACCACACTAAATCACACCACACTAAAACTCAGCAAAAAAAATACATCACTAAAATTCACCACACTAAAACTCACCACACTAAAACTTACCACAATAATATTCAACACTAATATTCACCACACTAAAACTCACCACACTAAAACTTACCACACTACTTCTGCTAAGAAAAACTCTACGGGAAAGAATTCTACGGAAAAGAATTCTACCGGGAAGAATTCTATGGGAAACATTTATGGGGAAGATTTTTACTGGGAAGAATTCTACCGCGAAATGTTCTACGGGGAAGTATTCTACGGCGTCTGAGAAGAATTGTCTTTGAAAAACGTTGGTTTGGCGGATTTTTTTTTTGGGTTGGTTACTACATTCATTAATTTCCGTTTGACCATACTCATGAACATATGTCATTATAAGATATTGTCTTAACGTGCTCAAGGTCCAGTCAGTACAAATTGGGTGTTTTGTACCAACAAATAAAACAACAAACAATTGGCAAAATGCATTGAGTGGCAGATCGTACATCTGTTTCAGAGGCAGCCAAGTCCCTTCATCAGCGATGTTTCTCTGCAGATTCTACATTTCAAGTCGCCTAAGTTTTCCTTCTCCAAATTGCTGCAGGCAACAACAACTTTGGCAAAATCTTGAGTTGATGTAGTTTTTGCATTTTTGCTTTTGGTTCTTTCTTCAATCCACATAATTCTTATTCCAATTTGTACTGACTGGACCTTGAGCACGTTAAGACAATATCTTAAAATTATCAAGAGGTCGTAAAACAAAAACAATCTATCTAACGAGGCCTAAACTAGGTAAGATATCGGATGTACGATCTTCTAATAACGGAGTTTCCTTCAAGAACTTTTGAAAGGTCATTAGGTCCCGGTTGGGCCATTTTCCATAGCCTTTTTAGAATCCGAGCAAATTGGGTTAATAGTAAAACAGTATTCCATTAATGAAAATACTTATAACTGTTTTGACAATTAAACATATACAAAACTAGCAATAAATTGAAAAAGGCTTTAAAAAAAATTTTAAATTTATATAATTTGAGAAAATATTAAATAAAACCAATCGATTTCATTTGAAATTTATACTTACATTTCATAAAAGTATTTTCATAATATTGGTAAAGTAATTCAAGCGCCGCTGGCGAAAATGTTTCCATTGTTTTGTGCAAATTTATTTATTTAGCTTTAAAATACAAATTTTATATTCCAATTTATTTATTAATGTATATTTCTATTTTTTTTTTTTAGTAAAAAAACAATTTTTTTAATAAATAAGGGTGTTTTTGAAATATGAAAACAAACAAATTAAAATTTTAACAGTAATATTTCAGAATTTGATGTAATTTGGAATTATGGTGAAACAACATAAAATTAAGATATTGGTAAAATTTTAGCTTCCCAGATGGTGTGGTTAAAAAGATTTGGTGATTTAAATTTGAAAAAATATTAATAAATAATCTATAAATTAATCAATTGAACATAACTTAAGCAATAGTGAAGCAAAATAAAACACTGAAGTCTCATTTAAAAGGTAATAAAATTGACAAAATTTTGATTTTAGAGTGGTCATCGTTAAACAAAGTTTGTTTTAAAAGGATATATCTCAAAAAGCAATGGCGAACGTTGACCTTAAAATTAAAATCAGCTTTTTGACGTTTTATTATTTATCAAAATTGTCAAAAAAGTAGACTTTAATTTTAAACATGACTTTTGTGAATTTGAAAGAAAATGTTTATCATATTTTCATAATAAAAAAAAAGGTTGCGGCACAGGGTGTAACCGAAATTATTTTTACAAATTCAAATGCGGATATTGTGGTCAAAGCAAATAATGAAAAAAATGCGTAAATTCGAAAATTCTTTGAGTTATAACAAACAAAAAAATTTACAAGTTTTCAGTTATAAGTAATCGATCATGTCGCCAACAAAAAAAAAATAAACCAGTTGGGAAGGTTAGATCACATGGGAAATTTTAAAGTAGGTGTAATTATGATAGTTAGGATTATCAAAATTATAGTCGGTCTAAGCCGACTATAAATACCCTACACATACGTGTGGTTACAATTCAAAGTGGTATATAGGTCACCAGGGTATACGAATCCTGAAAATAACTACAAACATTCAATCGCTGAAGAATTTACATTCATTTGATACCCATATTTACAAATGGGTGTAACGAATTTCGATTTTTTTTTTGTGAACCACAAGTCTTTTCGCCGGAAAACATTATTATCATGTATTTGAGCATGATGTCAATATATATTTGACCAAAAAAGTTTACCTAAGCACGTATACATAAAAATTGATCTTTATATGTACATTTTATATGAGGTATTTGAACATAAGTGGTCGGATCATAGGTCACAATAGACCGATCTCGCCAACCATTAGTAATCTAAGTTATAAGTTTCATTTATCTAGCTCTTCAATTTTAAAAGTAGTAGGGATTTCAACAGACAGACAGACGGACATCGCTAAATCGTCTCAGGAGGTCATGCTGATCAAGAATACATATACTTTTCCATACCGGAGATGCTACCTTCTGGGTGTTACAAACGGCGTACCAAATTGAATATACCCTTTCAATCTTAGTGTAGGGTATAAAAATGGGAAAATGCATTTTGGACATTTTAATAAGCTAACCGTTCTGCATTGCATGCAATTATTGCAGGAAAACTGCTAGAAATATTACAATTCGGTTTTAAGAGACCATCTTCTTAAATCGTAAACGTGAATCAGGTCGAAAATCAGGATTTATAAATCGTAAATTTGCGGCAAAGATAAAGTGTTAGATCTAAGCCCAAAGAGATGTGTCAAAAAAATTTAATATTCTTTTATATTTTCAAAAAGAAAAGTTGAGATTTAAATTGAGATCATTTAAAGTTCCAAATAAAATCGAAGAAACGGATTAAAGATCCAAATAAACGAGCGAGGGACTGCTGAAACCCGTATAGAAAAATATTATATAATTTGTTCAAAATGATGTAACCCTCCAAACTGCCTGCGCTAGGTCCAGATTTATAATTTTTGGCTTATATAAAATCCATTCTTCGAAAAATCTTCAAATACTGTTAAACTAAAATAAAATAAGTGATAGTTGGATTAGTGTTATCAAAAATTTTAGAAGAAATGGTGTCCAACGGCTGATGGTGGTCTGGAAGACTAAAATACGGAAATTCATCCAAACTCATTCAGAAATATAATTCTTTAACTATTTTTAAAAACTATGGAGTATTGTTCTTCATTTGTGATATATTATTTTACCGTGTTAACTTTTTAAGTTACAAAGAAAATGTATAAATAATTTCGTTTACACCCTTCATTTTGTAGATGAGATTTCTTTGAGTATGGATATAAAAGCGTTTTTACAAAATCAAATCATTTAAAGGTTTTATTCCCTTTTGAAATGTTACACTCAGAAAAACATACCATAAAATTAATAGTTTTTACTATTAAAATTAGTCAATAGGATATTTGTCCGATAAACTATTAACTCAATCGGTGAATCCTATTAAATACTACAAAATACTATAACATTTATTTGAGTTTGTATGAAAATATTTATTATTTGTATACTATTAAATCAATAACTGTCCTATTGACAAATTTTAATGGAATTTTATGTTTTTTTTTTCTGAGTGTAGTATTAGATATATTAAAAATTAATTCAAATTTTAAAACTGTAAACGAATTAATATCGTACAACCATTTTTCAACCATGTCTCACCCATGAACTACATCCAACTTTATTCAAATGTTCGACCAAAAATTTGATATTATTTGATATTGATATTTAAAGTAAATTAACCCCTTTTAGCGAACTTTAACAAAATACAGGATTAAACGAAAAGGAATTCGTTGGAATTTCTTACGCTGTTTTTGAGGAATTTATTTTGTTTCGTTTTACTTTATAAGAGAGATATAATGTATATTTTTTTAAATGTATTTTTTGTTAAAAAATATAATAATAAATTTACAAACAAAATTATTTTTGCATTCGGAAAAAATGTTACTTCGACAAAAATAACGTAAATATTGTTCCAAACAAATGTTTTTCAACACAAGAAAAAAAAATTGAAGCAATGATATTTTTGAATATATATATAGAACCTTTTATTAGTATAGCATTTTTTAATTTCCTCAATACGTTTTAACATCAATAAAATTTTATTAGAATAAGAATGAGTAAAGATAAAGTATAACATATTGTTTAAACAACTTTTGATTTAAAATAAAAATATTATAAAATAAAAAATATAATTTAATTAAATAATTTTTTTTAATGCTCCTGGGGGCGGTTTGAACCCCCAAAATCACCCGGGCGCATGGGCTTGATTGGATTTGCTCTTATAGTTTCTATAAGTCAAGTAAATAATGTATTAAGTAAATCGTCTGCCATCTGACTCCGGTCGACTTGCTTCCTCTCACTGCTGTCAACAACGTTGTCTGCTAAGCTCAAAACGGAAATTGCACAACTTATGCCAACCACAGAATTGTTTTTGTTTTTGTTTTCGTTACCCTTTGTTATTATTGCTCTTCTTTATCTTACTCTTCTTCTTAACTGTTTCGAGTGTTCTATGTATTTTTTTTTTAACTTTAATTAATGTTTTTATACCCTACACTAAGAGTGAAAGGGTATATTCAGTTTGGTACGCCGTTTGTAACACCCAGAAGGAAGCATCTCCGGTATGGAAAAGTATATATATTCTTGATCAGCATGATCTCCTGAGTCGATTTAGCGATGTATGTCTGTCTGCCTGTTTTTATGTCTGTCTGTTGATATAACGGTTCCCAAAAAAAAAAAAATCGAAATTCGGTACACCTACCCATTTGTAAATAAGGGTATCAAATGAAAGAAAATTCTTCAGGGATGGAAAGTTTGTAGTTATTTTCAGGATTCGTATACCCTGGTGACCTATATATCACTTTGAAAGGTAACCACACATATGTATAGGGTATTTATAGTCGGCTTAGACCGACTATAATTTTGATAATCCTAACTATCATAATAGCACCTACTTTAAAATTTCCCATGTGATCTAACATAGAGATGGGCGCGTGCCGTGCTTTTTTCATGTCACGCCCGAAAATCTGAGTTCGTGCGTGCAAATCTCCGTGCGTGCTAGTTGCTGTCGTGCCCGTGCGTGTCCGTGCATCCAAAATCAGGCACGCGACCATTAAAGATTTTTTTATAGTTTCTACCCAGTTTTAAAAAAACCCTTACTTCCAGCTTTAGAAAATAAAAATCTCGTGGTATTTTAACCTTTTCTTAGAAATCATTTGCTTTAGTTTTAATTATGGATTTAAGAGAATAAAAAGTATCAAACTTAACTTTTGAATTATTTATTAAAGAGACTAAATCCCATTGAAATATTGGTTCCGGTTCGGATTCCAAGATTTTTAAAATAGTGTTTCCGATTCCGGTTACAAACAAAAAATTAAATGGGTTTCGATTACGGTTCCGATTCCGGTTCTTTGCGTTCCCCGACAGGGTCTATAATATCGGTTCCGGTTCTAGTTCTGATATTTTTAAAATAGCGGTACCGAAAAAATATATACGTTCCGATTCCAGTTCCAGTTCAACACATTTTTAATAACGATTCTGGTTCCGAAAATCTCAACAGTTCCGGTTTTGATGTTTCGCCTGCTTTTTCATATTTTTCCGTACTTTTTTCGTATTTTTCCGTGTTTTGTCGTGTTTTTCCGTGTTTCTTCGTGTCTTTTAAAATCCCGTGTTTTATCGTGCTTCTCGTGCGTGCCAGTAAATTTACTCGTCGGGCTCGTGCTCGTGCGTGTCACCTATCGGCGTGCCCGTGCGTGTCCGTGCCATCAAAAACAGGCACGCGCCCATCTCTAATCTAACCTTCCCAACTGGTTAATTTTAGTTTTACTTTTTTTTATATTATTGCCTATTTAAATGTAGACTATCACGCGTTTACCTTTTTAATTATTCACTTATTTATTGCATTTAATATTAATTAGTTGTTATGCCATTCAATATTCCCACAAACGTCAAACAAATTCAAGCCAATGCATTGCAATTAAATATAGAGAATTTTCTATTGTCTCATTTAGTCGCTGACAAAGTTCATCCTTATTTTATACGTTGTCCTTTTATTTTTCTCACATTTCTTCTATACTTCGTTGTATTTGCAGGAAATGGCTTAATAGACGAAGCTGAATTCCTGCAGTGGGTCGGTCGCATACAGGCGATACGCGACGAACAGGAAGAGAGCAGCAGCAAACAGGACGAAAACGATGACGTCACCGAGGATTTAATAGCGGCATTTAGGTGAGTTCAACGTTAGGTTCTAGTAGAATTTATTATTGCACTGCATTCAATTTAAATTAATCGATTGATTCTAATTTAACAGAGTTTCTAAATTGCTGACTAAACTAAATTGAACAGTTTTTCATTCGATCTCCATTCGGTAACCGGTAATTGTTAAAGTCCATAATCAACCGCTAACATATGTCTGTCATCCAATTTAGTTGTATTTAGTCTGCTCGAATATTTGCTAAATTTAAAAGTCGAACACTGCATTACCGACATATTTAGTTTAGTCTTCAAATTTAGACAAACTCTCACACAATATAACTTAATTAAATTGAATTAAGTTGCATTGAATCAATTAGTTTTGTATACAATTTAATTGAATATTTTTGATTCTCCACAGAGTATTCGATCGCGACGGCAACGGTTTCATTTCCCGCGACGAACTGCAAACCGCCATGGAGATGATCGGCGAAAGTCTGACAGAGGCACAAGTGACGCAACTCCTGTCCATTGCCGATCTGGATAAAGATGGCAAAATTAACTACGAAGGTTAGCACCATAAATGCTTTATTCTCATGGTTTTTTTTACATAGAAAAAATGCGACAATAGAATAGTAGACGACTTTTGTCGCGACTATAAACAGCAGACCAAGGATTTTAAGCAATTACTTAATTATTTATGTGCCATGCAGTGAATAGTTGAAGCATTCAAGGAACATAAACCTTCCGACAGACTCATGAACAAATAGACAAACAGACAGATATACAGACATTGAGGGTTACAACGAAAAAAAGAAAACAGCAAAATTAATAGAATATTTAGACAAAAAATAATATTTTTTTTTTGGTTCACTTCTACAATACTTCTTCTATTGAAAGATCGGGCTATTTTCTAAAACACATCAAAGAAAAATTGCATCTAAAGCTTTTTTGCAGTCTCTAAATTGTCCAATTGCCTTTGTAGCGTCGGTGGCTCGATTGGTTAGTGCGTTGGACTATACTACACAACAAAATGAGAAAAAAATTTGCGCAGTAAATTCCATTATTTTTCTATTATAGGAAATGACTCGCATAATTTAAATATATGAATTAAAAAAACATCTACGGATAGGATTACGAGATTTCGGGCAATAACTTTTGTACTGAGCTTTCAAAAAGGTGGTCACATATATTTGTAAATATCTCGCGTTTAATAAAACCCATAAACTCAATTGTTATATCGAATGAAAGATAATTAAATATTCAATAAACATTTCTTACAATAGTTTGGAATTGGTTTACTGGTTTAAGAAAACTCTATAGAAGAACTCGAAAAATGTAAATTTTGTCGACCAAAATTTTATTAAAAAATGCATTTAAAAAATGGCGAACAATTGAAAACGCGAGATGATGCACAGTTTGTAATATTGCAAAATTAGCCAGTACATTTTTAAAGAAAATGATGTAAAAATAAAAGAAATCTATGGATACGTTTTGAGAACAGAAAAAATCATGTGAAAGCATTACAATTGGGTATTAACTAAAAAAATCGCATAATATGTTTATACCCTATACCCATGGGTTACAAGTTATAAAATATATGTGATGATATTTTAGCGCCTCTTAGTAGACGAACTGGTATGAAAAAGTATATATTTTCTTGTTCAACATCACTTTCCGAGTCGATTTAGATATGACCGTCTGTCTGTCCGCCTATACACGATAACTTTAAAACTGGTATTCCGAATGATGTAAAAATTTATTTTCAATATATTTTAATAGAATAGTAATTCGAAGTTCGAAAATGAGTCGATTTAGTCAACGTAATCTACTACATCCACTACGAAATATGGGTTTACTTTTTAGGATCATTAAGTATTAAAGATAAAATTATAAAATTTAAAATTAATTACAAGCAATCATCTATCAATAGGTACTCAAAAAATAATCGTGATCCGCTCACATTTTTTATTTTTTTATTTTTATGCCTATTTGTATAGCACACAATTATATTGCTTTCACACAAACTTTTTTTATCCTCAAATGTTACCAATATATTTATAGGTCAATTTCTTCGACGGAGTGTGAACTAATTTTGAAAAATTAAAATTTGTGTATCATATTACTTTATCGAATTTTTTCCATTTTTTTATTTAATTTTTTTCTTAAATTTTTGTTGAAAAAAAGTGTTTATTCAAGTTCACCTTTCGAGTTCTAAGAAATATTTATTCGATATTCAATTAAATTTTATTCGATATAATATTTGATCATATGTGTTATTTAGAACGCGAGATATTTGCAAATATATGCGACCACCTTTATGAAAGCTCCGTCCATAAGTTATTGGCCCATATTTTGTAAACCTAACCAAAGAAACATTATTAAACCATATTTTCGGAATAAGGGCGTCATTTTACATAATACTAAAATAACCTTGACTGCTGCGCAGAATGGCTGTTGTTTAGTGCTACAAGCCAAAAAGTCGCTGGCGCGTTGGACTACGAGCCGAAAGTCCCGGGTTCGATCCCAGCGACTGTCAACGTCTTATTTAAAGAAAACATTTTTTATGCGAAGCTACATTCAGAAAACAGTTTTCTTATATTAAGGAAAATTTACTTGAAATAGCGCGAAGTTTAATTTTACTTATTTTAAGGAAGGTTTTTCCTAAAAATGAGGAATTTTTTTCCTAAACGCTATTTCAAGTTCATTTTCCTTATTATTAGGAAACTTTTTTCAGATGTTACCTCTTGGCAGTCATTGACAAACCTGCGAGAGTAAAACATTGCCTATTGAAAGCTCTCACCCCGCTGTTTGGATTCGGCATTAAACTATAGGTGCCGTCACATTGAATACAAACACAGAAAAAAAATAAGCGACGTAAATACAGCAATCAAAATTAATTGTACACCATTCATTGGTCTAGCAATGACATTTTTGCCATTTTCATGTATTGAGCAAACACATTCGCTATAAATGTTATTTGCGTCCAAAAATATACCAATAAATGATTTTGCTTAAGTAGCTAATTATTTAATTGGTATGGTCGACGTTTTAAAAGCATTTTTGTGTTTTCACAGTATTCTTATATAATTCTTTTTTAGTTTATTAAAAAAGAAAAATATAAATTCTTGTGAAAGTATATAACAAATATACTTTTCTGATGATGAAGCGTAATTAAATATACATCTATTGCCATCATCATCATTTTCAACGACACCAATAGAGTATGATCAAACTCTATAAGCGTTTCTTTTGACATGAATCAAATGTGAACTCTTATATGCGCGCCAACCGCCTATTAAAAATTCTAATTCTAAGCGAATTCCACCAATTTCACGAATTCCACTAATCTCACCAGCGCTGTAAGCGAGTACACGCACCACGTACTGTTATTGCGACCACGCACTGCTATAACATCAACGCGGTATACGAAAACACATAGCCCTTGCCAGCAAATGCGATTGCCAATATGATGAATGTGTACGCTAATACAATTAATAATTTAGTCGGCGCAGTTTTAGCAATAATTTGATTGTCTTGATGTACCTTTTTGGCTATATTTACGAATTTCTTTTTTCTGTGAATGTAACACGCTAGGTTCTTTATAGCTGTAGCGCCAAACTATTATTATTAAGCATACAATAAGCGTATTTCCAAGCATAAATATTTAATACCAACCATAAACTTAATAGTTGTATCATCAAGTAATAATTTAAGCACTTTCTTCTGAGTGTAGTGCCTGATACAGATAGTCGAAACAGTCAGTGTAAATGCAACAGCCATCTGCGGGGTTTATTAACCCCATTAATGGCCACTCATAAAGAAGAAGCGCTTTTTGCGTAGATGCGTTGCTTACTTTTGGTTAAACGAATACAAATATTTGTTGCTACCAAAAAAAAAAAAAAAAAACATAAAAAAAAACACGCAGCAATATAAACTTGATTTATAGGAGTCATACGCTGACCTTCCAGAAAAATCAACAACACACTTTGTTTGCAACATATATATTTTACGTTATCCTTTGGGGACATCCTTTGAACGTAGCTGCTGTTAAATATTTTGGATTTTTTATTCATTTTGAATTTTTTTTTATACTATTTGCTCAGCGTATATTTTTATATTTGTTTTAATTTGCTGTTGCTGCTTCTGCCTACTTGGTGACCTTGGAGCCTCGTTTGGCGACAGCAACATCATTGGCAACATGTTATGGATCATGTGCTGACAGCGGTCGTTAAATTGAATTGCTGCGCACTCTGCCATGCATTGAGAATATTTAATAATATTTTATTATTTATCTTCTTCTGCTTCTGATTTTGGCTCTTTGGTGCATTAAGCCTTAAAGGCCATTGTTGACTTGTTTCTATTTAAGCATCGTAATTTGATATATTTACAAAATTTATTTTATATACAGCCCATAAATACGTCAGTCAGCCTTAACCGTGCATTTTTCATGTTAATATTCTTAAATTTTTCAATATTATTTTTTCCGCGGGCGTTTTTTACGCTTTGAAGGTTTTCACGTACTGTTGGTTTCATACATGAGCTTCTGAAAGCGCAACATTTGGGAATTCAGTAAAAAAAATGTTGTCATATTGGAATTTTTGAAAGAGGCATATAACTTAAGTTGGCACTTATTATTAGTCGGCTGATCACGCCCATTTTCAATACCAGCCATCTTAGATATACAATATCTATGTTCAAAATTTCAGAGATTTAGATTTTCTTGTTATCCTGTAATTGTGATTTGTAACAGACAGCCAGACGGACATCGCTAAATCGACTACAGAGGTTACAATGTAAAAAAATGAGTACCCTAATATAGGGTATTAAAATAATTTATAAATCTTAAAAATCAAATTTTAATGGTTTTGTTTAAAAATATTATTCCAGCAGAAAATATAAGGTTTTTTAAGACACAAATTCAGACCCGAAACACTATTTCCATGGTTGAGTACTACAGAAACTTATTTTTTTAAGTTCATACAAATCTTTACTTGTTTATGCATTAAATTTCATTTTTTAAGATTTTTTTGAATTTGTATAGCATTTAATAGCATTTTTTCTAAATTTAGCTTTGGGATTACTGAATTGTTTAGAATTAAATTCCACCCTGCATCTTTCAGGACTGACTATTTTTATGCTCGACACAATATTTAAATAATATTTCCAAAAGTCATTTTTGTGTTTATCTTGAGTTAAATTATAAAATTACTATCTATATTTTTAAATTTCCAAAAAATCAATTTCAGCATTGTGGTTTTAAAAGTAAAATTTTGATAAAAATAATTAAAATATTACCACAACGTTTATACAAAAAAAAACTCATCCTAAACTTAAAAATACCATACATCCAGAAAAAAACATGGTAAATTAATAGTATTTCAATAGAAAAACAATAATTTATACCACTAAAATTGGTCAATAGGATGTGTCCCATTAGTTCAGTAATATTGAAACTGTTAATACAACATGTTGGTGTACCATAAATTGTATAATGTAGTCAATAAGCAAAACCTATGAAAATTTAATGACAGGTATTATTAATTTTATGGTCCTAGTATTTTCCTCTTATTTTATTAAAACAAAAAAAGATTTAAGTTATTTTATAGAATTTTATAGAAGTAGAATTATTCCCCATAGAAAATTTCGCCGTAGAATTCTTCCCAGTAGAAATCTTCCCCGTAAAATTATTCCCCATAGAACGCTTTCCCGTAGACTTCTTCCCGGTAGAATTCTTTCCCGTAGAAAAAAAAGTTTTAGTGTGGTGAGTTTTAGTGTGGTGAGTTTTAGTGTGATGAATTTTATTGTGGTGAGTTTTAGTGTGGTGAGTTTAAGTGTGGTGAGTTTTAGTGTGGTGAGTTTCATTGTGGTGAGTTTTAATGTGGTGTGGTTGTTGTATATTTTTTTTTTGTATTTGAGTTTTTTGTTTCATCTTTTTAACTTGCGTATGTGCTGAGTTATGTCGTTTGGAATGTTTAGTTTGTATGGAAGGTACCACACCCCTTTGTCCAATCGCGCCCATATATAGCCTATGACACCCTCTGGACTCCATAGTATCCTGTCAGTTAAATCGGTTCAGCGGTTTAGACGTGATGCTGGAACAGACAGACCGACAGACGGACCAAGAGTTTTATATATATAGATTTGATGTTGGCTTCAGTTCCCAATAATTGATTGTTATACTTTTGTCCGCATTTATTTTTAAGTACGTTGCTATAATAGTAGTTCGACATATTATTTATTTTCTGTAATAAATAAAAAAAGGTTACATATTTATTTACATTAAATACATTGAGTCCTTACCAATGTCGCGTTTAATAATGACGATTATTGCAAAAAAGCATGAGACCATTTTGAACAAACACGAAGAATGACGTATAAAACGTGTTAATGTGTTTTATACCACTTTTATTATAGGAGGAAACCATTAAAATAATAGTATTTATTCTATTAAAAATAATAATATTAAAATATTTAAATTTATGGTACTGAATTTTTCGAATACTATCAAATTAATTAGAAAACTTTTGATTTAAAAAGAAAAAACTATTAATACATGAACTATAAGATCAATGGTCGTACCATTAAGTACTTAGTGGGATATTTTCTTCTGAGTAAACAAATTATAGTTTTTGCTGATATTAAATTTGCAAACTAAATTAAATTTGTCGGTAATACAGTGTTACCTATTCAATTTACCAAATCTTCTAGTAATCTAAATTGAACTGAATTGAACCAAAATAACCGAATTCCAGTTATCGAATAGCAACCGTATGAAACTTCAAAAATTGAATGTAGTCTTAAAATTTAGACAGTTACCCGGACACAACCTAATTCAATACATTTTGTTATAACAATTAGTAAATAGAATAAATTATTCTTTTAATCGGTAAATACTTCAAATAGGTATCCTATTGACCAACTTATAAGTCTCCCAGTGTACTGTGTATACCAAAACACAATAACGTGGTGGGTGTTGAAATCCAAACTAAGAGAACACCTTGTTGTGTGTGCAGTCAGTCAATGCAGGTTGAACGACGTTCGGTTGTTGATTCCTAGAAATATAGAACGCAAGGCAAACATTTGATAATTGCGTTGATTGCATGGGTTTGTGTACAATTTAAATCGGAACATTGCAGTATGCAGGCAGCTGTTGATGTTTGCCGATAATCACTCGAAATGAGGTTAAAAGTATTAAAGTATTGAAAGCTAATAGCGTCTGTAGAGACAGAATATATTTTATATTATAAAACAGCCAAAATCTGAAAGTTAACTTAATTTTAATCTAATAAATTAAAATGTATATTAAAAAAAACTAATTTAACTATTACCTATTTAAATCCTTGAATTCATTGAAAAATCTTATTTTATATTAAGATATCGAATTTAAAAATGTTTGTATGAAATATTTGAATGAATTCTATTGGAATACTATCGGAAAACTGGAAGATGTCAGAATATATTCCAATCAAAAATTTTATACATTTCATTGTGGTATTTGATAATTTTCGACAACGGTATTTCATTTGAAACGTTACTGTTAAATCGACACGTTCGGGTCTTATAACAGTTAGGCCATCTTCGGTTAAGCACTAAATGCAACTTTAGCTGATATTTAACCATAGAACATATGGAATTGAAACACTTAACTAGAGATTTTGAAAACTAAGGATCATTTTCACCATCTTCGGTTAAGCATTCACCGAAAGAGAAATTGTTCGGAGAAGTATTATCCGGGAAAGAATTCTCTGATAAAATAAGGAAGTAATTCTGAATTATTCACAGAGACAGATCTTTCCGGAGTAGTTCTTTTTCGTTAATTCTTTCTCATAACGATTATTTTTATTGAGTCTTATGCGGCAGAGAATTTTAGGGGGAATCATTGTCTCGTACAAAAATTCTCTGGTATGCGTTGTCCGGGAATTTGTCGGATAAAATTGTTTGTTTAATAATCTAATATGGATCTACTATTTTTAACATTAATTTAACATTGTTAAATTTAATTTTATAAAATGAAACATGTTTGCAAATCTAGCGTTCATAGCTAAATTATGTATTTAAGTAATTTTCGCATTAAAATTCACTGCCGCTACTTAGGGCGCCAATAAAAGCGAAGCAACAGCAGTAAATAAAAGCTAAAATGGCAACAGCTCTACAATTGTGAAAATAAAATGAAGGGATTAGAAAAATATATAAGAAAAAATTGCGTCTCCAGAAAAGTCGAGAGTCGGCTAAATGTGCAATACGCACGCAAAGAAATTCAAATGAGACGACGATGACGATATTTAGTGATTGTTTAAGATGATTATATTAATTTATTTAATATTATTTAATTACAGAATTCACGAGACTTTTACTTTAAAGAGAGCAACGCGCGCGCCTGCGACGGACAGAGAGGAGAGACAGCGAAAAAGCGAGAAAGTGCGATGTTGCCTGAAGAAGCAGAAGACAGAAAGGAGAATGATGTGAAACACTCAATGAAACTTCTACTCGACTTTTTATGATAACAAATGATAATGAATTTCATAAGACGCGTCCAGAGCAGTTGGGATTTTTAACCACCAGCATAAAATTATTAACAGAAAACCTTAATTTACATAGGCGATAAGCAGCAGTAGTAGTCTTTTGGCGTTATGAAAGAACTTAAAAAATAATAAAATAATAAGTTTTATATAAATTAATTTAATTTTACAAGAATATGAAGAGAATATGCTTTTTTGAAATTGTTTTTAATAAATCAAAACCATATAAAATATAAAAATATTGCAAAAAACAAAAAATATTTGATATATAAAAATAAAAAAAATAATAATTTTGAAAATGAAAATAGTATATTTTCGGATAAGTCTGAACGTGCGAGTGATATTGTGTTAAGAATGCTGCAATAATCATAAAAAGAACAATTACTAAAATAACCATGAAATATAAAATTTATATGCAAAAACAAAATATATTTCCATAAAAATTACAAACAAAAACTCACAAAATGTCTACCGCTAATATGCAGATTAATTAATAATATTGTTACTTAAATTAACTACAATTTTTTTACATTTAAGTTGTTAAGTATGAATAAATTCTAAAACATGTTTGGAACAAACAGAACATAAAATTTTTGTTTCTATGAAAATGATGTAATATTTATGAAATTATGCAAACTGTTCGCAGTAATGTATTTAGGGAATTATATTTTAGGCTTTATTCGCATGAAACGAATAAATTATACACATCTGACATCTGGCTAACTACTTTATAAGTTTTAAAGTTATGGACAAATAGTGAAATCTGAAAATGTTATGCATTAAAAAGCAGCTATAAATGTTGTAAAACAAAAATTATATTTTACAAAAATAATATTCCAACACACAGAAAACAGTTTCGCTTTATTAAGCAAAAATTTACTTAAGTTAACTTAATGCTATTTCAAATAAAATGATTCTTATTATTTGGAAACTGTTTTCTGACACCTGTTTGCCACCTTGACTACACTCAAATTATTCATAGGCTTCAATAAATTGAGAATCACATAAATATCGCTGGTATTTTAAAATTGTACTGATTACCAGAAACTTCTGTCAACTTCGAACTTCTTCACATAGTCGTTGTAAGAGTTAAATTAAGTATTAAAACCTAAAATATTCTAAAAACCATTTGATAAATATTAAAATTTGATCAATTTTTAACTTCTTATCATTTCTCACTAATATTGGATAAGAAATTGACAGATACGGTCATGTTATAAAATTCACTTTCATTTGAAATTCAAATATGTGACAAGCCAAATCAAACAAAAGTCCTTTTTTTTATTTAATATAAAAAAACAGTTGATATATTTGAAAATTGTAAATGTCATTTTTTCAAATATTTGACAAGCAATCAAATAAAATTCGTTTCTTGAACGAATTTTATCAAAATTTGAAATGTCACACGATCAATTTTCAACTTCTTATCATTTCTTACAAATATTGATCTTTTTAGATCTGTCAATGAACCGATATTCAAATATTTGACTACAGAAGTGAATCGAAATAAATGCGATTCCTATAACTTTTTTAAAGTTGGATTGAAAGGATTTATTTTATATTTAGCGTATTCACAGTTTCATGGTATTGGTATGACATTGTACGAATACGAAAGGACGTCAATTGAACTGTGAGCACCACTGTTCTGCTTGGTAAATATTTCGTCAAATAAATGCAGCTGATTCTTATAAAATTAGGATTTTTGAAATTATCATAAATATGCATTTTATGTGCACTATTTGTCTTCAATTACACAATTTTTCTTTATTTCACAAAATACGACACAAAAAAACATGTCCCAGGGCTACTCTCAAATACAACACTTGTGGTATTTCACTTTTATAAGGGATGCAACAACAAATTGACGTTTCTATGTTATTGTATCGTATATATACTACATGATACGAATACTATACTAAAATACGATGAACTGTGAATACGCTAATTGAAAGTCGAATTTTTGAAAGGCAAAAACAAATTCTATTCAATTGAAGTTGAAACATTCCGAATATACAAATTTTTGTAAACGTTCGGATTCTGAAAATAATTGGGTATCGAAATTTAAATATTTGTTAAGTAAATCGATCTGAGTTCGTTCCTCAGAACGTGCACGTTTTTAAATGTATTGAAAAGATTTATTTTGTGGGGAAAATCGAATTTTTAGAATACGATTTTATTCAAAAGTTGTAAAATGCCGTGTTTAAAATTTTTGATATACCAATTAAAAGGGGTCTTGTGGTATTTAACTTTTACAACGAGGTAGCTATTATAACCAAATTTGAAAAAGAAAAAATATTTCCCAAAATTCAACTAGAAGACAAAACTATTAAAAAAAAAGCGTAATCAACAATATGTGGCCTTTGGTTAAATTAACATAAATGCAGATGAAACATTTTCATTTAACTGAAAAAAGAAAAAAATCAAACAGTATATTTTGCTGAAATATATAGTAGGTATATATTTTTGTAAAATAGTTATTTGCCAGTAGCGGTTAAGCGCAACAATCACCGCTTATATATTTTACGGTATTTCAAATTTGTACGAAGACATACAGTAAAACTACTTGCAATGGCAATATGCAAATTTAGCGCGAAAATAAAATATATTAATAAATAATTAAACTTATACTAAATGAAGAACATTTTATATATGAAATCTTGATGTACTTCACAACCAAAAAAAAATATATAGTGTATTACTAAATAGTTTCAGATAATTTAGTTTTTGTATTAATAGTTGCATAAATTAGCTGTATTCATTTAATATATTAGTATTTCAATTAAAAATTGGTTCAATTTTGAGTTTGTATTATTTATAAAAGTACTTTCAAAATCATATAAAATTGTTATATAACTTAATTATTATATTATATAAAAAAAGTATAATAATCTTAAAAAAAAACGTTAAAAACTATTTTAATTGAAACCCGTTTTAGTTCATTACCAAGACATTTAGTTTTTTATATAGTAAAGTATATCTGTATTATGTATATTATATATTATGTATAAAATATATTTATAACCACAAAAATGCGTTATGGACGAACATGCACGATTAAGTTTGTAAACTGCGCCACCACCATCACTTAATTCAGCAATTAATCAAAACTATATTCTGGTGTGAACTAGTCTAATAATGCCGCCCATACCGCATAGGCAAAATTGACGTTTTAAATAAACGTTACTTTTTTGACAACTGTCAGTTATAACGCAGCGTACAAACTTATTCAACACGTGTTGTTAAATACCCCCACAACTATTTAAATGTTTATAATCAAAATAAATATTACATAAATATTAAACAAGTGATACATATATGTTTTTATTTTCCAGTAGATATAAATTAGGCGTAGTCCTATCAGTCCCATTTAATCAAAATTTTGATTAATCAGCATTCATTGATTAATTCAATATGACCAAATTTTATCCAACAACATTTGAATATTGTATCCAACATTTATTTTAAAAATAATAAGATATAAAGAAAGAGCTTAAATTATGCAAAAAAAAAAGCATCAAGTGATGTATTTTGAAATATTTCGCGATCCAAAAGTTTATTAATCAAAAATTCTGATTAAGAAATGATCAATTAAGCAATTAATCAGGTTTTTGATTAATCAAAATCTTGAGTAACAAAGTCTTGATTAATCGAAAATCTTAATTAATCAATTAGCCAACAATTGATAAATCAAATAGATTCGCACAGGCATTTCAGAAATAGTTTATTTAAATAATTACTTACAAAATTTAATAATTTTTTGAAATTATTAAAACAATTCATCACAGCAAAAAACTTCAATGAGTTTTTAATTTTCAATCAAATCATTCAACATATTTTTAAAAATATATTTTACAATTTTGTCAATATATCAAAAAAACCACAAAAACGCATTAGTGGACGGATAAATTTATTATGTCAAAGCCAGGAAAATCTGAAGATGAGGAATACTTAGAAAAGGTGGAGACATTAGGCAAGCCAGCTGTAAAATCTGGAAAAGTAAGTTTTGCATGTTGTATTTATTTTTATTTGTGCAACTTATTAGTGCTGGCTAATTTATTTATTGATCAAAATATTAATTGATTAAATTGTGTTTTGCATAAAATTTGAAAACTCCGGGATTTGATTTTAATTTGGTTTTAATTTCGAAAGAATTCAATCGGTTAATGTTTAGGGAAACGAGTGAATTGTAGTTTTGTTGACATATATATGAAAAAATTAATTGCCGAACATGCCCGACTATTTAAAAAAAAATCCAATTAATTACAATTATATTGTCTTCACGTTTTTTTATTTTTAATTATTTGTATACTTCATTTTCGGATATTTTATTTGCATGTAGTAGTAGAATAATGTAAAATTATAAATTAATGTAATATTGTAAAAGCATAATCTTTGTATGTTTAAATTGTTTTGTTTCGACTCTTATTTGTTAAATAGGATCATATCGTCGTTGCAGAACTAAAAGTCACCAACTACATTTTCAAAATGCTAATTGCTAATTTACAGAAATCTTTATATATCTGTCAATTTTTGATCGATGAGCTCAATATTTTTACCAAATGATAAGAAAATGTGAATCTATCAATTGGTATTTCATCTTTAAAAATGTATCAATTACTTTTTGTAATAATTAACAACAAAGTTGAAATATAAGACTTTTAGTTCTACAACGACGATATGTTTCCATTTTTACGATTCTGCTCTTAGTAGGTCAGGAGATCTGGCATTTTTAAAATTTTAGTTATATGGGAGGCGCCACGCCCTATTGTACAATCTCGCCCACATTCTAAGTGATGATTACAATGTGTAATATGAACCATTGCTTCGATTTTTATAACCCTGCTCTTAGTAGGTCCGAAGTTATTGAAATTTTAATGTTTTCGTTATATGGTTAGACACGTCCCGTTGTCTAATTCCGCCCACATTCTACATGACGATTGGAATTTTAAATATGAACATTTGATTCGATTTTTATAACTCTACTCTTAGAATGTCAGGAGTTGTAGTCGGGAGTTGTAGCACGTTCATATTTGTCAATTCCGCCCACATTTTATGTTCCTAGGTCTAACGGTTTGTGCTGGTCGTTGATCAATCAGTCAGTCAATCAAGGCTTGTTCTTTTATATACATATAAATTATATCAAAGTTTTTGGTACAATCAAATTTTATTTTTTTTTTAAACTGCGAAAAATTACTGAAAACAGATAACTTTCAAAAACGTTAAGTAATAGTAAAACAATCAGTATGCGCTGGTACAACGGTCACAATTTTTTGATTTTCTAACTTTTAGGCATATTTTACATATAGCGTGACAATATTTGTTTTACTTCGCCTACTTTTTTATAATCCAAAAACCAGTTGTAACCTGGGTGGATTTTCGTTCGTTTTCAGGGGAACGAACTGTCAAATATTTTTTTATTTCTCGTTGTTCTCCACCTCTTTTAAGGAGCATGGTAATTTTTTATTTCGAGAGGCCCTACCCAGCCGGCCAAACTATCATAAACGACATCGTAAATGATAGCAAATATTCGTAAATAATGAATAAAACAATCGTATACGAGAATCGTAAAAAATTCGAAAACCCATACAGTTTCGTTCTTAATTTGTCCATCGTTACGAGGTATCATAAAACTAAAAACACTCATATATGATAAATTTTCGATCGTTTATGTTCGTAAAATACGATTATATACTCGTTATAAACGATCTTTTTTGTTCGTAAACGAACTCGCTTTTAATATTTTTTACGATTAAATTTTAATCGTAAATGATAATCATTTTTAACTCATTTGCGAACTTTTTCCTATTTTTGTAACCATACAAAAAAAAAATGAAGTAAATGCATTTAATTTTTATATTAAGCTCCCAAATGCGTTTACTTACTTCTTAATTACAGCAAATGATTTAAAGTTTTCAGCAAAACAATTTATTTAATCTTGTTAAAAATATTGAACATATTATGCATTTTATTAAATGAACTTTTGATTAGAAAAACATAAATCAATTTTGACAATCTTTTTTTACGATTTAAACACTCGAAAAATACGAGCCATCGTTATTTACGAGGAAAATATAATTGTTTTTTTTTTCATTGACATTTATCATCGTTTTTAACGTGCAAAATGATCGAAATTTATAATTATTTTGAATCGTCAAATGATCGTAATTTACGATAATCATAAAAAATGAATGTGTAGGTGCCGACTGGGTATACATTTATTTTTCACCATATTATCAGAACTTAAACTGTAAGAGTGAAAATTTTAAAATTGCATAAAATATATTTTGAAATTTTTTTTTATTAATGAACACGCAATCCTACTTCTGCGGTATAAAATCACAAACTTTACGCTTACGTAGCGTTGACACCTTCCGAACGCACCCAATTTACCAATTCAAATTATTTCCAAAATGCTCTGAAAACATTCAAAAAAATATAAAGATTAATTAAGTAAATAGCAGAAATTCCAGATATTACTAGCGTTATTCAAAAAATTCCAAAACTATTTTTAAAATCAACACATTTAAATGCATTATTTAGTCTAAACATTTGTGACGTAACAAACAACACACACACACACGTATATTATTTGACAGTAGTTTGACGTAAGCCATGAATATCGCATGCTGACCGAACTGTCAAAAGTGGAAAATTTTCTTTTTTATGTAAAAATCTCGCGAGAAAAGTCGCTGCTGTGTTTTGTGTGTGACGAAAATCAATAAACTCGAAAAATTTCGATTTTAATTCAATTTAATTGAATTAATGCAAATATAAAGTGAACACGTGTTGTGTGCGCAACGTATTCTGTTACACGAATTCTCCACAAGTGAAAAATTGTGGAATTCGTTGATTTTATTGCCCGTGTCGTAGTACAAAATAAGCAAAAGTGGATTCCATAAAGGTTGAGGATTTGATGGACTCTGATCCAGACATCGAATTCATTGAAAAGGATAGCGGCATGTCTTCGTTAGGTGGCAGCAAGGACGAGACGCCAGAGCGTCGTGCGGTGGTCAGTGTAAGTTTCTACCAAGCTTTGTTTTCGCGTTACTCCCTATGGGAATTAAAAAATGCAGTCGAGGTCAGCAGAGTTCGTTCAACGCTGACTGCACTTGGAAAATCAATAACAAGGCTGTGTATATAAAATGAAATGCTCTGCTTTGTTGCAAGAAATTTTCGATATTGATTTTCTTTTTACGTTTTACAATCACAAGCAGTAAACGGTCCTTTGTTTTTCTACTTTGCAGGCTTCCAATAATCCAGCCAGTGATGCTGAAAACTTTGACGATGTAAGTAGTAGGCGAAGCACCTTATGCTACATAACCTCACTCCTCTGATTAGGCAACTTTGTGCGGACGCATGCAATGTTGCCATCTTTTTTTATTGTTTTTAGTTTTAATGTTAATGCTTATCTTATTTATATTGGCAGGAACCCGATGAGACTGTCAGTGAGCGTATCTGGGGCCTCGGTGAAATGTTTCCCGATCCGCTGCGCAATTTCACCAGCAAGGTGAGCAGCATGACGCTAAACGGCGTCAAGGGTCTGTATAGTTTCTCGTGCAGTGCATCGTGGATTTTCTTCACCAGTTCGGTAATTCTGTTCGCACCCGTCATCTTCGAGACTGAACGCGCCCAGATGGAGGAAATGCAGAAGTCACAACAGAAGCAGGTGCTGCTGGGTCCGGGCTCAGCAATGGCAGCCACCGGTGTGCCGGCGATACCGCCCATGGTGCGATAATAAAATCAAAAGTCAATACAAATAAAATATAAACATTGCAAAATAAGCAACACACAAACACACCTAACTTCTAATAATACTTGTTAAACAATATTTCATTTAGTAATAACAAAAAACGACATAAAATAAACAAAAAGAACAAAAAACATAAATGAAATTTATTAAGTTTTGAAGGTAAAATGGTTCTTTCAATTGGCGCTAATAATTACATTCATCTAAAGCATAAATTTAAAAGCATATTTTACCTTTATAACGAACACCTTCGATGCTAAATTTACGACAGACTTGAAAAAAAGGCTCATCTTCAAAATTACGTTGCTTTGAATTGAGATACTTCTCAAGTCGAATATGGACTAAGTTCCGCTTAAATTGAAGACTGCGCAAAATTTTTCTCAGATACAGCGCAGTTTTTGGTTCGGTCAAACTAGGTCCCAATTGGTGTTTCGAAAATGAAAACGAACGAACGACGACTATTAAAAAGAAAGCATTTTTGTTTTTATTTAATAATACATCTCATTGTAGAGGTAAGACTAATCAAATAAATTTTCATTAAAAACACATTTTCGATTTTTTTTTCTTTGTGAATGAAAAGGGATGAATGTAAAGTGTTTGATGTGTGTTGCTCACTTTTAAAACCATACAACAAATTAGTGCATGCGCCAGCCAGCACAGAAAAACAGCCATTAGGACTTACTGACTCGATATTTTGCTTAACAACACGTAGTTTTTCCATATTAGGTAGCGTTTTCAATATAATTGCAATAGTAATTTTATGCCGTACTCACCCACTACTCTGCACTAAAAAATAGAGTACTGTTGAAAATAGTTAAAAATAAACCTTAAACGCAATATTTCTTTTAATTGTCATGAGTAATTTTAATATACTAATTAATGCTAATATTCCAATACGTTTTAAGAATAATTGGATCTATACTCGAAAATTTTTGATTTTTTGAATTATTTTTTAGCATTTAGGATATAATAATAAAATTTTGATCGTTAGTTTAAACTTGGCTTTGCATAACCATCAACCATTTTTTTTTTATTTATTATTATATCCGAAATGCAAAAAAAAAAATCATCCTAAAATAGTCTAAACAAATCCAGATTTTTCGATTTTATATTTAAATATCTTAAAAACATATCGGAATATTAGTATTTGTTGATATATTTTAATTAGTCTTGAAAATTGAAAGAAAATTTGAGTTTTTGGACAACATGTTGTGACTGTCTTTAATTTATTCTAAAAAGCGGCTTAAAAGTGCCTAAAATATCGATAGGAATTTTCTTAAAACGCTACGTATTAGAAAAAATGCATTGCTTACGAGTTTTGGCATAGGAGTTGCAATCCCGAAGCATTTGACAATCCAGGGACTTTCGTGATTATAACAAGAAATTCCAGAATTAGTTCTGAATTATTGAAATTTGTTTTACAAGTAACGAAAAAGCAAAGTTCATAAATATTTATAGCTTTGTGAAAAATAATAGCAGCGGTATTCTTACATGACAACGAAGATTTCTTATAAAGGGCTATTTAAAAATAATGAAAATATGTTAACGGCAGCAAATTTAGTAGTTTTAATGTTACCTGCACATCCCAGCAGGAAATGTCACCAATGATACCTCAATAATTCCCGTATGTCAGGTCAGAAAACATCGATGACCGATAGCATTTTCGCCCTGCAAAGCATTGATGACATTTTCATACAAATGTCCACTGATTCCTGCATGATGTATAGCTTATTCATCAATGAAGTCACAAATGATTCTCAATTTGTGCTTATGAATTATATGGCAGGGTGACATCAAACGCAATTTTTCAGTTATACGCGTAAATGCTGCCCCTAGACGTATGTTGTATGCATTTCACAACATTAATGCTGCATACCTTTAGGGGCATGTGACGTGAATGTTGACAGATGACAGATTTTCACAATGTCATTGATATATGTATATAAGGTGTATGAAGACTTTAATGCAATGTCATTTATGAAATTGTTGTAGACATATTCATCAATGATAAATTTCCTAATGTCCTCGATTCATCATTGATGACCTTGTCGCCAATGAGGCCATTTCCTGCTGGGATTCTTAATTGGCCATCGCACAGAGGAGTATTTGTATGAAAAACCTGGCCAAAAGTCGAAATCTTAAACTTTGAAAAACACGTCAAAATTAATTTGCACGTGTAGTACAATATTCAATATATCTAAATACAGCGATTTCGAGAATAGAATGCAGTGCGTCTTTTTATAAAAAATCATTGAAATCTGATTTTTTTAATATTTTGTTTAAGCTCATTTGCATCTCTACTTCAAGTCGTTATTTGGGTATTTTTTACCATTATTTTTTGCAAAAGTTATTATGGATTTGAATGCCAATAGTAAGTACTATCTTACGGAATACTTTTTTTGCAATAATATAATAAATAATAATAGTTTGGCGATACAGTCCTGTATAGAACTTCGGCCGAGCTCTCTCAACATTTTGAGCTGTGCGTGTTATATTTGTACTCAAAGTGGTGGGACCTACAGTTTATTGCCGAATTCGAACGGCGGGTGAGAGCTTTTTCATAGGCAATGGTTTTACTCTCGTAGGTTTGCCATTTACTGACGAGAGTTAGCGCGGTATAGAAAAATGTTTATATGAAAAGATGTTGTTAGCCCCAGTCCAGGCTTGAACCAGGGACCTTTCGGCTCGTAGTCCAACGCACTAACCACTGAGGTACCGCGGCTACTGCAATAACAAGTTTAAAAAATAAAATGGTTTGATATTTTAGTACTGCATTAATTTATCAAATCAAATATTACGATGTTGATTACAAATTGGACTTTTTGTATATGTTCCCAACCCGAAACAGTTGAGATTTTTATAAAATCGTAAAATATGCATTATTTTAAAGTTGTTGTAAAAATTACCAGTTGCGCAATGTTGCACATTCTAAAATATATGCGTTTTTCTGACAAGAAATGCATTTTATTTTTTAATATACCTTTTTTTTATAGAATTTCAAGAATTTCCTAGAACCATTATAAATAAAAAAAATATAAAAAAACGAGTTGGGAAAGTTAGGTCACATGGGTAAGTTCGGTCACATGGGGCGGATTTTTATAGTCGGTCGGGCCCGACTATGGAATACCCTACACCTTTGGTGGGAATGCTTACCCTCAGAAAAGTATTCATATATCAGAAATTTACGTCTTATATCCCCATAAATTAAAAATTTATATAAAGTATAAAAAACTTAAAAAAAAAAATTGAAAAATATAATTGGGCGGACCACGCCTATATTAAAAATTTTGAAAGGCTAATATTTCATAGATTTGATTTTAATAATTTACGGATCAATTTTCGACTATGAAAACCCGGGAAATAATGAAAAAAAAATGTGGGCGGATCACGCCCATTTTTGGACCACATATTTTTAAGTGAATTCTAACAATACGTTTTAAATTTTATAACTATACCTTGAATACTTTTCGAGTTATTAGTTCCGAAAGAGTTATACAAAAGTGACTTGTATGGGAGGTGGGCGTGTCCGTTGACCGATTTGGCTCATTTTCAAACTCAGTTCCTACTTATTGAGACGAAATTTCATCGCATTCTGATCAGTATTTCTCAAGTTATTCTGTATTCGGACAGCAAGACGGACAGACAGACGGACATGGCTAAACGGACTCGGATAGTGATGCTGATCAAGAATATATATACTTTTCCATACCGGACACGCCTCCTAAGGGGCGTTACAATATATGCACAAAGTTAATATACCCTGTACCTCATAGGTGTAGGGTATAACGAGTTGGGAAAGTTAGGTCACATGGGGACAGGCCCGACTATGATATACCCTACACCTTTGGTGGGGATATTAATGTGGAATATGTAATTGTAAAGCTTAATTTTAAAGTTCTTAATTATGCTGGACCCCCACCCTCAGAATATTATTCACGTACTAGAAATTTATGTCTTATATACGGATCACGGCCATTTGCCTTTCACATATAATTGAATATCCCGTTTCGAATCCTCACCATTATTCATTTGTAGGGTGTCCCAGAAGGTCAAGAAAACTAAAAATTCTATTTTCTATTTGACATTTATAAGGGGGAGCCAATTTTTTTTATTTTTTTTCGGTGTCCACTTTTTACTTTATAACACTCAATTCTAAGCGATTAAGAACGAAATCATAGTTTTGGCCATCTTTTTTATTCAAATACTCAAATACTTTCATTTCGAGATTTTTAGTACTGTTTTTTTCCGGGATCTCGGAATTGGAATCCCTATTTTGGAAACACAGTATATACGGTGTTGTAGAAATATGAACTTCTGAACGGAGGAGTTCACAAATTTACTTCTGAGATATTATTAAATGGCGTTCGCTTCGCCAAGAGCATTCGCTTCGCCCGTCACGTTAGGGCCCTTATAATAAGATTATTAAAATTAATTTGATTAGTGTTACCTCTACAACGACGATAATATAGATTTGCCAGTAGGAAACGAACAATCCATTAAAGTTTACTTACGAAGCCGTTTACAATATAAACCTAAACAATAAAACGTTACATTTAGTTGAGATTTTGTAGTTTTATTTAATGAACTTCAGCAGGTACGAATGCAGCACCGTTTTGTTGTGGTGTTGCGCATAACTTACATGGCGATCTTTTTAATTTTACTGTTCAAATCGAAACGTATAGAACGTGTAGTTTTTACGTAGACGCGTACAATTTTGAAAAATTCGTATACTTGCCATTACTAATCAGTGAAGTGAATTTGTGTAGTACGAATGAATGTATATGAAATATATATATATATAATAAAGAGCTAAACAAGAAAAACAATTAAGACAAAAAAAAAAACAATAACAAAAATATACGTTATTATGGCGCATATGCCTGCCTACATTTTAGGCCAATACAAATTTATCCAACTGCGTCGATTGTTGACGCATCACCGCCGACATAATACCCTCGGTGCTGATGAAGCGTATGTCTTTGTTCAGACGACGATATTGATGCCAATGCTTGCGATCATCCTTTGTTGTGACCAGATACAATTGCAGTTCCGGCCTCGGCGCTGGCACATCATCGTGCAGCGTACCACCAGCGCTGCGTATGATTGCTATAAATGCATCATGTTTATAATTATGTCGTAAAACACACACAATCATTTCTAATAAATACTGACCTTGCATCTCTTTTGGTTCCGGCCGTATGCCGGGTGTCATTATAAAATCATGTTTGGCAAAGATTTTCTGTTTGCGCGCCAATTCAATGGAGCTGCGCAAGCAGAATTTGTGTCGTTGCTCGAATTTTGCATCCGCATAGAAAAATTCGGACATCTTGGCCAGTTGTCCGGTGACATTTGTTTGCTCCAGCCATTTGGAGGTGACGACGGGAATGCCGCGCGCGACAGCCAAAAGAAACTTGAAGGTGCGATTGCTGGTGTCCATGATGAGAATATCGCTATCGAGTGGATTTTTGGATACTTCCCAAATATCTGCGGAGTAAGATTAGCATTTATCAATTTGATCTTAGGTTTTAATTATTTATGGTATAAGCAGCTATACAAAAATTATATTTATTTTAATTAATTAGTTAATAAAGTATTTAAAACGTTTGTAGTGGGGAAATATAAATTATTTTTTATATAATATAGTTTTTGATCTTGCAAAATTCGATTTTTTCAAGACGTAATTCAAAGTCAAGCCGTTAAAATTCTAAGGAATGAATTCAATTAGATTTTTATTGATTTTTTTTATTGGATACTCGGTTTAAAATATTTGAATATTGGTCGGAAGTGAATTTTCCCAATATGAGATTTTTATTGAAATTTTAATTTGATGGAATTTCTTATAAACTGTTCCAGAATTAATTATTTCAATAGAAAATAATCGAATTCAAATAAACCAAATGCTAAGGAACGGATTAAAGACGATTTGTATTGGGAAATATTTGAATTTCGATCGAATGATCAGGACATACCCAATTTTGGCATTGTCTAACTTTCGATAGATACCTATTGAAATTACAATTCGATTTAATTTATTATAGAATTCGATATTTTCAATACATTATACAGATTAAAATTCAAACAGTTTTAATTCTAAGAAATCGTAGTAATTTTTTTCTATTATTCAATACATTATAATGGCATTTCTTTGGAATTCAAGCAGTTCAATTTCTGCGAAATGAATTCAATTCAATTTTAGTTGATACATTTTTGAATTTCAATCGGATGTGAATTTTAGTACATGCCCGATTCCTGATTTAAACAAATTTTGAAATTTCAATTCGATCGATTTTTTTTTTTTGAAATTGTTCCAGATTTCACTTTTTTAATAGAAAATAAACGAACCTTCTATGAAATACAAAAAGTAATGAGTCAAACTATTTTGGGAGACATTCTTTATGAAAATAATAGAAAAGTCCTTCATTTAATTCGAAAGGGGTCCTACCTGATTGAGAGTCAGCGCCTGAATTTACTGAACTACTACTCCCATTACCGGAAAATATTTATTACCGGAAAAATATTTTAGAAAAAACAATTTCAAATATTATTTTAAATATTAAAAAAATATATATAATAATCATTAGACTAATAAAATCCAAAATAACTGTAACATTAGATTTTAGAGAACATATTTTATAAGACTTAACACAAATACACCACAAACCTGAGCAATTGTGAAGTAGTTTTTGAACTAATCCAGGTTCGACCATCGTAATGGAAACTTGAAGTTTTCTTGTGCGTTTTTCTTTCGGTTGTTTTTCGATGACAACGCTCTTGGAGCTGCTAGCAGCCGAATCCGATTCACACATGCTACTGGTGCGCGATGATCTTCCTGCATAGATTATAAAAAGAAAACTCATTTAAAATCTAAAACATGGATTTCAATTGCAAATCCTACTTAAATCGTGTTCAGATTTTTCACTGGAGCTGTCCATTTTTTTGGCCCGGTGCTGCTTCTGCTCATCGCGTGATTTCTGACGTGTCAAACGTTTAGAAGGCGCCATCGCCACCGTATCTGTTGATTCTATGGAGCTAGTACGTGAGCTTCTTGTGCGCTTTGTGGTTGTCTCCGCGCTGGATGTGGCTGTGGCCACAGAAGCGTTCGAGCTGAGCTCTTCCCGCGCCTTCAGATCACCCACAGCGCGTGACAAGAGACGAGTTGTACGCCGTACGGGCATTGGTTTTGTCGTTGTTTCAACAGTTTCTTTTTTGTGCGTTCGTTTATGCTTCTCAGCATTCTTCTCTTTTTGCTCTTCTTTTTCTTTTTGCTCCTCTTTCTTCTTTTGCCTTTCTTTCTCTTTTTGCTCTTCCTTCTCCTTTTGCTTTTCTTTTTTCTTTTGCTTTTCTTTTTCCATTTGCAGCTCTTTCTTCTTTCGCTCCTCTTTCTCCTTTTGCTCTTCTATTTCCTTTAGCTTATCTTTCTCTTTTTGCTTATCTTTCTCTTTTTGCTTCTCTTTCTTCTTTTGCTTCTCTTTATCCTTTTCCTCCACTTTTTCTTTTTCCTCCTCTTTCTCCTTTTGCTCCTCTTTTGCACGTTTAGTCGTCTTCGCACTGGACTCGTGCCGGCTCGGCTCTGCATTTTTTCGTTTCTTTCCGCGTTTCTCTTCCTCGACAACCTCTTTAGTGGTCGCTTCTTTGCTGCGCGTACTTTTAGTCTTTTTGGACGTCTCATCCTTGGGTCCCGCCTTACGCTGCATACGTTCCTTGTCACGCGCCGCATGTCTCTCATCTCGACTACGCTCCTTTTGCTCGTCTTGTTTGGATATGTCATGGGCTTTCGTGTTCTCGAATGATTTATTATAGACGGAAATATTGGCCTCCAACTTGGGCGATGATCGTCGTTGCAGATGCGGCAGCAACTTATCGAAGTCATGCGAAACTTTTACGACTCCAATCAACTCAAGTACATCACGTTCGTCATCGGAATCATCGCCGAAGAGCGTTTTGTGCTGCACCACCAGACTCTTTTTGGACTTTGGGCTCGGTACCCGGAACTTATCAGCCAGAAGCTGTGGCGTGCACATGAGCAAATCGATGTCAGGACTTTCGGAGAAATTGCTGCTGTTGGACATCGTGGAGCACTTCTTGGAGAGCGCGGCAAAAGGCTTGGCGAATTCGGTCTCACTGGCTTTTAGAGGCGTGTGTAGGTCGGGACTATTTGTCGTCTTGATGCTGTTGATTTTGTGCGCTGGAAACACTTGCGTGGGCAGCAAATCATCAGGGTCTTCGTCGGGTTCGGCAACAGCTGCTTTAGGCTCAAGAGAAGCCAGTGACTTCTTGATAGGAAACAGTTGTGTGGGTAACAAATCTTCATCGTCTGCGTCATCGACATCCATGCCAGCCTCCTCATTTTGCATCGCACTTGTTTTAGATATTGTACCCAAGACAGCTGTATAATTGAAGAATAATAAATAATATTAATAAATTAATAAATTAATAAATTAATAAATTAATAAATTAATAAATTAATAAATTAATAAATTAATAAATTAATAAATTAATAAATTAATAAATTAATAAATTAATAAATTAATAAATTAATAAACTAATAAATTAATAAATTAATAAATTAATAAATTAATAAATTAATAAATTAATAAATTAATAAATTAATAAATTAATAAATTAATAAATTAATAAATTAATAAATTAATAAATTAATAAATTAATAAATTAATAAATTAATAAATTAATAAATTAATAAATTAATAAATTAATAAATTAATAAATTAATAAATTAATAAATTAATAAATTAATAAATTAATAAATTAATAAATTAATAAATTAATAAATTAATAAATTAATAAATTAATAAATTAATAAATTAATAAATTAATAAATTAATAAATTAATAAATTAATAAATTAATAAATTAATAAATTAATAAATTAATAAATTAATAAATTAATAAATCAATAAATTAATAAATTAATAAATTAATAAACTAATAAATTAATAAATTAATAAATTAATAAATTAATAAATTAATAAATTAATAAATTAATAAATTAATAAATTAATAAATTAATAAATTAATAAATTAATAAATTAATAAATTAATAAATTAATAAATTAATAAATTAATAAATTAATAAATTAATAAATTAATAAATTAATAAATTAATAAATTAATAAATTAATAAATTAATAAATTAATAAATTAATAAATTAATAAATTAATAAATTAATAAATTAATAAATTAATAAATTAATAAATTAATAAATTAATAAATTAATAAATTAATAAATTAATAAATTAATAAATTAATAAATTAATAAATTAATAAATTAATAAATTAATAAATTAATAAATTAATAAATTAATAAATTAATAAATTAATAAATTAATAAATTAATAAATTAATAAATTAATAAATTAATAAATTAATAAATTAATAAATTAATAAATTAATAAATTAATAAATTAATAAATTAATAAATTAATAAATTAATAAATTAATAAATTAATAAATTAATAAATTAATAAATTAATAAATTAATAAATTAATAAATTAATAAATTAATAAATTAATAAATTAATAAATTAATAAATTAATAAATTAATAAATTAATAAATTAATAAATTAATAAATTAATAAATTAATAAATTAATAAATTAATAAATTAATAAATTAATAAATTAATAAATTAATAAATTAATAAATTAATAAATTAATAAATTAATAAATTAATAAATTAATAAATTAATAAATTAATAAATTAATAAACTAATAAATTAATAAATTAATAAATTAATAAATTAATAAATTAATAAATTAATAAATTAATAAATTAATAAATTAATAAATTAATAAATTAATAAATTAATAAATTAATAAATTAATAAATTAATAAATTAATAAATTAATAAATTAATAAATTAATAAATTAATAAATTAATAAATTAATAAATTAATAAATTAATAAATTAATAAATTAATAAATTAATAAATTAATAAATTAATAAATTAATAAATTAATAAATTAATAAATTAATAAATTAATAAATTAATAAATTAATAAATTAATAAATTAATAAATTAATAAATTAATAAATTAATAAATTAATAAATTAATAAATTAATAAATTAATAAATTAATAAATTAATAAATTAATAAATTAATAAATTAATAAATTAATAAATTAATAAATTAATAAATCAATAAATTAATAAATTAATAAATTAATAAACTAATAAATTAATAAATTAATAAATTAATAAATTAATAAATTAATAAATTAATAAATTAATAAATTAATAAATTAATAAATTAATAAATTAATAAATTAATAAATTAATAAATTAATAAATTAATAAATTAATAAATTAATAAATTAATAAATTAATAAATTAATAAATTAATAAATTAATAAATTAATAAATTAATAAATTAATAAATTAATAAATTAATAAATTAATAAATTAATAAATTAATAAATTAATAAATTAATAAATTAATAAATTAATAAATTAATAAATTAATAAATTAATAAATTAATAAATTAATAAATTAATAAATTAATAAATTAATAAATTAATAAATTAATAAATTAATAAATTAATAAATTAATAAATTAATAAATTAATAAATTAATAAATTAATAAATTAATAAATTAATAAATTAATAAATTAATAAATTAATAAATTAATAAATTAATAAATTAATAAATTAATAAATTAATAAATTAATAAAAATTATTTAAACTTAAAATCATAAAAAATCTCCACTTACGCGAGCCATTGCCATAGACCACAGTCGCCTGTAAATCTTCGGCTGCCACCAGCGCTGCCGCTGCAGCCGGCTGCATATTCTCCTTGTCACTGAGTGTTAAATATTTTGGAGAACTTTTGACCGCATTTACGACTTTTTTCGCCGAAGAAGAAGGTTTTGAGTGGAAAACCTGCGTCGGCATTAAATCAAATTCATCATCCTCATCAAATACAGGAGGATCACTTATTTTAGAAAGTTCCTTGTATTGCTGTGCTACTGACGCAGGCGATTCCTTCAGCTTTGCAAGCGCTTTGAAACTGGTCGAAGGCTGCTCTGCTGCAGACATATTGAGCGCATCACTGACGACTTCCTTCGATTTTACAATGCTCGTGTCTGGCGTAGATAAGACGTCGCACACAGCTGCATCGACTGTAACCTTTGTTTCCTCTGTCGCTGTGGACGATGTATTGCAATTCGATGCAGTACTTTGTTCGGCCAATTGTTGAAATTCCAGCATATCTGGTGTTGAGGCATCATCTCGTAGAACATTTACATCTAACAGATCTGGCGTTTCGGCATCTACGCGCAATGCGGCCTCATTGAGTGTTGCGTTCTTCGAGTTTTCCGTTTCTGTCCAGTTTAGCTCGGACATTTCGTTGTCCTCCAATGTGTTGTCATTGGTGGCAGGAACTTTCGGTACTGTTGAAATTATTTTTTTTTTTTAATTACACAGAAAGGAAAATGTATTAGATTTACCTGCGTTGGCGTCGCTGATAACTTTGCCTTCAGCGTCTAGCTGTACTACATCGTGTTCTACGCGTGGGATGACAATGGACCAGGGCACTTGCGCCATCATGTCGCTGTCGTTCGAGTCGCTGTGAAGATGCTCATTATAATCTTGAGTGCACAGTCGAAACCAGTCTCCATTCTCATCGTCAGCCTCTGCCTCCGCGATATCTGCTTCTTTATTATGCTGGATTTTGCGCATTTGGCTGCGGACAAGCGGCGCCACGACCTCCTGTGTCTCCGGTATGCAATCATCTTCATCATAACAATGCTGTCTACTGTCGAGTAAATTGTTTGCCGTCACATTACTTTCTGCTATCGAGACATCGGTGTCGTTGTTGGCCAGACAGGGCTGTGTCTCCGGTATACAGAAACTGTTGCTGCTTCTGTCGCTCGCATTAGTTGCATTGAGCGATTGGCGCTGTATTGGTACTGCGGGAAGCAGAAACTCGCAGCGTTTAGTGTTGCTCTGCAACTTGGCTGCATTGTTGTTATTTTGCAGTTTGCTGCATTTGGGGGTCGAAGTCTGGCCATAGCTCGCAATGTCAGATGAGTTCTTTTGTTCCTCATGAAACCCGCTGCTATCGTGTGACTGTGGAAGAGGTTTTGAACGGTATTTCGAGCACTTTAAATACCAATAAATTTACCTCCTCAGCTTCTGCTTTGGCAAATGTGAGTCTGCCAGAGATTGTGCCAAATTGCAAAGTTGCCTCTGCAGCTACTACCACCTCCTCCAGACCAGTCAGTCGCTTGTTATTCACAAATGTCCCTAATTTGCTATTAATATCAAATATCTTAAGATCACGATTGCCTGTGCGAATTACTGCGTGTTTCTCGTCCAAAGACTAAATAAGAATAATTTGATATTGTTGTCATTATTTTGTCACTGGTCACAGTCGCACTTACCGAAGACTGCAGCGTAATATCCAGTTTAGTATCATCACTCGACTCCGTTGCTCTGCCAATTAAGTAATTGGAGTTAGCCACCAGATGAAATTGTTTACCACCTTCCACCTCCAGCAACGCCACAACCTAGCGGACGACAGACGTCTTGAATTAATTGTATTTTTTGTAGATCATTGTTGAATACTTACATCGGCACTCATTTTAATTAAGATATATCACTTCAATTGTTTATTTTCGAGATCTAAAATATACATTAATTTAAAATTATTCTGTTGACGCTTGCCTCTTTGCTATAAAATTTTGCGCGAAATTTAGTGATGGCTTATTACGGGGTACCCAAAATTTTATATTCGATAATTGTTCGTGTATCGTTCAATGTGTTTCATTTATTACTTTTTGATTAAAAACATTGTCAATACTACGTACGTTGTACATCAATTGATTAAAGAAGATTGATAAACGCATTTTGTAATATTAACGTACACATTACTTCGAAATCTGTCAAAGTGTTCTCGATTGATTAACGCAAAACGTAACATTGACGAATGCGATCATCGGTTGACATTTGATTAATTTGTTTGTCGTATTGATGTACAAGTTCGTTGTATTTACGTCACTATTTGGTTCTGTGCATGGTTGAAGTATATACTGGTTAAGTCATCTTTCAAAATACAGTCGTCATTTACTTTTTTTTGAAAATTGTTTGAAAGATTCAACATTTGTTTACGAATATTTTAAAGCAAAACACCAATGCTTTGTTTACAACTTCATAACAACAAATAATATTCAAAATTTTAAATGAAATAAATTTCAACAATTTCAACTTTCAAGATTTTTTAGGATCTAAAAGAAACCACAGTGGTTTGCAAAAGTGATAAAAGTGAATGTGTGCAGTGAAATTTTAGTAAAATCTCCAATTTTGAATGCAAACGAACTATAACCTGAAAATAAATTTTAAAATGACAATTAATTCTTGTACTTTTAAAATTTTCTTCTTGACATTCTCAGCACTCTGTATGTCAACTAAACGTGTAGATGGTCTAACCTGTATATGCTTCAATCATGGGTCAAACGTTGAAAAATAAATGTATATAAATATATTTTACTGCATAGAAAAAATGCTGTCAAAACAAATAAAAAAAAATTACAATTTTGGAGTGATTACTGTACTTAAATCAAATATTTTTTGAACGCACCCTAGCCACAAAATTTTTGACAGTCGTTGCAAAAACTGCAAATAACGAAATTCATGTTTTGTTACCAATTTTCAAGACAATAATTTCAATAATTTCCAATAATTTCGCAACGTTACTCAACATTAACAATTTGATAAAAATTTCAAGTGATTTGAAGGTAATTTATAAAACAATTATAACATGGAAAACGACATAAAAACTGATGAAAACTCGGACAAAGACTCTGAAAATAAAAAAATGTTGGCGACCGAAGCGCTAGTGACAAATATAAAAACTGAAATGGCAAACGGAGCTTTTGGCGTCACGGTCTCAACCTCAGCAGCTGCTGCTGCAGTGGCAGAAGGAAGTTCTGCCACGACGAAGGACGAAGAGCAAAAACTGACGCAGAAATATGTGACGCTGCAGGAGAAGACAAAGAATCTACGCGAGATGCTGGGCCTGGGTAGAAGTAATCTGGCGCAGCAGGCAGCAGCGGTGCAACAAACGGAAACAGCGCGTCGACAGAACGATGCACAAGCAGCCGTCTGCATGAGTAAGTTGGGGGCACAGGCGCCATTGCGTCAGTACAAGGAAAGGGTAACCACAAAGGTCAACTTAGACAAACCAACGACATCAGCAGCTGCAGCAGCCGTCAACGTCGGCCGCAGAGACACTGACACCTCTTCCAACTGCAGCATGGAGTTGCCCAAGAAGATGCCAACAATGCAGTTTGATAAAAAGCAACAACAGCCCCTGCAGAAACCAGCTAAAGCAAAACCAGAAAAAAAGAAGACACGCAAAGAGCTAGAGACCGATATGTATTACATGCAGGAGTTGCTACGTCAGCTGACAGTACAAAATCCACAAATCGAAACCAACCTGCGACAGTTGGCGCGCAGCAAGCAATTCAAACGCTTGGAGCTCTTTAATACGAATGTATTTTCGAAACAAGCAGCAGCATTGGTCGGCTGCCAACAGGCGCCAAACATGAGCAACAACTTGCCGAATGGAGTGCAGAAGCCACGACATGTTTCCGAGCGCTCGGAGCGTTCGAATTCATTGCCACAAAGCGACAAACAGCGGCACGATTCGGAAATGTCCAATGCCAGCTCCTTGGTTGCTGGCCCCGATGCGGCAGCAACCACAACAGCTGTTGAGAAAAAGGCGCGCAAACGAGTGCGCACACGCAAAAATAAATCGTCGAACAGCAAGTCGCAAGAATCCGAGCAGGAAGCACTTGCTAAATATCTTAATATGATTGTGGAGGAATTTTTGGGCGCCGACAAGCAGCCGGACAAAATAGCAAATTGTTGCTACAAGCCTGGGGAAGACTTGGAGGCTTACGCGCAGCGTCTGGCGCAAGCGGGCCTCGGACGCATTGTGGAGGATGAGGTGCGTGTGAACCGCAAGAACAATCGGCAGTCATTTATCACGATGTCAACGGATCGTGAGGGCACCGAACGCGATGGCATTATTCCGCTGCCTGTGGCGCGCCTGTACGCATTCGAGGGTGACATTGTGCGTGCCTTTGTGATGAATGGTGTGGCCACAGTTGTGCCAGAGGCGACAGACAAGCAACGACCCAGCGCAGAGGATGCCATTGAAGGCGGTAAAGAACACAGCTTTTGCATAGGTAATTTGTTGTTTTTAACATTGCTTCATTTTGAAAATTGAACAGATTTTACAATAATCTGAAAAAACTGATATCAAAAATAGATGGATTTTCGCTTTAGTCTTAATAGTTTTTCATTTCGAAATACAGAAAGCGGCAATATATATTTGAAACAGGGACACAGAACCGGATTTCGATTTTTGGAACCGGAATCGTTATTAAAAAATGTGTGGAATCGGAACCCATATAATCTTTTTTTTTATAGGAATCGAAACCGGTTACGCTATTTTAAAAATCTTGAAACCAGAACCGGTACAGATATTCCAAAAAGCATTAGGCCCTGATTAAAACTAAAGGGTTTTTCAATAAGAGCGCTACAAACGTTTTATTTTTCAAGGGTTTTTCAACAGGGACGCTACAAAAGTAGAGCGACAGGGACAGCAAACGACGCCATATTTCTTGCCGCTCTTTTGACATTTCTCTTCAGTAAGGTTTGCCATTTCATGATGGAAAGATAGACGAGCCAACAAAGAGTCGAAATTATTAAAATTTACTACCGAAATTCGAATTCGTATATCTTTCCATCATAAAATATCAAACCTTACTGAAGAGCGGCAAGAGTCAAAAGAGCGGCAAGAAATATGGCGTCGTTTGCTGTCCCTGTCGCTCTACTTTTGTAGCGTCCCTGTTGAAAAACCCTTTATTAAAATATATATATATATGTCAGTGAAAAATCAAGCGGAAATAAAGGTTTAAGATATTTCTGATTTCTGTTAAGCACTAAGTATGAGGTCGTGATTATAATTCTCCAGTCCATCGGCATATAATAAGATAGCAGATACATTTTTTTTGTGCTGCATAAAAAAAACACTGTTTTATTCCCAATTTAAGATAAAAATTCAATATATTTTTACAGCAGATGACGAAGATCCATTTGCGGACAACGAAGACTCGCCGGTCGAATCCGATGTTGAGGAGCTCGATGCCACCATTGTGGCGGCCTCAGCCGATGGCTGTCCCAAGGCCTTTGTCATCGCCATTGTGAAGCCCACCGACAAGCGTCAGGTAATTGGCACAATCACCTTTAAACACGCGAACAAGCTCAACGATGAGCAGACCTATTACAAGCTGAAGCCGCATGATATGCGTGTGCCCATGGTTTACATTGCCACCGAAAGTTGCGAGGCTCAACTGACATCCGCGCAGAAGAACGACATCTGCGGCTTTCTATATGTAGCTCGCGTCGTGCAGACAGACGTGCATGGCCATTGCATCGGTGTGCTCGAGCAGCCGGTGGGCAGAGTAGGAAATCTGGAGGCAGAAATCAAGGCAATACTTTTGCACAACGGTCTCAGGAATGTGCGCCCCTATGATCAGCGATTCAATGATATGTTTGAGCAGCCCGATGCTCCCGTCAGCGCTGCTGAGCTGCAGCAACGCGAAGATCTACGCAAAAAGTGCATATTCACCATTGATCCGCTGACAGCACGCGATCTGGACGACGCCATGTCCGTTGAGAAAATAGCCGAAGAAGAAGATGTCTATGAGGTAGGCGTGCACATTTCCGATGTGGCGCATTACCTGGCAGAGAATTCAGAGCTGGACAACATTGTCAAGGAGCGCGCCACTAGCATTTATCTGGTGAACGAAGTGATTCACATGTTGCCGCAGCCGTTGTGCTTCAAGTGTTCGCTGCTGCCGGGCGAGGACAAATTCGCCTTCTCCGTTTTTTGGCGCATTCGTTTGACTGGCGAAATCATTGCAGCGCCACGCTTTACGCGCATCATTATGAACTCTTGCACGCAATTCGCCTACGAGCATGCACAAAAAATTATCGACAACCCTGAGGAACAATTTGACGTGGACGATTTTCCCACCATATCCAATGGCTTTACGCCGGCGGACATTGCAGAGCGTGTGCTTGTTCTGGACACGATTGCCAAGCGCATGCGCGCTAAACGCTACGATGCAGGCGCCTTGTCTATCAACAATCCGAAGCTGCGCTTTAACATGGATCCACAGACGGGCGAGCCGTTGAGCTATGAGGTGGACGGACGTAAGGATGCCAACTTTTTGATTGAGGAATTTATGCTGTTGGCCAATCAGTCGGTGGCACGGTTCATACACGATCACTTTCCGGACCATGCTATACTGCGTAATCATGCGCCACCCCTGTCAAAGTCGCTGAAGGCGCTGCGCGAAAAATTGTCCAGTTTGGGCATTGAATTCGATGGCAGCAGCTCGAAGACGATTTACGAGAGCATGCAACGTATTTGCGCAGCCTCCAGAGATCCTGAAGCGATGGATGCGTGCCTCAGCACTCTGCTAACCAAGCCAATGGCAAGAGCCAAGTACGTTTTTTACGATTTTGTTTAAAGGCTGCAATAATACAATTTTTTTTTTTAGATATTTCTGTAGTGAGGGCAAAAGCGAGGAGAGTGATCTGTGGCATTATGCGCTATCCATTCCAATATATACGCATTTCACCAGTCCCATACGTCGCTATCCGGATATTTTAGTGCATAGGTATGTAGATGTTTCATTAATAACGAATAATTGACAAAGAGCGTCGGTGGCTCGATTGGTTGGTGCGTTGGACTACGTCAAAAAAAGTTGCTAGTGCGTTCGACTACGAACCGAAAGGTCTCGGGTTCGATCGCAGCGATATCTTTTTCATAGAAAATATTTTTCGGTGCGAGCTACCTCTCGGCAGTCAATGGCAAACCTACGAAAGTAAAACCTTGTTTCTTGCTTATAACGCTAAACGCATCGTGTGACTGTTAGACGAAAGAGTGACTTCGAACAAAAGGGTATTACCGATGAAATGGGCATATGGTGGGAAGGAATTTTGCCAGGACGATTGAAAACCACCTAATTGCCCCTGTATTCGTCAGTTATTGTTTTATTAATTACCAAGTTTAAAAAATGTTAAAACTATGAAGCCAATACAAAGCATATCGTCGTTGTAGAACGAAAAGTCACCAAATACATTTTCAAAATACCAAATATTCATTTACAAAAATCTTTTCATATCTGTCAATTTTTAATCGATGATCTCAATTTACCACATGATAAGAAAATGTAAATCTATCAATTGATATTTCAACTTTAAAAATGCATCAATTACTTTTTACAATATTAATCAACAAGCTCGAAATTTAACTATTTCATAAAAATGTATTTGGTGACGTTTCGTTCTACAACGACGATATGCTTTGTTTTTGCTTCATAGTTTTAAAATTTTTAATGTAAGGTTTTGTTTGAGTTTTTTAGTTAGTTATATTTTGGCATGAGAAATCAGAATAGTGTGTGTATCCCCAGTGGATTAGCGGAGACTCACTCCATGTCCGACGAGCCGATAAGATTGCTGGGTTGTCCTTTCCTTTCCTACCTCTTTCTGTCACTATTTTTTCCTCTTTACATATCGCCACTAGCATTTAACAATTTCTAATCCAGAAAATGAGTTTGCTCCATACACCATTGATTCAGTTTCGAAGAAAAACTATAAATTTTTAAATTATTTTTTCTCAAAAAATACACAATAACTATTTAATTTTAAACAAACATATAAAACTTGGTAACCTTTAACGAATATGAGATTTGTTATGATTTTTTACCTGACCCCGTCCTCATTTACATTTCAAGGGAATTTATTTCAATGTTTGCTAGTTTTTGATTACAATGGTGTATATTTCTAACGAAAACTCCAAAAGTGGATAACGAAATAAGAAAGCGGATATATGAATCTTATATCCATTCACTCCGTTTCAACTCCATTCACACAAAGCAAACTAATTTCGAGATGACGAATTGTTTCGGTGGAATTCGTATTAAAAGTATTAAATTGTTGCACATCAGTCGAGGTTTTCGTTTATTTAGTGCATAACAAAATGCACATACAATTTGCCGACATTAATTGTGAAATTCGTGTTCGATTCGTATTACGTAATCAGAACATTAAACTCACTGTAATAAAAAATAAACGAAATTACCAAAAAATATGCTTTTTTAAAAACGATTAGTGTCGGATAATGGTTTGAAACACCACAATTTGTAAAGTTTGACTTTATTGACTGTAAGTTATCTCAAATTAGTATAAAGCATGTCCAAACCATGGTATAATGTCACCTATACTTTTCGTTTCGTCAGTGCTATCGTACGATTTGAAGAAACATACCAAATTTCTATCGTTTTCGTTTTATTAAATTCAAAATTGCTCAGACGATTTTCATGTTTTATTTTCGTTATACGTAATGGGACCTTAAACATAAATGTAATAAAGACTAACGAAAACGTCAAAACGGTTGTCTTGAAACGACTATTACCAGCTAACAAGTTATATTAATACTTAATACATTTTTCATAAAATTTTTACAATACGTTGCCGTACCACCTTAATGTATTCAAAACGGATTCACTCCAATTGTATTAAGCTTGCCGATACGTCGAAACGAACTCTTGAAATGATTCGAAATACGTTTAGACGATTCTCTTTAACCGCAAAATGGAACATTTATCGAATCGTATTCCGTATTTCTGTAATGTAATAGCCAACGTTTTGTTTCTTGGGTAGTTTATGAAGAATCAAGGCAAAGCTTTTCTCATCATTTGAGATGTGCGTGTTATATTGTTATTCAAATGGTGTGAACTACAGTTAAATGAATCCGAATCTGAATGACGGAGTTCGTGGGTTTTCAAGGCAATGTTTTATACGCGGAGATTTGCCATTAATTACTCCCATTTTTCATATAGTTCTACTGTACGTTAATGTATCAGCCTAACGTATTCTAAACGATTCGAAGGTTTTCTTTATTCGTTTAATGGACCATTTTCGTAGCCGTAAAATAAAACGTTTAACGTATCGTATTCGAAATACGGAATACCTAAATCGGAACCGTTATATATCTGCTTGAACTTTAAAATTTTTTAAGATACCCAAATATATTTGTTTCAATCACGTTGCAGACTGCTTGCCGCCTCGCTCAACTACTGCCCACGTCCGCAACGCGAAATTGAAGAACTACACCAGCTGACTAAAATCTGCAACGATCAAAAGTTCAACGCAAAGAGTGCTGGAGACGAATCGACGCTCTTATTCTTCAAACGCTACATCAAATCTAAACAGTCCATCACACTGCGCGCCGTTGTCACCGAGGTGCACAAGCACCTGGTCAATGTGGTGACCATCAGCACCGGCCACGCCATTGCGATTCACTATAAAATGCAGAAGGTGCTTGTGGATACCAGCAATGTACCGAACTGTATTCTCATTGCCGAGAAAAACTCCAAAACACCACCACTGAAGCTGCAAATGTTCTCCACGGTCGATGTGAAGCTTGTCATCTGGGACAATAAGATCTGCGGCTTCTTTGTCTCACCCGATATGAAGCAACGTCATCTGAACTCAATTGAGTCATCGAAGAAAAAACACTACGAGCCACAACAAAATAACAAAGCGCCGTCCAACAGCGCTTCTGGGCCGAGTACTAGCGCCGCCGCTGCCAATGGCGTGCGTAAAGCGCGTCACAACTCGCACGGTAGCAATGATGTCGTCGAATATAATAATACAAATAAAAAGAATTCGAATACAAAGAAAACGCCAAAACACAAGGACCGTTTGTACTCGTTGCGAAGCGATGCCGATGCCTAAGCGAAACTGCCTTTCAGAAGACCATCCCCTGCAGTTGAACAGTCTCAATGGTCACTAACAACAACTACAACATCACCAACAACAACAACTACATCATCATCATCATTATGTTGAATGAAGACACTGCAACGTCCTGATCTTAGAGTATTTCCAAAAACATCAGTTTACATTGTTTTTTTTCCGCCACATTGAATGCATGCTATGCACAAATTTATTTTTGTACAAATGATAAAATGTTCAAGACAAAAAAAAAACAACTGTGATCCAAAATATATTTTAAGCTATTTTAACAAGTTTCAAAACAAAGACATGCCTGCCACCTAATGGTTCATAATTGGAAAGCACATTCAATGCTACTCTAGATTCCGAAAAAGTGACTTCAAAAAAACACGTGCTAGAGAATGCTTGAGTTTTCTCTAATTACGTAGTATACATAATCAAAGGGCATGGTAAATTCAAGAATCTAGAATAGAAGTGATTTTCAAAAAAAAAAAAAAAGACAATTTTAAGACATCGCGGAAGATACTAATTTAACAAATAGTTAAGTTTAATAATTGGATTTTTTTTTGTTGCGAAATTATTAAAGTCGAATACGCTTACATATGCAACGTATGTACGTCAGTAGCACATAAAACAATAATTTAATATAAATTTATTTTATTAATAAGTTTTTAAAACGATTTAGAATATTTTGAATACAATAAATATATAATTTCGCTGCGAAGGCAAATTTAACGTATTTAGTTCATCAATGCAGTGCTTGCGTGCTTCCGGGAATTCCCTGTGTGTTACCTTGTCAGATCACTGACTTATTTCGGTGGCGTCACAGTGACTAAGTGACGGCGATTGGCAGGCAAACAAGAAACAATTTAACATAACCGGTTAGTGAAGTGTTATATCTTTTACTCGAAACTAATGAAAGAATCGCATAACACAAGTTGTTTTTTGCAAACCACAAATAGCATTAAAGAGTGTAGTTTTTATAACTGATGAGGGTTTTTTTTTAACCGGCATGGTTGTGACTTAGTTGAGCTACACATTTTTGAATTTTAAAAGATGATTGTCGAGATTTCAGTACTTCTTCCGTAGTAGAAATCATTAAATTCGTTGTATTTAATCAGAATACCGCTTATTTTCGAATTTTGAGATGAAACTTCTTTGATTTATTTATTAGGTCGCACTATGATATTGGAACAACTGATTTTTCTGCCGTCAGTTGGACGAATTCATAGATTTTTACGCTGATTAGTTAAATATGAAATAAGTAGGATGCTTCGTTTAACAGGTACAGTACTTTTAAGTTTTTGTTTCTAATTGCAGTACCCAACACGTTTTTACCCATGGACATCTCATACATCAATACTATATAATTCGGCGGTGCTGATTTTGACTGCATACTCAGTTTTTCTCCTATTACGTACTGTTTTTGAGAAAATTGCAATCGTAATTTTAAGCCGTTCTCACACACTACTTCGAATAAACAAAAATATAGTACTGTTTAAAAATAGATTTACAAAAAACCATAAACGTAATTTTTCTATTAATTGTCAAAACTAATTTTAATATATTAATGAATGCTAATAGTCCAATACGTTTTTAAGATAATTCGATCTAAATTCGGAAAATCTTTTTTATTGGACATTTTTTTTTATAAATTTTTTAGCATTTATAATCTAATGATAAACAAGAAAATTCTTTATGGTTAGAATTTATAATACTTAATTTGAATTTTGCTCTGCATAATCATAACTATTTTTTTTTTTATCATTACATCCTAAATGTTAAAAAATCATCCAAAAATAGTCTTTAAAAAATCAAAAATTTTAGGGTTTGGATACAAATTATTAAAATCATATTGGAATATTAGTATTTGTTGGTATATTTTAATAAGTCTTGAGAATTAAAAGAAAAATTGCATTTACAGTTTTTTAGAAAACTAGTTTTGTATGGTACTGTATTTTTTTATTCCAAACTGTGACTGAAAAGGGCCTAACATTTCGATATAAATTATCTTAAAAACGTTACGTAATAGAATAAAAAAAAAACAGAGTAGGCAGTGAAAATCAGCACCTACGAAAAATATAGAATTGATGAATTTGATGTTCACAGGAAACATTTTTCTCATTTTGTTGATAATTGCTATTTTATTATTTTTCGGAGGAGAAAATTCCGGAAGGGAAATTATACATGATATGGCTATAGAGAGGTCGAATTAAAAGGTTTCTCTAGTTAAATCGATTATCTAGTTTTAGTATCGTATTGTAGATCTACTATCGATCTAAATTTAACTCCCATATAGTGTAAAACGAAACGTCCCATTAAGAAATTTAGGAGCGGTCTGAAATTGGAGTCATAAAGGAGACCAATTTTTGAGTGTTTTATGAGCCCTCAGAAAAATGACACTTAAAAGAGTCCCATTCATGAGCGCTTTAGGAGCCCCCTCAAATCAAACTCATAAAAGCATCAAATTTAAGAGTATTTTAGGAGCACTCAGAAAAGGAAGTCATAAAAATATCTTATTTATGCTGGCTTTAGGAGCATACTGTTTAAATAAAATTGATAAACTTGTATTCATTTTGAATTTAAAATCAAATTAAAAATCATAAAATATTCGTGTAAATTGAACAGACAAACCTACATATTTAAAGGATTTTTTGAAATTAATGCATTTTCTCACGGATGTCTGGACTAAGATAGACATGAACATGTACTATGTTGGATTCATTTCAGACACATTCTATATTTCTGAGGAAAGAAAAACTCCAAAAATGAAGTAATTGTGGTGTCTGGAAATTCTAAAAAATGTGAATGTTTTAAGAATATTTTATAATGATCAAAAATACGCGCATTTTTGCGCCCTTAAAGCGCAGTATCTGTAGCTTTTTTGAGGTCTTTTTAGAGCTCAAATATGAGTGTTTTAGGAGTAATAAAAGTTTCGGAAATATGAGGGTTTTTGGGCTCATAAAATGGCCCGAATTTCGTTTTTCGTCATGATACAACTATAGCAGTTGTATCATGGTTTTTCGTTATAATACGATTGAAAAATATGAATTTTGTATTCAAAAATAGAATTCTGCAATACCCTAAATCAAATTCGTCCACATTGAAATTTGAACACATTTTCGATCGATTATTATTTCGTTGGTTCCCATTTTTTGTATGTAGGGTATTGCAGTAGTCATAACGTGTTTAAATACGTCTAAATAAAATCAAACAGAGACGCGACTGATTCGCGACATCATGCTAAAGCATGCGCTAAACAGTTTCTTAAACAAGTTTTATGTTTCATATGGGGTATTTTTACGAAAATAACCCATACCTTCTAGGCACTCAGTACATTTGATTATCAGTGAAAGGTAGTGACGATGGCGGGACGAAGCACAGGCAGCTCTCTCCCGCTCTGAAAACGTGTTGCAGTGATTGGAATTTTATTTGAAGAACCCTGTTTAGAATCAGTCGCTGCTCCACGCAAACGACGAGGTATAAATAAACTTGACCAGAAGCAGTTCAAGCAAAGAACGCGCGCGAAACTCAGCGAAGCAACAACGAATCAATATTTAATACATTTAAATAAAAACTTAAAAAAAATCAACGCTTTAAAATGAATGCTGCTTTAAGTGTATTTCTAGTATTGGGTATGTTGTTTTGTTTGGATTTTGTACAAATAACAGTTAAAGTAATTTTTTGTTATACTCCTAAGGCTGTCTGCTGTTGAGTGTTTCAGCGCGTCCACAACAACCAATCAATTGGAATGATATCTTCGTGTCCGGTCAGCCGCAGAATAACTTCTTCCCTCAGCAGTTCCCACAATGGCAACAGCCACAACAAAATCCAACAACAGCTGCGACGACGACAACTACACCAGCGCCTGGCAATGCAGTGCCCACCACTGCTTCGCCCCAGTATCTAGCCTGCATGGCAGCCTGTCCCTCGACCATGGAATACAATCCGGTATGCGGCTCGGATAATGAGAACTATCACAATTCGGGACGTCTCAACTGCGCCACACGTTGCGGTCAAAGTAAGTTTTGTATTTTAGCGGTTGTCGTATGGAACTAATTTAAATTATTTTGTCTAGATGTAACATTTTTGCGCTTGGGTACATGCGCCCCTTTGTAGAGTAAGCAGTAACCGCCGACGTTTTGTTGTTTTATATTTTTTAAGATTAAAATGTTAAATCTTGAAAAAAAGCACTTTAATAAAATAAATTGTTGAACTGAAATTGTGATTTATTGTCCGTCGTATCGCAGACAGTGGTTAATGAGTCTAAAAATCCCCCACATTATAGAAAAGAAAATGTTGAACTTCATTAATGGGAGATTAAATTTAATTCATATCGCGTATGATTTTGACTTCGATGCTTTTACGAGTTTAATGTAAATCCATTTTAGCAAATTGTCAATTTGTCTAGTAAAATTACTGAATAATGCATTTTATTATTTCATTAATCTTTATATTGTAATTGTTGAAATAAAATAATCAAATAAATAATGCTTTAAATCTCATTTCAAATTGCATCAGCTACTTTATGCAGAATTAATCTATAAACTTAAGAAAACGTTATTTTATTTCAACTACAACAATATTAAAATTAAATAGACATTTTTGAACTAATCTGTAATAAACACAAAATGGAACCTTATCAACTACTGCAGTATTATAGTGTAATCGAATCGGGTTTTCCATGAAATCAGGTTTTATTTTTATTGCTTGTTTATAAAGTAACAAAACAAAATAATTTATTTCATCTCATGTATAAAAGGTTATCACACTAAAAATAGCTGATATTGGTGTCGACATCTTTCATAGATCGAAACAGAGAGAGAGAAAGAAAAAAAGATTTTAAATTTATTCCTGTTCAAGTAAATTATAGAAAATTCTAATAAAATGCATAAAACGTTATAAAGGTTCAATGACAAATTACACTATCCAACACGATTTTTCCCATGGACATACCAAAATGGACATACCCTTGGAAAAAAAGGGAGGCAGAAAGACGTGAATGTGAGGAGATTGAGATGCATGGGGACAGGAATGAGGCTCGAAAATTCTTCGAGAAAATACGACCCCTAGCCGGAGGTTCAAAATCTGGAGCCTCTTCTTGTAAAGATGAGAACGGGAATCTAGTCACAGATATCCAGAGCACACTGAAGATATGGAGGGATCACTTTTCTAAACTGCTGACCAGTGATGATGACAGCAATTCCACCGATAGAGAAGTAAACCCGGCAACCCCAGTACTTGATGATGACGTAGAGATTCCGCCACCCGACCATGACGAGGTGAGAACAGCCATTGCTCGACTGAAAAACAACAAAGCCGCAGGTGCTGATGGTCTGCCTGCTGAGCTGTTTAAGACCGGAGGCGGCGAGCTAATAGAGAGCATGCTCGAGCTCGTAAGCAGAATATGGTCGCATGAAAGCATGCCAAGTGACTGGAACCTCAGTGTACTCTGCCCAATCCTTAAGAAAGGAGATCCCACTATCTGCCCCAACTACCCTGGGATCAGCCTACTCAATATCGCATACAAGGTTCTATCGACCGTATTATGTGAAAGGCTGAAGCCCATCGTCAACAGACTGATTGGACCTTATCAGTGCGGCTTCAGACCTGGAAAGTCCACCATAGACCAGATTTTCACATTGCGACTAATCCAGGAAAAGACCCTAGAAAAACAGATCGACACCTACCACCTATTAGTCGACTATAAAGCCGCATTCGACACTCCGATAAGGGAACGATTATACTCCGCAATGTCTGACTTCGGAAGGACAAAAAGCTAATTTTAACAACCACAAGTTCGACATTGTGAAGGACTTCGTCTCTTGGGATCCCGTCCTACTTTATGGTGCAGAAACATGGATGCTGGCCTCCATCGATGAGAGAGTACTGGGAAGCGTTCGAGAGAAAGATTCTCCGTAAAATGTTTGGCCCTATCTGCTTTGCTAACGAGTATCGAATCAGGATGAACCACGAGCTGTATGAGTTATTCGACGACATTGACATAGTCAAGCGCATCAAGATCCAGCGGCTTCGCTGGCTAGGTCATGTCGAACGAATGGATGAAAACACTCCAGCCAAGAAGGTGCTTGAATCGAAACTCGAAGGTGGACAGCGTAGAAGAGGGCGTCCAAATCTGCGTTGGAAAGACCAAGTTGAGGACAACCTGGCAACGCTTGGTATTTCTAACTGGCGTCAGCGCGCGCAAAGCAGATTCGACTGGCGCGGCTTTATCTCAGCGGCCAAAACCGACCCATGGTTGTAAGGGCCATTTATGTAAGTAAGTATACCAAAAATTAATTCTATATTATTCGTTGCATATTCAGTTTTTTTTGTCCTAATACCATAAATCATTTTATTTGTTATCATTAGATCCAAAATGCTTAAAAAATCATCCAAAAATAATTTTAAAAAATACAAATTTCTCGAGTTTAGTTTAGAATAACTTAAAATCAGATTGAAATATTAGTATTTGCTGGTATATTATATTAGTCTTGATAATTATAAAAGAAAATTTGTGTTTACCGTTTTTTGTAAAACAAGTTGTGTAAGGGACTTTCTTTATTTTATTTTAAAAAGGTCTTAAAATTTCCATAGCAGTTATTTCAAAAATGTTACGTAAAGAAAAAAAAAACAAGTATGCCTTCAAAATGGAAACATACATCAATTATTTGTATGGAAACATTTTTATCGTTTTGTCGAGTAGTGTTATAAATTGTAGTGACAAAGAAATGTGAAACATACACCTCTTTGTATTTGTATTATTTAATATATAATTACATCATGTTTTCTTTTTATTTCTTTGAGATCTTGAAATTGTTTTTAAATGATTTAAATTAAATAAACGAGTCTGAGAACTGAGAGTTCGCATATATAATGCATACATTTTGATAGAGAGAGAGCACACAAGCATAAGCTATAGAAAATATTAGTTCAAAACAAGAACAAGCTCTCTTAGCATCGGAAAAGAAGTTATCAAAAATATCTATAAATGTCGCTTAAATCACAGCTAATAGATTGATGATCTCAAGTTATGCTCACAATTAAAACAGTTGGCAAAAACAAATTTATAAGCTCAATCAACGTTTAGTATTTAAATTTTGTACAAACCAAGCAGTTACGTGGTCTTTTCGTTCGTTCGTCTTTCTTCTCTTCTGATTATTTTACTCAAATTGTTACAATGAAAATATTGTTTTGCTTCATTTTTAGCGGTAAATATTTGTTCATTGTTTTTTTTTAACTGAAAAATGAATTATTCTCTTTTATTATAAGCTGCACTCATTGCTGTTTGCTTTGCACGCGCTGCACCTGAATCACCAGAGCCAAATTCGGAATATGAGTTAATTAGCGGTGGACCACAAGTCGTGCCAAAGGCCGCACAAGTGCCAGAAATGGCGCCGATGACGACAACGACACAAACACCGCGCGTCATCAATACACCGCCACCTGTTGATCCCAATACCAAGTCATTTGCATACGATCCCAAGACCCAGACATGGACCCTGGTAAAAAAGAATGATCCGCAGCCGGACGCGGGAACCTTGGTGTTCAATCAGAGCAACGACAAGTGGTTGACAAATATTCCACGTTTTTAAATCGTGTATTGATTACCTACTATTTAAATACTCTACAGAAGGAAATATTGAAATTTCATATAAAAGTCATTTAGTAAATATACTTTAATAATACTATAAACTAATCAATCGTATGTTTCTTCAATTCTAAGTTAGCAATATATAAAGTTCGAAAAACAAATTAAAAATTTTAAATTGAAAATATTAAATTTATAACTGTTAAATATTATTAATTTAAAATGGTAATTTAAAAATCAAAAAGATTTGATTAAAAAACGAATTTTTGCTTTTACAGTGAACTTTGAATTGTACACTTTTAATTTAAAAGCAAACACTTTAATTTTAAATATACTTAAAACATTCAATGCAACAGTGGTGACCTCTGCTCCAAGTGCAACTTTAAGCGGCACAACTCCTCAGCTGTGAACGTCAGTTTCTTTGTCGCCACCTCGCTGAACTTATCCAGCTTTTGCGTAATTTCGCACAGCTGCTGCTTAATCAACTGCACCTCGGTACGCACATCCGATATACCATTCACCTGCGACTTCAGCTTCACGGCCAGATCATTCTCCGCCATTAGCTGGTTCGGCACATTGGTGGCCGAACGCGGACGCAGTAGAAACTCATTGTCGCGCTGCAGTCCCAGCGGATTCTGCATCATATTATTGTTCCGCAGTGGCGTCAACTCAATGTCTTTTAGCATCCCAGGCCCTGATGAGCTCGCCACCGTCGTCATCACCGCCGTCGACGACTCGATGCGCTGTCGCTGTAGACTACGATTGAAGATGCTGTAATTACTTTCGAATTTGCGGCGACGCAGACTAAGATTGCGATCGCGTCGCTCCGCGGCCAACTTGTAGATGTTCAGTTTAATATCATCCGGCAACAGATTGTCGCGCGGATCATTCGGGCGTGTTACGTAGGTAAGTTTGTTGCGCGAAGTACGCAGCAACGCGCTACGTTTGCACAATTTCAGCAATCTGGTGGGGGCACCACGTAGTAGGCGCGAGAAGAAGAGACTTTCCAGACGTGACACCAGTTCCGCTTGACGCACTAAACGATCGAGCGTAGCGGAAACTTGCAGACCTTGTATATCGCTAACCGCTAAGCCCACCATTAGATTGGTGAGAATCACCGTCACCAGCAGCACGAAGCAGAGAAAAATAATATGTGCGGTTACGGGGTACTTCACATCGTGATCGCCATAGAAAATATCCTCGAATTCCAGTTCGCCAGACATCATGGTGATGGATTTCAGCAGTGACCTGTAAAAAAGAAAATATTAGCTTAGTGTATGCGAATAATGCAAAGTTAATATTACAACCAGGTTATATTGCAAAATGCCGGGTAGTCGTTGAACAGCACAGAGAAACTCAAGCCAAATGCGATCAGCAGACAGATGTAGGCTAGCAAGAACTTGCCGAAGTTCACAGCAACTGTAGAGAAAAAACCAAAATCAAACAAGGACAGATTAGAAAACAATCAACGAAATACCTTTGGTGAACATTTGAACGTAGACGCCGAATATGGGAAACCGGCCGACCAACATCATCAGCTCCAGCCAAACCAGCAGCACCACAACTGCAGCTACGTGATGTTGCCAGATGGGAACAGCGGCCAGATCACTGGGAACCAGTATTTCTGGTGTCTAATATAAGAAAAATGCTAATTTATGGCAGTGAAAATTTTAAATTATGTTGTGATCGGATGTGATTCTAGGTCTCACGGGTATTGGCACTGAATGTTTTATAATTTCAAAGCAATGCATTAAATTAAATTATTTATAACTAAAAATGCGTTAAATGTTCAATTAAAATTATATTTATAAATTTATTTCTACACCATATTTTTAATTTAAATAGAGAATAACTCTAATGAAACGTAGATTTTCTATTTGAAATTGATATTTTTTATTTGATACTGAGAAAAATCCAAGTGAAATTCAAATGTTGCATTTGAAATTAAGATTTTCCATTTAAAATAAAAAATTTTCATTTAAAAATTAAGAAAAATCCGAATGAAGTAAATATTTTTCATGTAAAATTAAGAATGAAATTTTATCCAAACAAATTCAGAAAAGTTTAAATAAAATTGTGATCTTCCACTTAAAATTTGAAATGAAAAGCCTAAATTTAATTTCATTTTGTCTTTTTATAAAATTAAAATGAAAATAAAACATGTTTTTTGTAATTTTCCCAATATTAAATTCTATTTTAAATGAAATTTTCTCATTTTGAAATGGAAGAATCTGGATTTCATTTGTAATTTGCAAATTTCAATTTCATTTGTGCTTTTTTTCTACTTTTAATTGAAAAATCTCAATATAAATTTTTAATACAAACATTTATGCTTTGGAGATAAAATGCTTAACACACAATTTTATTATTAAAAAAATACTTTTTCTGGTTCATAGAAAATGTTTCTGTTTCCAATTAATAAAATAAAGAAGCTCAAGAAGTGTTACATACCACACACAGTAGTACCCCGAAAATGATCGTCCATTGAAGCCAATTTTCCCAGTACTTGGCGTAACCTTGTAGTCCATGAGCCATCTAAAAAGTATTAAATATAAATAAATTTGTATATCCAAATAGTAGGTATTTTAAAAATATAGGAAATTAATTCTTTTCTAAACTCTAGGAAAACAAAAATAAATCCCGAACTCTGAAAGTTTTATCAGGTTTTTCGGACATGTTCTGAAATTCACTTTATATCGAAATTCAAATATTTGAATACAAAAATCGTATTGAAATCACAAAGAATTCACAAAAGTGTTGAATTTGGTAGAACATTATCCGGCAGTTCCAGTTTTCGAACAAATTACCATTAAATTTCGTCTACAATTTAAAAACAAACGAATTTAAATTCGATTACTCAATATAAAAAAAGTGTTTTCTAAACGAATTCAATTCGTTCAAGTCAAAGCAAGCGATATATTCATTTCCACTTAAAAATGGAATTCCGGAACAGCAAAATTGAAATTTTAATACCATCTGTAAGTAGGAACCTTGTTTCATTGAATTAAGTTGCGGTACCTCATCAATTTACAAATATTTATAGTATTTATAAGTCGAAAAAACCCAATAGAAACTCACCTGAAACAATTCCTTTCCCAGCAATATTAGATTTAGCACGATCACAAAATAACCCGCAGTGCTAATATATTCTGGCGCCTCACATTTCTCCTTCTTCTCACAACTTCGTACATACACGCCAATAATATACAGCGTGAAGAGTAGCACATAAATCGCGTGATACAGTAGACTCATCAGAAAGAATTTGCGTATGCGACGCCATTTTAGAAAGAGAAACGTTTCACAGAGCGGATGCATTAACAGTCGTTTCTGGCCGACCTCAATGAAGGACAACAGCAACTCCGTCTCACCACGTTCCAGTGTGGATGAGGGCACCAGCAGACGAAAGTCCAGCTTGATTTCACAATCGACATCGCCAATCTCATGATCATTGACCTTAATCGAGGAGTCCAGCTTCAGCATAAACTTGGGTATGATCTCGGGTGTGCGACGCACGATGAAGGAGAGCGCAGACACGTTGCCATCTGTGCGTGCAGTTATGTCAGCGCCATGCTCTAAAAAATAAAAAGTAAAGTGATTAGGGCCCCCTCTCCCTGGTGGTCTAAAGTAGTTCATCGACTGACCTATAAATGCGTAAACGCAATTGCTGAATTCATTCAGTGCTGCTATATGCAGCGGCGTGTATCCGTAGTTGTCCGATTTGTTCACATCGGCGCCGGCCTTCAGCAGCGCCGTGCAACAGTCCAAACAGCGCGATTGCTTGACGATGGCCGCATGTAAGGCGGTTCGACCGTCGCGGTACATGGCATTGACGTTGGCACCAAATTTGATGAGCAACTCCACCGTTTCTATGGATTGCGATAGGCAGGCCAGATGCAGTGGCGTCTGATGGCTGGCGTTTCGACAGTCCACATCCGCACCGCGCTCCAGCAGCAAACGAACGCAGTCGACGTAATCGTTTTCAGCCGCTGCAAATATATATATATCTTTTGATTATAAATTTTAAATTAAAATAAATATTAAAAAAATAATACTAAAATCACAGTTTTTAACTAAAAATATTAAAAAATAATTTAAATTACAATGCTTTACTAATATTTATTAAATTTTTATAATTTTAACCTTTTTTTATTCAATTTGATAAAATTCCAAATAAATTTGGAATTTTTCATTTCACATGAAAATTCTCCTTTTATTAATTTAAAAATGAAAAATGTAAATTTTTTTTGGAAAATTTCAATTTCAATTGGTAAATCTAAATTTAATATGGAATTTTCTTAATTTAAAATCGAAAATCTCACTTTTTATTCACTTTTTATACAAATGTCAATTCAATTTCATTTTTAATTTCATTTTTGAAAGCTATTAATTTCATTTGGTAATGGAGTAAAATATTATTTATAATTTTCTAAATTGATTTTAACCAATCAGAAAAGTAAATTTTTCAATTTTAATTAGAATGAGCTCTTTTGGAAAAGGAAAAATTTTCAATTAATATTCATTAAAATTTTAACCTTTTTCAACTCAAATTGATAAAATTCAAAATAAATTTGGGATTTTCCGTTATACATTTCCAATGAAACTTCTATTTTTTTCTAAACTAAAAATGAAATAATGTCAATTTTAATTGGAAAATTTCAAATCCAATTGGAATATCTAAATTAAATATTGAATTTTCTTAATTTAAAATAGAGTAATTTGATTTTGAATTTTCTCAATTACATTTTAAAGCTCTTAATTTCAATTGGTAATAGGTTAAAATATCATTTATTTTTTTTTTTTAAATGAATTTAACCAATCAGAAAAGTAAATTTTCAATTTTAATTGGAATGGAAACATTAACTTCACAAATGATCGTTCCAAAAAAGCTAAATCCTTGTAGGCATGACACAGACGACTCACCGAGATGTAGCGCCGTCAATTTACCCTCGCCAAACTGCGATCGCACATCGGCGCCATGATTGAGCAACAACTCGACGCATTTTGTGTAACCGAGCGCGCAAGCGGTATGCAGTGGCGTCTCTGTGTAGACCTGCGGCGTATTTGGATCGGCACCGTACTTCAGCAGAGTCTCCACACATTCAACCGCATTGCGATCGATCGCGAAATGTACAGCCGAACGCTTCTCGATGCCAATGTTGATGTGAGCCTTACGTTTAAGCAATAACAAAATGCACTCAGTGCTTTTAGCGCTGTTTGGTAAATTAAAAATATATTAAAGGGGGGAAAGACCAATTTGATATTTAAATACCTTGCGGCGCAATGCAGCGGTGTCACCTCTTTATTGGCATCCCAGCGATTCGGATCTGCGCCACGATCGAGTAGAACTTTTGCAATTGACGCGTTGCCTGCGCAGCAAGCGAAGTGCAGTGGTGTACGTCCGCGAATGTCCTTGCAACTGGGATCCGCCGAACAGTGACCCAGCAGAAAAATCATGTTCTCAGTGCAGCCATAGATGGTGGAATAGAGTAGTGCCAAGTTAACATCGCTGGAGCCAGGTATCAAATCTAAAGTGGACAAATGAAAAAGTTATTATAAAGATTTATAAAAGCGTAAAATATTGGACTGGTTGTTTTACAATATTCAGAAAACTATTCAAAGGAAATTTTTTTGGATTTATTATTTTAAAACAACTGTGATGAATATATCGAAATATTTGTAAGTATATTAAACGAAATCCCATATAAATAATAAAACAGTGAAGTCGTAAAAATCCATTGTACGTTCTATTAAGTTATAGAAACTACGTATCGAATGGTCGATTCAAATGAGATATAATTCTTCATTTCAGCATATTCCAACTTCTGATCGAAATAATAATAGGTACAATTAACAATTTGTAAGAATTATTTAAACGAATTCTTGCCTCACTTATAAAAGAGGTGAAATCATACAAGTTCATAAATCGTTCGATTAACGCATGGTATACGATTTCACATTACAAAATAATTGTATTTTTTTTTTAATTCTAATCGTTCAAGTTCTATGTTTCGAATTCAATTTTAACTATTGCCAAATATTTGAATTCCGAACGAAAGTTAATTTCAGAATATTCACGATTATGTTGAAATTATATTTAGCCCAATTCTAAATAAATACTTTAATTTTTTTTTAAGAAAAAAAAATGTATTTTTTCCCAACAAATTTGTTTGGAAATATTTATTTAGAATTGTGCTGATTTTCAAATCTGTATTAATTTTGTCTACTGAGAACGCAACAAAAAAACATTTTTACCCACCCATAAAACAACCCGTCTTCACCATGTGCAGCACGTTCTTGGCATTTGGCGTTGCACTCAGCGTCTCCTCGATTTCTTGCTCATTCCAAATATCCTGTTGACTCTGCGTCTGCCCCAAGTAAATCTCTTGTGTCTCATCGTTGAAGATCGTGTCACTGTTGCTCTCACTGGAAATGCTGCGCTTGTCGTAGAGCTCATGCTGGTCGCTCTCCGAATTCCACTTGAGGTCATTTTCCTAGAATGCGAAAAATGTGTTCGAATGATTGATTGACACATGAAACATGTTGCGGCTTGATTTTTGAAGTAGCAGAGTGAACCATTTGCTTACAATAATTGAAAACCTGACGTTTTCCATGATTTTTCCTGTGCACTTCCGGTCACGATTACTAATTCGTTGTTATTAATTAAAACAAATTTGAAATGTTCGTTCTGGTTTTTGCTTGGAAAAGCTTTCATAATTCGGTTTCTCCAGAATTGCACGCTGTGTTATCGTCGATCGGTCGGTCGATCGCAACGTTTAATTCAAAATATTCAACATTTGGGCATTTGCTCATGTGCCACAAATAGAATAAATAATTAGAAATATAATTTGGCGTGGTGCTGCGTAATGAGTGGCAAATATTTTCAATATATTTGTATATATATTTTTTTGTTGCTCTTGTTTTTCTTAAGTTTTTTCCAAATATGTTGCAGCAAATAGTTTGTTTTTGTGGAAACTTGTGAACCGATCGCGTCGAAGTGCTAATAAGAACTGATTTGAGTGCCGCCGAGTGGGCCAAGACTCGACGGTGTTGACCACAAACAGATGCAACAATACAATATCGCACTCTCGACATCATCAGCAACAGCATCAGCCCCATGCCACCTCACATTTTAAACAAATGGGCGTAAAGTGTTGGAAAAATAAACAACCAATTTTCTGTTGTTTACTAATTCTCCTTAAACAAAGTATTTGCCAAACATGAGATGAGTGGAGCAAGATGAGCACCGATCACGAAAAAACAGCTTTATTTAAAAAAAAAACTTTTTGTTCACGTTTATATCAGAAATTTAGGTGTTCGTGTGATAAACCATGACCTATGTTGTTAGAAAAATAACTATGTCACTTGTTCGCTTTGTATTTACAAATTTCTAATTTTCTAAATTAATCTAAAATTGATTACATTAATATAAAATCAAATGTTTACCTAATATTCGAAATTAAACAAAATATTCGAAATTAAACAAAATATTTTAATTTAAATCAAAATTAATGGCGCATATTGATAAACAATTTAAAGTCGACTTTAAAATTAAAATCACCTTTTTGACATTTTATTATTTGTGAAAATTGTCGAACAAGTCGACTTTAATTTTAAAGTTGACTTTAAATTGTCTATGAATATGAGCCAATATTTTTTACTAAAAATATAAATTTGTACCACAGAAACTTAGAAATTTTAAATATTTACCTAAAATTTTAATTTTATATAAAACAAAAATTTTCAAATGTCATTTTTTTTTAAAGATTGTTTTTGTTTCTAAATTCAATTAAAATTTTTGACCACAAATGAAATTGTTTACTAAAAAATATAAAAATTAAAATTTGTACTTAAATAAAAAACTCTGTGGAACATAACACGACTTATGCTGTTATTACATATTCCTGGCATTTGTTCTAATATTGTCCCCAATTTTAGTGCCAATATCTTATTTTTTCATAAGTTATTAAGCCAAAACCTAATAGACACATCTTTATTTTGGGCTACGTAATACATGGAATAACGACCCAACTAGATGCCTTTAAAATACTCTCATAAAATGTTATGCCTCGAGAACACAGAACTATAGACATTTTTAAACTGGAGTTTAATTTAAATTTTAAAAGTTATACTTTCTCTACAAACAAAATTTTACATTTTAGTCATAATTTTTTTGTACCAGATAAAATACTGTGGAAAAATATATCTAATTAATTTAAAAAATAATTTGGAAAATGTGTCTCCATAAAGTTTTTCAAGTTTTTACCATGAATTTATTTTCTTGTTTACGTCCTAAATTTTAAATTCACATTTAAAAATAAAAACGGACTTCCCCAATGCATACATCATTTATTTTTATTCAAATGAAATCTAATATTTAAAATCCTAAAACCGAAGAGCCTCTACAGCAATAATCTCATAGCTCACTTGGGATGCAGTTAGTTTTATTATTCCGTACCTGTTTCTAGCTTACGGTCGGAAACTATTAATAACTCATTTACGAGGAAACTAACGAGAGGGATTTGTTTTGTTAATTGTCCCTTTACTTTTGTATTACTGATCTAGCTATTTTTATTTTTACCTGTTATTTGTAATGCAGTTCTATAGAAGCAAAAAAAAGTGTACTGGAGTACAATTGGCGGGAATTATACATTTAAAGTATAATAAAATTATAACAATTGTGGCCGCGGTAGCTTAGTGGTTGGACTGCGAGCCGAAAGGTCCCCGGTTCAAGCCTGAACTGGGGCTAACAACACTTTTCATAGAAACATCTTTCTATACCGCGCTACATCTCGACAGTAAATGCCAAACCTACGAGAGTAAAACATTGCCTATGAAAAGCTCTCCCCAGTCGTTCGGATTCGGCAATAAACTGTAGGTCCCACCACTCTGAGTAAAAATATAACACGCACAGCTCAAAATGGCGAGAGAGCTCGGTCTAAGTTCTTATAGGACTGTAGTGACAAACTATTATTATTATAACAATTGGATTGTTTTATTTAATAAATTAGTAAAATATCTTTACAGTAATTACTAATTACACGGTGCGATACAAAAAATATACACCATATAGTACATCTATTATTTTTTGTCCACTTTCTTGATAGAAATACAGTCTGGGAATATCTTACGTAGTTTTAATTACATAAATAACTCAGGGTACGAAAAAGAGCATCACGAAAAAGTGCACCAAGAAATGGAAATTTAAAAAAAAAAGTTATATAAAAATTCTCCAAATTAGGATATCGTCGTTGTAGCACGAAAGGTCACCAAATATATTTTTATGAAAAACTTAAATTTCGAGTTTGTTGATTAATATTATAAAAAGTAATTGATGAATTTTTAAAGTTGAAATATCAATTGATAGATTAACATTTTCTTATCATGTGGTAAAAAAAATTGAGATCATAAATTTAAAATTGACAGATATAAAAAGATTTTTATAAATGAACATTTGGCATTTTGAAAATGTATTTGGTGACTTTTCGTTCTACAACGACGATATGCATTGTTTTTCGATGTCTATCCAAAAAAATATATGTAGAAAACTTTCTTAACGAAATTTTTTGGAAATTGTAGCACATCCGATTTACACATACTTTATATATACATTTTACTTGTCAAAATATGGCAACTAACCCTTATGAAAATTAACGATCTTGCTCACAACACAAAAACCATATGTTCTTCGTTTCTTCTATGTATTTATGTCGTCACACATTTAGGTCCTACATTTACTCTTGGATTTTAGTTATATTTATTATGACTAAAACATAAAAGATATATTTTTTATTTTAAATTATTTAAATAAAATACATTTTTAAAATACAAATATACTAATATATAAAACAACAACAGGTTATATTTCCTAATATACGTAAAAAAAAGGAATAAAATATTCGCAAATAAAAATAAATGTATACAACGTATTGAAAAACTAATGCAATATTATTTAAAAATTAAATTCAGATGAATCAATTTAGTTTTAAAAAAATGTGTTAGAGAAATGCTGATATAACTAATTATTCGAAATAATAACGATTTTGAAATCTTTTTTGTGTGATATTGGGTTCTTATAATTTGTGAGTAACTATTAATTCAAACAAAGAAATATCCCTGCAGTGTAAGACTAACCATGAATAAATCTGTACTAGAATATTAACTAGTTGAAAATCTACTAGTTCGTATTTTGACACAATATACCAGTTATGAGACTAGATTTAAAGTTCCAGTTGGATTAAAATTAGTAGATATATGATTTTTGTGGATTACCCAATTGAAATTTCAATTTCAAAAATCAACCGAAGATCCTCTTTTCCTATGACATTGCAATGTAAAAAATACCAGTTGGTTATATGAAAATAGGATCGATTTTTAACTAGTAGTGGTATTTTTTTAACTACTTATTTTGCTAGATAATAACTAGTTGGTTACACTGCAGGGATATTAACATTTTATATAAATAGAAAAAGCGAAATCAAAAACGTGTCTTAAACCTAAACGTAAGAAAAATTTCGGATATTTAGTAAAAATATCAAAGATTACATATTAATCTTTTTGAATCTTCGTTTGTTAAATCCAATTTCAAGGAAAACCAGTTTCCACATCGATTTAAAATTTAATAAAGAAACTGTTTCGGTATACGGTTCCATATGATATAGATTTTTGTATTAATGTTTCTTTTTGTTCATATTTAAATACTTTAAATAAAAAATAAATATTTCTACAACAAATAAAGAATTCAAATATGTACTGGAATGTACGAGGTTTCCATCGAAAAATTAATTTAAATTTGATCATATTTGTAATTTTCTTTACTAGAAATAGAATTTTCACTTCAATATACTAAATATAATTTTTCTTGTCAAATCATTGAATTTCGGATTATTAGTCTGTAGATTATTTAATTATTCAGTCATCTATCTTTGGAAATTTCCAAATATTTCGATTTTTTTTGTGAGTTAATAACATTTTTGGCAGGCTGTATGTTTTTGTTTTGCAACCCCAATACATTTGTTTATAAATAAAGTTGCATTTTGAAAATTAAATATATTAAATAGTTTATCTTAGATTATATTCACGTTTTATACATACCTAAGTTATTTCTTGGTCCCTCGAAACAATATCGTGACCTTCAGCAATCTGCAGGCTGCCCTAAAATCCGCATATTCCCATAGTCCCTGTTGAATACACATGCAACCCAAACATATTTACTAATTCAAAGAATTACCAACAACTTACTTTTTTATCTTTTTGCAGACGAAGAAAAAAATCTATTCCAATTTTCCCAGCCACGAACAAAACGAACCCGACGACGACAACAACACTTGTATGCAGCTCAACTTCAGGTAGAGACACAGCGGCATTTCTCACAAACAACAAAACCGGGTGCAAACTTTGACCTGAACAAAACCAAGTTTACCTGGAAATTTCCTTAAGAATTTTTCAATTGTTCAAAAGTCTATTCACAGCAAATGCGCCCAATTGTAAGCAGCAGGCCGCACGCAGCTGCCAAAGGACACAAATCCGACCTGAACTGGTGATGCTTGACAGCAGTTGGCGTAGGAATACACGCAGGCTGTCGTGCTACGAGTATAAATACGAGGTGACGCGACCGAAAATTTACAGTCGTCCAGCAGCAGTTCTAGAGTGCGCATCGTCACAGTGAAAAAATTTAAAAAGATAAGCGGAAGCAGAAAAATAGTCTGCAGTAGTTATTCAGTTCAATCGATACTTCAGTGAAGTCGGCAGCAAAACGGCGCAGCGCTATAGGTGTGTGTTTATACCAAAATATAAAAGTTAATTTAAAAAATAAAATGGTTGCCCTTGTGGAGGATGACTTTGGTGCAAATCGCAGAACTCTGTGCGATTGGGTGAAAAATTTTCGCCTTAAGAAAATGCAAATGAAGCGCAAGCTGCGCGGCGCGGGTGGTGATTTGCGAGTATGTGCGTTGCTTTCGACGGCGCTGCTTTCCGCAGAGCATGAGCTGCGACGCAAGCAGCAGCAGCGCTTCAATCGTTGGCTCGAAATGCAATCGAAATTCGATGATACGTTGTGCAACGAGAACGCGTGCAGCGACGCATTGCCAAATGTTCGCGAAACTTCGAGTGCGTCATCGCGGAAACACCACGAAAACAGTGTAGAAAGTATAGTCGGTGATGATGAAAACGACGCGGATGACGAGCAGATTCGTCAACGCAGACGTGATGAAATAACAAATCTGTGGAAATGTGAACTAAGTGGCCTCGATGAGTTTATGAAAAACATTAGTAGCAGCAATCACCTCCAACAACAGCAGCAACAACACCATCATTACCAACAACAGCCACAGGCCGTGGCCAGTTGAGTGCAAAAGAGACAACTAGTGTTTTAGTTTTATATATTTCATTCGTCTGTCTGCAGAGAAACCCGTTTAGTTTATTTTTATGAATTCTGTTTAACTAAATACGCAATTTGTAAATTGTATTGTATATTAGTCATTATGAAAGTTTTTCATTTGCAGTACAAAACGAAAACGAGCCACGCAATGTGAGTGCAATGAGGTTTGTCGTTGAGTGCGCTGCGCTGGTCGAAGATGCGCTCTGCTGCGCTGCAAATTAGCTACGCGACCGCACCATGAGCCATGATGTTGACGGACAACTGCAAGGGTCGTCGGCTCTTGAGGCGGTGTTCGGTCGGTCGTTGGCGACTGTGGCCTGAAGCTCAATTGTGAATTCGGTTTGTAACCAAAAAAAAAAAAATACATTTTATATTCGTTCTATATGCTACGTAAATCTAGAGCAATAGTGAAATCAGTAGCGAGAAAAATGCACTTTATCTTGGCAAGTATGTACAACAAAAACGGCCATCTTACAAATGGACGCCATCTTAATTTTGTATATACTGCGCAGTAAGTGACAACCATTTGCAAATAATAACGAGTGTGTATAATTATGCAGAAACCAGTTTGTTTTGACGAGTGATACAAAAACCACTCGTTGATCCAAATCGTTGTTGTGCAGTTATACTCGTCGTTAATCTATTACAAAATTGTATCGGTGATTCAGACATTTTTCTCGTTGCTTTTTTATTTTTGTCCGTAGTTTATTTGTATTTATTTAATGCATTCAAAGTAATGGAAAAACAATTTTATGATTCATATTGAATCGAGTTATTAATATTATATGTTATCGCTACTATTAATGTAAATGTTGAAATTCAGCAAAAAGCATAAAAAGTTATAAATAAAAACTAGAAATTGCATTTAAAAAGAATAAAAATCTCGTATGTTTGTTATTTCTCTAAACTAACCCAACACATACACACTGCTATTTTTCCTAAAACGAAGAATTTATTTTACAGTTAAATTTGCGGTGAGCGCAACCAAGCAATCAATGCAAACAAGAAGTCGTCTACAAACAAAAAAGTAACCATCGTCAGAGTGAGTTCATCAAAACAAGGACGCGGACAACAACAACCCACCCATCTATGACAAATACGACCGACAGACATTTAATCTACAAATAGTCTACACATTCATGAATCTATATGCATCAAACGAACGTCATTATACCCACCACCACCAAATCATCATCACTACTCTACACTCTTGAAAATCTATCAATGTAACAGCGCCTGCAACAACAACAGCAGCAAAAGCAATACACAAGAACAGTGAAACGAAAAACTAAGCGGCAGCAGCGTCCACAATACATGACCTGGAACAAGAGCCTGTATTGCAGTCAGTGAGTGTTTGTGCGTGCGAAATGGTGATTTGTTAATCATATCTATAAATATCACATCGACTCTTAGTAGTTATTGGTGCAGTCAGTCAGTTTCATCGACGTATCGTAGAGCGCTCGCCGAGTCGCTGCATCATTAGCACCTTGCATTTTATACTTAAAAAAACATTTTTTTTAGTCAAGACACCGGCAAAAGAGTTGCTACTGCTGAACTTCCTCGGAATTTTTGTATATCTCCTATAACTGCCTTCTTAATCATTCAACTATCACCGTGTCTTGGAAATACCCTGTTTGTCCTGTGCGGTATGCGTTGTAAATTTTGTAAACATTTTGTAGCCACTTTGCAGCCATATGAACAGTTGAACCGTGCCTGTTCATGTGCTAGGAAAAACATTGTCCAGAACCAACCCTCCGTTGTTCCACCGTTGCCTTGTGCTTTGCGCCTGCGAGTTGAGTTGTCTTGGAGCTAGAGCGTGCCCTCCCAACGCCGTCTACAAATACTTCTCCTCGTAAGCAAAGTCAAATTTGGTACCATGTTAAATATTATTTTACAGAAGAGTTAAAAAATACCTACGTCAACCGATATAAGCAACGCAAAAGGATATATAGATACACTAAAAAAAACATTTGGAAAGCAGCATCATCGAATATTTTTAATTATTTAAAGGTCAGCTCTACACAAACATTTCCCTTTAATCATCTGCAATTACAGTCAATAGTTTGGTCGCAATTTGGAAAATACTTTGTAGCACAACATGCGGAATAGTTGATGATCTCCCACTAGTTCCACCTGGCAGTCGGGCCACTCTTGCTTTGTAAGCTGAACCATTTCAGTTTGTTTTAATACATGTTCTTGTAGCCATAGTCAGTAGTAAAACGTGGACAGAGTACCCATTTGTTTAGTATCTTTTGACACAGTTGATCCGTGCCTGTGTCTTGGAAGGCCACGTCTCGTTGAACAAATCTCCACTACGTTACCATTGCGTAAGCTCAATATAAATTTGTAGCGCATAATGATTATTTTACAGTGAAATCGATTTAAATACGTGTTGCTTGAAAACAAAATCGGAATTCAGCTATTACCTCGGTCAAGATTTCGTCGATAGTTGGCACAACCGAAGGCCCAAGGTAGAACCAACCACAGAACACATTGCACTAAATCAGTCGAGGACTTGAGGATCACTTGTTGTCCGTTGATGCTGAATGCACATAATTGTTATTTAATTTCCCACAGCGTCCTATGGCCACAGTTGAGTGGTTGCACCTAGTTGTGGTAGCGTTTACGCCTCCTAAAACCCAACTCCATTCTACTACTAACAGCGTAAGCACACAGAAATTCGTAGCGCATAAATATTATTTTACAGAGGAGATGAATTTAATACTCGAAAAAGTGGGACCTTTATATTTGCGAGGATTTTGTACTCTACACAACTACCAACCAGCGAGGAAAATTTCAATATACCAAATTTATTTTGAGGTAGAACCAGATTCACATTTGCACTTAATCATTATTTTTGCAGTCGTAAAGTGAAATCTTGAGGAAGATACTACACTAAATGCTATTTTTGTAAATTCGATTTTCATAACGTCCTAAGGACGCGGACACAGTTGAGTGGCACTCTACCGATGCGTAAGGACTCTTGTTATTCGTAGCGCATAATCATTATTTTACAGTGACAGATTTATGACGAACTTTGAATACAAAAGAGTTGGAACGGAACAAATCTACACAAGCGATTCAAGAATTTTAGTCTGTTTGGTCTCGTGTGCTGTGATAAGATAGCACCAGCTACACAACACATTTGTACTTAATCCAATTTTCAGAAGTCTGTTTTAGGCCGAAGAACCACATTTGTATTTTGCACTTCACAGCGTCTTTTGGACACTACACGTGCCTGGGAGCGTCGAAGCCACAACTTGTTAAACCCTACTTCATTCTTAACGTTGCGTAAGCACTCTCGAAATTCGTACCGCATAATCATTATTTTACAGTGACGAAATTTGAATACCATATGTCCGAAACACACCCTACAAGAAAGAGTTGGATCGGGTCGATTGTCTCGTAGAGTCGCCAAGTGCGCGAAACTTTGGACCCTTTTAGGAGACGACACAGAACAAGCAGTTGATCGATATATTTACCTGTTTTTGTAGCAACGTCATCACAACATTTAATGGCATTCTGTTGAAAGAATTGCAATGTTTTCTATTCTTAATCCGATAATTGCAGCGATACTGACCTGGCACAGTTGAGCGGTGCCTGTGCGTATCATTTATCACTTGCTCTTGTGAAGCAGCAGATGTAGCACCATCAAACACATCTGGGGATATAATTATAATTCAATTTCTAGCGCCTCCTCTAATCCACAGTTGAACGTGCCTGTGACACGAGGCGCTAGTTTTATTTTACAATTTTCTTACAACATTTTAGCGACATGTACACAGTTGAGCGTGCCTGTGACTGTCCGCACATTAAGAACTTCTAAAATTCAAGATCATCTGCAATTTTCGAACAACTCTAAAAACACACAACACCCTAATGTTAGATGCAAACCTACAATTTGAACTAGGACGTATTGTAAGCTTGCAATTGAATTTCTTGCAATTAACAAATATTTTCCAGCCATTTTTACTACTGCATTAAGTCTGAGAGAAAAGGCAGTCGCGGTTTTAAAACCGAGAAAGGTGGTGGCCACTATATCAACATATACTATCCCTTCAGCAATTCTGCGCAGTAAGATCGTTATCAGTCACACACTTAACATAAACTTGGAGAATTTTGCAGCTCTTTCAATCCGTACAAAACCCGAAATTTCACTGAAACTGGCAAAATTGGTACTGCTTTCTTTCTGCTCTACTGCGACAAAAGGGATTCGAAGTGTTTCAAAGGGAATCCATTACAGCACTAAAAGGAGGCATCATTTTCCTTTTTATTTACTTTTTTTTTTCTTTCGTTTGTTTCTTCAAATGTTTTTGCAGCGTTGCCACAGTTGAATGTGCCTGTGCGCAACAGATTTTTTAGTCTCACGGTGGTATAAGCACTATAGACAGCCAGCACTAACAAAGGCGAGAAACAGGCAGAATCCGCAAAGGCGGCAGCGTACTTTTTGTTTTTGTTCTCTTGTCTCAAGTATTTTCAGCGATATGACACAGTTGAGCGGTGCCTGTGCATATTAAAGACTAGTATTGTTTTCAACACTCAAGAGGACAGTTTTTTTTTAAAGCAGTAGCAGCAGCCTTTAAATGATGCAGTTATTTTTTATATGGCAAATGGGAAACAAGCCTTAGAAGCGCAGCACATATTTTTTTGTTTCTCGTATCATTAAACTTTACAGCATGCAACACAGTTGAGCGGTGCCTGTGTTTGCATTGTGACCATCTTTGCCAGGTGGCTGCCCCCTACCTATACTATATACGAGTCTCCAAAGAAGCAGATCTCTTAGCAAGGAGTTGCGGCAGCTGTTGGGTGTGTAAAATGCGTTTTGCTCTAAATCAACAAGATTCTTACTTTTTAGTGGTGACTAAACCAATTAAATGCAACCTTTTGCATCGACAAACATTGCCTAGGCCTGCCAAAAACTGCACTGCGTAAAGTAGCCCTTGCGCCTTCTTTTTGTTTAACCACATTTATTTTCAGTGACCATCTATGCACTTTTATACTTCTGGTCTGCCGGCTGACTGGCAAGCTGGTCAAACAAATCAAACCTGCTGCTGTGCTCCGCTCGCGCCCACACTCAAGACCAGCATCGTTAAGGGAATCCATACGATACACCAATTGAAAGGCGGTGGGAGACACATGCAAGGTTTCGCTACAGTTTGCCAACGATTTAAAGATGTTTTTCTGTTTTTAAAATTCTATACATATTTTGACATGCGATTGTATTAGAGACTTCCAAGCTCTTTTGTGGCTATTTCTAGAAGCACACGGACGTAATTGCCAGCAGCCAAACCGACGCGTAAGACACTTGCTGCGCCCTTTGGCCCTTTAGATTCGCACCCGCACGCGCCATATTGATTACGACACTGATTCAGACAACAGCAACTCCACTCCATGAGTTCGGATACTTAACGACCGCGTACTGCTTCTACATCCATTGAAGCTGGTCGCGCACAGAAGACGGAGACGACGCCCTTTGTAAGCGGACACAAATTAGCATCACATTAAATATTACTTTTCAGAGACTTGAAATTGAAAACATGTCGCGGTGCGCGGTGTCTGGCAAAGCCCTTCTGCGGGTAGCAAATAGTAGCAACTGCTCTAAAGAGCTTTTCGCTTGAGCAGCAGCTGGAACAGCCTACCGATCGATCGCATCGTCCTTTGCACGAGGTTTTGTACTTGTCTGCATTTAACTGCTAATGCTTTTATTTTAGTAAATACAAAAGTTCTCGAACTTGTTGGCGAACACATTACGCAAAAGCAGCAGAGTCTCAACTACATTTAGAAAAAGTTCAACGGGCCCTGGTAGCCGTAGCCACAACTCGATTTATTTTTGGTCGATCTGTCTGCCTGCTTCGCTAATCCTCCAAATGCTTTCTTATGGGAATCAAAAGAAACGCGACGTGTAAGGTTACGTATATTGCTGCAGCATTAATTCTATTCTTTCAGATGCAGCAAGCAACACATGCATGTGCTTGTGCTATATGTGGTTAACAAGATATTTAGCGGTTGTAAACTGGCCGCTAGTCTAGTCTACTACAGTCTCAACCTAGTTTGCTGCAAAATACATCCTTTGAATTGTCGTCCACTCGATCCGATCATCCCATCCACAAGGAATTAGAACGATTGCAACGCCACACTTGAACTGTTTAATACTTTTATCAAAACATTGTAAACCATAGAAAAGAAACCGGTGCTGCTTAATGCAATCAGCATATTTTTCAAAATTGAACCACTGTAAATTTGCAAAACTTTTCATATTTCAAAAATTTGTTACTTTTAGTTATTAGTCGAAAAAAAAAACATTTGAATTTTATGTATTTTGTAAAAGAAATATTTTATGAATTTTTATCAACTAATTGTTAGAATCACATTTTGTAAAATGTGCCAAGTGCACCACATGCTACTCTTTGATATGTAAATTAATTTCATAGACCTTAACGATGACTCGCAATTGCGGCAAATCAATCCGGCGGAAACCAAATAGAGTGGGCGACTGAATTGTAGCAGCGAAGGGCAAAAACTACTGGGTTTCAAACTGGCCTGTTGAGCGTGCGATATGAGGGCAGTAACTGATCGATCTGGGGAAATACTTTTGGGTACTTTCGAGTAGTTCAAACACACACAACACACATAGATCTTCAAGGCGGGCAACCGAAGAAATGATCTTCAAGTGAAGAGCTGTTCGACAAGAGATCCGTTTCGAGAAAGAAAGAGAGAGATAGTGATACAAAAAAAAGGGATATCGATCCTTCATTTCGTCTTTTGCCTCCTGTTCAAACAAGTTTTCTTCTGTTAGTTCATGATGTCTACGCTGTGTTTAACGAGGCACCAACTGTTGCATGTATTTGACACAACAGCTCCGAATTACATGCCTACTACTTGAATTGATGGGGCCAGCAGTGTAGAGGCGCGCACATGGTGCATTATCAACACCTCGATTTTTGACATATTCCGAGCTAGCATCCGCAGCTGTTAGAACATTTTGTCCACCATGGATGTTAGTTGAGTCAAATGGGAGGAGAATCTATTGATTTGTACAACACAAAACCATAGAAAACGTCGTTAACATGCTGACGTTCGTTCTGAATCGTTCTTCAAAACAAGTAACACAACTACAAACTGCCTGCTTCCTTCCATCAATTCCAAAGTCGACTTCAAGACACTTCAAACCAACAGAGCTGTTGTTGTTTCCAAGCATGTCTGCTGCGCCTCCTTTAGCCTCAGCTGAGCGTTAGAGTCAAACGAGGGAGAATAAAAAAGAAGTATTTCCCGTTACCATCCAAATTCATATCAATTCATCTTAGGGCCCTATTATGATTAGCGAAGCGAATGGTTTTGGCGAAGCGAACGTCCAAAAAGCTATTACGGTTACATTCGCCAGACTTCATTCGCCAAAAAACGGGAAAAGTTAAGCGAACGTAAAAAAACATGCAACACTCAACCGATTTTCATTCGCTTCAAGTGTCAAAATCAAGCGAATCAACAGTTCATGTGACGAATCGACGAACGTATCTTTATCTATTGTTTTTCAGTTTTTCTTTTGATTTTTAATTTTTTTTTCTTTTGTGCTTTTGTTTATTAAGGGCCCTATTATGATTAGCGAAGCGAATTTACTTGGCGAAGCGAACGCTTTGGCGAAGCGAACGCAATTTGGCGAATGAACTGGCGAATGTACTAAGGGGCCTATTATGATTAGCGAAGCGAATGTACTTGGCGAAGCGAACGCTTTGGCGAAGCGAACGCAATTTGGCGAATGAACTGGCGAATGTACTAATTTTTATAGTTTTAAAAGTGAGCAACACTTACAATGTTGACGGATAGAATTACCATTTCAGAGTTGAAAAAAATAGTATCATGTTCCGTACTTTTAGTACTGCCTTTTTTTTAGAACATATACTATTTTATCTTAATATCTATTTTTTTATTATTAAAAAACCATTTAATATTATTTATGGTTTAAAAAACGTTAACTCGATTCAGAATAATAATACTTTTTCGGTTTTTTTGTTATTTTTTGTCTATAAAAGATTAAAAAGTATCCAAATAAACTTCGGAACAATTCAAATTAGTTAAAATGTACAGTAAAATATGTTTTTAAATGTTAATATTGGAATTATTTTTATATAAAAATAAATACTTTTTATTAAAAAAAGTAGTTTTTTTATTTGGAGCAATACTTCTTTTATTTTAATTTAAAGAAACCCTAGAGTTTCAAAACAGCTGATGTGAATATACTTGTTTAGAAAAATAATAAAAATGTTCCAAAAAAACGATGGGCCCAACGCAATCAAAGAAGTGCGTGTTAAACAGAAGCCAATGCGGTGTGCAGAAAGCTGGAGCGACGACGAGGAGGAAGACTACAATAAGTTACAGTGATGGTGGTCTGTCCTCCGAAGCATTCATCTGTGGCACAAATAACTTCGCGCGATGAACCAATCTGCATCCCCAGCAGCTGTCGGAGCAGTTCCAGACATTTCTTTTATTAGTGTTCAGTTTAAAATCAAAATAAAAAGTGTGAAAAAAATTGTTTTTTTTTACGTTTATTAGTTAGGTCACAAAAAACTCAAAATTATAGACATCCTTCTATAAAAACTAAAGGATAAGATAAATTGAAAATCAGAAAAAGCCTAATAAACAAAAGCACAAAAGAAAAAAAAAATTAAAAATCAAAAGAAAAACTGAAAAACAATAGATAAAGATACGTTCGCCGATTCGTCACATGAACTGTTGATTCGCTTGATTTTGACACTTGAAGCGAATGAAAATCGGTTGAGTGTTGCATGTTTTTTTACGTTCGCTTAATTTTTCCCGTTTTTTGGCGAATGAAGTCTGGCGAATGTAACCGTAATAGCTTTTTGGACGTTCGCTTCGCCAAAACCATTCGCTTCGCTAATCATAATAGGGCCCTAATTTTTATGGTTTTAAAAGTGAGCAACACTTTCAACATTGACGTATAAATGACGAATTTCAGAGTTGAAAAAAATAGTATCATGTTGCGTGCTTTTGGTACTTACTTTTTTTTAGAACATATACTATTTTTTCTTAATATCTATTTTTTTTTGTTATAAAACCCTTTTTATATTATATAATAATATTTTATATTATTTATGGTTTAAAAAACGGTAACTCGATTCAGAGCAATAATATTTTTTCGGTTTTTGGTAATTTTTTGTCTATAAAAGATCAAAAATTATAAAAAAAACACTTCGGAACAATTCACATTATTAAAAATGTATAGTTAAATATGTTTTTTAATTTTAATATCGGTGCTATTTTTAATTACAATTAAATACTTTTTTTAAAAAAGTAGTTTTTTTTTATTTGTAGAAATACTTTTTTTATTTTGGTTTATAGAAACCCTAAACTTTCCAAACAGCTGTTTACTACATGATGTTTTCTTGAAAAAATATGAAGTTAGCAAATTGTCTCAACATTGTAAGTGAATCCTAATAAATAATTATAAATTTCTTTAGTTTTATATTGTTTATTTTAGATATGCCATTGTTTATTGGAATCAAGGTACCTCCAGCGCCGAATCCTCGGATAGTCTATATTGCGATACGCACGAGCGAAAGGTGTTGAATACCGTCGGCGCCGAAGATGACTACATACAGGACCTGGTGGCGGAGAAGGACTACAATGAGTTATTCTGGAAACTACACGAACCCATAGAGCAGAGTGCAGCCAAAAGGGCTAAAGAGCTCTTACCGCTCGAGAGCAGAGTCGTCGGCAAAATCCAAGGCAGAAGTGAAAAAGGAACCAAGTGATGGTGTTACAAATAACTACAACACGCAGCAGTCCACCGAAAATCTTTTTGATTTTTTGCAAAATCACATTACCAAATACGAGCTGGGTTTGTGTGTAATCGGTGAATTGTCGCTCCAAAAAGGACAAAAGGGCGTGGCACTTCCGTTTAATAATAAAAGTGTTTAATAGTAAATGTGTTTAACAAAAAAAAATGATATACGTTTAACTCATTTATTAGTTGGAGTACAAAAAAAGCGATATTTGAGACATAAGGATAGAAAAAATAAAGGAGAAGAAAAATTAAAAGTCAGGTGAATCCTAATACACAAAAAGACAGAAGCAAAAAAATACAAACTCAAAAGATAAACCGAAAAAGCAATAGATATAGATTTGTTTTCCGATTCGTCACACGGAAATTAAATTTCAAATTTAGAAAATTCGGTCCTGGTTTTTTAGAGCTGTAACGCTAAACTATTATTATTAAATTGTATATAAAATGTGTTGAAGAATGTACGATTAACTCTATTTATAAGTTAGGGCACAAAAACCTCGAAATTTGAGATAAAAGGATAGAAAAAATTAAGGATAAAAAAAATTAAAAATCAGGAGAATCCCAATAAACAAAAACGCAGAAGCAAAAAAAATAAAAAATCAAAAGAAACACCTTAAAAATGATAGATTAGGCTACGTTCGCCGATTCGTCACATGAACTGTTGATTCGCTTGAATTTGACACTTGAAGCGAATGAAATTTAGTTGAGTGTTGCACCTTTTTTTACGTTCGCTTGACTTTTCCCGTTTTTTGGCGAATGAAGTCTGGCGAATGTAACCCGTAATAGCTTTTTGGACGTTCGCTTCGCCAAAACCATTCGCTTCGCTAATCATAATAGGGCCCTAAGCTTTTTCTGATTTTCAATTTATCTTATCCTTTAGTTTTTATAGAAGGATGTCTATAATTTTGAGTTTTTTGTGACCTAACTAATAAACGTAAAAAAAAAACAATTTTTTTCACACTTTTTATTTTGATTTTAAACTTAACACTAATAAAAGAAATGTCTGGAACTGCTCCGACTGCTGCTGAAGATGCAGCTTGGTTCATCGCGCGAAGTTATTTGTGCCACAGAGGAGGACAGACCACCATCACTGTAACTTATTGTAGTCTTCCTCCTCGTCGTCGCTCCAGCTTTCTGCACACCGCATTGGCTTCTGTTTAACACGCTCTTCTTTGATTGCTTTGGGCCCATCGTTTTTTTGGAACATTTTTATTATTTTTCTAAACAAGTATATTCACATCAGCTGTTTTGAAACTCTAGGGTTTCTTTAAATTAAAATAAAAGAAGTATTGCTCCAAATAAAAAAACTACTTTTTTTAATAAAAAGTATTTATTTTTATGTAAAAATAATTCCAATATTAACATTTAAAAACATATTTTACTGTACATTTTAACTAATTTGAATTATTCCGAAGTTTATTTGGATACTTTTTAATCTTTTATAGACAAAAAATAACAAAAAACCGAAAAAGTATTATTGTTCTGAATCGAGTTAACGTTTTTTAAACCATAAATAATATTAAATGGTTTTTTAATAATAAAAAAATAGATATTAAGATAAAATAGTATCTGTTCTAAAAAAAAGGCAGTACTAAAAGTACGCAACATGATACTATTTTTTTCAACTCTGAAATGATAATTCTATCCGTCAATGTTGTAAGTGTTGCTCACTTTTAAAACCATAAAAATTAGTACATTCGCCAGTTCATTCGCCAAATTGCGTTCGCTTCGCCAAAGCGTTCGCTTCGCCAAGTACATTCGCTTCGCTAATCATAATAGGCCCCTTATACTTGTTTTACTGCGTATGTTGAGCAAAAGCCAACTTCAGAATATTGCGTCAACATCTTAGAAATAAACAACCACTCATCCATCCATCTTAGCAGCACCACCTTCAAGACCAGCGACCACTGTAGGAAAGAGCGTCATGCTCTAATTGTCGTAACGTCTACTTAGTTCTTCGCTCCAGAGTTCTTCTCCACTTCACACAACTAGATCTTATTTATAGCGGAAGAGAGTTTAACAAATTCCTGTTGAGTTTTTCTGCAAACAAGCGAGGGTTTTTATCATGGGAAGTTGCAGTTTGTACAGCGTAATAGCACAGCATAACTCATCGTGGGACCAACAGCATCATCATCTTCAGTATTGACGGCGGCGTTGGAATCCAAGTTTTGACTGCGGCGTGGGATACCACGATATGACGGCAGCGCGGGACTCCTGCTTGGACGGCGGCGTGGGATGCCATGTTGAGACAGCGGCGTGGGAAGCCAAGTATAGACGGCAGCGCGGGACTCGAAAGTGTTGACGGCTGCGAGGGAACAATTTTGTTTAGACGGCGGCGTGGGAAACCATGTTTGGACTGCTGCGTGGGAACCAAGTTGGGACGGCGGCGAGGGATCAAAGTTGCGACGGCGGCGTGGGAATCCAAGTTGTGACTGCGGCGTGGGATACCAAACTGGACGGCGGCGTGGGATATCAGCTGCATCGTGGGACTATGTGCTGCGTCGGGGGACCAATTGCTCAGCATCGTTTATTTCTTCTTTCTGGGACTTTTTATGCGTATATCGTACAGTTAGTGGTGGTATTGTCAGCCAGAAATTCGAACTCCCCCATACTACAACTTCGTTTTTGACCATATTCTTCTGATGCTCATAGTTAGCGACATAACATTTTGGGGGTCAGCATATAGAATTTTTAACATTTTGAGTTAAACCACCAAGGACAGCATAATTACTACTGCACCATCTAATAACTACTTCTGCTTAATAAAGACTTCATTTTAATAACAAACTAAAAATCTGGCTGTTGTGTAGAATTTTCTAATATTTCAGAATTTACTACAGTTGCACACCATACACTATCCTAAACGAACAATAAAACTTAAATTATTCCAAGAAAAAAAAACAATGTGTGTTCTTATTTAGGGCCCTATTATGATTAGCGAAGCGAACGTCCAAAAAGCTATTACGGTTACATTCGCCAGACTTCATTCGCCAAAAAACGGGAAAAGTTAAGCGAACGTAAAAAAACATGCAACACTCAACCGATTTTCATTCGCTTCAAGTGTCAAAATCAAGCGAATCAACAGTTCATGTGACGAATTGGCGAACGTATCTTTATCTATTGTTTTTCAGTTTTTCTTTTGATTTTTAATTTTTTTTTCTTTTGTGCTTTTGTTTATTAGGCTTTTTCTGATTTTCAATTTATCTTATCCTTTAGTTTTTATAGAAGGATGTCTATAATTTTTAGTTTTTTGTGACCTAACTAATAAACGTAAAAAAAACAATTTTTTTCACACTTTTTATTTTGATTTTAAACTTAACACTAATAAAAGAAATGTCTGGAACTGCTCCGACTGCTGCTGGGGATGCAGCTTGGTTCATCGCGCGAAGTTATTTGTGCCACAGATGAATGATAATTCTATCCGTCAATGTTGTAAGTGTTGCTCACTTTTAAAACCATAAAAATTAGTACATTCGCCAGTTCATTCGCCAAATTGCGTTCGCTTCGCCAAAGCGTTCGCTTCGCCAAGTACATTCGCTTCGCTAATCATAATAGGCCCCTTAATTAATTTACATTCAAATTTATATTTTAAGTACTATATTTTTGCTTCAATCGGTTGATGTAAACTGTAACTTCGTTGAAGAATTAAAACTCACCAACTACATATTGAAAATTTTAATAATTGTTTTACAGAAATTCTATTTGGTATAAAATGACGCGAACATGTTGATTAACGATTAAACTTTTAATATATATAAATTGTTTTTATAATCAGTCGTTTCACAAAAAATATTCCTTCCACATGTTTACACCCGAAAATATTAGAATTTAAATGCAAACATTCCTGACATGCGAATTGGGATGAAATATTTTATTCACTATTGAGATGATGGTGAATCAAACTCAAGAATAAAATCATGATAAAAAAACGTATTGGGTTAGAGTTACTTCTACAACGACGATGTCAATTGTTGCAATTTCGCCAATAAATGGATGCAAACATTAATAGTGGAAAGAAACTTCAGGGACACATACAAATATTTTTTTATGGATTTTTCAAATTTTTATTTATTTTTTAGTATTCAGTGTATATGGAGTAAATGGAGAAGTGTAATTACAATGTTACTGTTTACTTTAGCATTTTTTTGTTAGTAAATTTCAAAATTGAAGACAGTTTGAAGAATAATCGTTAAAATCGACAAATTTCTTCAATTTGAACAAAGTTTTAATTTTAAGGGAATTTATTCAGAATAACTTCATTTTGATATAGTTTTTGCTTATAATTAACAAAACATTTATTAATTAAAATTTTTGAAGAATATATAAATTGCGGTAGCGGCGAGTTAAAAAGAAAAAAATAAAATGTTAAACGTAGGATTTGAAACGGATTGAGTGTTATTGAAGCGCCATCTATTTGTGGGGACGTTTGGTGCGGCCATCTGTGACAACATTGAGCAGCTCAAAAGAGCTTAGTAAGAACACAAACCACAGTGGTACCCCAAAAAATTTATTTTATTATTATTAAATTTATTTATTTGATTTTAAGTTTTATTTTATTAATAATTTAACACACACGAACTATTCAAAGTTTATATTCAGCCTTATCGTGAAGACTTGGGGAATATTCTATTCCCTCGGAATTTTTTGTTCTCAGGTAAAATTTTTTGGTATCGTTAATCTCCCAGGAACAGCAATGCCTCCAGAATTTTGTTTGAAATTCGAATGCAGTTTTACAATATGGCCAAATTTTTTTTAATGCGTTTTTTTTTTGTTTATCTTTATCGTTTCAGATAATAAAGTTGTAAAATAATAGTTCAGATATAAAATATGTATACAGATCTTTATTATACTATAACTATATAACTATACTTTTATGCACAAATTTCACATTTTTTAACTCAATAAAAGTTTAATTTGCAATTAGAACTGAACATCAGGCAACGCTAAATCAGCTGTTTTGCCAAATGTCAAACAGTGTTGTTGGATAAAATTGCGTTGTGTTGTGAAAATAAATATTGAAGTTAAAATTATGCTAAACTGTAATTAAAAGTATATAAAACTAGCTGGGCCCGTACACGACTCGTGCAAATATTATGTGAATGCAAGATTATTGAGCAATTTTATTAATATAAATAAAATTTTTATTATTTATATCAAGGACCTGTGCTTCGCTGTAGAATTCTTCCCCGTAGAGTTTTTCCCAGTAGAAGTTTTAGTGTGGTTAGTTTTAGAGTGGTGAGCTTAAGTGTGGTGAGTTTTAGTGTGGTGAATTTTAGGGAGGGGAGTTTAAGTGTAGTGAATTTTATTGTTGTATATTTTAAAGTGTTGAATTTAAAAGTGGTGAATTTTAGTATGGTCAGTTTAAGTGGGTCAATTTGAATGTGGTGAGTTTTAGTGTGGTGAATTTTAGTGTGGTGAGTTTTATTCTGGTGAAATGTTGTGTGGTGAATTTTAGTGTGGGGAATATTAGTCTGGTTAATTTTAAGGTGATGAGTTCTAGTGTGGTGAATTTTGGTGTGGTGAATTTTAGTGTGGTGAATTTTGGTGTGGTGAATTTTAGTGTGATTGATTTTGCTTTTGTTTTCTATCCTTTTTTATTTTTCTGTTGTTTTTGAGTTATAGCTTAAGTTTTGTGCTCTTACTTTTGATTTTGTATTTGATTTTTGCTTTTGTTTTTGTGTTTTTGCTTTTGTATTTTTTTTTTTATTTGAGTTTTTTTGTTTCATCTTCTTTGCTTGTGTATGTGCCGAGTTATGTCGTTTTGAAAGTTTAGGTTGTATGGGAGGTGCCACGCCCCTTTGTTCAATCCCGCCCATATATAGCCTATGACACCCTCCGGACTCCATAGTATCCTGGTGCAAAATTTCAGTTAAATCGGTTCAGCGGTTTAGACGTGATGCTGGAACAAACAGACAGACCGACAGACTGACAGACGGACCAAGAGTTTTATATATATAGATGACTCTTAATTGTAGTTTTTCATTTAAGAAAATGTTGTGATTAGATTGCGTTCATTTTTCAAGAGTTACAAAAAAAATTAAGATATTCCCTAGCCGGTGAAGTTTTTGCAGTGGTTGAATATATCTGTAATATATTTGTGCAGAAATATGTAAATAACTTTTATTTAAATAATTTTGGTGCTATCCATACACTCTCAGAAAATAATTGTTGAATCTAACAATAAATTAACAATCATATTTGTGAATATACGTTCAACAATCAGCAATTGTTGAATCATTGTTGGAAACAATTGTTATTTTTTCGAAATAGATTTCTGAAGGAACTTTTGACGTATAATATAAAAATAAAACGTCAAAATTAACAATTAATTATTATTTTTATTGTTGAATTGTTATTGGTAATGAAAAATGGAATAACAATCGAATTGTTACATATAACAATAATGATTTTTAACCTAGCCTACTTCATAGCTTTATATTAAAATAATTAATACAGTGTTTTCAGTTATATTTATATATTTTAAATTACATTTTCAACCATTATTTTTACCATTATTATAATGTTAATAATTTAAAACCATTAACATGGTACCGTTACCTCAATCAACATAACTGGGTCCAGTATATGCCAGAAGCCGGAATGAAATGTGTACATCGTTGATGTCACCATGTGCGGCCAATATAAAGGTGAACTCAGTGGAGTCGACAATGTGATGGCCACCGTCCTGCAGACGGACCTTACATCTTCTGACCGGACATGCCACTCAGAGGCATCTTGCGAAAGCCTTCTCTACGCCGGAAATGACTTGTTGATGCCAATAATGTAGATAATCGAACTGGCAGGGAACACAAGTGGTTCGAGGAAGGCAACCTCAGGCTTGATCAATGTGACTGGTGCCGCCGTACTAACGTTTCATGCATTGCGCATATATCTATCAATGCAGTTCATCTGTAAAATTTTAATAATACAATTTTTAAATGGTTTAGTTGTAGGTAAATAAATGTAAATAAATTTAATAATAATAAAATAAATTTTTTGGGGTACCACTGTGGTTTGTGTTCTTACTAAGCTCTTTTGAGCTGCTCAATGTTGTCACAGATGGCCGCACCAAACGTCCCCACAAATAGATGGCGCTTCAATAACACTCAATCCGTTTCAAATCCTACGTTTAACATTTTATTTTTTTCTTTTTAACTCGCCGCTACCGCAATTTATATATTCTTCAAAAATTTTAATTAATAAATGTTTTGTTAATTATAAGCAAAAACTATATCAAAATGAAGTTATTCTGAATAAATTCCCTTAAAATTAAAACTTTGTTCAAATTGAAGAAATTTGTCGATTTTAACGACTATTCTTCAAACTGTCTTCAATTTTGAAATTTACTAACAAAAAAATGCTAAAGTAAACAGTAACATTGTAATTACACTTCTCCATTTACTCCATATACACTGAATACTAAAAAATAAATAAAAATTTGAAAAATCCATAAAAAAATATTTGTATGTGTCCCTGAAGTTTCTTTCCACTATTAATGTTTGCATCCATTTATTGGCGAAATTGCAACAATTGACATCGTCGTTGTAGAAGTAACTCTAACCCAATACGTTTTTTTATCATGATTTTATTCTTGAGTTTGATTCACCATCATCTCAATAGTGAATAAAATATTTCATCCCAATTCGCATGTCAGGAATGTTTGCATTTAAATTCTAATATTTTCGGGTGTAAACATGTGGAAGGAATATTTTTTGTGAAACGACTGATTATAAAAACAATTTATATATATTAAAAGTTTAATCGTTAATCAACATGTTCGCGTCATTTTATACCAAATAGAATTTCTGTAAAACAATTATTAAAATTTTCAATATGTAGTTGGTGAGTTTTAATTCTTCAACGAAGTTACAGTTTACATCAACCGATTGAAGCAAAAATATAGTACTTAAAATATAAATTTGAATGTAAATTAATTAAGGGGCCTATTATGATTAGCGAAGCGAATGTACTTGGCGAAGCGAACGCAATTTGGCGAATGAACTGGCGAATGTACTAATTTTTATGGTTTTAAAAGTGAGCAACACTTACAACATTGACGGATAGAATTATCATTCATCTGTGGCACAAATAACTTCGCGCGATGAACCAAGCTGCATCCCCAGCAGCAGTCGGAGCAGTTCCAGACATTTCTTTTATTAGTGTTAAGTTTAAAATCAAAATAAAAAGTGTGAAAAAAATTGTTTTTTTTACGTTTATTAGTTAGGTCACAAAAAACTAAAAATTATAGACATCCTTCTATAAAAACTAAAGGATAAGATAAATTGAAAATCAGAAAAAGCCTAATAAACAAAAGCACAAAAGAAAAATAAAATTAAAAATCAAAAGAAAAACTGAAAAACAATAGATAAAGATACGTTCGCCAATTCGTCACATGAACTGTTGATTCGCTTGATTTTGACACTTGAAGCGAATGAAAATCGGTTGAGTGTTGCATGTTTTTTTACGTTCGCTTAACTTTTCCCGTTTTTTGGCGAATGTAACCGTAATAGCTTTTTGGACGTTCGCTTCGCTAATCATAATAGGGCCCTAAATAAGAACACACATTGTTTTTTTTTCTTGGAATAATTTAAGTTTTATTGTTCGTTTAGGATAGTGTATGGTGTGCAACTGTAGTAAATTCTGAAATATTAGAAAATTCTACACAACAGCCAGATTTTTAGTTTGTTATTAAAATGAAGTCTTTATTAAGCAGAAGTAGTTATTAGATGGTGCAGTAGTAATTATGCTGTCCTTGGTGGTTTAACTCAAAATGTTAAAAATTCTATATGCTGACCCCCAAAATGTTATGTCGCTAACTATGAGCATCAGAAGAATATGGTCAAAAACGAAGTTGTAGTATGGGGGAGTTCGAATTTCTGGCTGACAATACCACCACTAACTGTACGATATACGCATAAAAAGTCCCAGAAAGAAGAAATAAACGATGCTGAGCAATTGGTCCCCCGACGCAGCACATAGTCCCACGATGCAGCTGATATCCCACGCCGCCGTCCAGTTTGGTATCCCACGCCGCAGTCACAACTTGGATTCCCACGCCGCCGTCGCAACTTTGATCCCTCGCCGCCGTCCCAACTTGGTTCCCACGCAGCAGTCCAAACATGGTTTCCCACGCCGCCGTCTAAACAAAATTGTTCCCTCGCAGCCGTCAACACTTTCGAGTCCCGCGCTGCCGTCTATACTTGGCTTCCCACGCCGCTGTCTCAACATGGCATCCCACGCCGCCGTCCAAGCAGGAGTCCCGCGCTGCCGTCATATCGTGGTATCCCACGCCGCAGTCAAAACTTGGATTCCAACGCCGCCGTCAATACTGAAGATGATGATGCTGTTGGTCCCACGATGAGTTATGCTGTGCTATTACGCTGTACAAACTGCAACTTCCCATGATAAAAACCCTCGCTTGTTTGCAGAAAAACTCAACAGGAATTTGTTAAACTCTCTTCCGCTATAAATAAGATCTAGTTGTGTGAAGTGGAGAAGAACTCTGGAGCGAAGAACTAAGTAGACGTTACGACAATTAGAGCATGACGCTCTTTCCTACAGTGGTCGCTGGTCTTGAAGGTGGTGCTGCTAAGATGGATGGATGAGTGGTTGTTTATTTCTAAGATGTTGACGCAATATTCTGAAGTTGGCTTTTGCTCAACATACGCAGTAAAACAAGTATAAGATGAATTGATATGAATTTGGATGGTAACGGGAAATACTTCTTTTTTATTCTCCCTCGTTTGACTCTAACGCTCAGCTGAGGCTAAAGGAGGCGCAGCAGACATGCTTGGAAACAACAACAGCTCTGTTGGTTTGAAGTGTCTTGAAGTCGACTTTGGAATTGATGGAAGGAAGCAGGCAGTTTGTAGTTGTGTTACTTGTTTTGAAGAACGATTCAGAACGAACGTCAGCATGTTAACGACGTTTTCTATGGTTTTGTGTTGTACAAATCAATAGATTCTCCTCCCATTTGACTCAACTAACATCCATGGTGGACAAAATGTTCTAACAGCTGCGGATGCTAGCTCGGAATATGTCAAAAATCGAGGTGTTGATAATGCACCATGTGCGCGCCTCTACACTGCTGGCCCCATCAATTCAAGTAGTAGGCATGTAATTCGGAGCTGTTGTGTCAAATACATGCAACAGTTGGTGCCTCGTTAAACACAGCGTAGACATCATGAACTAACAGAAGAAAACTTGTTTGAACAGGAGGCAAAAGACGAAATGAAGGATCGATATCCCTTTTTTTTGTATCACTATCTCTCTCTTTCTTTCTCGAAACGGATCTCTTGTCGAACAGCTCTTCACTTGAAGATCATTTCTTCGGTTGCCCGCCTTGAAGATCTATGTGTGTTGTGTGTGTTTGAACTACTCGAAAGTACCCAAAAGTATTTCCCCAGATCGATCAGTTACTGCCCTCATATCGCACGCTCAACAGGCCAGTTTGAAACCCAGTAGTTTTTGCCCTTCGCTGCTACAATTCAGTCGCCCACTCTATTTGGTTTCCGCCGGATTGATTTGCCGCAATTGCGAGTCATCGTTAAGGTCTATGAAATTAATTTACATATCAAAGAGTAGCATGTGGTGCACTTGGCACATTTTACAAAATGTGATTCTAACAATTAGTTGATAAAAATTCATAAAATATTTCTTTTACAAAATACATAAAATTCAAATGTTTTTTTTTTCGACTAATAACTAAAAGTAACAAATTTTTGAAATATGAAAAGTTTTGCAAATTTACAGTGGTTCAATTTTGAAAAATATGCTGATTGCATTAAGCAGCACCGGTTTCTTTTCTATGGTTTACAATGTTTTGATAAAAGTATTAAACAGTTCAAGTGTGGCGTTGCAATCGTTCTAATTCCTTGTGGATGGGATGATCGGATCGAGTGGACGACAATTCAAAGGATGTATTTTGCAGCAAACTAGGTTGAGACTGTAGTAGACTAGACTAGCGGCCAGTTTACAACCGCTAAATATCTTGTTAACCACATATAGCACAAGCACATGCATGTGTTGCTTGCTGCATCTGAAAGAATAGAATTAATGCTGCAGCAATATACGTAACCTTACACGTCGCGTTTCTTTTGATTCCCATAAGAAAGCATTTGGAGGATTAGCGAAGCAGGCAGACAGATCGACCAAAAATAAATCGAGTTGTGGCTACGGCTACCAGGGCCCGTTGAACTTTTTCTAAATGTAGTTGAGACTCTGCTGCTTTTGCGTAATGTGTTCGCCAACAAGTTCGAGAACTTTTGTATTTACTAAAATAAAAGCATTAGCAGTTAAATGCAGACAAGTACAAAACCTCGTGCAAAGGACGATGCGATCGATCGGTAGGCTGTTCCAGCTGCTGCTCAAGCGAAAAGCTCTTTAGAGCAGTTGCTACTATTTGCTACCCGCAGAAGGGCTTTGCCAGACACCGCGCACCGCGACATGTTTTCAATTTCAAGTCTCTGAAAAGTAATATTTAATGTGATGCTAATTTGTGTCCGCTTACAAAGGGCGTCGTCTCCGTCTTCTGTGCGCGACCAGCTTCAATGGATGTAGAAGCAGTACGCGGTCGTTAAGTATCCGAACTCATGGAGTGGAGTTGCTGTTGTCTGAATCAGTGTCGTAATCAATATGGCGCGTGCGGGTGCGAATCTAAAGGGCCAAAGGGCGCAGCAAGTGTCTTACGCGTCGGTTTGGCTGCTGGCAATTACGTCCGTGTGCTTCTAGAAATAGCCACAAAAGAGCTTGGAAGTCTCTAATACAATCGCATGTCAAAATATGTATAGAATTTTAAAAACAGAAAAACATCTTTAAATCGTTGGCAAACTGTAGCGAAACCTTGCATGTGTCTCCCACCGCCTTTCAATTGGTGTATCGTATGGATTCCCTTAACGATGCTGGTCTTGAGTGTGGGCGCGAGCGGAGCACAGCAGCAGGTTTGATTTGTTTGACCAGCTTGCCAGTCAGCCGGCAGACCAGAAGTATAAAAGTGCATAGATGGTCACTGAAAATAAATGTGGTTAAACAAAAAGAAGGCGCAAGGGCTACTTTACGCAGTGCAGTTTTTGGCAGGCCTAGGCAATGTTTGTCGATGCAAAAGGTTGCATTTAATTGGTTTAGTCACCACTAAAAAGTAAGAATCTTGTTGATTTAGAGCAAAACGCATTTTACACACCCAACAGCTGCCGCAACTCCTTGCTAAGAGATCTGCTTCTTTGGAGACTCGTATATAGTATAGGTAGGGGGCAGCCACCTGGCAAAGATGGTCACAATGCAAACACAGGCACCGCTCAACTGTGTTGCATGCTGTAAAGTTTAATGATACGAGAAACAAAAAAATATGTGCTGCGCTTCTAAGGCTTGTTTCCCATTTGCCATATAAAAAATAACTGCATCATTTAAAGGCTGCTGCTACTGCTTTAAAAAAAAACTGTCCTCTTGAGTGTTGAAAACAATACTAGTCTTTAATATGCACAGGCACCGCTCAACTGTGTCATATCGCTGAAAATACTTGAGACAAGAGAACAAAAACAAAAAGTACGCTGCCGCCTTTGCGGATTCTGCCTGTTTCTCGCCTTTGTTAGTGCTGGCTGTCTATAGTGCTTATACCACCGTGAGACTAAAAAATCTGTTGCGCACAGGCACATTCAACTGTGGCAACGCTGCAAAAACATTTGAAGAAACAAACGAAAGAAAAAAAAAAAGTAAATAAAAAGGAAAATGATGCCTCCTTTTAGTGCTGTAATGGATTCCCTTTGAAACACTTCGAATCCCTTTTGTCGCATTTAGTGCCGCCTTTAAACGCAGATGTGCACAGGCACCGCTCAACTGTGCCGCATCGCTAAAAAAATTAAAGTAGAGCAGAAAGAAAGCAGTACCAATTTTGCCAGTTTCAGTGAAATTTCGGGTTTTGTACGGATTGAAAGAGCTGCAAAATTCTCCAAGTTTATGTTAAGTGTGTGACTGATAACGATCTTACTGCGCAGAATTGCTGAAGGGATAGTATATGTTGATATAGTGGCCACCACCTTTCTCGGTTTTAAAACCGCGACTGCCTTTTCTCTCAGACTTAATGCAGTAGTAAAAATGGCTGGAAAATATTTGTTAATTGCAAGAAATTCAATTGCAAGCTTACAATACGTCCTAGTTCAAATTGTAGGTTTGCATCTAACATTAGGGTGTTGTGTGTTTTTAGAGTTGTTCGAAAATTGCAGATGATCTTGAATTTTAGAAGTTCTTAATGTGCGGACAGTCACAGGCACGCTCAACTGTGTACATGTCGCTAAAATGTTGTAAGAAAATTGTAAAATAAAACTAGCGCCTCGTGTCACAGGCACGTTCAACTGTGGATTAGAGGAGGCGCTAGAAATTGAATTATAATTATATCCCCAGATGTGTTTGATGGTGCTACATCTGCTGCTTCACAAGAGCAAGTGATAAATGATACGCACAGGCACCGCTCAACTGTGCCAGGTCAGTATCGCTGCAATTATCGGATTAAGAATAGAAAACATTGCAATTCTTTCAACAGAATGCCATTAAATGTTGTGATGACGTTGCTACAAAAACAGGTAAATATATCGATCAACTGCTTGTTCTGTGTCGTCTCCTAAAAGGGTCCAAAGTTTCGCGCACTTGGCGACTCTACGAGACAATCGACCCGATCCAACTCTTTCTTGTAGGGTGTGTTTCGGACATATGGTATTCAAATTTCGTCACTGTAAAATAATGATTATGCGGTACGAATTTCGAGAGTGCTTACGCAACGTTAAGAATGAAGTAGGGTTTAACAAGTTGTGGCTTCGACGCTCCCAGGCACGTGTAGTGTCCAAAAGACGCTGTGAAGTGCAAAATACAAATGTGGTTCTTCGGCCTAAAACAGACTTCTGAAAATTGAATTAAGTACAAATGTGTTGTGTAGCTGGTGCTATCTTATCACAGCACACGAGACCAAACAGACTAAAATTCTTGAATCGCTTGTGTAGATTTGTTCCGTTCCAACTCTTTTGTATTCAAAGTTCGTCATAAATCTGTCACTGTAAAATAATGATTATGCGCTACGAATAACAAGAGTCCTTACGCATCGGTAGAGTGCCACTCAACTGTGTCCGCGTCCTTAGGACGTTATGAAAATCGAATTTACAAAAATAGCATTTAGTGTAGTATCTTCCTCAAGATTTCACTTTACGACTGCAAAAATAATGATTAAGTGCAAATGTGAATCTGGTTCTACCTCAAAATAAATTTGGTATATTGAAATTTTCCTCGCTGGTTGGTAGTTGTGTAGAGTACAAAATCCTCGCAAATATAAAGGTCCCACTTTTTCGAGTATTAAATTCATCTCCTCTGTAAAATAATATTTATGCGCTACGAATTTCTGTGTGCTTACGCTGTTAGTAGTAGAATGGAGTTGGGTTTTAGGAGGCGTAAACGCTACCACAACTAGGTGCAACCACTCAACTGTGGCCATAGGACGCTGTGGGAAATTAAATAACAATTATGTGCATTCAGCATCAACGGACAACAAGTGATCCTCAAGTCCTCGACTGATTTAGTGCAATGTGTTCTGTGGTTGGTTCTACCTTGGGCCTTCGGTTGTGCCAACTATCGACGAAATCTTGACCGAGGTAATAGCTGAATTCCGATTTTGTTTTCAAGCAACACGTATTTAAATCGATTTCACTGTAAAATAATCATTATGCGCTACAAATTTATATTGAGCTTACGCAATGGTAACGTAGTGGAGATTTGTTCAACGAGACGTGGCCTTCCAAGACACAGGCACGGATCAACTGTGTCAAAAGATACTAAACAAATGGGTACTCTGTCCACGTTTTACTACTGACTATGGCTACAAGAACATGTATTAAAACAAACTGAAATGGTTCAGCTTACAAAGCAAGAGTGGCCCGACTGCCAGGTGGAACTAGTGGGAGATCATCAACTATTCCGCATGTTGTGCTACAAAGTATTTTCCAAATTGCGACCAAACTATTGACTGTAATTGCAGATGATTAAAGGGAAATGTTTGTGTAGAGCTGACCTTTAAATAATTAAAAATATTCGATGATGCTGCTTTCCAAATGTTTTTTTTAGTGTATCTATATATCCTTTTGCGTTGCTTATATCGGTTGACGTAGGTATTTTTTAACTCTTCTGTAAAATAATATTTAACATGGTACCAAATTTGACTTTGCTTACGAGGAGAAGTATTTGTAGACGGCGTTGGGAGGGCACGCTCTAGCTCCAAGACAACTCAACTCGCAGGCGCAAAGCACAAGGCAACGGTGGAACAACGGAGGGTTGGTTCTGGACAATGTTTTTCCTAGCATATGAACAGGAACGGTTCAACTGTTCATATGGCTGCAAAGTGGCTACAAAATGTTTACAAAATTTACAACGCATACCGCACAGGACAAACAGGGTATTTCCAAGACACGGTGATAGTTGAATGATTAAGAAGGCAGTTATAGGAGATATACAAAAATTCCGAGGAAGTTCAGCAGTAGCAACTCTTTTGCCGGTGTCTTGACTAAAAAAAATGTTTTTTTAAGTATAAAATGCAAGGTGCTAATGATGCAGCGACTCGGCGAGCGCTCTACGATACGTCGATGAAACTGACTGACTGCACCAATAACTACTAAGAGTCGATGTGATATTTATAGATATGATTAACAAATCACCATTTCGCACGCACGCACAAACACTCACTGACTGCAATACAGGCTCTTGTTCCAGGTCATGTATTGTGGACGCTGCTGCCGCTTAGTTTTTCGTTTCACTGTTCTTGTGTATTGCTTTTGCTGCTGTTGTTGTTGCAGGCGCTGTTACATTGATAGATTTTCAAGAGTGTAGAGTAGTGATGATGATTTGGTGGTGGTGGGTATAATGACGTTCGTTTGATGCATATAGATTCATGAATGTGTAGACTATTTGTAGATTAAATGTCTGTCGGTCGTATTTGTCATAGATGGGTGGGTTGTTGTTGTCCGCGTCCTTGTTTTGATGAACTCACTCTGACGATGGTTACTTTTTTGTTTGTAGACGACTTCTTGTTTGCATTGATTGCTTGGTTGCGCTCACCGCAAATTTAACTGTAAAATAAATTCTTCGTTTTAGGAAAAATAGCAGTGTGTATGTGTTGGGTTAGTTTAGAGAAATAACAAACATACGAGATTTTTATTCTTTTTAAATGCAATTTCTAGTTTTTATTTATAACTTTTTATGCTTTTTGCTGAATTTCAACATTTACATTAATAGTAGCGATAACATATAATATTAATAACTCGATTCAATATGAATCATAAAATTGTTTTTCCATTACTTTGAATGCATTAAATAAATACAAATAAACTACGGACAAAAATAAAAAAGCAACGAGAAAAATGTCTGAATCACCGATACAATTTTGTAATAGATTAACGACGAGTATAACTGCACAACAACGATTTGGATCAACGAGTGGTTTTTGTATCACTCGTCAAAACAAACTGGTTTCTGCATAATTATACACACTCGTTATTATTTGCAAATGGTTGTCACTTACTGCGCAGTATATACAAAATTAAGATGGCGTCCATTTGTAAGATGGCCGTTTTTGTTGTACATACTTGCCAAGATAAAGTGCATTTTTCTCGCTACTGATTTCACTATTGCTCTAGATTTACGTAGCATATAGAACGAATATAAAATGTATTTTTTTTTTTTTGGTTACAAACCGAATTCACAATTGAGCTTCAGGCCACAGTCGCCAACGACCGACCGAACACCGCCTCAAGAGCCGACGACCCTTGCAGTTGTCCGTCAACATCATGGCTCATGGTGCGGTCGCGTAGCTAATTTGCAGCGCAGCAGAGCGCATCTTCGACCAGCGCAGCGCACTCAACGACAAACCTCATTGCACTCACATTGCGTGGCTCGTTTTCGTTTTGTACTGCAAATGAAAAACTTTCATAATGACTAATATACAATACAATTTACAAATTGCGTATTTAGTTAAACAGAATTCATAAAAATAAACTAAACGGGTTTCTCTGCAGACAGACGAATGAAATATATAAAACTAAAACACTAGTTGTCTCTTTTGCACTCAACTGGCCACGGCCTGTGGCTGTTGTTGGTAATGATGGTGTTGTTGCTGCTGTTGTTGGAGGTGATTGCTGCTACTAATGTTTTTCATAAACTCATCGAGGCCACTTAGTTCACATTTCCACAGATTTGTTATTTCATCACGTCTGCGTTGACGAATCTGCTCGTCATCCGCGTCGTTTTCATCATCACCGACTATACTTTCTACACTGTTTTCGTGGTGTTTCCGCGATGACGCACTCGAAGTTTCGCGAACATTTGGCAATGCGTCGCTGCACGCGTTCTCGTTGCACAACGTATCATCGAATTTCGATTGCATTTCGAGCCAACGATTGAAGCGCTGCTGCTGCTTGCGTCGCAGCTCATGCTCTGCGGAAAGCAGCGCCGTCGAAAGCAACGCACATACTCGCAAATCACCACCCGCGCCGCGCAGCTTGCGCTTCATTTGCATTTTCTTAAGGCGAAAATTTTTCACCCAATCGCACAGAGTTCTGCGATTTGCACCAAAGTCATCCTCCACAAGGGCAACCATTTTATTTTTTAAATTAACTTTTATATTTTGGTATAAACACACACCTATAGCGCTGCGCCGTTTTGCTGCCGACTTCACTGAAGTATCGATTGAACTGAATAACTACTGCAGACTATTTTTCTGCTTCCGCTTATCTTTTTAAATTTTTTCACTGTGACGATGCGCACTCTAGAACTGCTGCTGGACGACTGTAAATTTTCGGTCGCGTCACCTCGTATTTATACTCGTAGCACGACAGCCTGCGTGTATTCCTACGCCAACTGCTGTCAAGCATCACCAGTTCAGGTCGGATTTGTGTCCTTTGGCAGCTGCGTGCGGCCTGCTGCTTACAATTGGGCGCATTTGCTGTGAATAGACTTTTGAACAATTGAAAAATTCTTAAGGAAATTTCCAGGTAAACTTGGTTTTGTTCAGGTCAAAGTTTGCACCCGGTTTTGTTGTTTGTGAGAAATGCCGCTGTGTCTCTACCTGAAGTTGAGCTGCATACAAGTGTTGTTGTCGTCGTCGGGTTCGTTTTGTTCGTGGCTGGGAAAATTGGAATAGATTTTTTTCTTCGTCTGCAAAAAGATAAAAAAGTTAGTTGTTGGTAAAATAATATTCTTTGAATTAGTAAATATGTTTGGGTTGCATGTGTATTCAACAGGGACTATGGGAATATGCGGATTTTAGGGCAGCCTGCAGATTGCTGAAGGTCACGATATTGTTTCGAGGGACCAAGAAATAACTTATGTATGTATAAAACGTGAATATAATCTAAGATAAACTATTTAATATATTTAATTTTCAAAATGCAACTTTATTTATAAACAAATGTATTGGGGTTGCAAAACAAAAACATACAGCCTGCCAAAAATGTTATTAACTCAAAAAAAAAAAATCGAAATATTTGTAAAATTCGAGAGATAGATGGCTGAATAATTAAATAATCTACAGATTAATTATTCGAAATGCAAAGATTTGACAAGAAGAATTAAAGTGTATGTAGTATGATCGAAATACGGCTATATTAAAGTGAAAACTCGATTTCTGGTAAAGAAAATTACAAATATGGTAAAATTTAAATTCATTCTTCGATGGAAACCTCATACATTATATATATATTTGAATTCTTTAATTATTATAGAAATGTTTATTTTTTTATTTAAAGTATTGAAATATGAACAAAAAGTGACATTAATACAAAAATCTATATCAGTTCCGTAATATGGAACCGTATACCGAAATTGTTTCTTTATTAAACATTAAATCGAAGAGGAAACCGGTTTTCCTTGAAATTGGATTTCACAAACGAAGATTGAAACAGCCTAAAATGTAATCTTTGACATTTTTGCTAAATACCAGATATTTTTCTTACGTTTACGTTTAAGTATATATTTTAATAATTTATAAACCAATTCAATTCTTATAGCGTATTTTAAAAACGTTATAACTTTTATAGGAATCACAACCCAGTGATTAATAATGATTTTATGTATATTTTCTGTAAATTATACTTGAGTACCTACTCTTTTATTTTGTTTGCATACCCATATTATTTAAAATTTCATTCCAAGTAACAGGTAAAAATAGCTAAAGTGGTAATAAAAATGGAAAGCGAAAATATCTTTAGTCTCAAAATAAATACTCATACTTACTATTCTTGTAAATGAGATTTGAATTGAGTTTGGCTGTGAGTAAGAAACAGGTACGTTATATTAAAACGATAAAATAACGATAAGTTAATACATTTTATATGTAAATGTACAATTCTCTCAAATGCATTTACTTACTTATTAATTACAGCAAATGGTTTACAATTCTCACAAAAACTATTTATTAAATATTATTAAAGATATTCAACATTTCTTGTATACTGTAAATTAACTTTTGAAAAATTTTAATATATTTTGCTAACATTTTTTGACGAATAAACACTCGAAAAGTAAGAGCCTTCGTTATTTACGAGCCAAAAAAAAACGACTTTAATTGACGCTTTTTACGAGCAAAATTATCGAAATTAATATTATTTTGAACTGAGTGTGCAAAAATCGTGTTTGTGCTGTTACTTGGTGCATTTTTGTTCTCAACAAAATATATGAATTTGTCTATATCTTTCCATATTTGAAATATTTGGATATCGATTCCTATGGTTAACATTTGAAACTGTCATAAAATTTATAATTTGTCATTAAAATTAGGATATTCTTTATCAATTTATATGAACTTATTTTGTTATGTCATGGGTATAAAAATCTACATTTGTTTGGCTTTTCTAGCATAAAGGGTGTGTGCCAATTCGACTAAATTGTTGACTAAACTAAATTGTAAGGGTTTTCATTCGATCTCCATTCGGTAATCGATAATTGTCATAGTCCTTAATAAATCTATTATCATGTGGGCAGTTCCTGGTGTTCCGGACGGGACATTCGTACGCTTAAAACTTGAATATGTCGAAGGAAAATTAATGAATTTACTTGATTTTTTTTGTGCTTATATTTTTTAAATAGAAATAAACATTTCCAAAAATTATAGAATTCTATACGGTAGTTCAAACTATATAAATAAAATAATGGGCGTTCCGGACGGGACAAAAACAGAAGTAAATATGGAGGTTCATATGATATTCCAAAAAGTCAGCGAATTTTGCGTACAAATGATTTGCAAGTGCAATGAAATTGGCAATGTTCATGAATGTATGGGTGCAATTTACACCAATGTTTAAATGTGTTCGTTAATCTGTCAAAACAGACAAAAGAAAAAAAAAGCATAGATGTCTGTCTGTGAAAAACACAAACAGAATTTACATGTACTAATGATCAAATGAATAATTTTTCAGAGATTATCAGAAATTGAAGATCAAAATTCTACAAGTTCTGATATTTTCATAAAAAAATAAAGCTTGCTTTAATGTTTCAGCAAAAATACTAGAAACATTGAAGCAATTTGTTGTTGCTGCTTTTAGTGTAGTCGCACAAACAAAGAGTGAGAGGTAAGATCAAATGTCGATCTTGTTGCCCCTTTCTTTATAAGAAACGTCAAAACTGACAAAATAACAAAAATGCGGACAGCTGTCTGTGAAAAACAGAAACAGAATTTATGTATAAAAATGGTAAAATGAATAATTATCAAAGAATATCAGAAATTGAATATTAAAATTCTACATATTATTCTGATATTTTCATAAAAAATAAAGATGGCTTTAATGTTTCAGCAAAAATAGTAGAAACATTAAAGCAATTCTATGACATATTTTGTTGTTGTGCTGTCACTTCAGTTCTCCCGTTCTCGCGAATAAAAATTACACCCAATTATCCAATACCCGAAATGTGACAATTTTGATGGCACCCAAAAACTACACCGGCACCCAAAGTTTCTATCTTAGTATATATAAAGTCTTTGATTTTAACAATATGAACCATGTTAAAAATATCTTGTTAATTTTCAAAATTGTTTTTGTTTTCTGTATAAAAATTTATCATGTGTATTTAACACGAGCCGTGTTAAAAATTTATCAGTCAAAATTTTCTGAGTGTAGGTAAAGTATACATTCTTGAATTTAAATTAAACTCCAGCTGACCGATAATATTTTTTTAATCGCAAGAAAACAAGATGTTTATGAGAGCCTTGCTGCAACCATTCTTTTAAATTTACGCCTTGTAGCAAATATTCAAACATCCCATAAGTTTCAATAAAGTTGCAGCAAAACTATGAATATTTTTTAAATATGACATATATATTCAGATAGTTACGAGATGTTTGCCACCTCAGCAATGAAAGTTGAGATATTTTCAGTTACTTACTTACTTACTTACTTAAATGGCCCTTACAACCGTGGGTCGGTTTTGGCCGCTGAGATGAAGCCGCGCCAGTCGGATCTGCTTTGCGCGCGCTGACGCCAGTTAGAAATACCAAGCGTTGCCAGGTTGTCCTCAACTTGGTCTTTCCAACGCAGATTTGGACGCCCTCTTCTACGCTGTCCACCTTCGAGTTTCGATTCAAGCACCTTCTTGGCTGGAGTGTTTTCATCCATTCGTTCGACATGACCTAGCCAGCGAAGCCGCTGGATCTTGATGCGCTTGACTATGTCAATGTCGTCGAATAACTCATATAGCTCGTGGTTCATCCTGATTCGATACTCGTTAGCAAAGCAGATAGGGCCAAAGATTTTACGGAGAATCTTTCTCTCGAACGCTCCCAGTACTCTCTCATCGGTGGTGGCCAGCGTCCATGTTTCTGCACCATAAAGTAGGACGGGCATGATGAGTGACTTGTAGAGCGTTATTTTTGTCCGGCGAGAGAGGGCTCTGCTTCTCAATTGCCTACTGAGCCCAAAGTAGCACCTGTTGGCAAGAGTTATTCTCCGTTTGATCTCCAGGCTGACGTCGTTGTTGCTGTTTACGCTGGATCCCAGATAGACGAAGTCCTTCACAATGTCGAACTTGTGGGTGTCAAAATCAGCTTTTTGTCCAAGACGCACGGACTCTTTTTTGCTTGTTGACACAAGGAACTTCGTCTTGTCCTCGTTCACCGCTAGACCCATTCGACGCGACTCTTTCTCCAATCTGGAGAATGCTGCGCTGACTGCTCGTGTGCTCCTGCCAATGATATCAATATCGTCGGCATATGCGAGCAGCATGACACTTTTGTTGAGGATAGTGCCGCTTTGACGGAGTTCGGCAGCTCGAACTATTTTCTCCATCAATAAGTTAAAAAAGTCGCACGATAGGGAGTCACCCTGTCTGAAACCTCGTTCGGTATGAAATGGCTCGGAGAGGTCTTTTCCTATTCTCACTGAGCAACGTGTGTTGCTCAGGGTCATCCTGCAAAGTCTTATAAGTTTCGCAGGTATACCGAACTCAGACATTGCGGCGTATAATCGTTCCCTTATCGGAGTGTCGAAGGCGGCTTTATAGTCGACTAATAGGTGGTAGGTGTCGATCTGTTTTTCTAGGGTCTTTTCCTGGATTAGGCGCAATGTGAAAATCTGGTCTATGGTGGACTTTCCAGGTCTGAAGCCGCACTGATAAGGTCCAATCAGTCTGTTGACGATGGGCTTCAGTCTTTCACATAATACGCTCGATAGAACCTTGTATGCGATATTGAGTAGGCTGATCCCACGGTAGTTGGCGCAGATAGTGGGATCCCCTTTCTTAAGGATTGGGCAGAGTACACTGAGGTTCCAGTCACTTGGCATGCTTTCATCCGACCATATTCTGCTTACGAGCTCGTGCATGCTCTCTATTAGCTCTTCGCCTCCGGTCTTAAACAATTCAGCAGGCAGGCCATCAGCACCTGCGGCTTTGTTGTTTTTCAGCCGAGCAATGGCTGTTCTGACCTCGTCATGGTCGGGTGGCGGAATCTCAACGTCGTCATCAAGTACTGGGGTTGCCGGGTTTGCTTCTCTATCGGTGGAATTGAGGTCATCATCACCGGTCAGCAGTTTAGAGAAGTGATCCCTCCATATTTTCAGTGTGCTCTGGATATCTGTCACTAGATTTCCGTTCTCATCTTTACAGGAAGAGGCTCCGGATTTCGAACCTCCGGCTAGGCGTCTTATTTTCTCGAAGAATTTTCGAGCCTCATTCCTGTCCCCATGCATCTCAATCTCCTCACACTCACGTCTTTCTGCCTCGCTTTTTTTTCGCCTGAAAAGACGTCTCTCTTCCCTCCTCTTCTCTTTGTATCGCTCCTTCGCAGCTCGCGTAGCTACTGACTGCAGGGTGGATTTGTACGCAGCGTCTTTCTCTGCAGTGGCCGCGCGACACTCTTGGTCATACCACTGATTCCTCAGGGGGCGTTGGAATCCAAGCACCTCTTCGGCAGCCGTACGCATAGAGCAGGAGATATGATTCCACTGCGCGCTTATATCATCGAGAGGAGGAGTGCTTTGTCTAAGCAGGTGTGAGAGTCGAGTGGAAAAGGCTTGCGTTGTCTGTTGTGATTGCAGCTTTCCGACGTCTAGCTTTCTCTGCGTTTGGTTCCGTACGTTCTTCGCAGCGCTTAAGCGTGTGCGGACCTTGGCTGCTACAAGGTAATGATCCGAGTCCATATTGGCACCTCGGATAGTGCGTACGTCCATCACGCTTGAAGAGTGCCTTCCGTCAATCACAACGTGATCAATTTGATTTCGAGTTTTTTGATCGGGCGACAACCATGTGGCCTTGTGGATATCGAAATGTTCGAATCTAGTGCTACTAACTACCATGTTTCGTGCTGCGGCGAAGTCGATTAGTCTCGTTCCGTTATCGGAAGTGTTGGCATGGAGGCTAAATTTTCCGATTGTGGGACAATAGATGGCTTCTTTGCCCACCTTGGCGTTAAAATCGCCTAGCACGATTTTGATATCGTGGCGGGGGCAGCGCTCGTATGCGTTGTCTAGGCGCTCGTAGAAGCGCTCTTTTGTCTCGTCATCTTTCTCGTTCGTCGGAGCGTGTGCACAAATTAGGCTGATATGGAAATATTTAGCCTTGATGCGGATTGTTGCCAGCCTTTCGTCCACGGGCGTGAACCTAGAGACAAGGTGGCGGAGTCTCTTGCCGACCACAAATCCACATCCAAATTCGTGTCTCTCCGCATGGCAGCTGTAGTAGATATCACAGGACGCTTGTTTCGAACAGCCCTGTCCCGTCCATCGCATCTCCTGGATAGCGGTGATGTCAGCCTTATATTTTTCGAGGACATCTGCCAGCTGGATAGAGGCACCTTCCCTATAAAGGGTCCGGACATTCCAGGTGCATATCCGTAAATCATGGTCCTTAAAACGTTTGCGTGGGTCGTCATCGTTGTAATCGGTCGTTATCCGAGGCTTCTTTTTTGTTTTCATTGGGCGCATAGGTTTTTTCCGTGGTGGGACCCAAACCCAACGCACGAACCCTCACTCTGAGGGAGATGCTCGCCACTCACTTTAGCCGACTTCTACACCGGGTGGTGTAGAGCGCCGTTTCCAGGGACTTCCACGAGGAGGACTTCCACCGAAGTGGAGGTGTCACCATTTGACAATTTGTCAATTCTGGTGACCAGTGAGTTGACTTGAGACGACACCTACAAGGATTGCGCTGGCTTCGCCATGTTGAAGCACTCAGACACGTTGCCTTGTGATAATCGCCCCCATAGTCCAGTTGACTGATAGCAAATATCCTGAGTTCTTGGACATTTGCTGCAAAACTTTTGAGGCATTTTGACATTTGACTACCACAAAAATGTAAAATGGCGTAGTTTTTCCTTACGCTCGATTTATTCACAACAATTAAGTAAATCAAATGGAGCAAAAAAGTGCAAACTCAAATATTTCATTTTAATGGTAAAAGTGAAAATAAAATATCCTGTGATTTAAATTATCAACACGTGATGGAAAATATTTCTATTCAGAGTTTACTTTGATGACAGCATCACCGGTCGGACTTGATTCTTCTGCGAAGAAATCTCAAGTCGTTGTACAATTTTACCTTCGAAGGATTTATAAAAACGATGGTGATGTATAACCAGGATACTGTTCTAATTCTAGAATAAATAAAAATACATTTGATTAATTTTCTTTCAATTCAATAAAAATTACTCCGCGAATTCTAATGGAGTACATTTTCCAAATATTCATCAACTATCTTCCTATTTGTAAGATGTTTAATTGATGGTTGCTATACATAATCGTAAATTTGAAAGATAGGTGCCACCAATATTTATCGTATTTGACGGATGTTTGAGAGATGGTTCTCTCAAATACGATCTAAATAATTTGTAAATAACTTGATATTTAGGGCTATGGTATTTCTGGTAATCATCTTTGTTTTCTTAGTGTATATACAAAAAATGTTATCGTGTATATTGTGTAACCGTGTAGACTGTGTACAGATTACAGTTGAGAAGAGTTTAGTAGGAACACAAACCACAGTAGAACCCAAAAATGTAGCATACATTTAAATATAAATGGTCTTAAAATATATACAAATACACCATGTGCAGCGGAGACCAACACCACTTCACTGCGGAATTTCTATGAATTTATATAGTTTCTAATCGCTCTTCCTCAACTTCCATGGAACAGATTTGAAATCTTGATCAAGTGAAAAATGTGATATATTCAGAAAATCATTCTATAAATATATTAAAATCTTTGGAATACATATTTTACAAGAGTGCGTCTCAGTCGAATAAATTGATATATAAATTTGGACTGGGAACTGTACGTTTTGCAGTAGCAACGGCGGCGTTGGTGGCGGCAGCGCTAGATGCTATTGTCGGCTGTTGGGCAGTCGGATAATAAAAACCTGGACGATTGGCGGCAGCGTTAAACGCTTTTGTCGGCTGTTGGGCAGTTGGATAATATCCTGGACGATTGGCGGCTGCCGCCAATGCAGCGGCGGCATTGGTGGCGGCGACGTTAGACGCTATTGTCGGCTGTTGGGCAGTCGGATAATAATAACCTGGACGATTGGATCCTGAGACTTGCGGAGTCATTTGCGTGATGTTGCGTGCCGATTGTGTCGCATACGGATAGCCGGTGGCTGTGGTTGCATACGGATAGCCGGTGGCTGTGGTTGCATACGGATAGCCGGTGGCTGTGGCGGCGTTGGCATGAGCAGCATGAGCAGCATGAGCAGCATTAGCAGCATTAACAGCATTAACAGCATTAACAGCATTAGCGTGGGCGGCATTCCAACGAATTATTGCTTGATTCCAGCCGGCATTGGCTTGATTCCAGCCAGCATTGGCTTGGCTCCAGCCGGCGTTAGCCTGATGCCAGCCGGAATTTGATTGCAGTGGCGTTTGTTGTAATGTCATTTGTTGCTGAGGCATTTGTTGTTGTGGAACTTGTTGTTGTGAAACTTGTTGTTGGTTAACTTGTTGCTGTGTACCTTGTTGCTGTGGACCTTGTTGCTGGTTAACTTGTTGCTGTGGACCTTGTTGCTGGTTAACTTGTTGCTTTGTATCTTGTTGCTGTGAACCTTGTTGCTGTGGACCTTGTTGCTGCGGACCTTGTTTTTGTGGACCTTGTTGCTGTGAAACTTGTCGCTGCTGGAAGTTTTGTTGTGGCAATGGTTGTAGAATAAGTCGTTGCTGGAAGTTTTGTTGTGGCAATGGTTGTAGAATAAGTCGTTGTTGTTGTTGTTGCTGCAATGGTTGTAGAATGAGTCGTTGTTGTTGCTGCTGCTGCTGCACTGGTGATATTTGTAGTCGAATCATTTGCTGCGGCGCCGCCATTCGTTGCTGTACCATTTGCGCATTGTTTTCTTGTACTGGTTTTATAAATTCATAAGGCTGCCATATACTGGAGACAGGCTTCACATAAACGCCGCCCTGCCTTAAACCCGGGTTGTAGATGCTGCCACCTGGCAGTACCCATCCATTGGGCAGCTGATACTCTGAACCAGGCAACTTTTTCGGTGTTGCTGCGGAGGCGCTACGTGGTATCGCAACGTGCTGCGTGCTGTTGGCGTTATTAGTCGAATTGACGCGACCAACGATCCAACGATTGGCGGCGACTGGCGGCGGTGGTGTTTTGTTGGTACCAAAAGAGATGCTGCGTTCTTTGTGATGCCTGACGTTGGGCGAACGCTTTGTGATGTGTTTGTGGGCCAGCGCTTCGCCAGCCAGACAGGCGAGCATTAGCAGCAGCGCTGTGACGAGTAGGAGGGAGTATGGATGTAGGTGGTAGTTTAGAACATAATCGCTTACCACAAAATGCAAATTTAGAATCTGTTTGTTGCATATTTTTCCAATGATTTCCTTTATTCTTGGTCTCCTTAGCTTGGTCTCCTTAGTAATAGGCCAACTTAAAAATCCGGTATAGATGACGTTTGTATCAAAATAATGATTGTTGACAATTATTTGAGTAATTTAATGAAAGTAATATCATTTCCAATTATTTTTTTTATTATTTAATTCTAAGTTCGTATATGACAAAGTGCTGGATTTTGTAATTTTGAAAATTATTTATTGGAGAACTCGGAACCAGAATACCATGGATTGCGTACACCAAACAGTCTTTAATTTAATATCAATATGATGCATTTTTCTTCCAAATATCATTTTTATTACTCGCACAGAAGTCAAATGATTGCCTCCACCATGTTCTGCCGGCGTCATACAATTTTTGTGGTAATCATGTTTCTTAATTGTTCTTGTACACCTAGATAAAAATACTATATAAATAATAGTTTTTTACTATTAAAAATATTCAATAGGATAAATTATTATTTTAATCGTAAAATACCATTAAAGACTAGAAAATTCCATGACATTGCCATTGAGTTTATATGAAAATTTTTATTTTTTGTATACTATTAAATCAATAATTGTCCTATTGACCAATTTTAATGGGATTTGAGGGAATTTTTTTCTGGGTGTACTGAAAAAAATACTATATAAATAATAGTTTTTTTACTATTAAAATAGTCAATAGGATAAATTATTATTTAAATCGGAAAATACCGTTAAATACTACACAGAAAAAAATGCACATCATATTGATGAATTCCGTTCTTAAAAACCATGATTTATTGTATTTAAGAACCATTCATAATATTAATGACTAACGCCATTATTGTTATGAATGCTATCATAAATATAAGAAACGCTTAGTAACAGTCGAAAAAATGTTCTTCAATATGATGAACTGTTTGTGAAGAATACGTTTCATCATATTAATGAACCAAAATATAAAATACAACATATATGTTTTTCATATTGAAGAACGCTGTTCATATTTTTGTTCGTTCATTTTTTGCCGTACTTCTGAGTGCTCAAGTAGTTCTTGTATGTATCTTGTATATTTCTTATATAATGCTTGCTCGACATGCATAAATTAGTAAAATGATGTAAAATGATGAAAATAATATTTATTATAATTACAACTTTTTATTAATAAATAGTTATATTTATAATAAATACATTTTAAAAAAAAATTTTGACAATTTTTTTTTGTCCAAAAAATTTTTTTTCGGATAATTTTTTTTGTTCAATTTATTTTACTGATATTTTTTAAATAACATTTTTACAAAACTTTTTTTTTTTTAATTTATAAATTATTTTTTTTTTGAAAAATATTATGAATTAATTCATCATTATGACAATTCAAATTCATTGTATTGAATATTTGTTCATGTATATAGTGAATGCATACATTAATATGTCATTTAATGAACGGTAGTATCAATATGATGAATCTGGTAGTTGGTGAAAAAATTCATAATATTTATGAATAAATTCATCATATTGAAGATTTTTTTTTCTGTGTAGGAAATACCATAACATTGCTCGTGAGTTTACACAGAAACAAATATTGTACGTATATATAACAATTGATATTAATAGTAAACAAAATCGTATTCCAATTAAAAATATGAATGTATTTACTAATTAATTAATTGTATTTACACATTTTTTAATTAAAATATTAATAGGAATAAATTTAATATAATTTCAATACAACTAAATATTTAATAGTATTAACTACTTTTATTTTTTGTTACTTTTGATTTATTCATTTTCTTAAATTGCAAAACTGTTTTTTTCTTCTGGATTTCATTTTGTTTTTTGTTTGTGCGTCTCGTGCGTCCGCGGCGTCGTTCAGTTTCTTCTAACATTATTTTCTTCTACGTTGCTATTTTAAAACAGGATATTGCATTATTTAGTGTATGTTATGTTATTAAAGCATTAAATGGCTCAATTTATTTTTGCTGTCAAAAATTTTAACAAACAGCTTATGATGCTCATTTTGTTGCATATTGAATCATTATTCTTTTGTATATTATTAAACCAATAATTGTCCTATTGACCAATTTTAATGGGATTTAAGGTATTTTTTTATTTTGCTCTGGACGATCTTGTCCTTTCTATTGCGATTGCAAAAAATGCAAGAGCAAGAAATCAAATAAAGTTATAAAAAAGTATTTGAAAAAAATACAAAATTTGGTATTTGAGATGAAATATAATGTTAAACCAATTACATACAAATATTTTTATTCATTAACATGTTTTATTGACTACAAATATAAAATATAAATTAACCACGTAACATGGGGAAAAGTCCCTGACAGCTGCCTCTTCTTACTATTTGAATATCTGAAAAAAACAGACATATTTAAAATAATACCCAAAACTTAGTCGGAATATAAATATATGTAGAATACGGATATATTGAAATGTCTAATTCAACAAAATTTGGGAATCGAAATTTCGTGCATTTCAAATTAAAAATTAACATTTTAATTCGATCGTTTTATTTTTTTTACTGTTCCACAATTGAATGAGTGTTTTCATTAAGTGTTTCCATTAATTCAGAGCAGAATTCTCAATGGGAGTTTTTGTTTACTTGCCCAGAACAAAAAAACAAACACTAATGTTCAGAGTTAAAAAACAAACGCAGATCACAGTTCACGAGAACAGTTCAAAACAATACAAAATAAATGTATTTCAATCGAATAAAGTACTGTGTATTGAATCAATACGGAATTTGAAAAATATTTGCATTCATAACATTTATTAATATTCCAAATATCATTTAATTAATTACTTTACTTAAAATGCTCAGTGTAAACTTTGTATTACTTACCAGCTCCACAACCTCTTGCACACTCGTATTTCTGTTCGTTAAAATAAAGTTGCGTATTGCTTGCACAAATAGGGTTGTACTCGGACGTCGTCTGGCAGCTTTGGAAGCAACGTATGAACTCCGGCGATGCCGTTGTGGGTGCTTGAAACTGTGGCAACGTCGCCACTGTGGGTCGATTGTTAATGAGGACAATAGCTGGTGTGGGGGTGGTAGTCGTTGTGGTAATGCTGTTCGGCACACTTATTGCTTTGTTTGTGCTGGCAGCGCCTCTGTTGCTAAAGATCAGCTGTGGAGATGACGGCTGTGGTTGATTTTGAAATGGCAGCCGTTGTTGTGGAAAATTGTCATTTGAAAAAATCAAATTGCGACGTGAAAAAGGAGCTGTACACAATTATTATATTTTACTGTAATTTTATATTAAAAGTAAATTTTAGAATTACCGCCGAATTGACGACGTTTGCGCAGCAGCACTTCCTCTGTCGTAGATGTTGCTGCAATAAAACTGACACTCATCACAACGCATAACAGGTTCCAACTAATTGCTGCAAATATTTTAAAAATTTAAAATTTGCCTGTTTTGTTTTTAATTCTCCAAATATTAACCGTTGTACATATGCATTGTAGTCGTTACGCACTGGAGCCGATCGCAAACGAACGAGTTGTGTAATGGTCAAGGTCGAAATATTAACTGTTTTCCTACGAGCCGTGTTTTCGGTAGTAGCAACAATCGAAACCAGATTAACGTCAGGCCTCTCGAATTTTAGACGAAAACAAAAAATCTCAAAAGAGAATATCTCATCAAACTGGTGCTGTTCAATAGAGCACATTAAGAGTTAACAGACTTATCAAATCGAAGCGTATTTTAGAAGGTTTCGAAAATATCCAAAGTCGTATATAAAACGTTCTCAGCGGTGAGTGGAACATCTTCGTCACTTTAAGTCTCTCGAATAAGCCGAGATTTGTTTGTAATTATTATAGTTATTGTTTTTTTTTGTATTTATTTGGTATTGCTTTAATTTTTTTTATTTATTTATTTTCCGTCCCATCGCAAAATGCTACTGATTCATAGTAACAATAGTAACAAAGTTTAGCTTTTAGTTTTCCGTGGAAATTTAAATAGTTGTTGCCTCAATCAATTATAATTGGATCTTTGACTTATTCGAACATATTACTTAAGTAAAACATGATACATATTTTCTTTGTTCTTATACACAGCACAAATAAATGATTCAATGTTTGGAATTTGAAAATCAACTTTTTTCTAAAATTAGAATTTTTATTTTATGAAATTACATTTTTCTAAATTTCTCATTTATAGATAAAACAAGGAATTTTTTTCATTGTAAAAGTTCTTGGGACAACTTTGTGCGTTCACAAAACTATTTTTTTGGTGAAAGCAGTTTCAGAAGAGTTAAAATATATGTATATCGAATTATATAAGGTTATGATGAGGGTAATTTCAGGAAGCCTCATCAGATATAAAATTTAAAATAAATATATATATATATTTCCAAAAGAAAAAACTTTTTTTTTTTTAAATATATTGAATATATTTTTTGAAGTATAACCTTTTATTAATAAATTGTTGTAATTAAGTAAAAATAAGTACACCCAGAAAAAATACTATATAAATAATAGTTTTTTACTATTACAATTATTCAATAGGATAATTTATTATTTTAATCGGAAAACACCATTAAATACTAGAAAATACCATTACATTGCCATTGAGTTTATATGAAAATTTTTATTTTTTGTATACTATTAAATCAATAATTGTCCTATTGACCAATTTTAATGGGATTTGAGGGAATTTTTTTCTGGGTGTACATTTCATTTTACAAATTTATGAATGTCGTGCAAGCACAGAAAAAAAAAATCTTCAATATGATGAATTTATTCATAAATATTATGAATTTTTTCACCAACTACCAGATTCATCATATTGATACCACCGTTCATTAAATGACATATTAATGAATGCATACATTATTTGAATTATCATATTGATGAATTCATATTGTTCATAATATTGTTTCAAAAAAAATTGTGAAATAATTCGAAAAAAAGTGTTGTATAAAATAACAGTAAAAAAATTAACTGAAAAAAAATCAATATTTATAAATAAACACCATATTTCTGTTTAAAAATATAAAAATCGGTTAATTGTTAAAAGTTTGCTTTATTCTCCCGATTCATTCATTTATGAAATAAATTATCACGGCTTGAAGTGGTTACGATTTACTCGAAACAGAAACGAAATACATTGTTGTTTTTTTTTTCGCATAATCCCAAATTCATTAAAATCTTTTCTATCCAATTATAATGGCATTATAGGGTACTGCAGTTATCCTTGGTCCCGTCATGCTGAGTACCGGTGAAACATACTTCATCGATTGCTCCCAACGATTGTAGCGTGTTGTCTCATTACGACGCCAGCCAATTATTCCTGGATAATAGTGGCGGTATAAAACAAAATAATTGACAAATTGAGTATTGCACTTTTTCGTAATCGCTTCAATTACCGTTACTTGTCTTGGGTAGTTCTTTGTGGTTGCTGTCATTTCTTGTCCGCTGACTTTTGCTACGCTCCAAGTCGTCCTTCTCATCATTGCATTGCATTAAATATTTATTCTGCTCTTTTTGCAGACACTTGAGCACATGTGTGCCGGCTCGTTGGCGACCGCAACGACATTTCGCAACCAGTGCCTCGTACATTTCGGGCGACATAAAGTAGGCTTCACCGTGTCCATCGCTCAAGTAGGGAGAGAATTCTGAAAGTCGTTTATTTTGTAGTTATTGAAGAAAATTAAGGCAACGGAAAATAGAACCTTTCGTTTCCATTTGCTGCCTCAACTGACGATTTATACAGTCCGGATTGTAGAGCTCATGGTACATTTGGTTGTTACTTTGCTGAGTGCAGTTGCGACGCACCTGGCTCTCCTTCGCGATTTGCTCCTTGCTTGGGAAATATGCGGGAATGACAAATTAGAAACGAAGAATATAAGGTGAAGAATGGCATATTCATCAGAATTTTTACATAGTTATTTTGTTTGTTTTCTATTTTATCTATTTTTTCTGTGTACCGAACGAACGAAAACAACGAACGAATTACGTAAAAATGACGTCAACATAATTGAATTTCATGCTTTTTGACTTTTTAAAAAATTCACAATACTTTCAAATTACGTCAATTTCGTATAATAGTTGTTCGCGTCTAAATATAGAAAGTGGGTATTAATTTTTATAATTTGTTTTATATGATATTTAAATTTCTCCTGGCAACTCTGTCTTGTACTCTTCCCAATGACTACACCGAAATACTTTAAAATTACTTCAATTTCGTCTAATAGTTTTTCGTGTCTAAATATAGAAAGTGGGTATTAATTTTTATAATTTGTTTTAAATTGATTTTTAAATTTCTCCTGGCAACTCTGTCTTGTACTCTGCCCAATGACTACAACGAAAGTTGCAACATAACTCAATGTTGCTAATCCGTCCCACTGTCTGTCTTTTTGTGGGGTTCTTTCCATGCTGTTGTTGCACGAGTTGCATGTGCAAACAAAACAAAAACTGCCGCTGCTAAATTTATGGATTTCTTTTTATTGTCACTAGTTTTTATTGTATAAATTGCAACTGGAAAACTGAAAACCACTTAAGTATTATTTAACTTACATTTTGCCAATATTCCTGCTGTGATCCATTTTGTTAACGTCTTCTATGTTGGCAATTATGGCCGACTCTGACATGTCGTCAGTCAACAAACCATTTGTGCAGCAACAATAGTTGTGTTTTGTTGCCATAACAAAGAAATAAAAAATAACTTAAAAAAAAACAAATTTTGTTGCCTTGCAACCGGCAGACGCAATTAATCAAAAACGTAAGCAACACCACCGGAAGACATATGTAGCCGCGTACAACACGTTTCCCAACCGCCGGGGCCAACCGTTAAGCCAGCAAAATTAATGTGTCTGCCGAGCGACGCCTGTAGACGTGGCCCAGACTTTAATTCAACTCATTGCTGCTTATCGAACGAACAGTCATGAATATGCTTCGTAGTTTTATGTTTTTGAAACATTTCAGAAATAGAATTTCTGGAATGTGTTTAAAAGAAAAATTTAAAAACATAGGGAAATTGCTTTTTAAAACAATGAACAAATTATGCATTTTAGACCACTTTGAAAATGTATTTTGTATTTATCATGAATGTTTTCTGATAATTATTAATTTCAATTATTATAATAAACTAAGAAATGTGCACACAGAAAAAAAAGTTCATACTATTTATGAATTTGTTCATCAATTTTATGAATTTTTCATTATTACTCAACCAATTATCAAATTCATCCAATTTATGAATCGTTCATAAAACCGTAATGAAAAAGTTCTTAATATTGATGAACAATCCATGGTATTTATGAACTTTAAACTATTTAAATATACAAAAAACATTTTTTTTATTTTCTTGTATTATTTTTTTTTTTATTTTATATCTACTCTTACTGTTGCTGCATATTGCTGCTGTTTGTTGTTGCGTTATGTTAAGTACCAGCGGTGCACGTTTCTTTGGAGTTGTAAACAACAAATGAAACGATTCGGTCTATTTGTACGAAATAACATAGAAATAATAAAAACTTAGAACTGTATATGCTATCATCGACTATCGACGCGTCGCGACAAGTTGTCAAAATAATCATCCGCGTCATGCGGTATGACGCGTCAGTAAAATAAAAATATCTATTTATAGAATTGTCAAAAGTTGCATGTCACACATACTCAAATACCTACCTACCTACTTTATGTTGTAATTTCTATTCTCCTTTTGGTGGACTGGTTTTTTATTTTTCAGTATCGCCTTTATGCTCGGCTGAATTGCACGTGACGTGGAGGTTCCGCTGCTTTGCCTCAAAAAATTAATGCCTCAATGAACGCAATTCATAACAATTATGAACGCGTTTATTATAATAATTTCGCTCAAATTGTGCGATTCGTATATACGAAGCATAGTTCATAAATAGAATGATTTTTTCCATATATATTATGAACGATGTCGCAATTAACGGCGTTCATTCCATTTATGAACAACATTTTTTCTGTGCACAATGTGCTGGCCTCAGCGGTCCAGAGGTATACGCGATAGATCTGGTATCGGGTCGAATTCCGGCTTATGTATGGGCAATGCGGGAAATAGATTTCACAGTTCAGTGGATAATATAATAAATCACTGAGACAGGTTAACTTAATTGCGTTTGTCTTAAATAGTGGTTTGCATATGAGGTCAGTTGGGGTATCGTTTGAAAGAAATTAAGATGACCATTAATATGACGTATGATTCGATTAAAGGTCATTGTCACGTCACGTCCACGACATTAAACTGCAGGACTCAATATTTTGACAAAAAACCAGGTCAAATTTTATTTTGAACAAATTTAAAACAAACGATTTTTTCACTTAATACCTCTGGATGTTTTCTGTACTTTGGCCACGATATTTTATTGCAATATTTTTTTTAAATGAAAGAAAAAATTAGTAAAATGTATTGTAATTTATAATTATATATTTTTACTAATAAATAGTTATATTTAAAAAAATCTTTTTTTTTATAATCATATTTTTTTTGAAAAATAATTTTTTCGAAATTTTTTTCAAAAATATTTTTTCGACAATTTTTTTTCGGACAAGTGAATTTTTTAAATATTTTTTTCTAATTTAAAAAAAAAAAAAATATTTTTCCCGACGGTTAAAAAAAAAAAAAATAATCGAAAAAAATATTTTTTGTCAATATGTCAATTTGGTGACTTTTCGTTCTTGAACGACGATATTATGAAAAATTCATAATAGTATCCAATACCAACCAAAAAAAAATATATTGAAGTTTTGTTTTTCTGTGTAGGTACTGAGCTATTAAGAAAAAATAAAGAATTCATTATATTTTCTACGTTGAAATAAGAATTAAGCATTTTTTTTCAGAATAATTATATCTTGAATTTAAATTTAATAATCCTCTAAACCACATGGATAGAAAAGATTTGTTTGAATATGTTTGAATGTAATTAAAAAGTAATACGAAATTACCATACATATATTAGGAATGAAGTGTAATTAAATTATAATCGAAATTGAATTTATTTTTGTTCACGTGTAAACATTATTATATTGTCCAGCAGAATCTGTCAAATTTACCATAAATATGTTACAATACCAACATAAAATTTTAATTGCATTTGAATAAACTGTTTCTTGGCAATTTACTTAGTTAAAACTATGTTTCGAAACACAGAAAATGCTAATCAAATCTAAATACAACGTATGTTCGCAACGCTCGCCTTAATTCGATAATTTATCGACTGACGAAGTTGGCAACGTTGTGCATCATTTTCTACCTTCGCTGTCATTTGCCATCGTTTGATCATATTGATGTTTAAAAGCAAACAAAAAAGAAATAGGATTTAAATAAATGTATTCTTGCAACATTCTTCTTGTATACGAAGTTGGCACTCGTTGAGCAGAATTTTCTACCTACGTCTCTTTTGTCGTCGTTTGAAGTATCTATAGGGTCATTTTAAACATACTGATGTTTGAAAATCAACAGAAAATGAATTCTTGTATATAACGTTGACACTCGTTGATCGGCATTTTATGCGTACGTGTCTTGTTCGTTGAGAAAACGTGTTCGCGCCGGTAATAATTTTGTTATTTGTAAATTTAAAAAATATATAAATTGTGCTATAAAAAGTACTAATAGTAACAGAGTATAATAAAGTGCAGTATATAATTTCTGAAACTAATGTGAAAAAACCACAAATAAAAATCAGTGTTTCGATTTTCAAACAGAATTTGGCATGTTTTTTTACAAAAGCCTGAGACCAACTGTAACAGTACCAAATATAAAGCGAGCCTTGGTTAGCGTCTGCAGGTGCAATTGTGCATTCATTGATGCTGTCACTTGTACTTGCAGTTTTAAACCAATTATTTATTTATGCATTTAAAAATGTGTGTATGAATTCTATTATTATAATTTTCCACTGTGCATGTTTCAAGATTTTTAATAAAAATAAATAATAAAAAAACAACATTTTATTTTTATTTTCAGGATTTCTTTCCAAAAATATTTAAATATGTTTCTATGCAAACATGCTACTTTTTGAACTGAAACAACTGATATGTTTCACTGGAAACATATTTATATTCAGGTCGTTCAAAATCATGTTTTATTTTGAATTTTATTTGGATGCAGTAATTATTATGTTTCCATTAGAACATACACCATTTTAACATTTTAAGGGGCAACATTAAAATGTTTCCGTGATATTATAATGTAAGTCAGAGCTCATTACAACACTGTTCAAGCCTCAATACAACCCTGTTTACAAATGATTTATCAGTCAATTATATATGTTATGTTTACATAAAATTCCAAACATACATGTTAATGCCTGCAAAATTATGTTTGGGAGAGCCCTTTTTTTTGCAGCGTGCAATACCGCTTCTTCAACATAATTTGATGTCGGTGAAATTTTCAATTGAAACTCCAGACAAGTCAAAAGCCAGCAATTAGTAAATGTTACAAACTCTTTCTATTATATGTGTGTTTTGGCCAGAGCGTTTCTCTGTCAACCTAACTGCAACAAAATATCTCAAAAGAGCAGCTGCAAAAAGTAAATAGAGTCGCATCCTTTTTATCCTTACGTCCTGTCGCACAAAAACAGTCCTTAAAAAAAATCTTCACAGTACTACAAAAAGTCGTTTATTTTTAAAAATATTTCTTTGTATCTTTTGGCAACCACTGCAGCTCGGTGGTGTACGGCGGTATACTTACAACAACAATAAACCAAAACAACTACACCGATTGCAACATAATGTTGTTCGTATTGTTTTGTTGTAATTCATGTTGTTGTTGCACAAGCATACTTTTGTTGCTGACGTCTAGCCGTCTGCAATCGATCCGTGAAATATTTACAAGCGCCCACAATCACAAGTGGGTGAAATTTTAAAGCAAAAGAAAAAAATTCCATCAAAAATAATATGAACAAAACTATGTATGTACATATTAATATACACTCAGAAAAAACATACCATTAAATTAATAGTTTTTACTATTAAGATTAGTCAATAGGATATTTGTCCGATAAACTATTAACTCAATCGGTAAATCCTATTAATTACTACAAAATACTATAAAATATATTTGAGTTTGTATGAAAATATTTATTATTTGTATACTATTAAATCAATAATTGTCCTATTGACAAATTTTAATGGGATTTTATGAGTTATTTTTTCTGTGTGTATAAATTAAAAAATACAGAATAAATATTTCAAACAAATATTACATTAACTCTAAACACATAATTTAAAAATTCGGTGTTCTGATGATACCACTACTCCAACAAACGATTCTATGACCGGGAAGTATATAATTTCAATATAAGGTTAGAGTTTAAATACACCCAGACAAAAATTCCCTAAAATCCCATTCAAATTGGTCAATAGGACAATTATTGATTTAATAGTATACAAAAAACAAATTTTATCATATAAACTCAATGGCAATGTCATGGTATTTTCTAGTATTTAATGGTATTTTCCGATTAAAATCAAAATTTATCCTATTGACTATTTTTAATAGTAAAAAACTATTATTTATATAGTATTTTTTTCTGGGTGTAAATTGAATTACAAATTTTAATAAATTAAAAAAAATAAATAAACTTTTAATCCGTTTAAAAATGTTTCATTAAAATCAAAATTAAACCGTTACCCAAAGGCGATCTAAAGAGTTTTGATTTTTTACCAGACTTGAACAGTTTTTAAAAAAAATCTGAAACACAAACAAATGAAAATAATTATTATTAAAATTTGTAGATTTTTATTGAAAATATGCTAAAAAAGAAAAATTTGAAACATAAATTGTAACAGTAACATGGAACCGGTATACCGAAATACTTTCGTTATAACACTTCTCGAAACCGTTATTCGATTGTGTTTCAATCTTTGTTCTAAATGGAATTCTTTAGAATATTTGTAAAAATGTTATACGCAAAAAATCTCAAGAAATATCAAACATTATTCATTATAGCTTTCTAGGCCATACTTTAAGTATTAAATATTTAACACACAACATTTTTTGGCTCATGAAACAATTGTGGTTCAACACCACTTTCATTATTAATCCTTTTCAATTGAGAATATTTTACATTCATTAAAAAAGCGTATTTTGGTATCTGGTTTTCTTCAAACGCGGTTCTCTCCAAAGCAAACTCAAGTTCCTGCCACCCAACCAAACAACCTAAGCTGGCTGCCTTGCCTGTCATCTGATTATACAATATATAAAATTTATATTATTGTCAACAGTTTCTGTTGTCCTTGATAATGACGTTTTATTCCTACACTCAACACAGAGTCATTTAAGTTGCAACAACAACAATGACAGTTTAACAAGTCTGTCAACTACAACAACAAAAATAAAGATGCCTTAAACATCACCTGCCGTTAACCATATTAAGCACGAGTCATAAAATTTGCATTGTCTGCCTGCTGTCTGCATCCACAAAACTGGCTCTGACAATACCATGCACTATATATCTTTCTGTCTGTCTATCTATGCCAATGTCTGTCGCAAAACCAACATTCATGCGCCTGGTTGGTTGTTTCTATGTCTGCCAATGTCTGTGAATTTCATAACTTTGCTAACTTTTGCACTTTGGGGATTTGGCATCGTAACGAGTCGTTTTTTTTTGCAGCTCCGTTACATCAGATAATGTATTTGATCCCAGCGGTAAAACCATCCAAGTTCTTTGAAACTCTTCGAAGATTTCATAGATATGTTCCACAGACGATTTTTACCACTGGGTTATTGAATAGCTCTCAAATGACTGACATGTTGATATTTTCATAAGTCCAAGATCCTAAATTTAGTTTATTTCATAGTTTAATATGAGAGCACATTTAAAATGTCAAATTTTATCAATTTCAAAGTGCTCAATATTTATTATGCTTAATTTTTCGCTGACTTAAAATGGAATATCCCTCGCGTATTTTTTTATACCAAATACGCAGATTTAGTATGCGATAAATAGTGCAAAGTTAGATCCCACTACGACGCAATTAGCATTAGTCAATTAAATTATTTATTTTTGTTAAACAAAAAGTCTTTTTCTTATTATCATCCAAGTCTCCTTTCGCTTTTGCACTAAACAAACGTCCAACAGTTGCCTTTTTGAGTTGTTTTGAGTAGTTCGTGAAGTAGCGCTCGCAAATAATTCTCATTTAATTTCATAATAAAGTATTGCCATAATGGCTGCGCAATTAGCTCCAACTGTAAAGCTGAACAATGGCTACGAGATGCCGATCTTGGGTTTGGGCACATATGAGGTAAGAATCATTAAAATAAGTATTTATTTTGTATTCATTCTATTTATTTTTTTGTTTATCTGCATTTTTGACAGCTGTCATTTTGTTGAATGAGAGCGAACCGGCTATTTATTGTTGTTTGTTTTTGTTCTATGTTTTTTGATTGAATTCGATGTTTCTGTTAAACTGAAAGCTTATTCTGCTTACTCAAAGCTTGTTCTACAAAAATGTTTGTATGCCAAAAGCTTTTATGTTTAGTATTAAAAGATTTTTTCTATACACTCAGAAAAAACCGAATTTCGATTTTTTTTTTGGGAACCACAGGTCGGTTCGCCGGAAAACATTATTTTCATGTATTTGAGCATGAATTTGATATATATATGACCAAAAAAGTTCACCTAAGCACTTATACAGTAAAATTGATCTGTTGATGTAAATTTTATATGAGGTGTTTGAACATATGTAGTTGGTTCTCAGGTCACAATATACCGATCATGCCAATTTTTCTTGTTCAGACAGCTTAGATATATAAGTAATCTAAATCTAAAGTTTCATTGCTCTAGCTTTTCTACTTTTTCTGTAATCGTGATTTCAACAGACAGACAGACAGACATACGGACATCGCTAAAATCGACTCAGGGGGTCATGCTGATCAAGAATATATATATATATATATATATATATATATATATATATATATATATATATATATATATATATATACTTTTCCATACCGGAGATGCTTCCTTCTGGGTGTTACAAACGGCGTACCAAACTGAATATACCCTTTCACTCTTAGGGTATAAAACAATTACTTATATTATATTTTTTTCTAATTTTTATATATTTAGCTTCAAATTAAAATGTTAAATAAAAAAAATGGGATTCATTCAGTTTTTACATAAGCGTTTTCTTTTTTTCAATTAAAAACTTTTATTTTATATTGAAAAAAATCAAATTCTGGAGCAGACAAAAATTAGATTTCGAATGAAAACTGGAACAGGGCCGATATTTTTGTTTTATCGACTGATTGGCTTTAATTTAAACCCGACATGTCAAACTCATTGGGCATCACGGGTCGCATTGGCAATTCAATAGATGAGGCGGGCCGCATTTGTGTACCATAAGAAAAAAAATCGAAAGATGATCAAATTTTCCATAGATTTTCGTTTTTTTTATTGTGCAAAAAATGGTGCGATTTTTGTCTTAATTTACAGTTTTTGAGATTTTTAAGTTTTAATTATTTTTCTCTCCTTTTATTTGAATATTCGAACCAAAAACAATAATGCATTTTCCATTTTGGTGTTAGACGTACAGAACTATGCACTACCATATATTTTTTTATATATGCCGGCGGAATATAGCTTAGGGAAATTCAAAACTACAATAACTTTAAAATTTTATGAATAAAAAAACAATAATACTTGATGAAAAAAAAGTAAAAATTATTGTTACGTCATTTGTGCAACGCCATGTATTATATTTAAAATGACAATTTGGAAAATAAATTAAGACTATATAATAAAAAATTATCAAATTCTCATTATTAAATTTTTGAAAATAATGTACCTACAAAATTATTGATTTTTTTTAAATAAATTAATATGTTTTTAACCAAGAACAGTATTTTAATTTTTATATATGGCATATTAAATTGGATACAGGCGCTGCACAAAAATGCACAACAACACATAATAATCATTTTAACGCCTGACAAAAAAAAAATTATAAACATTTTTCAAAATACATTTTTTTTAATATTATTTAAAAAGCCTTAACGGGCCTCATATCTTAATATCGAAATAACTAATTCTCGTTTTAATATCAGTTTTTATTTAGCCGATTATTCAATTAATCTAAATCTTGATTAATCAGAAGCTTGATTAATTAATTAATCTATTATTAAGTAGCGTCGGTAGCTCAAGGTTAGTGCGTTGGACTGCGAGCCGAAAGGTCCGCGGTTCAAGCCTGGACTGGGGCTAACAGCATCTTTTCATAGAAACATTTTTCTATACCGCGCTACCTCTCGGCAGTAAATGGCAAACCTACGAGAGTAAAACATTGCCTATGAAAAGCTCTCGCCCGCCGTTCGGATTCGGCAATAAACTGTTGGTCCCCCACTTTGAATACAAATATAACACGCACAGCTCAAAATGGTGAGAGAGCTCGGCCCAAGTTCTTATAGGACTGTAGCGCCAAACTATTATTATTATTAAGAATCCTGATCATCTGATTAATCAGAATCTTGATTAATTGAAAATGAAAGAATTATATTCATTAAAAAAAGTGATTAAAAAATAAAAGGAAGTATTTTAAGTGTTCAAGTAAAGTATTTTTAAATATTTCGCCAAGCTAAAGTGAGTTAATCACAATTTTGATTAATCAGAATACTGAATTATTAATAAATCAATGTTCTGATTTATAGAAATTTCTTATTAATCAATTAATCAGAAATAGATTAATCAAAAAATTTGATTAATCGATTAATCGCATAGCCCTAGTTTTTAAATGCAAAATTTTAATTATTTCATTTTCGCACAGTTAAAAAAGACAAAATGTGATCTTGCAGTACGACATGCCATAGATATAGGCTATAGACATATAGACACAGCCTATCTATATAAAAACGAAGCGCTAGTAGGCGCTGCCATACGTGATAAAATTGCAGAAGGCCTTGTCAGACGTGCTGATATATTTCTGGTGACAAAGGTAACAAATCAAAGAACCACTTCATATTTAATTAAGTGAACAAAACTATTAAAATAAAGCTCTGGAATATATATCACGATCCGTCAAAAGTCAAGTATGCCTGCTTGATGCAAATGCAACTGCTGGGTGTTGACTATATAGATCTATATCTGATGCACTCGCCCGTGGGCTATAACTATGTGAATGATGATGCGCTAGTGCCCTATGAAAATGAGTTATTGCAATTGAGGTAAGTGTGCGAATTTTAATTATTTTTTAACATACAAAATTTAAAAAAAAAACAAAAATTTAGCGATATTGATTATGTGGATACGTATAAAGCCATGGAGGAACTTGTCGAAGAAGGCTTAGTACGCAGCATTGGACTCTCGAATTTCAATAGTCAACAGATTGATAGAATTTTGCAAAATTGTCGAATCAAGCCGGTTACTAATCAGGTAAAACTTTTTTTTTGTTATATCTTATCATAAGTTTTTTTTTAACCTCTGTAGATTGAATGTCATCCTGGCTTAAATCAGAAAAACTTAATAAAGTTTTGTGCCGAACGTGATATAATAGTGACCGCCTATTCGCCATTGGCACGTCCAAAACCTTCTAAGCCGACGCCGGTTTTTTATAACTCGGAGCAGGTGCAGGCGTTGGGGCAAAAATATGGAAAAACTGTGGCACAAGTTGTACTACGTTATCTGGTAAATTTGGCTTTAATTAATAACACTCAAAAATTATTTAGAATTACCCTGAATACCTTTTATTTGTACACAGAAAAAAGAATCGACGTATATATAGCAACCATTATTAATTGCATTCATTAATCAGTCCAGAAATGAAATTAATTAAATGAAAACATTTGCTATTATTTAATAAATCAACATTCATAGTGATTTGTTGTATTTTAAACTTTGTCAAATATCTTAATAGAGTAATTTTATACGAACCTAGTAATTTGTAATTAATAATTTAATTTTGAATTGATATTTGATTACAGCTTGACATTGGTACAGTACCTATACCTAAATCATCGCGCTCCGAGCGACTGCTGGAGAATTTAAATGTTTTTGATTTTAAATTAACACCAGAAGAATTAATGTTCATGGATAGCTTTAATAATGGTGAAAGATTGTGGAAGTTTTTGGTCGCAGATCATCATAAAAATTATCCATTTAATATAGAATTTTAGTGATTTTATTATATTTATTTAATGAATTTGGAATTTTAAGTTAATCAATTTTTATATTTATTTAAATGAAATACAAACTAATGAATTTCAAAAAATATCGAATTTTTCAAAACTCTTCCTACTATAGTACGTACTCTAATTTACCCCTTTACACTGATGATCAGAACTACGTACCAGAAATATCATAAATTCATTTAAAATATGATTTTAAACCCCAAAAAATAAATATTAATAAGTTATTACTTATTTTAAAGCCATATATTGTATCTCGATGTGAGTGACAGTGCAGAGTGGCGTGCAAGCTGTCACTCACATCGCTTCAAAAATTGTATTTCATATCTGCGTGCATTCCGCCCGTCAAGCCCTTACGTTGATTTTGATGGCTCTTACGTTCTATGACTCGAAAAACATGCCGTGTTTATTTATCAGATAAAAAAATTAAAAAGTTATAAATTTTTTAATCCGGTAATACTTATTATAGCAAAAAAAATGAGACTTGGTTCGAGAATCGAGTATAGAATATTGTTAGTACAATTAGTGCTTTGTTTCGTGAAATTTTAGTGAATAATAATAATAGTTTGGCACTACAATCCTATAAGAACTTAGACCGAGCTCTCTAACCATTTTTGAGCTGTGCGAGTTATATATGTACTCAAATTGGTGGGACCTACAGTTTATTGCCGAATCCGAACGGCGGGTGAGAGCTTTTTCATAGGCAATGTTTTACTCTCGTAGGTTTGCCATTTACTGCCGAGAGGTAGCGCGGTATAGAAAAATGTTTCTTTGAAAAGATGTTTGTTAGCCCCAGTCCAGACTTGAACCGGGGACCTTTCGGCTCGCAGTCCAACGCACTAACCACTGAGCTACCGCGGCTACAATTTTAGTGAACGGAACCAAAAAAGCTGACATCTAATTTGACAGAACATTCGTTTAGTTTTATGAAATAAAATTATTTCATTACGTCGGCGTAAACCGTGTGACGTCAGACGTTTTGCGCTATACAAAATTCAAAAAGCCAGTCACACGGGCGTGCGTGACTACTTTCGTCACTTAATGAGATACAGTATCTGGCTGTTAATATTCCCTCATGCAGAATGATTTTTATATTCTATACTGAAACGGTAAATGTTTCTGCAGTTAATGAGATATTATTCGCCGAAATCTATAAAAATAATAATGTTTTTATTCATCCTAAAAATAACAATTTCGAGTTGGTATTACGAGAAAAACAAATTATTATTTACAATTTGTATAAAAATATTAAAATGCGAACTAAGAAATTTGAAATTTATTAAATTTCAGAATATTCTCAAAATTATTCTCAAAATTACGATTTTTAGAAGGTTCATTTTGTGCATCAATTAGAAAAAAAAACCAAAATCAAAACCGTAAGTTGTATCCGGTATAACTGAAACGAGTGAGAAAACAGAATACGATATACGTTTGGGTTCAATAATTGATTCCAAATATTATGTAGTAATTGAAAATTTCAAAAATAGAGTTGAATTAAAAACACAATTTTTATTTCTGTTTAATAGTTTTTCATGTTTATTTTGAATTGTTTTTCTCTAGCATATCGCATGATAATTCGTAAACTTTATTTTTTTGTTTGGTTTTTTGCAATTTTATAGTTTAATAATTTGCTTTGAATTTTTGTATTATTTATTGATTTAAATTTATTACAACAACAATAATTAAGATTATGGCTTAAAAAAATTTCGCTAATTTCTGTGTGGATTCTTCGTTATTTCCATTTTTCAGTGTATATATATTTATGTATATAATATATATATATATTTGCAACAACAAATAATTGTTTTATTTTGCAGTAGTTTTATATTTAGCATAAAAATGAATAATTTTAATTATTAAATAATTATTGTTTTGTGTATTTGACATCGAGACATGCTTTTGTGGGTTTTGGTTTTTTTTTTATAAAATTTGTTTAGTTATTTTTGGACTACTTAATGTTGTAAGTGGTGTAAGTTATAAAGTAAAGGATTTTAAAATTATTTAGAATATTTTCAGCGAATTTTAATTTAATATGTTTTTTTTGTTGGTGCTAAATACTGCCAAAACATTATAAATATCTATTTTAATTAGAGTTTATAATTAATTTTCTTTTTGGAATTACAATATCAGTCGATGTGGTGTAAACATCAATTAAAATTACGTTTTTTTCTTTTAGTTATTTGATTTACTTAACATTTCTTGTTATCAATTAATTCAGTTTCGAAATTAATTTAAAATTAATTTGAAATTAATTTTAAATGTTTTCTGTTAAAATTAGTTTAATTAAAATTTACGGAGGTAGTTGAAAATAGGCTTAATTATGAACTCTCGATATACGTAAGAGTTTAAATTCAAAAATTTACTTTATGCACAGTATTTGAATTAGACATTATCGAAATTATAGATGAAAGAAAAATAAAATGAAATTCTATTAAATCTTATTTAATAAAAAAAACTGTAATATTAATTTTTTATTATATTTATTGTTAATTTTGCAACAGCGCACAGTGGCACAAATTAATTAAAAATTTTAAATATTTTGCTATAAAAATCAGTGCAAATTTTAAAATAACACAATATTTTCGCACACTGTGTCATAGCATTGCCAGCTGCAAATGTTGCCCTTTATGTAATTCAGTGTGTTTAGTATTTTATTTTATTGCTATTTTTGTGACGTCTAGAATTAATTTGCGCCGTTGCTATTTGTCTCTAAATTGTTTAATAATTTTAAGGTTTATTTGCTTTTAGCTATTGTAATGATATTTAATTGATTAACGTGCCTACGTGACACATAGACACACACACACACAGATTCAGAAACAGTAACTATTTTTAATACTCGTTAGTTTTACTCGTTATTAATTGCATTTGCTTGTTCGCTATCGTTGTTTTGTAATCGGTACTGTTCTGACTAATAAATTTGCTATTATCTTTTAAAGTTATTTAGGATTTTGCTGTGCCTATTTTTTTTATAATTATTTATTTAATATGTTTTTGCATAATTTTTACTATAAGTGTTTATATAAATATAATATTTCTGACGTCACTGCGACGTTGTTTTTTGGGGGGTCGTAGTATGTGAAACCATTAACTTTTGTTGTTTTTTATGAAATGTTAAAAACAAAAATTGCAAATTCATAAACGGTTTAAAAAATGTTGGAAAATACAATATTAAAAAAAAAATTAAAATTAAAATAAAAACACAAATTTTGCATAAGTTTTTAGAATTTATCAGTTTTTATTTATTTAATAATATATATATTTATATTCACTAGTATATAGAAAATTATTTAGAATTTTAATTTAATTATTTGCTAAATTAAAATTTTACATAATTTATACAATTATTTGCAATAATTATTATATACAAACTTTAAACTCAATTAGCTTTTTACAAAAAATATTAAATTTAAATTAAGTTTACATTAAATTCAATTAAATTACATAAAAGCGAAACCTAAACTTTTTATACATTACATATTACATTGCATTTCTTTTTAATTATTTTTTTAAACTTTACGACTTTTGCTAAGCGAACAGCCCAATTAAATACTTGTGAGAGCGCTGCCGTTGCTGTGTAAAAATAATTTTGTCTTTTTTGGTTTATAGAAAAAAATAAAAATTCTTAAAAAAAGAAAAAAATATTTCAATACATATTAAATTTTATAAATAAATAATGAAAACAAATAAACTAAAAATTATATAAAAAGCACATAATTAAAATTAGCATAATGAACACAACGTTTAGCTTTTAATTAATAATTTTAAATATAAACGTACTTAATATTTCACTAAATCACTTTATGTATGTGCGGCAATCAAGCACAAACTGCGTAACGTTAAACAACGTCAGCTAATTTTGACAACAGCTGTTCGTTGGCTTAACTGACAGCTAAATATAACTTCATTTATTGTTTAGTTTTATTAAACTCGCAATATAAATCAGCATTTATTGCAGAGTATATAAAAAAAAAATGTTTAATCTTACGCAATTTACTCAGAAATATGCCACTGCTTAATGTAATTGGTTTAGGTGATTTATAATTTGTATAAATTGTCTTTTTCTAACTTAATAAGGGTACTTTTAAACGGCGTGTTCTTCGTACTTTTACACGTGAAATTAACTAAGACATGTTATGTTAAATAAATTGGAGAAATTTTTACAAAGTTGGCAACAATATTAGAAACAAGTAAAAGTCAAAATTTGACAGACGTAAGCAATTGCATCTGCTATATTAATGTGATTTAAACAGCGCACAAAACATGCCGTGTAACAGTACCTACATTCGCCGAATGACAATTCCACTCAATACTACAATTTTTTGTTCGCGCTGGCAACGCTCTCGATTGCGCCGCAGCTGTTCGCGATCTTTTGTAAATTTACGTTACTTTTGAGTCAATAAATTTAAACTAGAAAATTAACATAAATGGTTTCCTTTTTTTTAGTTTTGCTTTTTTTTTTGTATATAAAATGTATAACACACATTGATTAATGTTGTGCTAGATGTAAAGCAATTGCTCAGCGTCAATTGTTGCCAATGGAATTGTTGGGAATACGTTGCGTGCCCGACGTCGCCATCAGAGCAGTCGTCGCTTGCCAGCGCAGCAGCAGACGCAACAAGAGCTGCTTAAGCAGCAGCATGGCGGCCGGCTGTTGCTTGCGCAGCAGCAGCCGACGTTGCTGATTGCGTTTTCAACTCGTATGTTGTCAGAGCGCATGTTGTTGGTCGTGCGTCGTATGTTGCTGTGATGTTATTCTTGCAGTTGCTACTGTTGTGCCGCAGCCGTTGCAGCTGTCCATGCTGCAGTTGCTGCTGTGGCGCCGCATGTTACTACTGCTGCTATTGTTGTTGCCGCTGATTGCTTGGAATTCATTTGTTGCTGTATTGCGCGCCGCTGCAGCTGTTGTTGACTGCTCGCCGCAATCTATGCCTACAGCAGTTGTTGCTGCTGCTGCATTCTCCGCAACAATACGCTCGAGCAGCAACTGTTGCTGGTATTGTTTTTGCTGGTACGTTATCGGCACAGTTACTACCAGCGGCGGCGTTGGAATGCGCAGCAGTGACGGCGTGCTGTTGCTTGTTGTTGTTGCCGCTGCTGTCGACGAGACACCAATTGTGGTTAGCAGCTGTGTTGTTGGCGCCAGTCCGGCAAGTATGTTATTGCTACCGCTTGTTGCTACCGTGTGTGGCGGTGGCGACGACGATGCTGCATTGCTAGCGCCATAACTGCAGGCGGTTGTTGTCAGCGCCGCTGCTGTTGATACGGGCAGCGACTGCGCGGACGACAGCGACGACGCGGACGAGGAATTGGACACGGACGCTGAGGAAGCAGCGCTGGCGACGGACGGCATTGAGCTGAGAGAGGCACAGGACGCCAGCGAAGAGCAGGTCGATGAGTTGCTCAGCGCTGTCGGTGACTTGGGCGAACTTTTGCGTGAGAAGAGTTTCGTGATGACGCTGGGCTTCGATTTTTGTTGCTGACTGCTGTTGCTACCGCTGCATGTTGCAAGCGTCGCTGATGCTTGATTGTAGTGGCTGCTGCTGTGTTGATTGTGATGTTGCTGCTGCAGCTGCATCAGTGTTGCTGCCGCAGCGATGGGCGCATAGGAATTGTAGGAGGATTGCTCTGGAACGTCTTTGATGCTTTTGTTTGGTGGCGGTGTGATGTACGAACGCGTGATTTCCGATTGCTGCATTGCGGAAAATAAATGTTTAATTATTGCTGACTAAAAGTTGCTGACAAAATGTTGCTGGTTTACCTGATAGCGCGTGCGTATGCGCAGATCGCGATCCTGACCCCACTCGCTGTCCGGCAGCGCTACGTGATGTGGACAGCGCAGTGTGCGCTGCTGCTGCAACTGATGCTGGTAATGTTGGTGATGATCGAGACTGTGACTGTTGAGAGAAGTGCCGCCAATGCTGCAAGTGTTGCTGCTGTTGGCGTGGCCACTCCCACTGCCGGTGTTGCCATACTTAAGTGTTGTTGCTGTGATGCCGCCGCGCGCAATATTGCTGCTGTTGATTGTCGCTGCGCCGTGTGTGCAGCAGCTACTGCCGCCACTAATACTATTGCTGCCCATGGCTGGGTGGTGATGATGATTGTTGCTGCTGCTGCGGATCACCGCGGATGTTTGGAGGGCGTCGACGCGCATGCGGCGACTGTATTGGGATCTATGGGAAATAATACGAATTAGTTATGATTATTATAGCCCATAAATTATGCGTGCAAGACTCACCTATCGTCTGGAGGGGTGCCGAGAGTTGTGCGGGCCGGAACGCCGAGCCGCTCCATTCCCGCGTAGCCGGCAGTCTGTACCGATAGCATCTGCAAGATAAGAAAAATAATTTTAAATAAAAATTGGAACAATGTTAAATGAAAAGACATATGTAGAACTAATAAAATAACTAAGAATTCATACAAAAGTTTCACATTTTTTGCAATAACATGTGAACACTACTGCAAATTTTTAAAAATGTCCAAAATTTTTAAAAATGTCCAAAATTTCAGAAGCAGAGTCTACATCAACACCCTCGAATAATATAAAAATTTATTAATATAAAAACAAAACAAATAAATTTGAATAGTTTTCATATTATTAGAAATAAATTGTCTCATCTATTTGAAATTGATGATAAAATGAGCTTTGTTTCTTTTAAAGACAAACTATCTGGCAACCCTGCCACTACAACCCTATTTTTATGGTTCCCTTTTGACGTTTCTTTTTTCACTTCCTTTTAAACACTCTCCTCTCCTGAGTGCTGCTTACGTCAACATGTAGCACATTAAGGCAGTCGGCAGCCAACTCCGGAAATCTTTGCAAACACCGCAAATGGCTGCCACGTTTTATACGCAGGATGTCCTTCAAAGGACGGTGCCGGCAATTTCTGTGGCTGTGCGCAAGGAACAAAAATTCAAGGAGTCTCTTTCTTTCTCTCTCTCTGTGTGTGTGAGAAATATGCCAGTGAAAAGGCACAGAAGTGGCATTTAAAACGGACGCTGTGCGAAAAAATAATAAATTGAACCGTATTTGACAGACCTCATTAATCACGTGAGCTCGAAAAAAATGATGATGACAAAGATGGAGCACAAAGAAGAAGTAAAATAGAGAGGAGATGGACTTCATTTTTTTTTATGTAAAATAAGAAAATGTGAATGAATTTTTATTGAACAAGTTATAAAATTGAATAGTGAAAAATTGAATTTTTAGTAAAATTTTAGTTTTTAGTGAAAAATTTGATTTTTATTAAAAAAATTTAATTTTTAGTAAAAAATAAAAGTTTTAGTGGTAATTTGAATTTTTATTGAAAAATTGAGTTTTTTAGTGATCAATTGAATTTTTAATGAAAACTTTAATTTTAAGTTTGAAATTAAATTTTTAGTTACAATTTATGTAACTTAGTTGGTATACGTATTTTTAGTTAACATTGAATTTTTGAAAATTCAATTTATATTTCAAGTTTAATATTTTAATTTATAATGAAAAATTTCAATTTTTTATGAAAAATTGAATTTTTAGTGAAGAACTGAATTTGTAGTGAACAATTGAATGTTTTAGTTAAAATTGAATTTTAAGTTAAAAATAAATTTTTTAGTTAAAATAGAATTTTTATTTAAAATTAAATTTTTAGTGAAAATTTAAAATTTATTACAATTTATATAACTCAGTTGTGTTGTTGCACGTATTTTTTGTCAGTGTAGCATCTTCGAATAATGTTGCATAATTCTAGGCTGCAGTTGTAAAATACAACACGTCCCTGAGACACAATCGCAGTAGGAAGTTGCAATTTGAAAATTATCTTTGCAAACATGTCGCAAAATATTCATAATCTAAATACAAGAAATATTGAAGAAATCTTTAATATAAAAATTCAACCAAAATAAAGCTAGAACGTGTGCAAATAAAATTTAAATAAATCACGTAAACTGCAATTCTTGCGAATCATTTGGAATGTTTTTCACCTGGTGACAATGAGAAAAACGTAGAGCAGACAGACAGCTAGATAGACAGACGTACATGCAGACAGACAGATGCACAGACACATACGGATAGACGGACGCGCATAGACGGACGCGCAAACGAACAACGCGCGTCACGATTTGCAGTTGGCGGACACTTTGAAATTGTTTGCCAACCAAATAACAAGAGAGACTAAAAATATAAAATAAAAAATACAACAAGAAATTGTAAAAATAACAAGAAAATGTTAAAACAACAACTTCAAAACGTAATGGCAGCAACAGCAAACAAAAAAAAACAAAAAACCGTGCAAATATTTCAAAATTTCAATATTTTGTCTGGCAGTCAATGTGGCTGCAGTTAGCAGCAGAAGTAAAGCAACCAAAAGAAAATAAAACAGAAAAATAAAACGAAATGTGGAGCACATGAAGCGTGTGACAAGCAGTTGCAGCTATAACAAAAATATAAGAAGAAAAAAAATTAAATACAAAATACACAAAACAGCCAGACATTGTATGTGACGCGCCTCAAAATATGCAATGTTGTTGCCAAGTTTTTCTGCTGCTGCTGCTGCTACCAACGCTGTCTCTGTTGCTACTGCTCTAAAGAAATGCTGCAAGTAACAGCGACAATGCGTCTGACAAGCGTCTGTGTCTGTCTGTTTGGCAGCAATAGCAGCACCAGCAAAGCACGTTCAAAATGCTAGAATTTCAAAGGCAACAAAGCAACAACGACAACAACATCAACAATGTTGTTGTGTCTCAGTTGGTGCAGCGCCAACAGACGACGACTACGACAACGATAAAAATAAGACAAATAAAAAACTAAAAAAAAACGGTTGCAACTAAAAGCAGATCCTTGAAATTCTGGCTGTTGTTTTGTGTGTTTTGGCAACAGGGACGGATTGACCATACGAGGCAACTAACATTTCTAGGCAAGATTTCTGACATAATCGAGGTTTTTCAGAAAGTTTGTTTGAAAACATTTTAAGTATCAAAATTTGCTTATTTTGTGTCCGTTCCCAAAATGCCAAAAATGTTTTCTCTAAAATCGAGCCGTTCCAAAAATCTATAATTTCCAATTGGAACACAAAAAATATGTTAAAAGTCTTCAAATGTACCTACTACAATTACTAATTGCGACATTTCATTTAGACGGAGAAAAGGCCTACCCTCCTTAGACAAGCTTTTTGGCAAGTTAAATGTACCATTTTCTTTTTTTTTCAGACAAAGGTTGTATTAGAAGTTATTATTTTTTTTGCATGTCATAAAAATATATGGCGAAATCTGCCTTTGAAAGTCCACAAAATTCTCTAGTAGAAATTTATCTAATCATGGTCAGATCATTTTGATTATTTATGTCGGGTCATGACAAGGAAAATATTTATGATAATTTGGCATTCATTACCCTACACACAAAAAAATATCACCAAATATTTCACCAACTACCAGTATTCATCATATTGATGATTTCATTCATGGAACTAACATCGTATTTTTCCATATTTTTTCCTTTTTAATATTTTTTATGACATCAAATTTCAAACAAAAAATTGTCTGCATTTACACATTTATGTATTTATTATTCTTATAAGATTTATGATATTTAAATTAATGTGGTTGGATGAGCAAAATTCATCAATATGATGTACATTATTCATTAATATGATGAAATGGAGTCTCCGCATAATTAGCAATTAAATATTATAACTCGTATAAGAATTATAAATACATAAATGTGTAAATGGAGACAAATTTAAGCTTGAAATTTGATGTTAAAAAAATATTGAAAATGAAAAACATTTGAAAATTACGATTTTAGTTTAATGAATGAAATCGTCAATATGATGAATACTGGTAGTTGGTGAAATTTTTGGTGCTATTTTTTTGTGTGTAAGAAAATGTCTACTAGGGTTATCGCTTCAAACAACTTACATTTATGTGATAGATAGGAAGTTTTGCCTGAAAAGTTTTATTTTTCCGAAATATATTTTCTCGAGTCATTCAAAATTTCTGACAGAGAGCGGTTAACAAACATATTTGGAAAGATTTGAAGCAGTTTTTATAAACAGATCTTTATTTTCTTCCCATACCAAAAAATATGCCGTAAATCTGCCTTTAAAATTTCACAGAATTCAAGATTCTGCTTTACTCTTCCCAAGACTAAATTTTTTGCAGACTCAAGGCAGGTTAGAAACACTTATTCGAAAGATTGATTTTAAGCTAAAAAGGAGGAATTTGTATCAAAAACTCTTTGTTTTCTGCCCGTTGCCAAAACATGCCTAGAATCTGCCTTTAAAATTCCACAAAATTTGATTACCTCTCCAGACAAAATTTTTGGTATCTTTCAGGAATATTTCAGGCATATTTCCTGCAAACAGACAGATACATGGAACATTCTGGGACGTATATAGCAGGTTGTGAAATTTTGTGGGATTTTAATAGCAGATTCACGGCATATTTTGGGAACAGACAGCTTGTGATACAAAATCCGCCTTTATCTGTTTGAAATATGTCGACAAGATGTTTCTAAGCTGCCTCGACCCTGCCAAAAATGTTGTTTGGGGTCCTATACGTTTCCCAAAATGTTCCAGTTACCTGTGTGCTTGCGGAAATATGCCGAAAATATTCATGAAAAATATCATAAATTTTCGGGCAGTTAAGAAATATTTTTGGAAAGATTTTAAACGTTCAAAATCCGAGTTTTAATTAAAATCAACTTAGTTTCTATTCATCCATACATAAAATATGCTGGAAATCTGCCTTTAATTCAGCAATATTTGATGACCTGCTGTACGTATCCTACGTAAACCATTTCTCTGTGTGTTTGGCTGAATATTTGACAAAAATATTGTTTAAATTTGGAGATATACTGGCTGTTTGTAAAAAAAAGACCATTGTACTAGTTTCAAGAACTTATTCCGACTGAGAAACGTTCATTTTCTGATACTCCAAGTTTAATGTAAATAAAGAAAGACCACTGGTTGTATGTGAAAGGGCAACTTTGGTTAACAATGGCCGATATATGAATGAGACTGTATTTTAAGCACCGTTAAATGAGATACAAATAATTCAAAAAATTATTTTTAAAAGAAATCGTTGAAAATTGAGAATTTTATGGGGCGTTTAATATTTTTAGGCAGATTAGAAACAAGCAGCGCTCCTGATTGTTCTGTTGCACACTATAGTGCAATTAGAAAGAAGTTACAGATACACAGATACTTTTGCGTTTTTGAGATACAGTTGTGCAAAAGTTAGAAATACTAATCAATAAACCCATATGAAGTAATTAGTCTATTATCCAAAAGTTTTGCAATATATAACAACAATTTTCAATAACTAAACATTTGTTATTTTGTATCTTCAATGCGCAAATTGTATCTATAGTCAACTCTTTATTTATACAGTGGGATGTATGAAAAAAAAAAATAACAAAAGTTTAAAGAGCTTAATTGATATAGTTTTAGGACCAATTAAGAATAATTTAAAATGTTCACTAAAATTTCGATTTAACAATTTAATTTTTACTAAAACTTCAACTTTTACTAAAAATTAAATTTTTCACTAAAAAATCCAAATTTTCATTAAAAATTCAATTTTTCAATAAAAATTCAATTTTTTTTTTAATAAAAATTCAATTTTTTTTTACTAAAAATTCAATTTTTCACTAAAAATTAAATTTTTAACTAAAAATTAAATTTTTCACTAAAAATTTAATTTTTCATTAAAAATTAAAATGTTCACTAAAAATTCAATTTTTCACTAAAAATTAATTTTTTCATTAAAAATTAAATTTTTCACTAAAAATTTAATTTTTAACTAAAAATTAAAATTTTCACTAAAAATTAAAATTTTCACTAAAAATTTCATTTTTATTAAAAATTCAATATTTCATTAAAAATCCTTTTTTTTTTAATTACATTTTTTTAATTAAAATACAATACTTTTCCATATATTCAATTCAATCCATAGTACCTCACCAGCAAACAACAACCAAATAAAATTTGAGAAATAAAAATAAAATTAGCCGGGAAATGGGTTTAAAAATAAATTTTCTATTTTTTGCGCACAGCAGACAAAACAAACGCGATGCCTCTGCATTATTTGGCGAAAAAAATGTTCAAAACGTGAAACAATTTCAGCCAAATGACGATGATCGTGATGCGGATGATGATGATGATTATGAAAATGATGATGATAATGATGGCACTGCTGCTGCGTTTATGAATGAAAAATGTCGAAAAAAAAAACAAAAATGATTTGTAAAATATTTCAAAATGTTTTTGCATGGCTCTTATTTTATTTAACGTTGGTTGGTATTAAAAAGTCATATTTTGCACGATTAAAATATCACATAAATTTTCGAGACGCTTTTAGTAGTTGTTGCTTGATTTTAAATTCCGTCCGTGTATATTTTACGCATTTCAAAACCTATTATTTGGCTTGTCAGACTACTTTAGCAGCGACATAAATATTTTTAAAAAATATTTTTTATTTTTAGTTGGATGGCACTGTTTTGTGTTCGTTTTTGAATTTATTGAACGTTGAACTTATGGACAATAAAATGCATTCAAATTTGATTTTTCATTAAAATTTTGATTCTTTATTTGTTTGCATTTAAAATTTTAAATTTTCATTTGAAATTCTGAATATTTAAAATTAAATTAGGAAAATTTCTTAGGAAATTGAGATTTTCCATTTGAAGTTAAGAAAAATCTAAATAAATTATATAATTTTTTATTAGAAATTGTGAAAATTCTAAATGAAATTGAGATTTGATATTAAGAATTTTCCGAAAGATCCCGAGTGGAAATTTACTTTAGGATGCGATCGTTGTCTGATCAGGCTGTTCCAAAAAGGTAATGATCAGGGGGTTCACATCAGTTTAAAACGTGACTTTATCACATCAGGTTCCATTAAGTAGGCTTTAGATCAGGATTTTGTATGAAGGATGGGCCAGGTTGCCTTACGTGGATTTGAAATTAGGATTACCCTAGTCAATTCTGAACAGGATCAGTTGAAGTGCCTTACCGTAATCTGATCAGGGACGGATACGAAATAAGACTTATCAATTTTCACTCGGGATATTTAGATTTTCTTTTTGAAATTGAGATTAAATCAAATTTGGAATAAAGCATGAATAGACGATTGAATAAACGCCCAACGCTCAATTTTAAATGGAATATATCAATTTTATTTGAAATTTTAACAATTTTCAATCGAAGGTTCCCATATTGGTATAGATATATTGGTGTAGATATCGATCGGTGTAGACGTCGAAAATATTTTCAGCATATGGAGCATTTTAGTCATAGTTTTAACTTAGTCCTTATAGATTAAAATAGAAATTTGATATCTTTTACAGATGGGGGTCATGTACATCTGGATCTTATAGTGCGTGGCTTTTAAATTTTATATACAAATTATAGAATATATACAATTAAAAAAACTAAGAATAAGAGCGAGATCCAGATTCTTAGAGACCTGCGGTTGTATTAATTTTAATCTATTAACCAATTCCATTATAAAAACAAAGATTAAAGAAATTTTTGATGTTACAATTAGAAAACCTACATCCGATTTTTATTATATAATTTAATTCCTAAAAACAACTGAAGTTCCTCAAATGACGTATTAAATTCTGCACCTAAAAACAATTTATTCATTGCCAAATCTTGCGAGGTGCCCCCAACTTCAAGAACATCCAACCATAAATCAAAGCAACGTAAAAATTCCAAAAGAAAATAATAAAAAATAAATCAAACCACATCATAAAAAAGGCCCAAATGACGGATGGCTTCGTCGTCATCGTCGTCGCCGTTGTATTTCCTGGAATGAATTTGTGCGCAATTCACACAAACACCGGCAGTGCGCAGTGCCCAAAATGAAACTGGGTCACAGGATATAATTTTTTGGCTGCCGTGGTGGTTGTTGTTGCTGCTGCTGCTTTTGATTTATTGCTGCTGTGCAGTGTGACGTCGCACAGTGGCACGACTCACCACACCACACCACAGCACTCACGACTTCAAACGAAACGAAGCAATGCGTTGAGTTGCGTTGAGTTGCGTTGCTTTGCTGTGAGACACGCCCAACACTAGCAGACACGACGACGAAGGCTCTTCTGCACGAAGTCAAAAAAAAGCTTTTTTTTCGGTCTTCTACTTCGACGCTGTTCCTTTGAGTCGTGCTGTTGTTGTTATTGTTTTTATAAATAGAGCGCCGCACTGCGTTGTCCAAATTTAAAATGAAGTGGTTGCCGTGGAAGTCGTTCAGGGTTCCAAGGTCGTCGGTGCGCAGCACATTTCGTAGGTGTGGCAACGCGCGACATTATGGGGAACTTAATTGAAATATATTTTATGTAGATTTAATAAAAATGTTTAATCAATTAACCCTTTAATGTCCATGTCCATAAATTTAACATTTGACAATAGAATTATATAAAAAAAAAAAAATACTATATTAAGCAAGAGAAATGTCTTTCAAAAAATAAATTAGTTTTCAAATTACGTCCAAAAACACATATATGTTTTTACTACATTTATATAGTTGTTTTTAAAATCGAAAACAACTACATAAAATTACTGCATTTCTGTACAATCTTTTACTATAATAGTTTGGCACTACAGTCCTAGAAGGACTTAGGCCGATCTCTCATCTTTTACTACATTTGTATAAAATATCACTACATTTTGTATTTATTTAATCGTCCCAAAAGTATGTTGACAAATCTTCATTTATTTTTACTAAATTTTGTAAACTCTATGAAAATGTAAAATATACTACAAATGCATTTGTTGACGACATTGTGTATTTAATTAAATTTCATTAATATACATTAATTTTTACTGAATTCTGTATTAAAATATAATTTTTCTCAAAAAAAGATTTTTATAGATGGAACTATAACAAAAATACAACCTTATCATATGTAGAATGTAGTAGAACTAAAAATATGACTACATTAATTTTCTTGATGCACCTTCTATCGTCGTTGTAGAACTAAAAGTCACCAACTATATTTTCAAAATGCCAATTGTTCATTTACAAAAATCTTTATTTATCTTTCAATTTTTAATCGATGAGCTCAATATTTGTACCAAATGATAAGAAAATATGAGTCTATCAATTGGTATTTCAACTTTAAAAATGTATCAATTACTTTTTGTAATAATTACCAACAAAGTTGAAATTTAAGATTTACATAAACAAGTATTTGGTGACATTTAGTTCTACAATGACACTATGTTCTTGATAAAGACATCGTCAGTTTAGTCTGTTAAATATTAATCATAAATGCAGCTAAATCATCAAATATTGATGAAGCCTTTTGGAAACATTGTGCGTTCAAGGGTTAAATGCAGGCAAACAGCGTGAAGTGCTGCGAAAGTTTTTATTCAGACACATAAAATAATAAAATTCGCATTATATTCATTAAGTGCATTAAATAAAATGATATAGCACGTTTTATTTTTTATTAATTAGAAGCGTTTTTAAAAAGCAAAAACTCATTAAACGTTTTTCATTTTACAATTTTAATTGAGGTCAAATGTTGGCAAATGCAAAACAACAGGATGGTTTGTATCTGGTTGCAACGACACAATTTTATGGCGGTGTTTTTTTTTTCTGTAATTGTTGTCTGCTTCTTCTTCCCAAGTCTGCGCCAGTCGGTAATGTGATACTGCACAAACAGCGAAATAAAACCAGCGAGTAACTTTATTATTTTAATATTGAAAGCAAAAACGCAAAAGGCTGGCAACACTAAGCTGTTATTTAGTAGAGCGGAAGGTAGGTTCAGTAGGTTTGTATAGTGGTTGTTGTTGTGAAATTTAAAAGTAGGTTATAGTGCTACCGTAATTGACACGTTTTAACCTTAATTTGGATATTCCAACTGATGAGATAGAGGTTATAAATTTGAAAATCGTTTTTTTTTTAGTTTTTTAATATTAATATTTTAAATACTAATTTAAATACTAATATTTTAAATATAATGAAAACTATTTTTTGACATTAGAATAACAATTTGTACGCATAGCAAACTTCTAATAATAAAATATGTAAAAAATGGTATTTGTAAACGTGGCAATTTATACATTGCAAAAATAAAATTATGTGATAATGAGAATTTGTAAAAATGACAATTTTATCAAATTATAATTTGTAAAAATGAAAATTAGTAGAAATGTAAAATTGCCAATTTGTAAAAATGCCAATTTGTGAAATGCGCATTAGTAAAAATGATAATTTTTGAAAATTACAAATTGTAAAATTGACAATTTATGAAAATTACAATTTCTGAAAAAATGACACTTGTGAATATGAAAATTTGTAAAAATAGTAATGTGTGAATATTTTATTAAAATTTAATTGAGAATTTAATTGGTTTACTAAATTTTATTAATTTGACAATTAATGTAAATTTGTAAAAATGACAAATTATAAATTTGTTATATTCTATTTTTGTACATTGACAATTAGTTGAAACGACAAAATATTAATTTGTGCAATGAATACTTTGTAAAAATGACAAATTATTAATATTAAATAATATAATTTTAATTTATTTTAATATCTTGACAATTAATAATTAAATTGACAATTAATTATTTTAATGCTTTTTTACTTTGACAATAATTTGTTAAAATGTCTAAATATAATATTTTTCTGATTTTTTTGTTTAATATTAAATAAATCAATGATAATTTGTTAAGTAGAGACATAATAGTTTGAAAAGTAATAAATTTGTTTGTTGCCTTGCATTTAATTTCATTTTTAATTTGACAAATATTTTTGTTAAACTAACATTTATTCTTGTTAAATTTTCCAAGATTAAAACAAAGTAAAAACTACAGCTTATTTAGAACATGTGTTAATTATGCTGGGGCCGCATTTATTATTAATTATATCAAGCACCGACTGACTGACAAACGATTGATCTGACATGTCAAATAAACACGTAGTGCTCAACATGCGACGTTGCCAACACGAAAACACATTTGTAATACGGCCGCTCGCTCTCATCTGCTGACATTTATGGCCTTCATTTTATGATGACAACACAGTCGCCAACACGTGTGAGCAACATAATTAAACGAGCAACACTGTTGACTGGGATGTGCAACATGACGATTGGTTAATTAAACGTACAACATAGCATTAAATACAACAATTAAATACTGGAAATAAATATTAACCGAAAACATGAAGTAAGTCCTAACGACGTCTGGCATGTCCTTGAAGCAAAAGGTTCTAAATAAACAGCACAAATTGCCAAAGAATAACAACGCAAAATAAAGACGGCAATAAATAATGCAGACAAACAATAGAAATACAAATAAATTTATGCTAAGGAAGGTCGTCGCTGCAGACGAATTAACATTTGGCAAATAAAATTTCCAAGAAAATATACAAAAAACAAAAAAAAAAAAACACGCAGCACAAGGACGAACACATTACAATAAGAAGGACATGCGGCAAGGAAGAGAACTAAAAAGAAAATTGACTGCCAAAACTTTTGGCACGTGCAGAATGGGCCAACTTTTAGTTTATTTTTGTATTGCGCTGGTTGTTGAACATGTTAACAAACAATATGTAGTATGTGCTGCCAAAGTGCGTCGCAACTGACGACAGGCAGACAGGCAGACAGACGGACAGAGGAAGCAGACGCGCCAGACATTTGTGTCGCCCACAACGCAGTGGGTGGCCCAAGTATTGCATAAACCAAGGCACACAAGCGAAACAAACTTCATACTCTTTTGTAAGAAGAAAAAGTAGAAAAAATAAGAAAAAAAGAAAAAATAAGTAGTAGCAAAACGCAAAAAATGTCTTGCAGACAGTTGAAATTCTGTAATAAAATCCTTTTGCAAGGACTCTGATTAGAAATTCGATATAGCAGCAGACACTTTGCGTGGGATTTTTTTTGTTTGCCTTTTTCTGAGTTAAGAAGAAGAGCCATTTTTTTTTGATATATTACTTTCGACGAATGCAATTTAAACTTGAAAACAATTTTCAATTAAATTAAATTTCAATTGTTGTGTGTCCAAAAATATGCTACAATATTTTACGAATGACATTTACACTTTGAAGGCTAAAAGTATGCCAGACTTTTTGTGTGAGTTTCAAGGTCGAAATGACTGTAGTAGGTAATGATGAGCAAGAACAAAAACCAAACTCAGCCCTTCGTATGTTACTCGACTCTCAACTTAATCACAAATTGCAGAGATAATTCGCACGATGCGTTTGTAGAACAATTTCCCTGCTTCTGTGTTTCCCGACAATTTTGATATTTGCAAATTGAAGACAAACATCCACCGACACTACTACTTCACCCTCGTTTTAAACTGTTATCCTAATAAACACTGTTTATTGCATTAATAACGGGCATCCTTTTTTTTACAAATTTACCAACGCTCAGGGGATGGGCTTGTTTCGATGCCCGAGTAGAACGAGACATTGCTCTTTTTTTTGCAGGGTCGGTCTTGTTCTTGCATCGACATGTCGATCATGTTCTTGCAAAAAAATTGCCTAAACTACAAAAACGAAACATGCATCTCACATGCAATGTGAGTCTTGTTCTTGCAGAGTCGTTCCTGTTCTTGCATCTGAAAGCCGATCTTGAGCATGCAAAAATTGCAAAATCAATAACGAGACATGGTTCATGTTCTTGCTAGTCATGTTCTTACACTTGCAAAAACGATGCCTGCTCTATTTTGCTGTGCACAAATTTGAATTACTACTAAAACTTACGGGTACAGGTTGCTCCGGCTCCGCGTGCAAAGGTATCTGATCTTCTGGCAGTAACGGAATTGGTAGGGCCAGAGCAGCACTGGCGCGCCGGGTTGCTGCTGCTGCGCGTGCACAGTGAATGATGGCGATGAAGAGGCTGATGGTGGCGCCGCACAGCGTGATGCCAGCAGCGATCGACAGAATGTAACCTAAAAATGAGAAAGAGATAAAATAAATATTAGTCACTGTGTTTGAAGGACAGAGATAAATAACAATTGCAACAGTGTTGCTGCTTAAGTGCCAAATTAAAAGGCGGCAATTTTATTGTTGCGTATAATAATTGCAAAAACAACAACAACAACGAGAATGCAGAAGAACATCAACATTGTTGCTGACGTTCGTTGATAATAATCGCTAAACGCACGAGACCTTGAAATGTTGCTCATGCGTGGCATACAATTACTTTGTCGTTTATTATGTTGCTTTGGCGGCAAGTAACGCATTTCAATGTTGCTGTTGTTGGTAATAAACGACAACTTTTTTTTAATGGTGTTGCTGCACATGACTGCTATCATTTTTTTAGGTTTTATGTTATTAATAAAAGTTAAACTTAAATTTTTGAAATTTAAAATTTTTCACATTTAATTTTTTTTTTTTTTTTTTTTTTTTTTGTAAATTCGAAGTGCAAGAAATGGTGAAGTAAAAAATAGAATAATAAATAATATACATTAAAATATTCAAGTCAGTTGCTGATAAGCTTAATATAAACATATTATACTGGTTGCAAACATGTTATATTTGATGCACATTGATTTTGTTCGCCACAAACATATTTTTTCGATTCAAATATGTTGATTTTGCAATACATAAATATTTTATTTTCTGCAATCAAAATATATTTGCTGCAAACATATTACATTATGCAAACAAAATATATTAGCTACAAACATATTTGCTGTGAACATATTACATTTACTGCAAACATAATATATTTTCTACAATTATAAATATATTTTTTTCCACTTTAAAGCTTTTCCAATTTCGTTTGTAAATTTTTTATAATATAACTAAGTAAGTTGGAGAAGTGAAAAAATTCATTAATAAATAGTGCTATAAATTAGTATTCATTTGGTTACAAAAAATATATTTGCTGGCAACATATTTGCTTCAAACATATTATATTTGCTGCAAACATAATATTTTAAACATAATATAATGTTTACATATATTTTTTATTGATTCAAACATTTTATACTGTTAGCAAATACATTGCTGCAAATATATTTTAATTGCTGCAAATATATTTGAATATGTTTTATTTTAATCGATTACTATAAAAGATATATATTGTAAAAATTAGTTTTTTTTTGTTGGTAAAAATCATTTCCATTATAAAAAAGAGTTTTATTTTCAAATGTTATACGAAACGCGAAAAATATAAAAAAAGAGCAACAACAACAAAAGTCAACGTAATGCGGAAGAAACATGGGAAACGGCGACGTTCGGAAATTCATGAACGTGGGTTTTATGTTTGTTGTTGATTTTTCTGATTTTACGGCTGCTCTGTTGTTGTTGCTTCGCCTGAATGCGGCAGCACATAAACCTATACAACAACTGTAACAGCAACGACAACGACAACAACAACAATTAAAGAGAAAGACAAAAGCACCACAGCAACAACATGTTTGCGGGCAACAACAATAATGAAATTAAAATGAAAAAAAAAACATTAAAATGTCTAGACTAGATAGCAGACGGCTTACAAGCCGATAAACATATCGACAGACAGACGGATGAATGGACAGACATTAATACAGACAGACAAACGAAGAAAGAGCGCCGCAAAAGAGAGCGAGGCGCAGGGCGATCGACAACGAACGTATTTAGTAATAAAAGCAGCAGCAGCAACGACGACGTCTACAACGACAAAATAAAAAAAAAAACATGAATCGAAATACCAAACAAAATGCCAGACAACGGCGGCCGTTGGCAGACAGTTGGCTTACACGAGAGCCAGACAAACAGGTAAATCGACCGATGAATGGACAGACAGACAGCCACATGGGCTGAGAGCGCACGCGCGTTCAACAAACAGTTAACTGGACAGACGCAGACGCACAGAGATTTTTGCGGTTGTAGTTGGCGCTGCTATTTTGGTTGCAATGCGCAAGTTCAGCTGAATTGCAGGAAACTCTCACTCGTTGCAGACAGGTAGCTGGTCAGACGACTGCACAACAGACAGACGGACAGCCAAGATCGACAGCCAACGACATGTTACCAGACAGTAACCAAACAAATGAACCAGACAAACATGGCAAAACAAAATAAAATCAGACGGAACAATTTAATGAATTTGAGCGCAGGTTGCGCATGACACATACAGATAGACAGACAAGACGCCGAGACAGTCAGATATGCGACAGAGATAAATTGCGTCAAAGGTGTCGATGCTGGTGATTCGGTGATTCTCATTGAAATTTGCAAATTTAAAAGTTATTGATTTCATTTAAAATTAAAAATAAAACAAAAAATATGTTATAGAATTTTGTAGTATTTAATGGTTTATTGTTTATTTTATGGTTTATTTTAGCGTTTAAATTAATAATTTATCCTATTGACTAATTTAAGTAGTAGAAAACTATTATTGTGTCGTATTTTTTTCGGATTGTATTGGCTTTGTGTAAAATAACGAGTAACAGTGCAGTGAGTGTTGCAGTAACGAGTGTACTATTCTCGTTACTGCAACACTCGCTGCACTGTTACGATTGAAGAAAGCAACGAATAGTAGTAGAACGAGTAATGGTCAACGAGTAAATAAGAAATTTGTCTGTGTTATTAAATAACATTTTAACTAGTTGAAATAAGTAACAAAATTGGTTAAACGAATTTGTTCATCGAACGACGATTGATCAAGCAGAAGTATAACTATTGCAAAAAAATGAACGAGTAATTGTGTAAAGTTTAAAATTAAGATTGAAATAACGAGTCATGTGTTAAATGTGTGTGTAATGGTGAAAAGAATAAAAAGAACTTTTAATTTTAAACTTTTAATTTAACTTTTAAATTACCAAATATCCCAGTATGGAAATTATAACAATAGCTCTAAAATAAGAAACCAGGTTTAAATAAATTTTGTTCCGAAAATAGACTTTGCCATTTTTGATAACCAACGTCTCAGTTTACTTTGTTAGAAATTTTATTTTTTTTTACATAAATTTTAAAAAATACGTAATTAAAATATTTCGAGTTTCATTTTGAAATAAATATTATTCTTCTTATTAGCTTCAACTGGTTTGTAAATTCAGATAAACTGATAAAAGTTAATTTAAACGAGTTGTTGCAACGAGTTATTAACACAACGAGTATCAGAGTGTAATAAATTAACTAGTGTAAACATAACGAGTTAAGTTATGCGAGTGGAAAACAATAGTAACGAGCATTCTTAGTATAACGAACCGTTGGAAGAACAACGAGTGAATTTTAGTTGCAGCTAGTATGGGTTTGTATTAAAACGAATGGGGTAACAACTAGTAATAAACTTGTGCGATAGCACTGCGTAACGAGTAGAGACAAAAGCAAATTATTTGCTAAAAAAAAAACTTGTTATTAATTATATTATTTTATATGATTTATAAATATGTGATATTGTTAAAACACTAAAAATAAAATCATCATGTTCATTATGCTGTTCAAATCCACCTAATGCAATAAAATTATCAAACACAGTAAAAAGAAACACAAAAACGTTTGCTTATCAGTCAATTTGGAAGAAGTTCTTTGACCAGACATTGTTACTGCTTAACATAAACAATTTTTTTGCAAATTAAATATTTTTTATTTTATTTTTACTTTTTTTTGTGTGACACTTTGCAGTATTATCACAGCTGCTGCTGGTACTACCGCGCATTAAAGCGTACTGAAAAATATTTAATTTACAAGAATTACAGTTTGTTTGCTGGGGTCAATAGAGCGGCGAGTGTGATTGACGAATGACAAAAATAGCAAAAAAAAACACAAAAAAAATTAAAATATTTTCAAGTGCGGCTATTTGACGAAATAATAAAAAAAAAAATAAAAAAAAAACGAATAAACGATTTGCACTCTTGTGGTTATTGTGATAATCATTTGATTGCCGATGTCAGGAGCGTGCGGATCAGTGACATTTTTGATTAATGTCAAGGTTGCTGCTAATTTAAAGAATGCTACAGCAGTAGGCGCCAAATTTGGCAGCATTTTATAATAATTTGACAGCCTATTAGTTGTAGCAAAATTAGTTGAACCTTTGATGCACAGTTCAGCGGAATTTTTAATAGAGCAAAAGAACTAATAAAATGACGGACAATGTATGAAGAATATATGCAAATCAATGGCGGCCAGGCTACTGCACCACATGACGTATGAGTGTTCGGCGGCACGTTGAAGGTCAGCGCAACGAGTAACGAGTAACTCAGCTGTTTAACTAAACGGTCGTTCGAAGGCCACAATAATGACACAATTTTGAAAAGAGAAAAACTAAAAATTTCAAAATTACTTTATGCAAATTTTTAATTAAAAACGCTTTTTAATTATTTCCAGTTCTGTGAATTTTGCGTGCATTAAAGCAAAATCACTATAAATTATTATAATTTTTTTTTTATTCATTAAAAAAATTTAAATTAATATTAAAAAAAATATTTTTGTTTAATTTTTAAAAGACTTTCATATACAAAAAAAACATTACAAATGAGTTTTAAATTTTTATCATATTTATAAATGCCAGAAAGTGTCGCGCCAACGTTGATTGTGACAAAGCAGTAACAAGCGCTAAAGGTCAGACGACGATTAAACCGCCGACGAGTGAAACAACGACCGCCGCGAAGTTGCGGAGGATGCTGCACCGCCAACGGCTTGCGTCACGAAGACAGACGATTTTTTTCTTAATATTTATGGGCGCATGTTGTGCGATTTAATTAGTCAAACGACCGACAATTATTGCAGTGACAGAAGAAGAAGGAAGAGAGTGAGGGAGGAAAAGAAAGAGATGTTAATATAGAACACACCGATAGAGACTAATAGACAATGAGTTGATGACACTATTGAACAATAAAAAAAAAAAAATTAAAAATAAAAAAAAATTAAAAAAAAAATAATAAGAATAAAAACAAAATAATAATAACAAAAAAAAAATTTAAAATAAATAAAAATAAGAATAAAAACAAAATAATAATAACAAAAAAAATTAAAAATAAAAAATGTAAAAAAAGTAAAAAAAATTAAAAAAAAAAATAAAATTTAAAGAAAAAAATAAAAACAAAATAATAATAATTCAACAAAGAATAAATAATTCCAATAAAGAAGCAAAAGAGAAAAAAATAAATACTAAATTATAAAAAATAAAAACTAAATGCCATAAAATAAAATATAATATATCTAAATAAAAATTAGATTAAAATACAAATTAACACCAATTTATTATAAAAATATGCTTTATGGACAACATTTGTAAAAAATTAAAAAGAATTAAAATAAAATATATAATTTACAGAAATAAATTAAAAAATTATAAATTAACATCAATTAAATGAATAACTTTACAGACAAAGTTTGTTCAGGCCAATACATTTGTATTATTAAATTTTTTGTTCTTTTTTTTAATAAAATATAAAATAAATGAAAATAAAAATAATGTAAAATATTAAAATAACATTTTAATAGTATAAATAAACTTTTAATACCAAAAATAATAAAAAATAATAAAAAACAAATAATAAAAAACAAATAAAAAAAAATTAATAATAAAAATAAAATTTACAAATTACAGCAAAATGCATAAAACTAAGTCGCCTGCCAAGTGGCTGCCATTTGAATTGACGATCGACGACACCATGTCAGCTGCTTGTCATTGAAATGATTGCGTCCAATCACATGACTCACAAATCACATGATGAAACTTTTGTACCTCGCACTGGCGGCGCAAATATTTATTGATTATTTACGGTATTTTTTTTTGCAACTTCAGACTGTGCCACATAATTTGTATAACAAACAAAAAAAAATATATCTAAACTATACGCAGACAGCACCAAAACCCAACAACCGGAAAAAGAAGTCATGCATCGTTGGATGCTGACGCAACCCACGCACGCAACGCAACGCAACGCAACACAACACGCAGCATATTTCGCCGTTCTCATAGCTACGGGTCATGGCGTTGCTAGATTGCGCCATAACACAGAGTACATATTATGTATGCACATCAACCCTGACATTTTCGCCAATGCCACGCAACAAAGAATCTCATCATAAAAAACATGATCATCATCATAACATCTACTATGTGGCAACATGACGTATGCGCAACTTTTGCCGTATTTATGTTGCTCATTAATTCAGTGTCTCAAACACTAAACAATGTTGCGAAATTCATAATTTTTTCAAATTTAAATAATCATTTTTTTATGCATCTGTTAGTTTTGTGTTTATTATGTAAAGTTATGCATGTTTTTTGTGCTGCATGACGTATACGTTTTATTCTATATGTTGTCGCTGCCATTCTTTTCAAAATTCAAATTTATGCTGCCACTTTTTGCAGCACATAACTGTTGCCATAGAGTTGTCGCTTTTCTTTGTGTGCATTTTACAACCCTCGGCAATGCACTTAAGCCTCGCACAAAACCATTTAAATAAACGAGGTCAACTACCTAAGGATTTGCTGCTGACAGCACTAAAACCAGCAGCAATAGCAACACTATGCAAAACACACACGCAACAACATTTTTTTTTTATATACAACTTACTGTCTAAATGTCTGACTGACTGACTGACTGTTTTTGTCTCTACCAAACGAATGTTTGAGCGCACGAGTGTCTGTCCTGCTTTTGCTGTATTTAGTTTAAGTTATAGCGCTTCGTGAATCCCCAAAGCGTTCAACCCCATTAGCAGTTCTACATAATAATAAAAAATGCGCAACTTTTCCGCCACTGTGTTGCCAACATCACAGTTGGCAACTCTAACTGCTTTGCATTGTAACGAGTTAGTTGCTCGTTGTTTTAGAACTGCTTGTACTCGCTACTATGTCTATTAATTACTCGTTATTTTATATTTTTTACTAGTTATTAGTATTTTATAGTATTTTTAAAATTTTTTTTGAATAATTAAATTTAACTATTAGAATTTAGTAAAAAAATGCATTTGAAATTATTTGAATCAATTTTAATACATTTTATAATACATTTATACAATTGTCATTTTACCTGTTTTTTTTTAATAAAAATTTAAAGCTTTCTTCAACTATTTTGAAATCTTCTTCAGTGTTTTAATGAAATTTTAAAAACTACGTTGTATTATTTTTGTTGTTAAAACTTGTTTTATTTATGTACTCGTTACTTTATATTTCAATAAAATTATTTTAGTTATTTTGTAACAAATATTCAATATTTCTTCAATTCGTTACACTTAGCTTTATATTAAACTCGTTCCTTAATAATAGTTGATTTATTTTTGGAGTATTTTGCTATATTACTCGTTATTTAATACATTAACCTGTTTATATAATTTGTTGTATTATTATTCACTGCTTAATTCATAACTCGTTATTTTTCATTATACTCGTTGTTTTATTTTTACAGCATTTTGTAACGAATGTCATAATTAACGAGTAATATTTAATAAATTCGTTGATATTATTAGTGACTCGTTATTTAACATATTGCACGCTGTTTCATAGAATCACACGTTAAAATTCAATAACTACCCTGACTTTTTTGTATGCTCTTTGTAAAAGCATTAAAATTATTAGCACGCTACACAATTTCAAAGAAATGGGTGAGCAAAATATATATTTCAAGCAACAGCGCCATGGAACTTATGCAGTTAGGTTGTATGCTGCATAATGGGGTCAATGAGTCGTTGACCGAATGTGCAGCGAGTAAAAACGAGTAAAAAGAAGAAAAGCCATAGGAAGTAAAATAAAGAGAAAAAAACAAGAAGAATAGTATCGGGGTTTTATTGTCGTTGCTATAGTTTTTGCTGTTGAAAAATTGTTGGGGTTGAAATTTGTTGTGGGGCACATGAGAGAAGCGCAATATAAAGAGCAAATTATATATTGTTTCACATGGTGTTTTTATGTTTTTAAACAAATGCAACATTAAATAAATATTAAAATACTCGTCTAAAAATATTCTACAAAAATTAATATTTTATATAGCTATTTGAATTTGAAAGATATTTGAAGCCAGCTTTCAGTCGCTATAAGCAGGCCTCAAATATCTGCTATTTTTTTCAGCGCATGCCCAAAATTATTCAACAACATTTTCACAATTAACTGCCTGAAAGTATGCTGAAAATTGCAGCAATTGCACTCGTTTTGGACCTTCTAAACTGATCAAAGTGCTAAATGTTGATATGAGTTTATTATGCGCGAAATGCTAATAAAATATATCGCTACTATTCATAAAGTACAAAAATAAATATTTTTCTACAAAGTGCTCTAAATGCAGCCACACAAATTATGCAAATATTTTTATAAAAAAAACTGAAAGAAAGAATTCCAAAGTCTAGAGTGAAATTTTTATACAATTTCGTTCATTATTATAAAATGTGAAGTAATCAGCCGCAATAGCAACAGCAACAAAAACAACCACAACAACTACAACAAAAACAGCGCTTGGTATTGCGTTTGGCCGTTGCTGCTGCTGCTCTGGGTTTTTTCTGTTTGCTGCTGCTGTTGCCGTTGCTCTGCTCTTATTGTTGTTGTTACTTTTAACCTTATCAGCAATATTTTTATATTCTATGAAAAATAAATGTCTAGACGCTAGACTAAATTAAAAGAACGTAATACGAGCGGTTCGAGTTGCGTTAATAAAGCGACACAGGGTGTAGCAGTTGCAAAAAATTAAATAAAAAAAAAGTTCATAAAAATAGAAACAGCAATAGGCACTGATTGCGAAAAATTAAAATTTCAAATCAAATAAAAAAGTTTTTGATAAAAAAAAAAAATAAAAAAATTAAAAAAAAATATAAATAAAAAAATAAATAAAAAAATAATAAATAAATAAGTCAATAAATGACAAACGTCAAAAAAGTCAATATATGAAAAAAGTAAAAAAAAAAAAAAATTAAAACAAAAAAAAAAAACAATTTGTTTTATTAACTAATTTCATATATTGTTTTTTATAATATATATTTAGACCAAATGATAAAAATATTTATACAAAAACATAAAAATTAAATAATATAAATTTAATTTAATTTGTTTTTTCTTGTATTAACAAATTTTATTAATAAAAAAAAAACAATAATAAAAGTAAAATAAATAAATTAAATAAAAAACAGAAAATTAGTGAAGAAGAAGCAACATTAATAATTAATTGAAAGTATTAAGAAATATATTTAAAATATAAAAAAAATAATAAACATAAACAAAAAAAACAGAATAAATAAAAAATATAAAAAAAAATAAAATATATAAAAAAATAAAAAATATAAAAAAATAAAAAATATAAGAAAATAAAAAATATAAAAAAATACTAAATATAAAAAAAAAATAAAAAGTATTTAAAAAAGGTAGGAAACGATGTAGAATATTTTAAAATGGATAAAAAGGTGTAAATATGAAATTAAAGCTTTTAATTATTCATTTTTTTTGTTTGTATTTGTATAAAAATTGTGGAAACAAAATTAAATAGAAAATTAAATTAAAAAAGTCAAATAAAAAAAAAAAATGAAACAACTAAAATTTGAATATACACTCATACGACTTTCGAACAAATTCCAATCGAATTTCATACAAAATATGTAAATGGTTTTGAATTGGATGTCTCAGTACAATAATTTGTTCTTCCAATGAATTCAATCCGTTTGCCTTGACTTCAACGATTTGAATTTGTTTGAAAAACATATATTTGAAATTTTTCTTTCACCAAAAAATGGTGAATCGAACTGTGTATAAATATTAAAAATGTTACAAAAAAGAAAAAAGTAAATAAATTAGAAATAACCAAAAATATTTTTTAGCAACTTAATTCCCAAAAAATCTATTTCGCAATTTCTGCTGATTTTTCAATATTTTTGAATTTTCAAATGTTACGCATACGTCATATAATATACAGCATTTTTATAATTTGTTTATTTTTAAATCGCATTTATAACAATATGTATAGCATGTTATTTAAAACTGCATTTTAATTACACTTCCGTATTTTTGTTTTTTTGTATTTAGGTACCTTTGCGTAATTCAATATGTTGCGCAATGCGACTTAAACCGAATGCATAACAATTATAATAATTAATGTGCTGTTCAGCACTTTGTGCGCTGCAACCAGAGACTGAAAACAAAGAGCGGTAAAAAAAACAACGCCACAATGAGTCATAAATGAGCCACAAAAAATACGAAACTTTTTCGGTAATTTTCAATGAATTTTTATTTTTTTTAACTATAACTTGATAACTTTACAGATGCCCTCAAAATGGCCACCACAGCACTTCCGCAGCACTAGTTGTTATTGCTAGTTGTCGCCAAGCAAAAAAGCTTTAAAAGAAATTAAAAAGCATTATAAAAAAAAAAATAAAATAAAAAATAGATAAAGTGGTGTCGATTAGCGTTCGTCTGACGCAGACTGTCAACAGACATAGCAGCAGCAACATTTTGCAGCAACTGCAGTCGAAATAAGTCTTAGGAACTATAAAAACACAATTAGAAATTGATTAGAATTTCTACCGCCATAAATGACGCCGCTTTTGAGCGCAACAAATTCAATTAACAGCTTTTTTTAAATGCAAAAATGATAAAAATAAAAACAATTGTGTTTTCGCATTCTTTTTGTACTTTGCTGCGCCATTTTGTCTGGCTTTAAAAATAGACAGACAAAGTGTCGCGTCATGTAAATCTCTGAAATGAAATAATAGAGCGCACAAAAAGAAAAACAGTGATTCTTAAATATAAAGCGCAGCGTGTTTAAATTAGTTGTAAATGACTTTTGCAACATTGTTGCCAACAACAACAACAACAGCAGCAAGTCGAGCATATCGTCAACAACATATCATTGTTGTCGTGCGTCGCCGCCGCACCGCACCGCCACCGTCTCCATCGTCGCTGTCGTCATAGCACATGTCGTCTGCATTGCAATGTTGCTGATAATTTATTAAATACATTTGCGCTAACAATTTACAATGTGCAACAGCAACAACAACAACAAGAGCAACAGCAACACATTGTGTTGTTATGTTCTGGCTGTTGCTGCCGTTGTGTTGCTGTTATTTAAATCTTGTTTATTTGCATAATCCAAACCGCGCGATTTAAATAATGAAAACGATCAACACATATTTTGCGTGTTTTTGTTATTATTTTAAATTAAAAAAAAATATTTTTAATTTTAGGCAGCTTATTTTTAGTTAAATAATATAATATATAAATCTATAAAATAGTTGAATTAATCCTTATTTTAAAACTCTACATATTTTCAAAGTGGTATTTCTTATTTTAGGCAATTTCTTTTTTGTTTAATATGAACAAAAAATAAATCTTCTGCATACCGATTCTATATTTACATCGACTTTAATTGTGGACTTTAATTCTTTAATTCTGGACAGAAAAGATTATTCAAAAACCTCATTAATTTTTATAGTATTAGAGTTAATCGAATATGGAATGTCTAAACGACGAATGATTTTTTGTATATTTTGACAGACATTTCAATTATTGTTTTATGGATTTTCTCTATTTTCGTCGAATATTCATTTCCTATTAATCCGAAGACATACAAAACATAGTTTTTTTCCATTTCCTGAAAATCATTCCAAATACAAACGCGTTTTAGATGTTTAGTAATATCCAAAAATAATTCTAGATATAATTTCTGGCATTTCTGGGTTATTATGAGTAAAATGGCGAGGAAGAGCATATTTCTGGGAAACATAGAATCCCTGCGGGAAAAAAGTTTAAAATTGTCCAAAAATACCTATCAGGTGACTGGTGAGAAGAAGACTTGCCACTGTTCTAGTCCAAAGATATGCGGGAAGGTTGCAATTCGTAATCATTATACAAGTTTTGCGACCGGTACCATTGGTACCGACAAGTACAGGATCTTGAAGACAAGTTCTGTGAGAGGTCTGCATGAGGTCTGCATGAGGTCTGCATGAGAAAAAGGATTGTGTACCTGCTAAGCATATCGCTAGTGAAGCGAAAATGCACTAGGTGGCGCCATAGACATGAGACCTATTTATACGTTGCAACTATAATTCGTAGACTGTTATTTGAAAAATCATTGATTTAAATACCGTTTGTCTTCTAAGTAATTTGAATGCAAAGATGGAATTAGTAAAATCTAAATGCATGAAGGAGAAGGTAAAATAAAATATAACGTAAAATAACTAAAATTTGAAAATGTTAGAAAGTAAAAATAAAAAAGAAATCAAAAAAATATGTAAATATTTTTTTTTTTATTTTTACTGAACACAGAACAGGATTTTGGTCTAAAGATACCGATCACAGAACACGATTTTGAAGACCAGTTCTGTGATAGGTCTAAAGGTCTGCAGGAGGTGTTAATTGACCCCTCCATAGGACACGCCATGTTAAAGTTGCCGTTTGGATTCATATAAAAGAGCTAGAAATAGGACCGGTTAACTATCTCCGAGAGACCAGTCAAGTGCCTAGTCTAGGACCAGTTCGTTGTCCCGTAGGGATGCTTTCAAATTGTATGGTCTTTTAAAGGCTTACTTTCGGCTCATTTTAGGAAGGAGCAGAAAATAGGTTGAAAATGTTTAAAAGGTTTAAAAACGGAAAACTACACAAACAAAATAAAAAATCAGCTTTTATTTATTTTTGTCTTTAATTTTAAATCAAATATTTAAAAGTTGGTTGAAGCTGTGTTCTGGATTTACTGAAAATATGTAAAAATCAGGACAACAAAACGTATATCTGTTTAAAATTGATATTTATTTTAAAAATCAGAATCATAACCGAAAAAGTTATACAAAAATAAGAAATAGAACAGCAATATAAAATGTTGCGGTTTTAAATCATTTTTTTTTATATATCGTCGTTGTAGAACTAAAAATCACCAACTACATTTTCAAAATACCAATTGTTCCTTTACAAAAACATTTATATATCTTTCAATTTTTGATCGATGGGCTCAATATATGCACCAACTTTAAAATATATCAATTACTTTTTGTAATAATTACTAACAAAGTGGAAATTTAAGATTTTTTTAAAAATGTATTTGGTGACTATTAGTTCTAGATATATAAAGAAAACAATCTTTTTTATTCACAAAATTTTTATAAAATTCAATTCGGTTAATGTTCGGAATTCGGTTAATGTTCAAAATATTAAAAGTCTAGCAAATACTTGAAAATGAAACGCGTGAGGTACCGAAATTTTTGTTTAAATTAGTTTGAAATCGTGTTTTTTACGATAGACTAATTTTCAATAAATGTTGTTTTCTTCGATCTGCCTTTAAACAAATCACGAATTGTAATTTTGAAATATTACAAAATTAATTAATAAATATCAAAATTATAAATATTGAATAGTTTTACGTTATAATTCGCCAATTTTAGAATTATTTAAATTTATTTATATTGAGTAATCACACAGAACGATGTTAGTTTAATCGATATCAATTTTAATAATCGAAATTTTAATATTTCTTAAAATCTGCTTATTTAATATAGTCCTTTTGAAATATTTTAAAATTCCACAAGAAACTTTTTATGCGTACTGCCTACTTCTTGATTGCCACACATAATGCTTATAATCTGGCAAATCATTTTAATCCAATTAGGCGTTGACCCAGTTACCACGGAATGCGTTGACTAAGCTCCAAAATACCGAGAGACAAAGCCGACGGAAAACAAAATTTGTAACCTACATCAATTTCAATGAAATTTCGAACCAAAAAGGGAAACAAAAGAATAACAATAAAAAAACGCAAACTGAAAAATGTTTAGGCAGGGAGTGGCCGATGTCGTGTTTAAGGGACACACGAAACATATACCAAATACACAGCCGTAAAAAAAAAACAAAAAAACCTACATAATAAAAATAAGTCATAGCTGAATAAAAAAATAAGAGAGAGACAACACGAGTGAAACAACCACTAAAACGCAAGACAAAAAGTAGGTCAAAGGCAAAGCCGAAAAAACCCACATTTGCCTCGTAAGACGACACAAAACTGAAATAAAAATAAAAACCGAGACAAGGAAACGGCAGAAAGACAGACAGACAGACAGTTTTTCAGTCAGAGGATTAGTTGTGGCGAAATTTGATGCATAGAGCAAAGTGCTGCATAAAACAGACGCAGACGGAATTCTTAGAAGTTTGACGCGAGCGAGGTTTCTTGTTAAATGTTGTTGTTGTTGCTCGTTACTCGTTGCTGTCTGCTCGTTGCTCTACTGCTCTTCGGTTTCCCATGGGGTTTGTAATGTCGTCGTCGTCATCATCAGCAGTCAGTCAGTTCCTGAAGTGCGTGGGGCCATATTTTTGATGGCTGTATTTTTTTTTTTTCATTAGAATATTTGACATGATTATTTTTGTTTTTTGACTGGCGCATAAATTACTACATACTGCCGATGTCTCTCTTTTGCGCTATCTCTGACTATCAGTGACCTTCTTCTCGACTAATTGCGCAAAAAATAAACAGAAGAATCAAATATTTTATATTTCTAATCGCGAATCGCATATAACTCATGCATACTTATCAGCGATGCCATTAATGTAGATTCACGGCGAAGGCTGTTATCATGCGAAGGGTACAAAGTCTGACAGCAGCTTTTTGCCAAAAAAAAAAAATAATAATAAAAAAAATAAAAATAATTGAACAATAGTGGGTTCTTTTGGAAGTAGTTAGTCGTTAATACAGCGACTGACAGCAAAATAAATTTTAAATGTTAAAAACTAAATGGAAGAGATTATAAAATGTAGAATAAAATATAAAGAACAAACATAAATAATATATAAAATGTTATAAAATAAAAATAAAATGATAACGTCGATGATACTGTAAAACCGCCAAACTGCATTTTAAAATTACGCCAAATTTTGTGTTATAATTCGGTTTTAAATGATATGTTGATCGGATAAATTAGATAAATGCCATTATAAGTTATGACACACTTAATTTTGTATGTAGTAAGTGCAGAATTGAGACTCAAAATAGTTTTGTTTCTTCTGTAAAAATCATTTTGTAAAAGGTATTTGAAAATATAGATAGGCGGTTTTGCAGTATTACCGACGATAAATTACATTTTAATTTATAGGAAGATAATAAATATGAAAAAAAAATTTAAAAATATTAAAAAAAACAAAATATATAAAAAAATGTTTAAAACTAACAAAATTATTTTCATTTAAATGTTAATATTAAGAATTTCTGATTATATACAAAATACATTCTGACTGACTCTTTTCAGTCCGTTCCAAAAAATGTCATGAATCTGCCATTCAAATTCTTCAAAATTTTACAGCCTGCTATACACTTTCCAAAACACACCATTTATCTGTGTTTTTTCCGGAAATATGCCCGAAATATTTCTAACAATGCCATAATTTTTGTCTCAGTTGTCTACACAGATTAAGAAATTAGTTGCGTGAACCAACTCATTGCTAAACCGACATTTTCGGTTCTGACAACTGTAAGTAGGTTCTTAATAAATACACATAGGGTTGTAATTTAGACTACAACCAGTTTAGAAAAGTTTTGAGATTAATTTGGTGTGTGGATATGAAAATATTTCAAGCACCAACCGAATATGGCAGTTCCATCAACCAATTTGTGGAAATTTCATTTTAAATAAATGATGTTGGTTCTTACAACTAACTTTTTCGTTTTCAACCATATCTGTGTGTAGTAAAATGAATATAAAAATAAAAATATATAAATATTATTATTAAAAAATGAATAAATATAAAATCTAATTAAATAATATATTCTTAAAAAGATGAAAATATGAATATAAATTTATGAAATATATAAAAATATATACTTGAAAATTTAAAATATTAATATAAAATTGAGATAAGTAAAAAATGTATTATAAAGTAAAAAATAATATAAAAATAAAATAATTAAAAAAGTAGTAATATAAAAAATAAAAAAAAACAATAGTAAAAATTTAAAACATAACAAACTTTTTTTTTTATTAACTACAAAAAGAAAAATAATTTTATAAATTTTCCATTAGATTTTCACATTTGCTGCTGTTTGACCTACAACAAGTTTTTCGCCGCAGCAACGAGAAATGTCACTCAAACACAGCCTACTCGTCACATCACACCCTACGCACTCGCTACGCGCACTCGTTGTTCTTCCTCTTTTTTTCTACTTTTGCTGCTGCTTTAGATGTTAAGACTAAAAATAACGTTTTTGGCACAAAAAATGCGTAAAAATAGCAAATTGTAAATTTAAATTGAGAACCACAGCAACAAATGCATCTACAACTGCAGCAGCAGCAAAAAAAAACAGAAAAACTCAAACTGAAGATTTTGTTGCTGCCGCTGAGGCTGCTTCTGCCTTCGTTTTTGTCTAAAACTTTTTTTCTACATAGTGTAACCTAAAAAAACATAGAAGAAACAAATTTTGATATAATTAAAAAAAAAAACAATAAATATAATGCGTACTACTGACGTTTGAGGTTATGAGGAGGCGCGGCTGGCGCTGCGGTGTTGCCAGATGCGTTTAATTGATTAATTTAAAAGTTGTAAATAAAAACGGAAAATTATTTTTTCTTTTTAATAAACTAACCGATAACCAAAATAAAGGGTCATATTTAACTATTTTAAATTTTTATAAGATAATAATATAAACCCGAATCCTCCTGAATTAATTTGTTTTCGAATTTGTAGATACAACTTCAGTGACCTACAAATTAGGACGCAAGGATATCGAATGTGTCGTTTATTTATATATTGGGCAGTAAGGATATGCGTGGACGAGATGTAAAAATGAGTTAAAAACCAAGAAAACACATAAAAAATGTATATAACAAATTAAATTAAATTTTGAAAATCGAATTAAATTAAAAATATTGGAGGTCGAAAGCTATCATATCGTCACAATCATGCCAAAGCGGTGAATGTGTAATTTTTGACATTTGACTTTTTTTTACACTTTTAATGTAGTTTTTTCTCAACTGTACTGTCACTATCTTGCCAAAGGGGCGAATGTGTAATTTTTGACATTTGAGTTTTTTTTACATTGTTGAATGTAGTTTTTTCTCAAGTGTACTGTGTCAAAATCGTGTGTGATTTTGGTGAATTTGAAAAATTTTTAAAATCTTAATAATGCCAAAAAAGCGATTATTTTCCTTTATTTGCCATAACTTTTAACTGGTACTAGATAAAATAGTAGTGTGAAGGCATGTATTGTTTATATTTAAAGCACCTATCGATTGGCATCGTTATTTAAAAATAATTTTCTTGCAAATAACAAAAATTCGAAAATAAATAATGACGCCAACCGATAGGCGCTTTAAAAATAAACAATTAATTGCTTTACACTACTATTTCATCTTATACCAATAAAAAGTTATGGCAAAAAAACGAAAAGATTCGACCTTTTGGCATGACAAGATTTTTGAATTTTTCGAATATTTCCATTTGCAAGCGATAACTTTTTGTAGGTACAAGATAAAATAGTGGTGTGAAGTCAATAATTGTTTGTTTTTAAAACACCTATCGATTGGCATCATTATTTATCATTATTTAAAAATTATTTGCCAAATATTATTCTTGCAAATAACAAAAATTAGGAAAATTATTTTTAAAGAATAATTATTATTTGAAAACTGTTTTCGGAGTATAATCTTCTATTAAGAATACAAATTTCGCAGACAACAGCTGACCCAAAATATTCCGTTATGATTGCTAATAACAGCAACTCTTCCGTAATTTATGACGTCATGCAAACGCCTCGCGTAACCAAAAAAAAAGTGAAAAAAAAACTCAAAAAGTCTTCAACGCCAGACAGTGACTTGGCACAAAGACGACCTTTATATTGTTGTAGTTGTTGTTTATTAAAGTTGTCGTTGCCGCCAACATTTAATTATAAGACTTAAAGTGCTTTTCGACTCACTTTTTTTTCGCATGTTTCCCCCCATTCTGTCTGGGCCAAAGTCCACGTTTATCTATTGTTGCGAATGGGTGGAAAAAGTGAAGGTATTTGCGCTGCCTGATTTCACTATATATTTGTTTTTGTACCCAGTGTTTGCCATTGTCTCAGCAAACCCAATGAAACCGCTTCGAGGCGGTTAATAAGCGAGCGATAAGAAAGAAACCGTTTTAGAAATGTGTTTCTGTTTCTTTCGATAGCTCACATAAAAAGTCAAAATGAGGTTCTCAGTGCAATCTATTGTCTGGGGGCTGTGGTCTGTGCATGCGTCGGTTTAGTGGTACTTGAAATAAAATTTAAAATTAAAAAAAAACACTTAAAAAAGCTGCTTAGAGACAGCATTACCTAGTGAATCATAATGGAAATTTACATAGTTTGAGCAGTAGCTCTTTTTTAAATTTATTTTTTTATTTTCTTTTTTTCTGATAATTTTTGTGTTTTTCATATGTAACAGTAACTGTGTTTTTAATGCATTTAATTAAAATTTATTATATTTTCGTTTTCTTGCGGTTTCATTTAATTGCGTTGTTGCCCAGATAACATTATCAGTGTTCATTGATTGGTACCCTAAAAGGCCCAAAGATCGACAATGCGTCATTCAATATTCTATGGCAATTAATCATAACTGCCGAACTACGAGGTAAAACATAGTAAATGGGCAACGTTTGAGTGAAGCGAATTCATTTAATGTTTTTTTGAACTTTTTACTATATAAAAGAAAGAATTCTTCATAGTCATAGATATAATATAAATTAAAAATTTTACAATTAACTAACAATTAATTAAATGTCGTTTCCCGTCACTATTTGAAGAACAGGACTGGACTGAACAGTTCAACAATCAGAATCACCTTTCCTACACAGCCTAGCAGAAAGTTACCCGATATACTACAGGGACATTATCGGGATTTTTTCGGGTACTCCCTTTTGCAACTGCAATTTGCGCCTAAAACTGAGCAAGCAAATGTTGCAACTATTCATTGCACGTTGCAGCAGCAACAATAACAACAATTTGTTGTTGTAGCTGCAATGATGCACAAAATGACGTCGGTTGCAACAGCAATTGTTACCGAGTATTTGGAATGTTTGCATATCTGCGGGTTTGATCGCATTTTTAAGACAAAGACTAAAGAGTGCGGCGAAGAGGCTTGACTTGGCCATAACTACGAAGACACAGCATAAAGTACGAATTACGACTGTTAGTGCAAACAACGAACTGTCTCGATGTCGGTCTGTCTAAGTGTTATGTGTTGGCAGCAACAGCATAGAAGCAGCAGCACCAACTACTGTCGAGCGAAGGCGAAATTTGGCAACGGCGCACAGTGAAAAGAGTGCAAATAAATTCATTATTTTCGAAACCACTTCATCGAATTTTAAAATTTAAAAAGTAGTTGTATAGAGAATTCATTTGAGAACTTGTGTTTTAGATTTGAAGATCGTATCTTAATTGGCTATGGAGATAAAAATCAGTAATAAAATCGAGTTTGAATTTTTACTAAAATTTTAAATTTTAAAAAGATTAAAATTTGTACAAAATATTTAAATTACTTTTTAACAAAACTAGCAAAGACCCGTGCTTCGCTGTGAACGTTTTTTATTTTTGTTATAAATGTAGTAATCAATAATCAAATGAAAAATACTTCTCCACAAAATATTTTTTTTTTTCAAAGACAATTCTTGCCGTAACATTTTCCCCGTACAATTGTTCACCGTTCACATATTCTTCGTAGAATTCTTCCCCGTGGACTTCTTCTCCGTAAAATTGTTCCCCGGAGAAAAATTTCCTAGTATAAATATTCCTCGAGAAAATATTACCATTTAATTTGATGACTTTTCACATTTTATTTTTTTTTTGCACCGCATTGGTGACTTTTAGTATGGTGAGTTTTGAAGTGGTCACATTTGGAATATATCTTATTCAGTTTTAAAGATACAGACACCGTAAGGCTTTGCAATGCGCAAAATGGCAACAATGCGTATTGCGCGAAATGTGGCAATAGCGCTTTTTGTGTGGCACAACGATTGCGGCCGACTCTAAGACGACGCTGTCCGTGAGCTAAGCAGCGTAGTAAATAAAAGCAACAACATAATAATAAAAAAATGTTTGCAAAATAAAAAGCAATAACAACAACAAAAAAAACTCACGCAGTTCATTGAACGGAAGTGATTTGCGTTTTATGCTGCTGCTGTTGTTTTTGTTTTGTCTTGAACCTGACGACGACGACATTCGCCAAAATGTTTTAAGTGCGTTTTTGAATTTCTTTGGTCTTTTTTTTTCATAAGCCTGCCTTAAAGTTTTGCCGGCCAACTCGTTGCGTCTGCTGCCCAGCAGCGGCTGTCATGCGTTGCAGCAAATGCGGCGACGACTGACGTGAGCAGCAACTTAAAATATGCAAAATGCAGTTGTTGCATTTATGCTTAATGTGCGGTGCGTGCGTGAGTCCGTGCATGCGTGCGTGAGTGAGTGCACTGTGTGCATTTCACACTTTGGCTTAAAATATTCTGCAACGCAGCGCATTCAATTTATGGCCAAAACAACACTTGGGGCAGCACACGCAAGCGTCGTTCTGGAGGATGGCGTCGCAGCTGTTTGAAACTTAGTTGGTTCAAAGAGGGCTTGAAGAGGATTCGAAGAGGTTTCGCAGAGGCGAAACGATTAAGGTACATTTATAATAAGCATTAGAAGGCAAACATTAGTCTTGGTCTTACCTTCGAGGCTTCCAAAAGGTGTTGGAAATTATTAGGTTTTAATGGTTTTTAAAGTTAATTTTCAAATGTCTTATTAAATCAGCGCATAATCAAATATCGTAATTATGGTTTTGATTATATCAGAATTATAATTATTATTATTTTTTTTTAATTTTAAATGAATAAAATTTGATTAAATAAATGCGAATTTTGTTAAAAAAAGAAGAAAAAAAATGCATTTTTAATCACATCAAAATTATTTTTTTGTTTTTTAGAATTCATTTTTGAAATAAAAAAAAAAAAAGTTTTCAATAGATTTTAACCATACAAAAAATATATAAAAAATTTAAATTTAACTTAAAATTGAAAATTTGACTAATTGAAATTGAAATTTTAACTAAAAATTGTAAATTTAATAAAAATTTTAAATTTAACAAAAAATGGAAAATTTAACTAAAAATTTAAAATTTAACTAAAATTGAAAATTTAACTAAAAATTTAAAATTTAACTAAAATTGAAAATTTTACTATAATTAAAAATTTAACTAAAAATTGAAAATGTAACTAAAAATTGAAAATTTAACTAAAAATTTAAAATTTAACTAAAATTGAAAATTTAAATAAAATTGAAAATTTAACTTACAATTGAAAATTTAACTTACAATTGAAAATTTAACTAAAAACTGAAAATTTAACTAAAAACTGAAAATTTAACTAAAAATTGAAAATTTAACTAAAAATTGAAAATGTAACTAAAAATTGAAAATTTTACTAAAAATTGAAAATTTAACTAAAAATTGAAAATTTAACTAAAAATTGAAAATTTAACTAAAATTGAAAATTTAACTAAAAATTGAAAATTTAACTAAAAATTGAAAATTTAAATAAAAATTGAAAATTTAACTAAAAATTGAAAATATAACTAAAAATTAAAAATTTAACTAAAAAATTTAAAATTTAACTAAAAATTTAAAATTTAACTAAAAATGGAAAATTTACCTAAAAATTAAAAATTTAAATAAAATTAAAAATTTAACTAAAAATTGAAATATAACTAAAAAACGAAAATTTAATTAAAAAATGAAAATTAAACTTAAAATTGAAAATTTAACTGAAAATTTAACTAAAAATTGAAAATTTAACTAAATATTGAAAATGTAACTAAAAGTTGAAAATTTAACTAAAATTGAAAATTTAACTAAAAATTTAAAATTTAACTAAAAATGGAAAATTTACCTAAAAATTTAAAATTTAACTAAAATTGAAAATTTAACTAAAAATTGAAAATTTAACTAAAAATTGAAATTTTCAATAAAAATTGAAAATTTAACTAAAAATTTAAAATTTAACTAAAAATTTAAAATTTAACTAAAATTGAAAATTTAAATAAAATTGAAAATTTAACTTACAATTGAAAATTTAACTAAAAACTGATAATTTAACTAAAAACTGAAAATTTAAATAAAAATTGAAAATTTAACTAAAAATTGAAAATGTAACTAAAAATTGAAAATTTGACTAAAAATTGAAAATTTAACTAAAAATTGAATATATAACTAAAATTTAACTAAAAATTGAAAATTTAACTAAAATTGAAAATTTAACTAAAAATTGAAAATTTAACTAAAAACTGAAAATTTAACTAAAAATTGAAATTTAAACTAAAAATTTAAAATTTAACTAAAATTAAAAATTTAACTAAAAATGGAAAATTTAACTAAAAATGGAAAATTTAACTAAAAATGGAATATGTAACTAAAAATTGAAAATTTATCTTAAAATTGAAAAATTTAACTAAAAATTGAAAATTTAAGTAAAAATTGAAAATTAAAACAAAAATGGAAAGTCACATTTCACTAGAGGTACAAAAAAAAACTAAAAATAAAATTTTAGATTAAAAAAAAACCAATTTATTCCAAAAATACAAATTTTAACTAAAAAAAAAATATATTAATTGAACAAGAATTTTTTAGTTTACACATTAAATAGAATAAAACTTGTAACATAATTTAAAAGGAACCTAGTAAGTCGAAAATAAAATCCGATTAGTTGCTGTTTTCTCTTTAAGTGTTAATTGAATTAGTATAAACGACTTAATTAAAACATTTTGCAAACACTTGACACACTTCGAGGTGTCAGAGAAAAATGCCAACTTTTACAAAACCGTTTTTGTCACAAATAACTTTGCAAAAATCGATATTTTTATTATTTCATAGAATAATTCACAAAAAAAAGAATACAAAAGAATTTATTATGAAAAACCTCAGACGCATTTTAAGCAGCAGATTAATTGCCGGCTGCCGGAGAAAGAATTTTTTAAACTGACGCAATTTCGTTGTTTTTTTTAAACAAAATGACAAAAAAAAATTCAAATAAAATAAGAGAAAAACACATTTGCAATAAATTAATTTTAGTTTTTGCGAAAAACACTTGTTTCACAGCTAATGGCTGACACGACGACACAACCAAGAAGAATCTGGTCTAAAAATAAGAAATTGTTTTAAAAATAGTGCTTCGCATGCCGCTCAATTGAAATTCCGGCGCGTCAATGGGGAAACGTAAAAAAAAAACCATACAACATAATAAATGGAGATGCGGAAAACAAAATTAAATAAATTCCTGAGCTGCGTAAAAAATGATCATAACTATTTTCAAGATACGAGGCGCCGTGCTTAGTAATTTTATGAATAAAAAAATAAAAATTAATTAAAATAAAAAGTAGTAAAAAAATGTAAATAAATAAAAATAAAGAATTCCTTAATTGTAAAAAGCTGCCTGCGCATATTATAAAATTTCTTTTTGTAAAATTTAATTTTCTTGCTTTTGAGCTATACACTTGGAGAAAAGCATGTTAAATACGTTATTTGAATACAAACTAATGTTAGTTCAATCAAATACGGATTGTAATTAAATTCTGTTTATCGAATTCAATTTGATTTCAATTATTAACTATTAGAATTTCGCTCAAAAATGAATTTCAAAAATGCTCCAGACACTAAAATAATTTAATACTTTTAATATTTTTGTTATTGAAGAACAAAAAATAAATGGAAGACAGTTCGTTTCGTATATAAGAATTAGTCTACTAAAATTTGCAAGAAATTCAAGACTCTTGCAGCAAGAACAAGACTGAATGATAGACTCACAAAACGCAAAACACTCTTCACATGATCTAACATGAAAGACTCTTAAAGCAAGAACAAGACTGCCTATGCAAGAACAAGTACCAGCTGACTTATCGACGCAAGAACAGGAGCACACCTCTAGGACATGCACAGAAAGAAGAGCAAGAACAAGACGCCATGTTTCGTACTTGTGCTTGCAATGGTTCATTATTATTCTTTACGTATTACAAGAGTAATTTTTTTTTTACTTTTATTCATTGTATAGTATATTTTTTTCTGCGTGTAGCTAAACATTGAATAGGATTATTTGATGATATGATGATTATGGCATAAATACTCAGACAGAGCGACAGTTAAAGCTTGGCAGACAACAGCCATTTATCAGTTGATTTCATCGACATGCTTTTATTAAAAATATAAAATTAAAAAAAAACAATAATTTCTATTTTTCTAGCACTCAACAAATTGTTGTCGGGTATGCTACACGCGCTTTACAAAGTGATTTTGCATATTTATTATAACATTATTTTATTTTTATTTTATTAGCCGCAGACAACAAGTTATTCAAGAGCATTGAACAGCAAGACAGACACATAGCATACATTTTATTTTTGTTTTGCAGAATTTTATGAATTAAATTATGTATCAAAAAAAAAAAAAACTGTAGCCGGATGTTGTAGCGCTATTCACATCCACACAGAGAACATAATATTTTAACAGACACTTTTTTTAACTTTAGTACAGACTATTTATTATTTGATATTTCGAAAAATAAAAATAATGTTTTTCAGCTAAATTTTAACGCTGTAGCAAAAACTGAACAATTTCAAATCGGATTTAATTTTAATCGATAGTTTATTTAAAAACTAACTCAATTTTTCTGGACAAAATGAAAGATTTCCATCGAATGTAAAGAGTTCAAGCCAAAACTGAATAAATTCCAAATTTGCCAAGGACAGCGTATACATCAATTCTTTATAATTCGCGGTTGCTGATTATGTCTGTACACAGAGAACTGATTTGTTGCGGCAACCAACTAAATTGCCCAAACGTATCATTTGGTTGCAGCAACAACTGATAAAGTAGTTGCAACAACCTCTTAGTTCGGTTGTGTCAATCTCCTAGTTGGTGAACATGAGGTTGTGGCAACCTCCAAATCGGTGATCATGAGATTGTAACAACCTCCTAATCGGTAAACATGAGGTTGTGGTAACCTCCAAATCGGTGATCATGAGGTTGCGACAACCTCCAAATTGGTAATCATGAGGTTGCGACAACTTCCAAAGTGGTGATCATTAGGTTGTCGCAACCTCCTAGTCGGTAAGCATGAGGTTTTTTAAACCTCCAATTGAAATTTTATTATAACATTGTTATTTATGATATAAAACTTATGTGTTCTATAAGTATTATAATTGAGTAAAATTGTCGCGCACACAATTTAGAAGTATATCTACTAATTTCTCCTCCCTGAAAAAAAACTAAACTTATAACCAATAAATAAAAAACCTTTTTCATTGGTCACATATTTTATTTTATTATATTTATATTATATTTCACTAGCTAATGAGCAATTTGTATTGAATAAATATATTATTTTATTAATATTTGTATATTTATTTCGCATTTTAACTTAATTAATGAATTTCCTATTGTTTGCCACTTGTGAACATTTTTGACGTTTATTTATTTCTGCATGTATCTATAATTTTTGGCAAGAAACTGGCAACCGAACTGCTGATAGACATGAGGTTGCCGTTTGTCATGTATTTTGTTGATAAAACTACTACTCAATCGCCGTAACAAATGCACGAATGTCAATTTTGCCAGAATGAAAAATGCAAACACGAGGTTACGACAACCGAACGTGCAGTTGCGCGGACTAACATTTCGGTTGTAGAAAAATAAGGTACGTTCATTTTAATGACATGAGGTTACAACAAATGTATTTCGGTTGCAACACTGAAACGTTGGTTCTATTTACCTAATGTCAAAAGAGGATTTTTCTGTGTGTGCATACTCTGTTTCTTTCTATTACGTAGTTTTCTTTTTAAAAAATTTAAATCGAAATTTTAGGCCCTTTTCTGCTAAAAAATACAGTCCCTTACACAGTTTTCCAAAAAATTATAAACGCAATTTTTCTTTCAATTGTCAACTCAAATTAAAATACATCAACAAATACTAATATTCTGATATGTTTTTAAGATATTTAAATCTTAACTCGAAATTTTTTAGACTATTTTGGAATGATTTTTTTAACTTTTCGGATCTAATGATAAACAGGAAAATGATGTATGGTAATGCAGAGCAAAGTTCAAACTAACAATCAAAATTACTAACTTTTTTTCAGTCCTTCTCATTACGAGATCAATGCGTAAAAAAAGATAATTCACACGATATATTTTCGTAGCGATATCGAGCGTCAAATTGGATCTACATGGTAGGATATCGATGCGTTCTGTCGAAATTTGCTCGGTACGAAACATTTTTTAAAATCGGAACGATATCGAATAAAAATATAATGAAAGTTCGAGATTGCTTTGAAAAATTTTCATTTCCATGCGATTAATGTTTAAATAAGAAAACTGAGAATATTAGAGTTGATTAAGTAACGAGATAGAACTTTTTTATCAAGGTTATTCGAGAAAGCTTTGTGGTGTGGGAGATCTACGAGACATGGCAGGCTGGGTTTTTATTGAAAAAAAAAGGTACTGAAACCGAAAACATGAATTCCATCAAAATTAGCTTAATCATATATCGAATAGGACCCAGAACTATTCTACCGAATAGGAATTTTAATTGAAATGAAATTATTTCCATTTGAATTATTTTGGAAGAGTGAACAAAATTAATTTCAATGCAGTTCTAACGAAAATAAATAAAAGTAAAATATATTTCTATAAAAATATTTTTTTTCATTATAAAAACAAATTTGAAATTTTATTTCTATTTGATGGCTGTAACTGTAACATATAGTTTGGAAATATTTTTGCTATAATTTGAAATTTGACAAATCTTTAATTAATTATTTTATGTAAAAATCAGAGAGCTCCAATTATTTTCATTGTCTAATAAATTTTCAAATGTTTTAACACTATTTCGCACTACTTACGTTTGTCTCGTTGAACCGTCTGATGAGAGCGGCAGGAAGTGAAAATGCGTTTCCTGTTGTTGTTTTATATTTATTATTTTTATAATTATTAATAAATATATTTTTGCTAATTTTCTACTGCTGCGTTTGTTGATTATGTTTTTTGTTGTTGTTGTTTGAATTGAAGTGCATTAAATTAATTTTGCTAAAATGTGAAAAATTTTGCTATGCTTGCACTTGATACTAGACAAATTTTACTAAAATTTGTTTATTGCAGTATATTATAGTTTTAAGTGTTTGTTTTTTTATAAATTTATTATATATTTTTATGTATTAGAATATTTTTTTTTTAATTTCTTTATGATTTTTAAACTTTTATTTTCTTGCACTTGTTTAAATTAATTTTGAATGGGTATTACATTGTTTTGCTGCGATAAGTTTTTCAACTTTTAAATAATTTTTATTTTTTATTGCACAATAAATGAAAAATGTTGCTGCTGCTGTGGTTGATTCTGCTGTTGTGGTTAGGAATGCTAAAATATAAATTGAAAATAGAGAATTTTATTTAGTTAATTGAATTTTATATATTTATTTTTTATGCGCTGCACTGAAAAGGAACTTTAAGCGGCATTTTTTTGGATTTTTTTTGCAGTTTTTTTTTATTTAATTAATGATTTTTGGATTTTATTTATCTTTTAATTAATTTAATTTGTAGTTATTTAAATTTTAGTTAGTATTTATTTGATTTTATATTTATTTGAATTTTATTTATTTATTTTTGCTATTTTTTGAATTTATGCAATTTTGCATTTATTTTGTTATTTATTCTATTTTGTATTTATTTAATTTTGTATGTATTTCGATTTTATTTATATGATTTGCATTAATTTATTCGTATTTGTATTTTTAAATTGTTTTTTTTTTTATTTATTTACTTTTGTATTTATTTGTATTTTATTTTTTTTTTTTTGTATTTGTTTTGGTATGTTTTTATTTGCTTTTGAATTTATTTGATTTTGATTTTATTTGAATTGTATTTATTTGATTTATTGATTTTATGATGCGTTGCACTTTATTTTGAATTACCTTTATTTCACGATTTTTTTTTTATAATTTGATTTATATTTTTTGTCGTTTTTTTTTTAAATTTAATTTAATTTTATTTTTAATTATTTGATAATTTATTGTGTGATTTGAGTTTTATTTAGTTGATTTTAAATTTATTAGTTTTTGTATTTATTTGATTTGCATTTATTTATTTTATTTATTATATATTAGATTTTTTATTTATTTGAATTTTATTTATTTCATTTTGCATTAATTAAATAATTAAATTTGTATTTTTGAAATTGTTTTTTTTGCTCAATAATTTATTTTTGTATTTATTTGAATTTTATTTATTCTAATTTGTATTTATTTTATTTTGCTTTTATTTGAATTTTATTTTGTATTTATTGAATTGTGCATTCATTTTTTATTTATTTTTTAATTTATTTATTTAATTTTGTATTTATCTGTTTTTGTATTTATTGTTATTTTTTTTTTATTTTTTTTTTTATTTGAATTAAATTTATTTGAATTTTTTTTTTAATTTATTGGTTTTTTATTAATTTGTATTTATTTCATTTTGCATTTAATTTATTTGTTTGGTTTTGAGATGATTTCTTTGTTTTTGTATATAGTGTTTATTTATTTTATATTTCTGCGATTTTGTATTTATTTTATAAATTTTAGGTTTTTGTATTTTATTTTATTTACTTAATTTTGTGTTTATTTGTTTTTGTATTTATTGTTAATTTTTTTTTATTTTCTTTTGTATTTATTTTGTTTTTAATTGAATTAAATTTATTTGAATTTTTTTTAATGTATTTGTTTTTTATTCATTTGTATTTAATTTTGCATATAATTTATTTGTTTGGTTTTGAGTTGATTTCTTTGTTTTTGTATATAGTGTTTATTTATTTTTTTATTTCAGCGATTTTGTATTTATTTGTGTGTTTTTTTTTATTTATTTTATAAATTTTTGATTTTTGTATTTTATTTTATTTAATTTTTTTATATCAAGTTTGTTTAATTCACGTCAGCCTTCGCCGCATTTTTTTCATTTCGCACAGACATTAAACAGCAACAACAAATACGGTCGGTCGTCGCCACCGCCACAGCAACAACAAGGCGAAACTAGCGCAGTTCATTCGTCGTTCGTTCGTACGTTTGCACGAGTGTTGTTTGTTGTTGTAGTGTTTTGCTATTTTATATTAACTATGATGTTGTTGTTGTTTTGTGCTAGAATAACAGCAGACAGACAGCGCACAAAATATACGTAAGCAAATCAACAACAACAACAAAACAAATACCACAGCAACGGGTTGCGCAGCGCGACGGTTGTTATCGGTATTTTTTGTTTTTGTTGTTGTTGTTTTTGCTGTCGACGATCACTGCGCGAGGACGTGAGTGACAATGCGCTGTTGTTGTGTTGTGCTGTTTTTGTTGTTGCACTATGCAACGTCGTCGAAAAATTCGCAAAAACAACAAACACAAAAAAAATACCACGCAACAATGCAGTCGCTGCAACATTGATGTTGCACTCGTTCATTTGTTCGTGCTTTCGTCGTTCGTCTACTATTCTAATGTTTTCGTCACTCGTTAATAAAGTTCTCGTTGTGTTATTTGCGAGTGCAAAACAACAAATACACGTTGAATGCCAAAAACAACAAACAGACAAAATACCAAAAAAAAAAAAACACAAATTAGAAGAAGAAAAAAAGAGCTTTGTAGCTCGAAGACGACGAGGCGACAGCAGGCTGTATTTTGAACGAGTTAAAGTTTTTTTTTGCTTTTGTTACAGCAAAAATGACAACTGCCGCAGTCGTTGCAACATTGTGAAAGTGTTTGTTGCATGCGTCGCAGCAGCAGCGTCAACAGCAGTGGTTGTTTGTGCCGCAGTAGCAGTGTCGGCAGCGCTGCGATCGCGCACTTCGACCGTCTGCAGTTTGTTGTTTTTTTTTTCGTTTGTTTTGGCATATTTAACACTAACGTAACTTTTGTTTATTTAATGAATTTAATTTTTTTGGTACGACATAAATTTTAGTAATAGCCAAAAATAATAAATATTTCGATTTTTATATTTTTGAAGCGTCGTCTTAAGTTGCTGCAGTTCTTTGCAATATTTTTTTATTGATTTTTCGCTTCATGCATTTTGACGTCGTCGTCGCCGACTTCTTTCGTTGCAGTTGCTGCTGGCTTTGGTTGCAGTTGTTGTAAATGTTGTTGCTGTTTTCAGTATTTTTTTATTGTTGTTGTTGTAGTAAATGTATCTATGCACTTTGCATTGCGGTTGTTGTTGCAATTACCGTAGTTTTCTTAAATTTAGTTAAAATATTTTTCTTTTTGTATGCTACGACCGGCTACTGCTGCCTTTACTTTGAACGGCACTTGAAATTTTTACGCGCACGAGCACACGAACCACTCGCTTTGCTGTCGCTCGAGCAACTGATTCTGAAAATTCTAAAGCTGCCGCAACTTTAGCTTTTTTCCAACCATTTAATCGTTTGTCGTTCTCCGCTGCCTCGTCGTTGCGCATCTCGTAGATACTTTTTGTTGTTCGTTGCCATCGTTCGTTGCGTCGCCCGTCTGTCCCACCGTTTGTACGATTGCAGTGTTGCTGTTTTTGCGTGGTGGAAGTGTGTCAGGGTTGCCATGGTTGTGCGTTTTAATAAGCTACATATTTTCGCAAATAGTACAACTGAAAATTTCGAGTACAACAGCAGTTTCCGGACAATGCAAAACAAATATAAAAAAAATTATATAAAAAAAATAAAATTTTATGTTACCGTTTTTTGGGTAATCTTTATATATTTTACCATAAAGTTGCTTAAAAAACGTTCACTTCCAGTAAATTTCTGGTAAAATATTTTAGTCTCATGTTTTTTTTTAGTGCTATATGAGATATATTTACAAACAAAATCGTATTCCAATTAAAAATATGAATGTATTTACTAATTAATTAATTGTATTTACACATTTTTTAATTAAAATATTAATAGGAATAAATTTAATGTAATTTCAATACAACTAAATATTTAATAGTATTAACTACTTTTATTTTTTGTTACTTTTGATTTATTCATTTTCTTAAATTGCAAAGCTGTTTTTTTCTTCTGGTTTTAATTTTGTTTTTTGTTTGTGCGTCTCGTGAGTCGGCGGCGTCGTTCAGTTTCTTCTAACATTATTTTCTTCTACATTGCTATTTTAAAACAGGATATTTCATTATTTAGTGTATGTTATTAAAGAATTAAATGGCTCAATTTATTTCTGCTGTCAAGAATTTGAACAAACAGCTTATGATGCTCATTTTGTTACATATTGAGTAATTAAAAAGCGAATATCAAATTTTATGTTTGACTCAATTAATTGGCCCACCTATAAAAGTTGTGAAAACTGACTTCGGTAAAACATTCGTTAAGTTGAAAGAATTTTACAAAGCATATCAAAAAGTATAAATACTTATTTAATATTTATTTTATCTTTAATATTTATTTTATATCGATTAAATTATTTTTATTTTCATATGTTTCTATTCGACAAATATTTTATTTAATTTAACAAAATATTTAATTGATCCAATTTCGATCGAATGAAATTTTTAATTGATTTACTATTTAATTAATTAATGATTTAAGAATTCCCAATAAAAAAATTAATATATATATAACAACTTTAATATCAATATGACAAAAAAAATTAATTAAAATTTCTCCAATTAACATATTCTAATTATTACGAATATGGAATTCAATGCTACTAAAAGTTACATCGGCTGAAAATTATTTGGATTGATTAACATTTTAGTTATATTTACACACTTTTTTTTTCTGTGTATTGGTATACAAGTAATATATCGTTTGAGTTTTATTAATCTAGCTCTTCAAGTTTCCCTATAATTGTGTCAACAGACAGATAAACAGACGGAAGTACTACATATAGACATAAGGAGGTGACACTAACCAGCATTTCATTGTTGCAACCGAAATATTGTAACTCATGACATTAAAACAAACTTACCGTAATTTATTATTAGTCCGCCCAACAGTACATTCGATTGCCGTAACATCATGATAGCATTTTTCATTCTGCCAAAATTGACCTTCATGTACGTAGTTGTATCAACAAAATACATGACAAACGGCAACTTCATTTAATTGTATTGAAAACTTAACATACATATGTTATAGGTTGCGACAAACTCAAACTCATCGACTTAAAATTTCGAAATTTTTAGGTTTCGACATTTTGCTTTTATTCGACATATAGTGTGTGACAATAATAAAGCAACTTTTTGAACATTTCGTCTCCACTATTTTGTCGTTGTTGAAGTAAAAGTGACCAACTTCATTTTCAAAATGGCAATTACTCATTTACAAAAACCTTTATATATCTGCCAATTGCTGAACGATGAGCTCAATATTTATGCAAATGATACGAAAATATTATACTATCAATTGGTATTTCAACTTTAAAAATATAGTTATTACTTTTTATAAACTCGAAATTTAATCTCCAAATTAAAGTTTTTTATAAAAATGAAAATGGTCACTTTTAGCTCTACAAAGACGATATATTTGTGAATGTTTGTATGGATGTTCCGAATAGACGTCAAAACAGCTGAACCACACGGAGGTCTTCACCTACTTTCAAAATAGTTATTATATATTTAACAGAGCTAGCGATTATATGTCAGAAGAACAGGCACTCAAACGTAATAATACTTCGGACGTATTATATCAACAATCACGACTCTCGATTATTTTGAAATATATCAAAAAAAAATATTATGCGAAAAATACCAAACATAAATATTTTTGCCACCATATGAAATCAACAGTCCAAAGTGGCTCTGGACTTGAATTTTGAAGGTCTCGGGTTTTAATCTAAGCAATCTAGACAATGTGTCTGAGATCTTATTCGAAAACCTAAATTCTTAGAGCCCCTAAATTTATATTTTTTGTTTATATTCAACTTTTTTTTTTTATTAAATTTGTTTTTATAAAATATTAATCTATATTATTTAATTTTTTAGTTCTAATATTACTACTTATTTTAGTTACATTTACTACTATTTTGTGTACATACACCTGCCAACCCTGTTATGTAAACGCAATAAGGAAATGCAAAAATTTACTCCGGTTCTGCACAAAACGAATAAAAAAAGGAAAGGGAACCAAAACCAGCCAATATGCGGGCTGTATTTTGAGATACACTCTCTTGTGCACCTTCGTTTGTGGTGTTGTTTTGTAATTCGCCGCAAATAGAAGCTTTCGAAAACGTTTTATTGCGCTCCGCTCGCTCTCTTGTTGTGCTAGGGTTTACATATTTATCGAAATTAATAAATAGTAGTTAGTAGTAGAAAAGGTAGCAAAAATTGTGTTTAGTAAATTGTAGCAAAAATTCTGTTTAGCAAAATGTAGTAGATTTTAGGATTAATTTGTAAAAATAGAAAAAAAAATAAAAATGTTAAAAAAAAAACATGAAAAATAGTTGAACAGACATAGAAAATTTCAGTTGAATATAGTTTTTCAAAGTCGATTTTTTTTGTATATATTTTTTTATGTTAACACCCAAAAGGAGGCATAACTGGTACACCCAGAAAAAAATACTATATAAATAATAGTTTTTTACTATTAAAAATATTCAATAGGATAAATTATTATTTTAATCGGAAAATACCATTAAATACAAGAAAATATCATGACATTGCCATTGAGTTTGAAAATTTTTATTTCTTGTATACTATTAAATCAATAATTGTCCTATTGACCAATTTTAATGGGATTTGAGGGAATTTTTTTCTGGGTGTATGAAAATTATCCTGAAAGGATTTTGCAATGTCCGTCTTGATGTTGAAATCATGATTACAGAAGAACTAGAATAGCTAGATCATTGAAATTCAAAACTTAGATAACTCATATAACTACGCTGTTTGTTACTGAAAATGAACGTGATCGGTACACCAGATATTTGTGATCCGTCTACTTTTGTACCTAGCTGTACAATATTTTACTTTATGATATCAATAATATATAAAATGGGTTTTCAGCTGTACCTACTTCACAATATGACATAAGTCTTAAATATTCTTAGTGGTTTTAATTATTTTATTAATTACGTTAAATATCTGCTCTATACTAAAATGATTTATAAAATATTAAGACACGCTTAACGCGAATTTCTAAAAAGTCCAAAGTTTAAATTTAAAATGAAATACCTGCTTTTATTATGCATTATAGTATTTCAGAGCAAATTTCTAAAACAAACACAGACGTTCATAAATTTGTTTTGTCTAGCACGCTGCTACCAACAGATATATCTATCCATCCAGCCAGCCAGCCATCCACTGTATGATTTACTTGTATCTGGTACATTGTCTGACGTCTGCGTGATGTTTTCTTAAATTTTTGTTTTCATTTTTATTGTTTGTCTATTTTATATTTTGCGGTTGCTCCACTATTTTGGCTTAATTTTGAGCGCATAAATTTAATTAACCTTGGAAATTAATTAAGCAGCGATGACGAATGATTTACCTTTAAATACAGACATTGTTTTGTTTTTTTTTTTGTGGCTATTGTATCCACTCATGTGCTTAAAACAGATACTTTTGGTATTTGTTAAAAAAAAACTCTTAGAATTTAGACATGTGACGCAGATCAAACCACGAAGTAGACAAATAAATAAACAGAAACCGGCAAAATTCTAAATACAAAAAAAAAATAAAAGTGGGATTTTTCTTAAGCTAATAAATGTTTTCAAGTTCTGTGTATTTCTTAAAATTATAAAACACTTGTATAACTATTGAAGTCACCTACGTGTTATAGCAACTATTTGCGTTTCTAAAGTTGCTTTAAAAAACATAATTTATCTGACGGAAATACAAAAGTGTTGCAATTTTGGTTCAGTCATACTTTTATAGTTCATAACTAATTCAAGCATTTAGCGCTGTAACACTTAATTGTCTCTGACGCGCCCTCTCTCTCTCTCTCAATTGGGCGATTTGTTTTTTTTTAACTGGATTTTAGACGAGCCCGTCTCGTTGTTGTCGTCGTCTTGGTCGCCTTCTCAAACAACCAAAATTAGATGCGCAAATAATTGCTTAATTTTGTTAACGCATTTTGTTAGCGGTGTCTGGCATTTGGCTCAACTCTGCGGCTCGTGTATCTCATTGTTTGGTTAGTTCTTCTTTTTCAAGAAATAAAAATATGAGCACCAAGTCTAAGCTTGAAGTTAGCCTGCAATTTGATGTAATTAAAAATGACTTAGCAACTAGTCGGGGGTGTTACAGGTTACGCATACGCACTGTGGGACAAATCAAGAAAAAACTCAAAAGAGAAGACATAATTTAACAGACAGTATGTTTTAGTCGAATGGAACATTTTCATATGTATATTTTTTAATCAAACTTTAAGTTGAGCCGGTTTTTTTTTTTTTGATTAGCGTTACTTAATTCAAGTGACGTTTGCTTCTACAGCAAATTTATTCATGTTAAGCATTTTTAAATGCACAATAATTATGTCTGTTCATTTAAAATCTCTGTAGAGATTGTTAAATGAACCGACAGCATAACACGTTACACGTCACAGAACATATCGTCGGCGATACTGCAAAGCCGCCTAACTGCATGTGAAAATTACGCCTTATTTTTTGTTAAAATCGGGATTTTAATGATATGTTGATCGGATAAATTAGAAAAATGTCATTATAAGTTATGACATACTTAATTTTGTTGAAGTAAGTGCAGAATTGAGACTGAACATAGTTTTGTTTCTTCAGTAAATTCATTTTGTAATTTGCAGTATCACCGACGATATACAGATTTTAAAAATAATACAAATTTAACGAAACCTACATTTTCTTATAATACTAGCAGTTAAGCTATGTTTAATATGGATCCTTTATTAGGAAAGCGTCGGTAGCTCGTCTGGTTAGTGCGTTAGACTACGAGCAAAAAGACGCGGTTCGATCCCCAGCGACTGCCAACATCTTTTTCATAGAAAACATTTCTTCTATGCGACGCTACCTCTCGACAGTAAATGGTAAACCTACGAGAGTAAAACATTGCCTATGAAAAGCTCTCACCCGCCGTTCGGATTCGGCTATAAACTGTAGGTCTCACCAATTTGAGTACAAATATAACACGCACAGCTCAAAATGGTGAGAGAGCTCGGCCTAAGTTCTTATAGAACTGTAGTGCCAGCCAAACTATTATTATTATTACATGGAGTGCTCCGCAAGGAAAACGGTAAGTGCGAGATAAAAATAGTGTATGAAGAAATTATTTATTACACTATGATACATTCAACTATTAAAAAAAGGTAAATAAAATATTATATTAAAATTTCGAGAAAAACGAAGTTTTATAAAAAAAAGTTTTAATCAAATATTTATTTTTTTACTTTGATGAGAAAAATCTCCAAGCGCACCACATAAAATGCCAATATTAAAATTTTACTAGAAACTATGTGCGATTATCTTTAAAATGAATGTAATATTTTTGCTCTGGGCTATACATTGTAGAAGTTATAATTAAGTATACGGTTGTATAAATTTTTGTAAAGCAAATTTTGAAAACACCCTGTGTATCTTCGGGTGTTCCAAATAGACCACAACTCTAGAACAATTTTTTTCATGAAATGAACCAAGGTACCAGTCCCAAAAATATTTGCACCCCAAAGCGGGACCACCTTGTATAATGCTATTTTTTATTCATTTTTTGCTATACCTCTTAGTTTTCAAGTAGTTTTTGTTTAATATTTCTTATATAATGCTTGCTCGACGTGCATAAATTAGAAAATGTTTTGTAATAATATTTATTTATAATTACAACTTTTTCTTAATAAAAAGTTATATTTATAAAAATATAGGGTATTTAAAAAAAATTGACAGTTTTCTTTAAATAAATAAATTTTCATTATCGTTTTTCTCGAAATCGACTCAATGGCGTATGAGCCAAACCAATTCTCAGGTGACGATAAATTGAAAGAAATGATATTTTATAAATAAAGCAAGCAGTATTTAGCAATTATATAACATAAACCTTATAGAAATTATAAATACATATTTGTGTAAATTGGAATTGAATAAACAAGTGAAATTTAGTTCAGGATGATAACATTGCCAGATCAGGTTTGACTGACTTCAAAAAGTCTAAACGTGGCTCTATTTGATGTTGAATTCAATTAAAAGAATAACTTTAATTAATTTTCATTTTAAATGCAAAGAAAATTTTATATGAAAATAAAACTGACATCCAATATGATGGGAGATTGAAGTGTGTGGCACCGGTAAAACTTTCCAATTTCAAAAGAGTGTGTTCGGAAAGTGTTGCTCCATATCTCCTACCTAAATCTGCTCTAAGTTAAGTAGTCTTTTCGTACCACAAACTGTCAGTTAACTTTTCGTTGAGTAGATCGTTAGTTGAATAGACTGAAAATTGAATCAACTCATTTCAATAAACCATTCATTGAACAACAGACAAGTTACTCGAATGGCACGGTAGAGAGATTTTTTTTTTGCAGATAGCTGCTTTTTTTTCCAGAACCCACTTAAATTATTAGAGAACCCAACCTTTGCAAATCTTTGCGATGGAAATCTAGTTGCAAAGAAAAGAACAGTGAGCCCATTATGCGTTATAGAGGAAAAGTCCGCGAGTCTAACTCATTGCGCCTTGCTTCATTAAGTCACTTTATACGTACCACGAATGGCGTCGGTCGGACAAAGAAGTGCTTTTCCCGCTAATGACTTGAGAGCCGCTTTTGAATGCAGACAACAGCGGCAACAACATCATCATCCTCAGCAGCAACATCGTCAACAACAGCAACAACTACAACAATGGGAAATGGTAACTTTAGTAATAAAATTAATGCATTGCTGCATTGCAACAATAGTTACAACAACGAACAACAATGAAACATTGCTGCGAAGAATGCGGCAACAACTCGAGCAAAGGTTTTGTGTTTTTTAAAGTAAAATTGGCAACACTGCGCTTGCTGTTAATGCGTTATTTTAATTGAATTACATATCGTACATGTTACAACAAAAGAGCAGCCTGCAGTGAAAAAAAATAAATAAAAAAAAAATACAACCAACTACTGCAAGAGCTATCAAAAGAACAGGCAAAATAAAGAAGACCTTGCAGTTTGCATTACCAAAGCAATAACATTAAAGATCGCGGGAATTCTAACCAAATAATTAAAATTTGCATTACCAGAGTAATTATATCAAATACAAGGTAAAAATTCGAACCACACAACCGAGTTAATATAATTTCCATACAAAGAACGCCAGAATAGATACAATTTTCAAACCCAACCGAACTATTACAATTTGTATTACCAAAACAATTATATCAGAGATATGAAAAAGGTTAAAATTCGCGACATTCTAACGACCCAATATATAATTTATTATATAATTTGTTTTACCAGAGAATTACATCAAATACACACAAAAAATTTTACCAAAAATTTCACCAACCAGGATTCATCATATTGATGAATTCATTCATTGAATTAAAATCGTATTTTTAAAATGTTTTTCATTTTCAATATTTTTTTTAATATCAAATTTCAAACACAAATTTATCTTCATTTACACATTTATGTATTTATAATTTTTTAATGCTTTATAATATATAATTGCTAATTATTCGCAGCCTCCATTTCATCATATTAATGAAAAAGTCATCATATTGATGAATTTTGGTCACCAAACTATATTAATTTAAATATCATAAATCTTATAAGAGTTATAAATACGTAAATGTGTAAATGGAGACCACTTTTTGTTTGAAATTTCTCGATATAAAAAATATTAAAAATGAAAAACACTGAAAAAATACGATTTTAGTTCAATGAATGAAATCATCAATATGATGAATACTGGTAGTTGGTGAAATTTTTTTTTGTGTGTACCTTCAGGTGCAGACTCTACCAACCCAGCCGAATAAAATTTTTATTAGAAATCTGATAAACATAGGTTTACATTTTTCAAACCCAACTGAACAATTACAATTTGCATTACCAGAGTAAGTGTCCCAAAGACCGCGATACACGGTTAAATTGTTCCAATCCAACTGCAATTGCAATTTGCATTTCCAGACCAAACACATCAGAGATCATCAGAAATGTTCAAAATCTACAAAGGAAAACGGATTATATCACTTTGCACTGCTTAAATAATTACATCAGATATCACCGCGGTAGCTCAGTGGTTAGTGCGTTGGACTGCGAGCCGAAAGGTCCCGGTTCAAGCCTGGACTGGGACGAACAACATCTTTTCATAGAAACATTTTTCAATACCGCGCTACCTCTCGGCAGTAAATGACACACCTACGAGAGTAAAACATTGTCTATGAAATGCTCTCACCCGCCGTTCGCATTCGGCAATAAACTGTAGGTCCCACCACCTTGAGTACAAATATAACACGCACAGCTCAAAATGGTGAGAGAGATCGGCCAAAGTTCATATCATACAGGCCATGTATTTTTCCCAAATACTTACCGTTGTAATACCTATAAAACAGGGTAACACACCCAACGATCCTTCGGTGCTCAAAGAACCAATAGAGGATGGCATATTTTCATCTACATATATCGCAAGTTTTTGTATTCGGTCCAGCAACTCCAAAGAGAATTTTAAAACCCCTGCCCAAATGTGCGAGTTGTAGTCCAACTTAGGCAGGAGTGAAGTATGTCTTACACCGTTTCAGTAAACCGAGACACTTGGCCGCTTCTTTCGACACATAAAACATATGATCATTTCAACGGAGGTCACATTGAATTGATATGGCCAGAACAGCAAGAGGAGCTGACTCCGCAATATCAACACCACCCATATTTAGGGAAGGGGTGAAACCATTCCTTTGTGAGATAGCAGCAATTGGGTATTGCTAGGATAAAAACCGACTCTATTTGCTAGACCCCTTTCGGGGGTCATTAAGGAGTGTGTCATTCATAGTGCGTATTTACTCTCAATCTCGAACGAGTTTGGACGCTTGATGAACGAATATGAATGTCAAATTTTACTGTTATCTGTAAACGAATGGATTGGGTTCTGACACAATGAAATAAGGTCATTGATACAAACCAGAAATAGGGACGGGGATTTTGCGGAACTTCTGAATTGATGAAATGATTGGGTACTGGGACATTGATGGAAACCAGAAATAAAGACGGGGAAAGGATGGAATCCAGAATTGATGAAATGTTGCGCAAAGAGAACACTATCCATCGCAACTCGTAGTAAACGGCCCAGATGAAAACTTGATATTCATCGAGGAAAAGTATTACCGACACCATATACAATTAATTTTGATATGAGTTCCTCGTGCCACACTCAAACAAACGCCTTGGATGTATCTAGGGCAACAACTTTACTATCCCGGGAAAGGTCAATACAATTATTCCACTTTTCGGAGAGGATCGCCATTAAGTCAACCTACGGGACTCTATCCGATCCTACGGAAATCATATTGCCGGTCACTGAGTAGATGAGTAATTTTTATCGTAAACTCTTTAAATTTTGATCATTATAGACCGAAGCTAAAATCGATAGTTGTTCGATATCGTTAAGATATCGTTTGACTTGCTGGTAATTATTTATATTTTTAGTATAAAGCACTGGTTACAGTGACAAATATAAATAACAATTAATGTTTTTCCCATTGGCTGTCTTTTTTGTGTGTCCAAATATCTGTCTCGCCTCTGTTCGCCGGCAGTAAGGCTTTTAAGCTGAGTTAATGACTTTGCACGGGGCCATCGATGGGCGCCTATTGTAGACCCTGGAACGTGCTGTGATTCTTAATTAAGCAAAAGACAATTGATCGACTGATTGCTGGATGAATGAATAGCTGAATGGATTGATTGCTGAATGCGGCAACACATTAATCGTAGACAGCAGGTGAAAAAACTATGATGCAAAAGGGGCCAACAGCAACTTACAACAATTGCCTAACCATTGTTGTTGCTACTTTAGTGCAATCAACGATAGATATTTGGCAACTTAATACTTGTCTGCCTGCAGGACGCCAACAGCAGAGGCAGCAGCAACATGCGGCAACACTTAAGGTGTTGATTGCATTGCTTAATGTTGCCACTAGCAACAGCGCCCCCTGCCGTCAAAGTTCAGCAAACTGACAGACAAATTCCAATGAACTCGCAGTCAGAATCCTAGCTAAAGAAAACTTTAACCGAAAATAGAAATAGCAAAACCTGAAGTGAGTCTGTAGCAATGTTGCCGGTCGGTTGGTGGGTCGTAACGGATCGGTCAACCACCGGCAACACATGCCAAAGTAATCGCTTAATTTCATTGAATGCACTTAATGCTGTTTTTATGTGCGACACAAATCGAGACGAGTTATCAATGGCAGGACAGGCAGGCGCCAGAAAGACAGACAGACGGACAGACGGACACTGTGACTGTCGATTGTCAAGCGTCGGTAGTAAAGATCATCATAATTATACGGCAACCATAAAAACCAAAGTTAAAAATAAATAAACCGAATAAAAAACGTCGCTATTTGCACAAAGCAATAGCGCCGGCAACACCCACGTCTCTACTATGACGACAGTCACTCCGCCAGTCAGTCATCGAGAGTCATTCACTGCAATGTAGTAGCGCCGGCTGCCATCGACAGCCAGACACAACAATTCGAGTTACAGCGCATCCAGATAGGTACTTGGTGCTGTGCAAACACTAGGCAGCTTTTCAAAAACGTCATCAGGCGACGGTGATGAAGTCGATGATGATAATGATGTGGCAGAAGATGATGATGTCTATGATGATGGTGACAGCGGTGTTGGCAACTGATGCTATTGACGCTGTGAAGATGCTTTTGTAATTGTATTCATTCCGAGTCATTACTCTCACTTTTCACGTACCTATTTGTGGAAATTCAAATCCCAGTGAAATACAAAAGTGACTAAAGTGGGGCGGGAGCTCTTTGATAATCTCGAATGCTGACTGGATTAGGCACGCCGTATGTTAAAAAGCACCTATAGAACTCTAGTAAAGCCATCGTTTAAGTATGCGCTGCAGAGTTTATTTGATATGATGTTTGATTGCATTCGTTGAAATAAGGTTTTAGGATTGAAGTATTTTATATTTTTCGAAAATAATACCCAACGTTTATCCGATCTGAAGAACCATAAATAATAATATACTTCAAATATAGAATCTAAACTACTAAAAAGTCTATTATTCCACTTACATATTGTCTAAATTTGAAGACTAAACTAACGTTGTCGGTAATGCAGATATTGCGACGATTTTAAAGCTTAAAAGTTGCAGAATAGCGATCGGTTGAAACTCGATAATTTACTTTAGTCTTCAGGAGAGTTTGTCTAAATTTGATGACTAAACTAAATTTATCGATAATGCAGTGTTTACTACTAAATTTATCGAATTTTCGAACAATCTGATTAAATCAAAGAAACAAATGATTAAACGATTGATTACTGACTTCGCTGATTACTGGTTACCGTATGACGGATAGTAAAGTTTTCAAATTTAGACTTTAAGAACCCTTTAACGAGGTTTCTTAAAGTCTGCGTCAGCAGTCGAGAGGTATGCGCTCTGGACTTGCATTCTTTCTAAAGGTCTCGGGTTCGAATCCCGGCTTGGGCATGGGCGGTCGTGGAGATATCAACCACAAAACGTAGGGAATAGATTTCATAGTACAAAGGCTATATTCAGTCTGAGTGCTGTGGATCTTAATAGATATTAAAAAAACCTTCAACTAACCCTTTAAAATTAGATGGAATAGTTGTAATCTTTTTCAAACGATATCACAGTGTGATTCTATAAATATTCAACTTTGTTAACCCTTATGGTCGATAAACGGTTTAGACTAGTCCGGAGTCGCTTTTATCGACTATAAAGAACGTTGTTCTCTACAAAGTATGTGTTAAAAACGGTTTAAAAAAGTAAATGAGATATGGTAACACCACAAAATTCATCAGTCAATAATCCAAATAACACAAAATACAACTTCACAGTATGCCATTTGTTTCGATATCACTAAGAAATCAATGCGAGATGCAGCAGAATTCAGATAATATGACACACCTTCTCGGAGCGATATCGAGATCGAATCGATATGGACTTTGTAAGGACTGCGTCGAATACAATTGTCCGCTACAAAAATGAAAAAATCTAGAAATCTAGTAATCGAATTTTTATAGAATAAAATATTTTATTTTGCAAATTATTTTTAGATTTAAAAAAATATATAAAAAACCAAAAATTAATATTTTTTAATAAAAAGTTTAAATTTTTCCGGAACCCCTTCCATTAATGTTGTAATGGTAGTGTCCGACACCCTCACAGCTGCTGAAGACCACTTTCTTTTAAAGTCTTGAAGGTCTTTGGCCACATTTTTTGTTGTCTTCATCTCCCTTTTTACTAAAGCCCAGTATCTCCCAATCGGTATGAGTTCTGGACAGTTTGGTGGATTGGCTTCTCTAGGCACTAAAATCACTGCATTTTGTTGGATCCACTCTAAGGCCGTTTTGCTGTAGTGACATGAAGCGAGGTCAGGCCAAAAAAATGTGGACACTTCATGTTGGCGTAAAAATGGAAGCAATCTCTTTTGCAAGCATTCCTTCACATATATTTCGCTATTAATTGTACCCGATGTCACGAATGAGCTGCTCCTTTTTCCACAACTGCAAATTGCCTGCCAAACAAGGAATTTCTTTGGGAATTTTGTCATTTTTTTTTATTTGAATTTTTCAGCGACATTTCCTGCCCAGGTAGCTGAGAAAAGTCCGCTAAAACATAAGTTTCGTCGTCCATTATGCAGCAATCGAATTTTTTAAAAAAGCTTGGTTCAGCTTTTTAGATCGTTGTTTTGCGGTTTCTTTCTTGACGGCATTTCTATCCGGAACTTTTTGGACCTTGTACGTCTTCAGCCCAGCTTCTTTCTTAGTCCTGCGCACGAAAGATTCTGAGCAATCCGCCTTTCTCTCCAATTTCCTTCCGGATATGCTTGGATCTTTCTTTCTTCGACTTTTCACGATCATGTGGGCCTTTTTTTTCCAGAACCTTTCTTCCGATCAATACTCAGGTCTTCCTTAAAGCGGTTGATAACGCGAGAAATGGTCTTAGGGTTAGCCCCTACCTCCTTGGCAATTTTTTTAAAAGACCAACTTGGTTGGTTTTGAAAAATTTTAATTATATTTTCTCGCACTTCCACTTCGTTTGCCATTTTCGCGTTAAATAAATTTTGTATTGACTATAACTGACACAAATTATTTTCTGCAATTTAATTCAGAGCTACTATGATCAAATTTTTTAATTTGAATCTTGCAATAGCACATTATGGGAAGATATGTAACGGACAATTTTATTTGACGCAGTCCTTACATGTCGAGGTTGTACATGTCGTTTTTTGTATGGATGGATTTTGTGTGTTTTGATATTCTATGATGCATTTCACAATTCTCATTATTTGAAAAAAAAATATTAATTTGAATTGGTATATGTTAAATGAACGTTACTCCCTTTACCCCCAATATGTTATTGAAATAATACAAAACCCTGCAATTTTTTTATTTGTCGTATACCTTCGGGGAAACGAACTGCAATTAGACTAGGTTTGCCACTGATTTCTCGGAGATATTGAACTGGTCCTAGTTCGGTATTTTTATATGAAGCCAGCCGACAACTTTTACAGGGCGTTGTCCTGCGGAGGGATGAATTAACACCACAGAACTGGTCTTAAAGTATTGTCTGTGTTAAAAAAACTTGCCCCTGAAAAGGTGCAGGTCTTAAAACACCTGACCCGCTTCAGATAACCCCCATTTATCCAAAAACGGTTCTCAACACTAAAATTCTCTTCACTGCATATTGCAGGTAACCAGACGTGATAAATCATATCGTCTACCAGATTAGAGAACAGCGAACTTAATGTTTATAAAAAACATTATCAGATCGTTAGATAAGAATTGCGGTATACTATAATTAGAATAAACTTTAAACACATATTAACCTCTTTACTTTTTTCCCATTCCCTTTGGGTTTCTTGTTTTTCTACACAGAAAAAAAATGTACAACATATTGATGAATTGCGTTCTTCAACACATGATTCATTGTATTGAATAACCATTCATAATATTAATGACTAATGCCATCAATGTTATGAATGCTATCATAAATATAAAGAACGCTTGGTAACTGTCGAAAAAGTGTTCTTCAATATGATGAACTGTATGTGAAGAAGTAGCCGCTGTAGCTCTGTGGTTAGTGCGTTGGACTGCGAGCCGAAAGGTCCCCGGTTCAAGCCTGGACTGGGGCTAACAACATCTCTAACAAACATTTTTCTATGCCGGTAGCGCGGTATAGAAATGGCAAACCTACGAGAGTAAAACATTGCTTATGAAAAAGCTCTCACCCGCCGTTCGGATTCGGAAATAAACTGTAGGTACCACCACTTTCAGTACAAATATAACACGCACAGCTCAAAATTGGTGAGAGAGCTCGGCCGAAGTTCTATACAGAACTGTAGCGCCAAACTATTATTATTATAATGTGAAGAATACGTTTCATCATAGTAATGAAAAAAAAATAAATAAAAAATACAACATATATGTTCATCATATTGAAGAACGCTGTTCATTAAACCAAATTTCTATCAAAATATTTTTTTTTCGTTCATTTTTTGCCGTACTTCTCAAGTAGTTCTTGTATGTTATTTCTTATATAATGCTTGCTCGACATGCATAAATTACACATTTTTTTTTGTCCGAAATTTTGTTTTAGTATAATTTCTTTTTTAATTTTTTAACTATTATTTTAAATAAAAATTTTACATAACTTTTTTTTCGAATTATTTTATAAAAAAAATAAATTTTTTTGATAAAATATTATGAACAATTTTATCAATATGACAATTCAAATTCATTGTATTGAATATTTTGTTCATATATATAATGAATGCATTCATTAATATGTCATTTAATGAACGGTGGTTATAATATGATGAATCTGGTAGTTGGTGAAAAAATTCATAATATTTATGAATAAATTCATTATATTGAAGATTTTTTTTCTGTGTATATGTCGTTTTAAATTTGGGATACTTGATGCTTTATTTGCTCACTCTATTTGACAATTTTGGCCATGTTTAATTACCTGTTCGTCGCAGTAGTACGGTCTACCCTAACTGAATGACTTTGCCATCTTTGAAAAGATGCCTTTAGCCAGTGTTATTTATACAAACAACATCTATTGCAATTTAAGTTTATTTGTCTGACTGACAGTCCTATCAGCTGCTCTCAATTCTTTCCTATTTGTCTGTGAGTCTCTCGGCTTGGCTGTCGGTTTGTCTGCTGCTTTGTCTATCGTTCCCAGCATTTGTCTTTTTTTCGCACTTGTTTGTTTTTCCATTCGACGCTTGGTTATTTTCAACGACGTCTCTTAGTCTGTCTACTCCGCCAAATATAGTGAAACATAAAATAAGAGCAAGAAATTCAACCGATGTGTTTCATAAACCAAGTAGAAATTACAGAATCTCTGGACGCCAAGATATCCGGATTCTGATTAGTATAACAATTCAAAGACCATATTTCGTTAGTGTTCAGTAGTTTCTTGTACAGTTCTTGGCCTATCTAATACCAATAAAAATTATATATTTCCCTAAACTCATTTTTGAGATAGTTTTCATCTGAAATAAAGAGTCAGCAATATTAAATAGAACCATTTTTCGTCTGGGGTTTTCCGACTACGTAAAATTGTCTCTTCACAGTCATAGAGCAAAAAATAAAATTGCGCGCGCTCTTCTAAAACAATTGCCAGTCAGTCAGTCAACACTGTCATTGCCTTCTTTTTGTCACTACCCGAGCATCTGACTGAATTTCGACTCAAGTGCGACCAAAATTATACGTCGTACCGTTCAGTCAGTGTGTCTCGGAACGCAATGCTGCTGTCCCAGACGGCTATGTGTCTGCCGATGTTGTTGCTATTGACTGACTGACTGAATGCCTCCCTCCACCGATACTGATAGCACCCCCGTCACTGCCTTCCAACCCCCGTCCCCCGATGTCTGTCGTTTGTTGTGAGTTTCTTTCTGTGGTGCAGCGCAACGCAGCGCACAGTGTGAGTCATTAAAAGCATTTGCATTAAACAATAAGCACTCGTTCGTAATGTCGGTCGTCTGTTTGTTCGGTCGGTCGGTCGTCACATTACTTTAACCTCCTTCTCGTCTATCAGCGCCTCATCTCTCACTCTCTGCACGTCGACCTCGTTGCATTCGTGTGATTCGCCTCTTTTGTCGACGTCGGCGTCGTGAGGTTGAAAGAAAATTCAGCCTGAATATGAAACGCATATGAAAGAAAATCTGCGTCGAAACAAAAAGTTGAACGTCGGAGCTATAATGATGAATGACATTTGTTAACACTTGTACGACGTGAACTATATTTTGTTTTTCGGATAGTATTAGATATTAGAAGGAACATTTATGACTTCTTTTGAATACACCTGATTGGGTACTTCGTTTGGAGTATGTCAGATTTGCTCCTACGTTGGAATTCCAGTTACAATTTAGATTTTCGTTGGATTTGAAGTACATCAATTTTTGGAAGTTACGATCCAGACTTACCTCCTTGCATCAGTACAGTTTAAATTCTTAAGAATCTAAGGAAATGCAGTTGTACTGTATCAGAAAAATGGGAAACAAGAGTCCACGTTATTATTTCAGTTTGAGACGGACGGACCGACAGAAAAATAGACAGACTTAAAGGAGTATACAGTCCCGATGTCTTCAAGGAGATTTTTAATCTTTATAGTACCAGACAGACGGACTTACAGACTGGATAGACAAAAACTCTTCCCTATCAGTCACGACCCCTTTTGGGTATTACCAACGGATAACCGAATTGCAAAACATAAATCTCATTGTAAACTGCAAAACCATTTTCGCCATTGCAGTGTTAAAAAATTGTTCACCCTGTTACTGACACAAATTATCTCGTCCCGTCTGGTGGTCCGGCACGACTCTGTCATAAGACAAACAACGTCTATCAGACGGCTTCATCACATCAAAACACACCGTCACTCGAAAAAGTGGGTTGAGACTATTATCGCAATAAAACCCGGCGACTGTCTATTCTTGCTACTGCCACTGGAGCGCACAGACAAAGAACGGCATCTAGATTGCAATCAGCAGCCACCAACGCGACACAGACACAAATAAAATCTTTGCACAAGATTGTAAAACCAACTGAGATTTCATGCGAAAACTGATGGCCCAACTACAAAACAAAAAAAAAGGTTCACATATATTTTAGCCACAGACCCGTTTACCATAAGGAAACAGCAGCAACCCTTACAGTTTGCGTTGTACTGGATGGGGGGTATTGTAGATTTAGACTTCGTCAGTAAATAGGAAATGCAGAGAATAAGACCGACTTACCACAAACTTCGACATGCGACGTGATGATGAGACGGAACTCGTACGAGTTGCACAGAAGGCAAGTGGCAACCCAGACAGACCAGACCAGACCGACTGATCGGATTTGTGTTGTTCGAGTGCAATACTGGAATGAATATCTAAGAAATTCTTAAGAAATGACACAAAAGTACTTTTGTTACCGATGCAACAAGGCATGCAAAATGTTTGGTAATTGTTGAGAAATGTTGTCTTGCTATAAATTGAAAATGTGTGTCTACTGTCATCATCAAAGTCAGAATAATAAGAATAGGTACACTACAGGGAAAGAGGTAAGAGTAACAGAATGGTTTCTGCAACATATTCAAAGATGTCTACAAAGAATGAGAAGGATAAATAGATTCTGATACAATTAATGGTTTCAGAATTCAAAATGTAGTGTCCGTGGGTAGTGGTTAGTGCGTTAGACGGGATCCAAACAATTCTTCCCCGACAATTTTTGCCGGAACAATTCTTCCTCGAGAAGAATTCCTGCCGGATAGTTCATTCACGAAAGAATTCTTCCCAGGATAGTCCTTCCCAAGATAAAATAAAATGTAATTGGCTATATAGAACGTACTAATCACTCATACGAAAAATTTTCCCGGGAAAGGATTGTCGTAGGAAAAATTGTCCAAAAAAGAAAGAATTGTCTCGAGGATGAATTGTCACAGGAATGAATTGTCTCAGGGAACAATTGTCCTGGGGTAGAACTGTCGGGGAATAATAATCTCATAAAAAAATTGTCTCGGGGATGAATTGTCACAGGACTGAATTGTCTTAGGGAAGAAAGGATTGTCCTAGGAAGAATTTCCCAAAAAATAAAGAATTGTCTCAGAGAGGAATTATCACAGGAATGAATTGTCTCAGGGAACAATTGTCCTGGGGAAAAACTGTCGGGGAATAATTATCTCATAAAAGAATTGTCTTGGGGATGAATTGTCACAGGAATGAATTGTCTCAGGAATGAATTGTCCTGAGAAACCCTGTCGGGGAAGAATTATCACAGAAAGGAATTGTCTCAGGGAAGAATTGTCCTGGAGAAGAAAGGTCGGGGAAGAAATTTCCACCTTCTAAATTTGATCACCAATTCGGAAAATTCCGAATGAAACTGTGAGTCTCATTTGAAGTGGAGATGTTTCATTCTCTATTTCATATGAAACTCATGAAATTGATATGTTTTATTTGATATTGAGAAAGATACAAATGATTCTTTAAATCAGCGACCGCAAAGAACCGGGACCGGAATCGGAACTGCTATTTTAAAAATCTCGGAACCAGAACCGATATTTCAAAGTATCTGCAATAAATATAGAAAATTTTAACTTTTCAAAAGGATTTTAGACTTTCCATTATTTCAAAATCATATTTTGTTGTCGCACATAATTTTTCAGTGGTATTTCATCCCTTCAAGTACAACAATTTGTAGATGATATAAAGAAAAGGTCTGGGAAATCTACTCCTTAGAATGCTACTTGTTTGAACTGTCCAACGATAGTAAATCGAATGCAGTGTTCGGAGCAGTGGGAGGCAAGCAGGTCTTCTACCAACTACGTATATCATGTATTGGTACTGAGCACTGAGTGCGGTCCCTTATCGCACCGTCACACACACAAACATTACCGAACCCTACCATGCCATAAACTCCAGACGGCCTTCGCTCATTGTGGCTGCCGAGTGTAGAAAATAAAAAAAAATAAAATAAAAAAACCAACGGAAAATAAAACAATTTTTTATACGATATATGTGTTTATAATACGTATAACGAGAGTGTGCGGAACTGAGAAAAATACAAAAAAAATCATCCCAGACATTGTTGACGTCTGCATTGTACCGGCACCCTTCGGTCCGCTGGCAATACTTTTTGCTGCGTTCACTGAGTCGTCGTCATCATCATCATCATCCACATGGTCGCCGTCGTGGTCGGCTATGTCTGGGATGATATTGCAAATACTCCCCGGTCTGTCTGACTGCACAACCGAACGAATGAACGTCCAAACGACCGACCGACCGAATGGTTGGCTGCTGAGCCAACATTATTTCGGTATGCAAAATATTCGGAAAGAGCAAAGCCGACACATCGAAATGAGATGAGATGAGACGAGACGCAACGAGGGCACATTGCACCCGCACTGTGTGAGCGCTGGAGCTGCATGGGTTCCATGCACTTAAAACGCCCGCCCGTACCTCGTACGCCATCGGTTGGGCTCGGCCTTCCACCGTTTGCGATTGCAGTTTATGGACTGACGCGCGTTGCTCGTACAGTTCGGTGGGCTCTGTGCCGTCATCGTCGTCGGTAGACAAAACATTTCACTGTTCCGGATTTTTTATGTTTTATTCTTTATTTTTGAATCAAAGTATTTTTTGTTGTTACGCCTAGTTTGAGAATCGCATATGCATGTTGTTTGTTCGGCTGTTGCTGTTATTGACTTTCCCAATGTACACCTGGACTGTAGACTGACTCGCACTATGGTATGTCGGAACTTCGAATATGACCAAAGGTAAAGGTAAAAGGGACTGTTGCGATATGAAATACCATGCATTCCGTTCAGGTTGTGGGTATCTTCGATAAGTAAATTTGTCAAATTGCAATGCGAAACATTGAATTTTTATTTTGCAGTTGCTCAAGCAATGTTCTTGATATGGTAACTTGGAAAAATATTTGTATTATTTAAGGAATTTCTGAAATTTCAGTTGAAGATCGAATTTACGTTTGAAAAATACCCAATGAATTGCAAAATTTTATGTTTTCAGTACATACGGTAAGTAAATTTGTTTCGTTGCCCAAACCAACTTATTTGGTTCCCTCAATCGTAAACTCGATTTGAGACATAGTTATGATTACAACCAATTTGGAACAATTTGATTACTACACTTCCATCAACCAATTTGTTGAAATTTCGTTTTGGTTGGTTGCTGCAACGAACTTTTTCCCTTTGTCAATCTCATGTCAAACAAAGGATTATTTGTGAAGTTGCGATTTTTCAATTTAAAATGCTAAAATACCATATGAAATTGAGAAATAAGGAAATTCGAAACTAAATTGGGATTTACCATTTCGAATTGACAAAAATTTCAATTAAAATTGATATATTCCCTTTAAAATTTCAAGTTTTTATTTCAAATTTTATTCATCAGTTACGATTTGAATCGCCAATCAAAAACGAACCAAGAATTTAAATTTGAAATAGCTAAATTGAAAGAATACAAAATTTGTAATTTTATGAAAATGTTTAAAAATGCAACTACTTCATGCAAGTTAGTTACCACAAGCGTTTTCCACAGCCAGCAACTAATCTGTGCATTGTCTCAAATATGCCTCAAGTGTCTGTCCGTCCGTTCGCCTGTCTGACTGACTGAATGCTACGGGCACTTGTGTCTCACAGACTGTCTGCCCTCTTGAAATCAACGAAGGAACGACCAAACAACCAGTCCAACCATCCAGTCAACCATCCGTCAGTCTGCATCAATCAACTTGAGACTGTCGAACAAGTAGACAAAAAATAATAAGGAAGAAGAAAAGTGGAGGAAGAAAAAGAAGCTGCTTATGATGAAGCAGACTTTTAGCTGAAGCATCCTTTTATTTTTGCTTAAACTTCATCATCAAATCCACTTGTAATTCAGATTAACATTCAGCTTGGTTGCTTCATTTATGTTCAGTGATTGTTGCGTCTTTTTCTCCCCCATCCATTGATTTTTTCTGTCACTTGGCCTCTACTACTATAAGACCCTCTTTAACCCATTAAAGATGAACCGCCAAATTCAGCGTCAGACTTTTATAAAATTTTCCAATACAAAAAGTTGACTGAAGGCAGACAAAGGCGGAGTTTGAATAAAAAGGTGTATCCAACATATTCCGGAAATCTGCTTTAAAATTGCTCAAAAAATTAAACTTCAAATTATCATTGAGTAGTCTATATCTACATCATGAAAACCTATACTAATATTGCTCAAATTCGGGATATTTATTACCCAAAAGACGTTAATGGGTTAATCTTCTTGCCGCACTCTCTGCACCTGCATTGCATAATGACGTACAGTTCCCGCCAAAAAAAAAAAAAACGAGCCCATTTTAAATATGTCCGCGTGCGAAGTTGTCTCTTCGTGCATGCGTCGCTGACACAAAGGGTTGCGTTTCGCGATTTCGCAACGTGCTGCTGCTCTTCGCGTTATTGTTTTCGTTGCTGTGGTTGCTGCAAAAGTTGTTGCTGTTTCTCTCGTGCATTCACAGTAGTTGGCATTGCGCGAGCCTATCAATTTTTGACGAGACAATCTTCCGCACTTCATGTCCTCCGTGACGCAGCCGCCGGACAGCCTGCCGCACATGCACACGGACTCTGCACGTAGTCAGTCCAACTGTCTGTCTGTCCGTCATTCATTCGTTCATTCGAACGTTCGTTCGTTGGCTGTCGTTGTCGCTGTCTGCCTGTCTGTGCATAAAATTACGATTAGCCGTCTGACCCGCATATCACACTGTGTCGATGGTGCCGATGCGGCCGATTCGATGGTAGCCGTCGACGTGGTTTCACGACATGACTTGCATGTCCCTCCAACTGTCTGTCTGTCCTCCCTGCCTCCGCCCTCAATGGCCAGCGGCTGGACGTCGCTGGGGCGTTGCAGTTATTATTGCAATCGCATTCAAGTCGAAATCGAAATAATAAAAAATGCATAAATTGCGGCTTCAATTACAGTAACAAAATTATGGCTACATCGCATGCATTTGTTTGCATTATTTAAAATTTTATTTACAACTGAAAATAATAATATAAATATTTATTTATGAAGTATTTAGTTCATAATAATTTTTAATACATGAAAAAACTTTTTTTTTATATAATATTTGAACTCACATAATTCGTGTTTTTTATCCTTTGTCCGCATTCGAAATTCATGAATGCCGCTGGCATTTTGTCTGGGCCACTCTCAATGTCACTCACTCACGCACACTGACCGTCACTCACTCACTTCGCTGCACTATCACTTCTCAACTAGTTATTTGTTTTTAATTTTTATGCTAAACATGAATTTTTTGTGAACATTCGAATTTTGTGGAAAAATTTGAATTTTTAGTAATACTTTTAGTACATATTTCAATTTTTATAAAAATTTAATTTTTTTATAAAAATTTGACTTACTATTTTTTTGCTTTACTAAAATTGGAGTTTGTCATAAAAATTTGATTTTTTCATAAAAATTTGATTATTTCATAAAAATTTAATTTGTTCATAAAAATTTCAATTTATAATAAAAGTTTAAACATTGAATAAAAATTTAATTTTTTTTTACAAAATATGAATTTTTTTATATAAAGTTGGTTTTTTTTTTATAAAAAATCGATTTTTATACCCTACACCTATGAGGTACAGGGTATATTAACTTTGTGCATATATTGTAACGCCCCTTAGAAGGCGTGTCCGGTATGGAAAAGTATATATATTCTTGATCAGCATCACTACCCGAGTCCGTTTAGCCATGTCCGTCTGTCCGTCTTGCTGTCCGAATACAGATTAACTTGAGAAATACTGATCAGAATGCAATGAAATTTCGTCTCAATATATTTTAGCCAAAAAAATGGAACTGAGTTTGAAAATGAGCTAAAACGGTCAACGGCCACGACCACCTCCCATACAAGTCACTTTTATATAACTCTTTAGGAACTAATAACTCGAAAAGTATTCAGGATATAGTTATAAAATTTAAAACATATTGTTATAATTCACCTAGAAATATGTGGTCCAAAAATGGGCGTGATCCGCCTACTTTTTTTTCATTATTTCCCGGGTTTTCATAGTGAACATTTGATCCGTAAATTATTAAAATCACATCTATAAAATATTAGCCATTCAAAATTTTAAATATAGGCGAGGTCCGCCCAATTATATTTCCTAATTTTTTTTATTAGTTTTTTATAATTTTTTATAATTTTTTTAATTTATGGGGACGTAAATTTCCGATATGTGAATAATATTCTGAGAGTGGGAAGGTTCAGCATAATTAAAAACTTTAAAATTAAGGTATGCAATTAAATATCCCACATTAATATCGCCACCAAAGGTGTAGGGTATACTCGGGCCCGACCGACTATAAAAATAAGCCATATGTGACCGAACTTACTCATGTGACCTAACTTTCCCAACTCGTTTTCATATAAATTTGATTTTTTTTACAAAAGTTTTAGTTTTTTTTTTATAAAAATTTGAATTTTTAGTTAAAATTTCTAGTGAATCACTTTTTTAAAAGTTTTGTAAAGTCTTTCAAATTTTAAAAATATAATTTTTAAATTAATAAATTTTTAATTTTAATGAAAATATAAAATTGTATTATAATTATATTTTATATTTGTGACAAAATATTTGGCATTTCTCAGGAATATTAAAGGCATATTTCTGGTTAACACACAGATAAATGGAAGTTTGTATGAAGTGTATAGTATCCCTAGATATATTTTTTTTGCAGGATCAAGGCAGTTCAGAAACGTTTTATTGAAATATTTGAGACAGACAGTTTCCCGAGACAAACGTTGTGGCAATATTTATGGAATATATTCGGCAAGCTACCGACGAATGGAAGATTTTGGGAAGCATATGACAGTATATTAAATTTTTTGGAATTTTAAAGGCAGGTTCCCGACACATGTTAAGAAAATAGGCTGCTTTTGATACAAACTCCGCCTTAAACTGTCTAAACTGTCCTGAGCCTGCCAAACATTTTGCATTCTACATTTCGACCGTATTCAAAATATCCGAGCATCTGTCTGTAAAATTTTACAAAATTGGAGAACCTTCCCAGACAAAATGTCTGTCCTTTTTGAGTAATATTTGCGGGAGACACACAGATAAATGGAAGTTTGTCGAAAGCAATAATTACAATTTTTCGGCATATTTTGGAATCGAACACCGCCTTTTTCTGTTTGAAAATTTTGCCTGGGGAAGTTGTCTAGGTCCCGAGGCATATTACAGGAATATTTCAGGCTATCTTCCGGCAAACGCAAGTAGGTTTTGGGAGCTGTATAGAAGGTTGTGAAAATTCTGAAATTGGTTGAAAAAACTAAATTTTTGTTTTAATATTTCAAAATATATTGTTGGGCATTTTTTTTTTCGAATTAAAAAAAAAAAAATTTTAATATGTTTTTCAAAAATAAATAAAAAGTATTTGAAAAAAAAATTTCCGGAAAAAATAATTTTGAAAAAAAATTATTTGAAAAAAAAAAAAAAATTTGTATAGTTATTAAAAACCAAAACGATAATATGGAACCGTAAAACCGTTACCGCAACAAGGGAGAAACTCGAAATTGAAATCATTGTACGTTAGGGTTTCAATACTTGGTAAAAGGTTTCAATACAAACGGAGTGACTATGCGCTCAAAAGCAGCGCTGGCATGGGTTTCAAAATATTTCCTAAGGACGGCTCAGTCTGTCTGCTGTCAGTCTGCCTCATTGGCTTTATTCACAACAACAAAGCAACAACAAATCAGTCTGGCCAGACTCAATTCACCTTCAAGTCCTTTGGTGTCGCTGCTCAAGAGGGTGAAAAAATAAAAATAAAATTCATAAAAAAAACACAAACGTACACATTACAGAGAGTGAGAGAGACAGACTAAATGCAAAAAATATTTGTAAAAAAAAAAAAATGAAAAATTCACCATGAAACAAATTTGTATGCGTGACCTTGAAAAATATTTCAAGGCTCGCGTAGCAACGTCATCAGCAACAGAGGCAGCAGCAACAACAAAAATATCAGCAACAGTACCACCACCACCAGCAGCAACAACATCATCAACGCCATCGACAAGCATCAATTCGTGGTGGTTGCTGTCTAGTGTTGTTGCTGTATTTTTCTACGCTGCGTCTGGCTTGTTGTCGTCTGTCCGTCGCATTTCGCCTGTCGTTCACATTTCGATTTATATTCGTATCAAACGACAGAAAAAATTGTGCGCGCCACAAATTGCACGCAAAATGCTGCATGTGCTGCCAACAACAACAACAACAACACCAAAATCACAACCGACGTCACTTCGTTAAATGCTCAACGAGCAAAAACGACTAAATACATTTTTTGGGGAAATTGGACTTCGTCGTTGCATAGACACTTCGTGCGTGTCGTCTAATTCGTTTAGTTGCTGCTCGCGTCGTAGACGACTTCGTCAACATCATCATCATCGTCTTTATTATCATCGTCGGCAGTCGTCTGGCCGCCATCCCAGCGGCATTTCAATTTATTGTCGCGATTGCAGGAAATTCTAGTCTCAAGGTTTCATTCACCAATTTCTGAAATTATGTCGCCAACCCTCGCAGTCAATGGGTTTTGTCTGGCCAATCCTCACAGTCAATGGGTTCTGTCTGGACGCACAAATAAAAAGCGTTACAAGTATTTTGTTGTTGCACTTAGAATTTAGTACAGCCCTGTCCCGCATAGAACCCAACAAAGAACCACAGGCATAGAAGTAGAAACTCATATAGATTTCTATACAATTCAGTATTCCATCCAAAGTCTTTTAAAATGCAATTAGAATAATAATTATTGTGTTTTGAATAATTATTGAAAAAACTTAAATCTCCGTATTTTTCTATTATCCTAGACTTAATTTTTGGCAAGCTCGAGGCAGATTAGGAAAAATATCCGCAACTGGAGACAGAACTGTGGGCAGACTATAAGGCAGTTTAGAATTTTTTTTTAAAGCTGCCTAGGTATTTCCAAAATATTCCATTTACTTGCATGTTTCCCGGAAATATGCCCCATATATTCCAGAAAATGTCCGGACAAATTTTTTCTCGTGAAGATTTTAAGCCGTCATTTGTATCAAAGGCGGCTGAATATATTATCTAAACCTTCCACAAAATTTGATACCCAGCTAAAATTTCCTTAGTTTTCAGTAATGTTTTCGGGACATTTCCGGAAACACACAGATAAATAGAAGTCTGTTGGAAACATACTCCAGACTAGAATTATTGGCAGTATATGGCAGTTTAGAAATACATTTACAAAAGAGCTGTTTTCTGAACGTTCCCAAAATGTGCTTCCCTAATTTGCCATAAGATTCCCAAAAACTTTCATATATCTATGCATTATTCAGGAAATTGGTGGATATATTCCTGAAAAATGGCAGACATTTTGTACTGGGTCGACAGAATTTCATAACCTGCGCTATAATTTTATAAACGTTTTTTAAAATATTCCATTTACGTATGGTTTCCCGAAAAATATGGCCCAAATATTCCAGAAAATGCTTTACAAATTTTTTCTCGTGAAGATTTTAAGCAGACAAAGGCGTCGTTTGTATCAAAAACTCTATTTTTTGAAAAGTTGTTTAATGGGGCCTCGCTCCATAAAATGCCGAAAAACTGACATCAGATTTAATAACCTCCCGAGATAATAGTTTTGGAATTTGTCAGCAATGTTTTCAGCAAAGATAGATAAACAGAAGTGCGTGGAAATCGTATTGCAGTTTATAAAATTTAATATAATTGTAATGGAAGCTTCCCGGCATATTTCAGGATCGGGCAGAATAGAAACAAACATCGCTCTTGTCTGCCAAAAATTGTGTCTATGGTGGTTACCATCATTTCTTGAAAAAACTACCAAAATTTAAAATTATTTAAAACTCCTAAAAATGAAAGTTTAATATTTTGAGCTGCTAAAACTCAAAAAACTCTTCACGAATATTGTATTAAAATTAACTGAATGCACAAAACTTTAACTAGAATAGAATCGCAATCTTTGCAGGATTTTATTCTGCGAAAAAACGCATTGAGCTGGAATCGAAACCAGTTAAACGTTTTGCTAAAAATAGTCAAACCTTTTAATTTTAGCAGCAGCAATATTTTGCTGCGCTGCGATCATGATATGGACCATAATAATATTAATAAAGATAAAAATGCTGTTGCAGAAAATTGTTGGGCCGTATTCTTTTTTCATCATCTATAACATAGGCAGGTGAGCAAAGACTATGAACAAAAAAAAAAAAAACGAACAGACAAGAAGAAATAACAAGAGGCTGCAACTGCAGCAATTGCTGTCTGACATGAACGAAGACTAACGATGTCCAACGTCAAATAAAAACATTTATTATTTTTAATAAATGATGTCGCCGTCAATATTTTCCGCCAGTACTAATTATTACGATTCAGCGATCGACGAATGCATTGCTGCTGGCTGTCTGTCTATAGACGATGTTGCTACTGTATTGCGGTTGCTCAACGACAGCAGGCAGCAAGAGAGGCGTTGCACGATGGGCTAATTTGCACATTTAGGCTTTATTAGGTTTTTGCAATATTCTCAAATACAAAACATATTTATTATTTGAAAAATTTAATCTTTCTACAACAAAGTTCAATAAGTACAAAAAAATTTATTTTCTCTATCGAGAGTAAACTAAAGACTTTTTCTTTATTTTAAGTCTACCCTCTAAATGAAGTGGTACATTACATTTAGTCATCAGTTTGTTGCGCCCATAAAGAGGCATGGCCGATACGTCCTGAACCGATGTCCGTACGTCTGCTTGTGGAAATCACGATTACCGAAAAACAGAATGAGCTCATAACGTAGATTACTTATACACCTGCACTGTCTGGTATTAAAAATTGGTGTTATCGATTAACGTCTTATCTATAAATAGCCTAATTTTGCACATAAACTACTCATATCTTGAAATTTATGAGGTAAAAATACATTACAATTTTGTAGATTTTACAGGAGACCCAGCAAACATTTTGAGTCTTTTAAGACTCCTAAATGTGTCATATTACTTACACTTAAAAGAGTCCTAAAAGGCTCCCGACTCCTGGGTAGAGGGCCCCATTTTATGAGCCCAAAAACCCTCATATTTCTGACTCTTTTATTACACCTAAACACTCATATTTGAGCTCTAAAAAGAGACCAAAAAGGCTCCCAACCCCTGGGTAGAGGGCACCATTTTATGACCAAAAAAATCTTCATATTTCTGGCACTTTTATTACTCCGAAAACACTCATATTTGAGCTATAAGAATAGCCCAAAAAGGCTCCCAACCCCTAGGTAGAAGGCATCATTTTATGAGCCCAAAAACCTTCATATTTTTGACACTTTTATTACTCCTAAAACACTCATATTTGAGCTCTAAAAAGAGACCAAAAAGGCTCCCAACCCCTGGGTAGAGGGCACCATTTTATGAGCCCAAAAATCTTAATATTTCTGGCACTTTTATTACTCCGAAAACACTCATATTTGAGCTATAAGAATAGCCCAAAAAGGCTCCCAACCCCTAGGTAGAAGGCATCATTTTATGAGCCCAAAAACCTTCATATTTTTGACACTTTTATTACTCCTAAAACACTCATATTTGAGCTCTAAGAAGAGCCCAAAAAGGCTCCCGACTCCTGGATAGAGGGCTCCATTTTATGAGCCTAAAAACCCTCATATTTTTGACTCTTTTACCCCTAAAACACTCATATTTGAGCACTAAAAAGTGCCTAAAAAGGCTCCCAACCCCTGGGTAGAGGGCACCATTTTATGAGCCCAAAAATCTTCATATTTCTGGCACTTTTATTACTCCTAAAGCACTCATATTTGAGCACTGAAAAGATCCTAAAAAGGCTACAGAAACTTGGGTAGTGCACACGCATTAAAGAGCGCAAAAATCCGCATATTTTTGATCATTTTAAATTATTCTTAAAACATTCACATTTTTGAGAATTTCCACACACACAATTGCTTCATTTTTGGAGTTTTTCTTGCTTCAGAAATATAGAATGTGTCTGAAATTAATCCAACATACTACATGTTCATGTCTATCTTAGTCCAGTCATCCGTGAAAAAATGCATTTATTTTAAAAAAATCCATTTAATATGTAGGTTTGTCTGTTGAATTTACACTAATATTTTATTATTTTTTATTTGATTTCAAAACGAATATAAGTATATCAATTTTATTTAAACAGTAGGCTCCTAAAGCCAACATAAATAAGATTTTTTTATGACTCCTTTTTCAGAGTGCTCCTAAAATACTCTTAAATTTGATGATTTTATGAGTTTGATTTGAGGGGGCTCCTAAAGCGCTCATAAATGGGACTCTATTATGATTCAAATTTTGGTGCGTTCCTAAAACGTTCTAAAATATAGAACTTTTATGAGTCTATTTTCTGAGCGCTCAGAAACAATTTTATTTTTGATGCTTTTAGGAGTCTAATTTATGAGGGCTCCTAAATAACTCCTAAATATGAATCTTTTATGAGTAATATTTTTGAGAGCTCCGAAAACAGTCATAAATGAGATTCTTTTAAGAGTCATTTTTCTGAGGGCTCATAAAACACTCAAAAAGTGGTCTCTTTATGACTCCAATTTCAGAGCGCTTCAGAGTACTTAATGGGGATATTTATTTAATGGGTCCGATTCTGTATTCATAAAAAATAAATATGGGTTCGGATACCGGTCTCACACATTTTTGGATAACAATTCGGGTTCCGGTTCCAAAAATTGGAACTGTTGCGGTTCCGATACTTTGCGGTCCCTTACAGAGATTTGGAATACAAGTTCTGGTTTCAAGATTTAAAAAAACGGTTCCGGTGCAGATTCCGATTTCAAGCAAAAAAATTATATGGGTTCCGATTCCGGATCCATACATTTTTAATAACGTTTCCGATTCCGGTTCTTTGCGGTCCCTGCTTCTGGCATACCATGTTAGAAACTTACTCTATTAAAGTGTCATCATCATGCCCTGATCATGTTGGGCTTTGTAACAAAACAGGTTATGCAAGGAAAAATAATTAAATCAAACTATAGAATAAATTCTACTAGATTTCTGTATGTAGCGCTCTAACCAGGGATGCAACATTTTACATGAAGCACCTCTCCAAATTGTAATTGATCCACTGTGCGTGGCGTAGCGTACAGCGGAAATTACAAATGGAATGTATAAGTGCAACAACAACAACAACGATAATAATAATTACAAGAACAACAATAATTACAACAACAACAGTAGCAGACAATGAGACGACATGCATTTATTCTAATTGGCTGCCATTAAGATACAACAACAGCAACAACGAGAAGAACAAGACGAAACGTTCAATCACAATGACTCGCTGATTACAGAGAAGCCCTTCGGTGGCACCAGCAACAACATTAGTCTCAGCAGCAGTTGCTGCAGCCTAACTTGAAGCAGCAGCAATAGCAACAACAACAGCAGACGAGGAAGCACTGTTGGTTCTTGTTGTGTAATTCACTAAATGAAAACGTCCTTGGAGTTTTATTGTCATCATGTGGAACATAAGGAGCAGGAGTAGGCAAAGGAACATCTGCGAAGGAAGGAAGGAAAGGCGGACGGACGGATGGGCACATCGTAGACACAGGCGTAGAATGAAAGTAACCAGAATGGGAACCAAGGCGTAATTGACATTTATGATTAGCTGTTGGTTGCATCGATGCTATGATGTATTAAGGTTAAATAGCATAAATTACAAAAAAAAAATTGTAACATTTTCGAACATGAATTTAACATAATTAAAACATAAAATGACTATGAAAATACTTAGGTCCGCTTGTTCAGTCACATTTTCGAATTAAACTCAATTCAAAATAGATGAAAATATGGGTAAGTTCTGTCACATGGGGCGGATTTTTTTATTTAAAATTTTTAATGGCTAATATTTCATAGATTTGATTTTAATAATTTACGGATCAAATTTCCACTATGAAAACCCGGGAAATAATGAAAAAAAAGTGGGCGGATCACGCCTATTTTTAGACCACATATTTTTAGGTGAATTCTAACAATAAGTTTTAAATTTTATAACTATACCTTGAATACTTTTCGAGTTATCAGTTCCGAAAGAGTTATATAAAAGTGACTTGTATGGGAGGAGGGCGTGTCCGTTGACCGATTTGGCTCATTTTCAAACTCAGTTCCTACTTTTGGCTAAAATATATTGAGAAATTTCATCGCATTCTGATCAGTATTTCTCAAGTTATTCTGTATTCGGACAGCAAGACGGACAGACAGACAGACAGACAGACAGACAGACAGACAGACAGACAGACAGACGACAGACATGGCTAAACGGACTCGGGTAGTGATGCTGATCAAGAATATATATACTTTTCCATACCGGACACGCCTCCTAAGGGGCGTTACAATATATGCACAAAGTTAATATACCCTGTACCTCATAGGTGTAGGGTATAAAAATGAAGATTTTTTTTTGTAAAGTTTTCAATTCCTTGCTCTTTATCTCGTAAACGAATTTCGAATACTGAGATTTGGATATACGGAAATTTCTGAACGATATAGTGTTGTATCGTACCAATCTCGTCTTCTGGATTCGATTTGTCCATAGAGTTTAATACGAATTGATGTTCTCTATCGAACCGATTTATAAATAATTCTCGTAACGTAAAAACCTCGTTATGTCGTTACGATATCTGAGTACAGTGTTCAGACTTTTTGCCAATGCAAAAGGAGCAGATTTGAAAATTTTGGGGAGTAGAAAATAGTAAAAGGGTGTAGAATTCAAAATATTGGAAAATGGAGTAGATTTGATCTACAAGGAGTAGAAAATTAAATATAGTAGTAAATTTGATGGAAAGGGAGTAGAAATAGGCATTAGTGTATTAGATTCAAATAAATTACTAGATATGTTAATTTGAATATTTTTATTCATTTCTGATTTTATGGATTTTCTATAATGTTGATGTATACAGGGTGGTCTATTCTAGAGTTGGGGTGTATCTGGTACACCCATGAAATACATGGTGTTTTATTTATAAAAGTTAATACAAACGTATATTTAATTATAACTTTTGCATTTTAAAGACCGTGGTGAAAATATTATATTTATTTTACAAAAAAATTATCATAGTTATTATTTAAATTATAATATTGAACATTTATTTGGACCGCAAGAAATTGTTCTCATCATATTAAAAAAATGTTAGCAATTTCTGCAAATGGGAGTAGATTTCAGTAAAAGGTAGTAGAAAATTATGAGAAAGAAATAGAAAATGCTACTACCGGAGTAGATTTTACAAATTCAAATGAAATGGAGTAGATCTACTCCGATCGGAGTAGAATGGAACACATGTCTAGGGTTAGAACGAATTGTAGTATTATGATGAGTCTCAAGTCGACTTTTGGAAAAAGTCTCAAATCTAATAGCAGACTGGGTAGTAACATTTTTGTCACATGCTTCAGTTAGGCTTAGGCTTGTCATATATATATAGAAAAAAATAACTTTCAGACGTTGCGACAATGTGGGTTTTTATTATTTTAAAGAGCTTGTTTAAGCATGTTATAATTAGCATTTTGCAGCAGATAAACATGCAAATTATCTCCTTTTAAGCAGGTTTTTGCTGCGAAAACAGGAAGCTATTGACAATTATAGGGCCTGCAAATTTACGATTTATTTATATTAAAATTTATTTGTTATTATTTTTATTAAATGACGCACCAAAGGATTAAACATATTCTTACTTTTCAAACACCTCAGCTGTTTGTTTCACTTAAACGCGTCTCTCTCTCTGTCTCCCACGTTGTCTGCCTCGTGTCTTCCAAAATATTTCGTCTTGATTTAATTTTGAAACGTATCCTCTGCGCATTGGGGTCATTTTGTTGCTGTCATTGTTATCGTCCCATCAAACGTGGCCCCTGCTGTTGTTGTCATTGCATTGTCGTTGTCATCGTCGACGTCGTCGTCTGCTGCTCTTCAAACTGGACAGACAGACAGACGCAGACACACATCCTGTCTTTGACTGCAACTCGATCATCAACTCCAGCGCCGGCTTCGTTCGAGCGAGGTTCGTTCGTTCGTTTAAAAAGCTGTTCAGACAGTACACAGCATGTGGCGTTGCCACCTACAGCGCCGAATGCAGCAGTGACATGGCTGCCGTGTTACTGCGATTTCACTGCCGTCTGCAACAATATGGCAACGCTGCTCGTACACAAATAACTTTTAATGTAATCGTTTTCAGATTCACTTTGTTGCATTTTATGATTTTGTTACATACGCTTCACTCACTTCGGTTGGGGGTCTTCTATTTTTTTTTTTTCACTTTTTTGATACACGTTCAATGGTTTTTTTGTTTGTTCCGATTTGAAATCTCTTTTGTGCGGGTTTTTTCGTGTGTGAGTATGAGTCTGTGTATTGGAAAAGGGTTTTTTTCAAGGGTTTTACGTGCTGCTGTTGTTTTTGCAATTCACTCAGACATATTATTTTGTAAAAGTGAAAATATTTCCATTCAAGCACACTTAGGAGAGTGCTCGAGAAAAATATGTACTTAAAAAATTTGTTCAAATTATGAAACCGTTACTAAAGCACTTTGTCAGGAGATGTTTGCTTATGGGACGGCGCAAATTTTTTATGATTTACTTACTTACGTACTTTAGTCTTACAGGATTTTAAAATTTTGAAGCTAATATTAAACATTAAAATTGCCTTGTTGACTTAAAGAGAGATTTCGATGACAGACAATTGCAAATCTCAGAAAAACCTTGAAAAGCCCTCTAACCCCGTCGCACAGTGGTCCAAAATTGAAAAAAACTGGCCAAAATTCTAAAAATCGCGTTTTCAATTAAAGACATGTAAACGTTCAATGTGTGATTCAAATTCGAGTGATTCGGTATAAAAATTGCAATGGTCAAACAAGTTTTTTGTTTAGAAAAAGTTCAAAATATTTTTTATTTAGTCAAATATTTATAAGAAATTCGTTTAATAGGGGTAATATTAAGTGAAAGAAGATAACGAAGATGAAGGAGAAGATGATAAAGAAGACGATAAAGAATAATAATAATATAATAGTTTGGCGCTACAGTCCTGTATAGAACTTCGGCCGAGCGCTCTCACCATTTGAGCTGTGCGTGTTATATTTGTACTCAAAATGGTGAGAGCTTTTTCATATGCAATGGTTTTACTCTCGTAGGTTTGCCATTTACTGACGAGAGGTAGCACGGTATAGAAAAATGTTTCTATAAAAAGATGTTGTTAGCCCCAGTCCAGGCTTGAACCGGGGACCTTTCGGCTCGCAGTCCAACGCACTAACCACTGAGCTACCGCGGCTACGATAAAGAAGACATTGATGAAAAACACCAAGAATTTCTATCTTTTTTATTGTCCCTCTCACATCAATTTCTATTTTATATTAAAAATCTCATTTTTTAAATATAAAGTTAGTTTTTTTTTCGCTGCTATTTTGAAATGCTCCTACATTTGCCAACCAAACTGCATTAATAGTTTAGTGTAACAATGCGAAACACTTTATCTTTTTTAACTTTTAACAATTAACTTTTTGTTTTAGAGACTAACATATATTGTATGATATCTTATTGGTCATTTAACTAGTTCGGTTTTTAGTTGTAGTATAAGTTCTTAAAATATCTATTTATATAATTATGATCAAATATTATGAATAGTATATCATCATAACCCAAGTAACCACTTTGTGGCAACATATGTGGTAGCCACACAGTTGCATTTAAAGTGTTTGTTCTAAATCATGCGAAATATACTTAATTGGCACCCAATCCCCAGTCAAAAAGTCCCGGGGCGAGGCTTAGTTGCCACAAATTTTGATCCATTAAAGTATCGGTTCACCTATTTGAAACTTGAACTGTAATTTATGTGTAGATTAAAAATAAAAATAATAAAGATCCTACGCAGTGCCAATAACGTGAATGTTTGTAATAAATAAACATAAATAAGTATGCATGTCATAATAATATAAGTCTTTTCGAACAGAGTTTCGAAAAACTACAACTCTAATTTAACAAACGGTTCAAGTTTTTTTACGCGCACACAAAAAAATGCAATTTGTGAAAATTTATTAAAATTGTGATTTTCTTTATTTTTTAAATTATGCTCTGGCGGATGTATATTTTTGCAACACAACTTTCCATAAACATATATCGTGGATGTTATAAATATGTCCTGTATAATATATATATTTATTAAATTTTAAAGTTCATTAGCTACATTATATATAAACATGTTCCTATTAGGTTCTTCATTTTATACTTGCCACATATAATGAACATAACACATTCAATAATTTGCCACTTTTTGCCACCTAATAGCAACAAAGTTAGCTCCGCCCTTTATTGTATATGTTCCATTATCAGAATGAATGACTTATATATCACAGCATTGCGACATATTATTGCGTATGTTCCATACATGTTATTAGTCACCTCTTTGGGACTATATATTATTGGTTTGCAACACTGGTGATAGAGGTAACTTAAAAGGTACACATATGCCACAATAGTTTGTGGCAATTGTCGAGCCGTGGTTTCTTGGGAAGCAGTAATATTAAAATCGAATCACACTAAAATATACATTTTTTTAATGAAAAAAGTACTTACTTTGAGAGTAAGAGTATTATATGTATTATGAAGAGTATGAAAATGAATATTTTTACGAATAAAAATTCTTGGACGCATTTATGGTCTGAAATGTTTATATGCTTGCATTTTAATTTTTAAAAAGTATGGAATTTTGGCCAGCTTTTTTTCACTTTTGGACCAGTGTGTTCGTATTCGACATAAAATTGTTGGTCTCACCATTTGGGTATAAATTTAACACACACATTTCAAGTGATGAGTCCAAGAGCTCGGCCTATGTTCTTCAGAGCGAATGAGCCATTTAACGAATTTTGATTAAAATATCTATAAAATTTGGAATTTTCACTAAGAATGAAAGGGTATATTGGAAGGGTATATTAAGTTTGATCTGCTGTATGGAAAAGTATATTCTTGATCAGCGTGACCTCCTGAGTCGATTTAGCGATGTCAGTCTGTCTGTTGAAATCAGGATTACATGAAAACTGGAAGATGTAGATCAACGAAACTCTGTTGTTAGATTACTTAAATATTTACGCTGTCCGGTATTCAAATGGGCATGATCGGTCGATTGTGTCCTGCTACCCGACACTTACGTTCAAATACCTCATATAGTACCAATCGAAGAAAACGTTTTGGGTAACAAACTCCTTTAATAAAATATATAAAAATTAATTTCGAACTGACGATGGTGCCCTAAAAAATCTAAATTCGTTACACCTACCCATTCGTAGCCATATTGCTACTCAAATGAAGTAAAATTCTCGGCAACCGTTATATATTTTATTACATATTCATGATTTCACATCACTGAAAATATTAAATTTTGGCCACATCAGCTCAGAAATTAATTTGTAGGATAGATGCACGTTAAAGTTTTTATTTTGTTAGCGTCTGACTGGTCATAACTTTGGTCAGATCCTCTAGTAGAAATTGTAACAAGGAAGTGATCATGGAATTTTTTCCTTGTCATAACCCGATCAGTTACATGATGAACATGATCTGGACATGATCATGTCTACCCTAATAGGGTAAATTTCTACTAGGGTCCAATCGAATCTTATTGGGTTTATATCAAAATATTAGCTGAAGTATTCCCAATGTAATACAAAAGAAATCATACAGAAAATTCAAATTACTAAGAGATCTAAGTCTATGTAAAGTATGTAGAAAAAACACAAGCATTTATTTATATTTTTGTTTTATGTTATAACTAAAAAACTTTAGGCAATATCAAAAACTGAGTATGAAGACTTGATTAGAATCTTCAAGGCCATCGAAACTTAAATTAAATCGCATATATATTTTTTTATTGTGCTGTAACATTTAAAAATAAAAAATTCATATACAAGTTTCAACTTTGTAAAACATTTCTAATCAAAATTAGAAATGAGTCCGAACACCACTTTGAAATTGTAACTATTTGTATGATAATCTTCAACATATATATTTAAAATTTTTAAAATGAGAGCTATTGAGATATTCCCATTTGAATGTTAATATAATGTCATTACCTATGGTCACTACACAGAAAAAAAATATATGTGTAAATATAGCAAAAAATTTGTTCAATACAATTAATTTTTAATTGATTCATCGTCGATACGAGCTTTAATTGAATTGATTAATTTATTAATCATATTAATTAATAAATTAACAGAAAACGAACAAAAAGTTGCATCAATATTATTAAATAATTTGCTGAAAGGACTATAGATTAATTGTATTGATTAAGCATTTAATCATATTTAATCATCTTAATTAATAAATTAACAGAAAAATACAAAAAGCTGCATCAATACAATTAAATAATTTACTAAAACGACTATTGAATTAATTGCATTAACAATCGCCGTTGCTGAGCCCACGACGCGGCGTCACGATGCGAGCTTGCAGCGAATGAACGCCGGCAAACAAGCAAACGATGGAATTTTTTATGCGTGTTTGGTTGCGCGCATATTATTCCCATTTGGTATATGCCAAGATATACACTTATAGTGCTTGATCATCCTCTATTACATAAAAATTATGTGTAGTTGGATTTTCGATAATTTTAAAATATAAACACAAAATTAGGAACAACATTCGAATGAAAACTATTTAAGCTTTTTACAGGAGCGTTTTACCAAGGTGACAATTCAAAATTTTGCTAAATGTGAAATACTGGGATTGTTTTTTTTTTCATAAAAAATACTGGGATTAAAAAAAAATGTAATGATGCCATTCGATTCACTGAATATATGGGATTCTTCGGTGAAATTTCTGTATCCCTGGCAACTCTAAAGCGAGCGTTTTTTTATAATGAACATTTTTTTCTTAGCGTAATGCTGAATTTTCGACGTTGACTATAAAATTTAATTAAATTTTGAGCAAGTGCTGCCAAAGCTCTGATTGATCTAACGAGGAATCACCTGAACTTCTTAAAAAATATAAAAAAAATCGACCTTTCAAAAAAATCACCCAAAATTCGCTTGTTGTTCAGTTTCTATAGAATATAAATAAAAAAGTGATTAATTATTTCAACAAATTGTATGGTTTTAAAAGAGACCTGTAAAATATACAACTTTTAAATTTATGCGCCAAATTCAATTTCAAGAGACAGACAAAAAAGTCCTATGCATATTTTTCAATTAGTCTCATTATGTCTGTCTCTCTCTCTCTCTTTACGACTGCTATCCCTTCCATGCTGCATATCCTGCCTGCCACACGTTGATGTCTGCCATTTTCTTAGCTAATTTAGATGCAAATGTCTGGGGCAAAGTCAGTCTACGGCTCGTTTCTTTTTTTGCAATGCGCACCGCGGATTCCAATTAATTTTACGCTGTCGCGACCTTCGACTTAATTTTTAATGCAGCAACAACAACTACAAAAAAAGCCCTCAAAAGCACCCTCAGTCAACCCTTCGCATTGACCATGAAATTTGACATTGAATTTTATTTTTGTTTTGAAGATTTTTTTTATTATTTTATTTTTGTTTAATGCCCTTTTTGCCAGACAGGTCTTCAAAGGGAGCAGCAGCAACAAGCAGCCCAATGCATCGGCAACACCGACGATGATGACAACAACAACACAGTTGTAGGCTGAAAAATTGGCTACAAACCAAGAGCAAGTGAATCGAAGGACAATGAAGTCCTACGAGAAAAAAAAACCCAATACTTTTGAGCCAGACAATCGAAGTGCGGGCGTTTGCTGCTGTCAGGAGGGAGAGATAAACCGAGAGACAGACGAACAAACGAACGAATGCGAAGACAGACAGACATACGTAGAGCGAAACAGACAGACAATTATGCAGTCTGCGGCAGCTAGTGTGAGTGTGAGCTGGGGGGAAGACGACCAGACACCCTTTTATAAATTATTGAAGTTATAAACTCAATGCCACGGTACGCATTTACACGTCCAACATATCCGACACATCCGACAGATGCAGACCCAGACAGCAACAATGGAGGAGACTGAGACAGACAGAGAAATAGCCGTGTGTTCAGCCATAAGTGTAAAGCGCAGCTGGCCAAGATGTCGGCAGAAAATGTGGCAATTGCCGAAATTTTCTTTATGTTGTCACTATTATTTGTTAAAGCAGAAAAGGACAGACAATTTTTACAGTACTTAAGTGATTTTGTGTTTATATCAGGGACTAAAACCCCTTGGAATATCGGTTCCGATTCTGGTTCCAACAAATAGCGATACCGGTTCCGATTCCGGTTCCAACCAAAAAAATATATGGGTTCCTATTCCACACATTTTTTAATTACGGTTCGGATCGAAACGGTTCCGGTACCGGTTCCATTTCCTAGCGGTCCCTGGTATATATCAAGCCCTTTTTTATTCTTTAAAGCTTTTTTGTTTATAGAATTTTGTTTTTATATAACGATTATTTGACTATAAAAAAGCTTTTTTTATATAAAGTTTATTTTGTAAAGTTTTATATGTGGCTATTTGTAAAAAAAATATATATATTTTTACAACAAACAATTGTATACAAGTTTTCAATAAGAGCGCTACAAAAGTTTTTTTTAAGGGTTTTTCAACAGGGATGCTACAAAAGTGGAGTAACAGGGACAGCAAACGACGCCATATTTCTTGCCGCTCTTTTGACATTTCTCTTCAGTAAAGTTTGCTATTTCATGATGGAAAGATATACGAGCCAACAACGAGTCGAAATTATTAAAATTTACTACCGAAATTCGAATTCGTATATCTTTCCATCATGAAATGGCAAACCTTACTGAAGAGAAATGTCAAAAGAGCGGCAAGAAATATGGCGTCGTTTGCTGTCCCTGTCGCTCTACTTTTGTAGCGTCCCTGTTAAAAAAAACCCTTTATATCGTCGTTGTAGAACGAAAAGTCACCAAATACATTTTTATGAAAAACTTAAATTTCGAGTTTGTTGATGAATATTATTAAAAGTAATTGATACATTATTAAAGTTGAAATATCAAATGATAGATTTACATGTGGTAAAAAAAATTGAGATCATCGATTAAAAATTGACAGATATATAAAGATTTTTGTAAATGAATATTTGGCAATGAAAATGTATTTGGTGACTTTTACTTCTACATCGACGATATATAGCTTTTAAAAGTTTTTTTATAAAGCTTTTTATTTTTTTTTAATAAAGTTTTTCTATACAAATTTTTTATAACTTTTTATTTTATTTTTGTTATAACTTTTTATATTTCTTTTATTAAGCTTTTTTTCTTATATAAACTTTTTTTTGTAGAGATTTTATAAAACTTTTTTTTTTATATAAATATTTTTTAAAGCGTATAAAAATGTTTGTTAAAAGCTTTTCAAAAGTTTTTATTAAACAATTTTTCTATACAATTTTTTTAAAACTTTTTATTTTATTATTATAACATTTTATAAATCTTTTTTTATTAAGTTTTTTTTTAATACAAAATTTCCCAGAAAGGATTTTTGTAGAGTTTTTATATATTTTTTTTATATATAAAGTTTATTTTTATACAGAGCTTTTTTTTATATAAAACTTTAAGCCCTTTTTTAAAAAAAGTTTTTTAAATATAAATGTTTTTTATATATAAAACTTTTTTATATAAAGCTTTTTTTATACAAAACTTTTTTTTAATATAAAGCTTTTTTTAGATAAAAGTTTTATTAGATATTTATATAAAAAAATATTTTTTTTTTTTGTCTGTAAAGTTATTTTCTGGGCAATTTTATATAGTTTTATAGATTTAATTTTTTTTTTTATATTTTTTTATACAAATTTTTAATAACATTTTTAAAAAGTTTTTTTTTAAGAAAAAAAGGTGAGTTCGGCTGTGTTCACCAAATGTCTAACAAAAATGCATTAATTTACCATCTAAATTTCTACCGGGGTCCTGCCAAAAACTGCGTGGAATATCAGACCCGTTAATGCGTTCGTCTGCAAAGTTATTCTATGCTCGTTAAAGTTTTCGACGTTGAAAACTTTTGCATCCTTCATAAAATATAATCCAAATAAAATCAACAGAATTTTGCCAATTGCCGGAATTTGCTTTTACCGTTTTCTGTTATACGGGTTCTACGCCATTTGTTGGCTTAATTCGGATTTAGCAGCGCAGTTAAGTTTTTCTCGTTATTGTTATTGAACTTTTGGCAATGGCGCAAATTTAATTAGTTTAATTTATGCGTCTATTACAGGGTAGCATGGGGCGGCTCTAACTTTTAGAAAATTGAAGAAATTATAATTTGAAAGAACCATAAATTTTGAATGTGATATTTAAAGTTCAAAGTGTGTTTTAAAACATGGGAATATTGGTTATGGTATTCACCGAACCAAAATCTTCCTGTAAAAAATGCACCTAAACCTTGAGACGAATTTATTTCTATTTTTAATTCAACAATGGTTGTTCTACGAAAGTTCTACGAAAAAATTTAAATGTAAAAATAAAAGTTCACTTTTATACAAAAAAAAGACAGCTTTAATTGGATTTTGTATGGATAGATTTTGTGTAGTTTGATTTATGAAATGTTGTATTTTCTAAAGTACTGAATTTTGTGTGAAGTTTATATTTTGCGTGTGGATTCTATTAATTGGTACCTCATCGAATTTTATTTCTCCGTATTAACAACAAAACTCTCGACTTACTAAAAGACTCTGCTCTTCATATATAAATGATTTGACTGCCTTAAAATTTACATTTAAAATCGAATCATATGCAAATAGACTGACTTGCAGACACAAACTCAGACAGAGATTTAGACAGACAAACAGACAACAACAATTGGCTGTCTCGTTTATGCAAAACGGTATCTTTCAAACGGTGCCGTTTGCAACGGTCTCCTTCAAATGTTTACCACACAAAGACGACAGTTACCACATGCCAACTTTATCCTGCCAAAGTCTGTGCCAAACTGAACTCATCTCCCACATACCTTCTACCTTCCAAACATCGTCTAAGAGTTTTTGTCAACGACGTCGTTGATGCACGCAAAAGTGGCGTAAATTCACTTTAACAGCTCGACTTTGAACAATTTTTCGTTTCATTTGATTTAATATACGAAAAATACTGTTGCAACTCTTGCCATACTCTGTCTGTCTCTCTAACTGGGTGTATGTCTGTCTGGCTGGTTTACCAAACCACCCACTCAAAATCAGTGATACCATTTGGAGACCTTGTAGAAAATTTTAATTTATAAAATTTTACAATTTCAATATATAACATACCCACTAAACCATTTGACAATTATTTTGAAAATTACTAAAAAGTAGATAATTTTTTGATTTAAAGTGGTTGGACCTTCAGTTTAATGCCTAATCTGAACGGCGGGTGAGATATTTTAATAGGAAATGTTTTACTCTCGTAGGTTTGCCATGTACTGCCGAGAGGTAGCGCGGTATAGAATCTTTCGGCTCGCAGTCCAACGTACTATCCTTGAGCTACCGACGCTGTTTGGATATTATCAAAATTTAAAATTTGTATTTAAAATTCGAGCTTGAGGTGAATATTCGAATTCGAAGTTAAAAGACGAGTTCTAAAGCTGAAATTTCACTAAAAATTATTTTATTTTTTAATACGAATTTTTAGTGAACATTTTAATTAAAAAAAAAAAAAGATTTTTAGTCAATTTTCGTGTTTTACACGACAATTCAATTTTTTTAGAAAAAATATTTTTTTTAAACAAAAGCCCAATATTTTTATAACTAAAATCAACAAATTTTGAATTTAAAAAATAATTAAAATTTTCAACAACAATTTTGATTTTAGGGAAATATTAAAAATTATTTTTTTTTTTTTTTAAATAAAAATTCGATTTTTAGTAAAAATTTTGATTTTAATCAAAATAAATAAAATTTAAATTTGTATGAAAAATTTTGATTTCAATGAAAAAAAAAATTCAAATATTTAGTTCAAATTCGAGTTTCATTTGAAATTTAGAGATTTTTCAATTAAAACTACAATTTTTAGTAAATATTACTATTTTGTTTTTAGTGAAAAATCGAAATTTTGTTTAATGAACATTTTGAATTCACATAAATTTTGAGTTTTTAGTTAAATTTAAGATTATTTAATATTTATTTAATAATAAAAATTAATGTGTCAAAATTCGACTTTTTAAAAAGCATTTAAATTTTAATAAATAATTCGAATTTTCGGTAAAAATTTGAAAAAATATTCGAGTATCGAGTGAAAATTAAAATTTCAAATAAATATTCGATTTTTATTTACTAAAAATGAATTTAACAGAATCATTTTAAATAAAATGCAACATTGTAAAATTTTGATTTTAGTAAAAAAAATAAAATTGTTTAGCTAAATTCGAGTTTGAAAATTCGAATTTAAATTTTAAAAAATTTTAGTCAAAAATTTAATTTATTTCCTATACCGTTAGCATTATCTGTTGCCGAATATAAGTGCTATTTCTCTCACTCTCTCTTTGCTATTACTCACAAAATTCGTGCGTTCGCAGCTTGGTTCGTTTGTCAAAGAATTCGTAAATTTTCTTTGGCTAGACTCGCATTGACTTGGCTGGACTCGTTTTTCAAGGTTAAATCATTTCCCCCGATGACGATGACTGCACGACGTACTACACGTCAATGTCGTTGAGTGGGTGTGAGGTGGCGGCAGCGCAGTCTGGCTGCATAGCATCCATCCATTCATCGTCTGGATGTCGTTGGGACTTCGTTTCGATTCGGTTTCTTTGAGTATTGTTGTTGCCTAACGCAAGAGTGCGTTGCATTCGAATTCGTTGTATTTGTCGTCGTAGTCGTCCTCGTCGTTTGTCATGACTGCAGAAATGCGTCGTAGACTCTGTCAAAATGGGTTTCAAAGTGCCCAACAAAAACAACTGTCGTTACAATAACAACAACAACATGACGTTTTCTACTTCACTACGTTGTATGTTTGTTGTTGTTGAGTGTTTGTTGCACATTTATTTAGTCTGCAGTCCGCAGACTTTTCGGATTTGAGTGGTCGTCTGGGAGGCATTTTTTTTTTTGTTGCCGTCTGGCGGCCTTTTGTTTGTGTGCGCAGTAGTATTTGTCGCTGTGTGTGTTGTGTATTTGGTTTTGTGTGCAGCCGCTGTCTGTGTCAGTTCAGTCGAACATGGCAGACGTTGTGGTGCATTTGGGACGCTTTGAATGCGGGAAATGCTTTCGCGCCCATTGTAGACAATTGAGAAAATCTCATGAGGAGGTTGTGAATGAGATTAGTTTTTAATTTTTCTGTACCAAATTTAGTTTTATTTCAACATGTAAAACTAAAAATTATAATAATAAATAACATTTTTTTTTAAAAAATTCATAATTATCCAAAACACGAATTTCTATTTTTTTTTTTTAATAAGTCAAATTTTTTGTACAAATTAAAATTTGACTAAAATTTCGAATTTGTTCTTGAAATTGAAATTTTCAATTAAGAATTAAAAAAAAAATCAACAACAATTTTTTTTAATTTCGAATTTTCATTAAAAATTTAAATTTTCATTAAAAATTGAAATTTTCATTAAAAATTAAAATTTTCATTAAAAATTGAAAGTTTCATTAAAAATTAAAATTTTCATTAAAAAATGAATTTTTCATTAAAAATTAAAATTTTCATTAAAAATTCAAATTTTCATTGAAAATTACAATTTTCATTAAAAATTCGAATTTTCATTAAAAAATCGGACTTTGAATACAAAATCGAATATTTACTAAGAATTTGAATTTTTATTTAAAACTCTAATTTTTTACACAAAAATCAAGTTTCAACTAAAAATTAAAAAAAAATTAATAAACGAAATTTCGAATTTTGATTAGAAATACGAATTTCATTTAAAGTTTCACGTAAAACTTATATTTGAAATAAAAATTTACTTAAAATATTTATAAAAAAAAAAATCTAAAAAAATAATAATTTTATAAATTTTATAGCTCAAATTTTCGCTTAAAATCAGGCACCACAAAGAACCGCAATCGGAACCGGTACCGGAATTGGAACCGGAATCCATATTATTTTATTGAATCCGATTCGCTATTTTAAAAATCTTGAAACCAGAACCGGAACTGACATTTCAAGGGTTTTGAAGTCCCTGAATTGGAACCATTTCGATTTTTGAAACTGGAATCGGAACCATTGCTGTTACCAGTATCGAAAACCATGTAATATTTTTTTGTTGGAACCGTAAACAAAACCGGTAACGCTATTTTAAAAATCTTTGAACCAGAACTGGGACCAATATTACAAATGATTTTAGTACCTGTTTAAAAATCATATTTTCACTTATAACTAAAATTCGTACTAAATATTTAAATATGAACTAAAAATTCAATTTTATTTTATAAAAATCTAAATTTAGACTAAAAAATCCATTTAGAATTTTTTTTAAACATCAAATTTTCTTTAGAATATTTACTAAAACTAAATTATAATATTCAATATTTTTACTAAAATATCGCATTAAAACTCGAATTTGTACATAAAATTTAAATTAACGAAAAAAAGTTTTTAATAAAAATTCTAATTTTTTATTCGGTCAAAATAATTATTAAAAAAGTCAATTTCTTTTTGATTTTCTAGTAAAAATTTGAAATTCAAATGAAATATTCATATTAAGTGTGAACATTAGAAAATCTGATTTTTTAGTTTAAATCAAGTTTTTTTTTGTTGATATTCAAATTTTTAGTTAACATTTGATATTTAAGAGAAAATTCGAATTTTAAGAAAATATTTAATTTTTTTTACTCATTTTCGAGTTTTAAGTGAAAATTTGAATTTTTAGTAAAAATCATTTAAAAGTCGAATTTTTACTAAGCATTCAAATGTTCACTTAAAACTCGAAAATAAACAAAAAAATTTAAATATTCTCTTATAAATTTCATATTTAAAATTTGTAAAATCGAATTTTTAATAAAAATTCGAATTTTCTCTTAAATTTCAAATTTTAACTAAAAAAAAAATATAATTTTTACAAAAATACTTCGAAATATAAATTTTTCATTTGTAATTCAAATGTTAACTAGAAATTTCTAAACTAACACAGAATTATTTTTCAAATAGTCTCTTGATTGCGATCGTCCCCCAAATATTCCACCAAATAACTTTAATGTGAAAAAAATGTTTTAATTAAAATGTATCTTTTTATTTAGTAGACCTTGTCCGATTTTCTCCAGAAATATGTTTTTTCTGCTAGTTTTGACATTTTTCAATTTCGAATTTAGAATATGATTTATAAAAACTTTTTGTATATATTTTTGAGTTATAAAATATTCCAAAACTATTTTAATATCAGTATTATTTGAGATTATATGAAAATAATAGACCAACGGTTCTCTAAATAGCAATGTTAATCCTTTAAAGTATCTATTTATAACGATTTACGTTTTCAATGACGTTAGCAGTGCATGTGATGGAGACCTTTATGTCAGAACGATTATCTTGTTAACGACTATGCGGATTATGTGATGCCAACCGTTGACATGGGCGACGACACACGAACGTTGACGAAAATGTGACAACAATGACAAAAATACGATTAAGAAGATACAGATTATTATAATAGGAACATTTAGACCATATGTATGAGATGTATTATATAAAGCTTATTGTCTGGCAGTATTTTTCGAAGACGACGGTAAGTCTGACAGTATAAAATTTGTTATGTGACATTTAAAGGACTCTCAAAAGAAAACAGCAACATCTGAGACTTATTACGTGCTTAAAACGAACCTGTACTGTTTAATTTTATGCGCATAATATTTTTCATCTAAACGTAATAAATTCGCAGACATCCCGAATGTTTTACTACCGTATCTCGAATTCCATAAAGCAGCCACCTGTTTAAAAGCACCTTCTATCCATCCACACTTTTAACTGCCACTGAATTTAATAACAACGTTTTTAAAAGTTTTTCCAACTTTATAACAACTTTTTCATTAACATGATGCCCGTTTAACAGACGCCGCCGCCGCAGCCACCGTCACTGAGGAACTTGAATAATTTCCGAAACACTTGAGTGTGAAGCATATTCTCTGTGAAATTGATAGGTTATTTTAAAGGGGCACAGGGAAGAGCACCAACAACAACAACTAAAAGGACTCAAATAAGGACTAAAATAATAACAACAAATAATGGAGTATATACAGGCCTTTTGTTTTACCTAAAAGGTATTTCCCCAACAACATCAATAGTAGCAGCATAATCATCTACAACAACAAATTCCTCTTAAATAGTAGAAATTGTAAAGTTGAGCAAGATTGTCTACATTAAATATTTGTCTACATTTAATTTACTGAACAATTTTATTTTTAACTTATAGTCGAATTTTCACTAATAATTCGAACATTCGCACTTTATACTAAAAAAAGAATTAACTCTCCCAAAATTCGAACTTTTACTATATATTCGAACTTTCACTAAAAATTCGAATTTTCAATAAATGTTTGAATTTTCACTAAAAACAATTCAAACTTTAATATTCATTCGAATTTTTAGACAAAGTTCGAATTATTAGTGAAAATTCTTATTTTAATTAAAATTCGAATTATTAGTGAAAATTCTTATTTTAATTAAAATTCGAATTTTTAGTGAAAGTTAGAATTTTTAATGTGAATTCGAATTTTTAGACAAAATGATTGAAAAATATTGAAAAACATAACTTTTTAGAAAATTTTAAAGTTTATTGATAAATCGAATTCTTATTAAAATTCCGAATTTATCACAAAAAACGAACTATTTAAAATCCTTAACATTAAAAATTCAAACTTTTATTGCAAATTCGAATAAATGTTAGAATTTGTAAAATAATAAATGTTTGAATTTTTGCACAAAAAAAAATCGAATTATCAATAAAAATTAGAATTTTTTCTATAAATTCACTAAAAATTTGAAAATTTAATAAAAATTCGAATATCTCTAAAAATTTGAACTTTCAATATATTTTGGAATTTTCACTCAAAATGCATGTAATGTCTACACTATATTTTACATTTTTTACACAAAACAAAAACCGCCCAACACTGACAGCAGCCAACTTGCGTC